>CAMZMU010000035.1:16510207-17211971 GCA_947311845.1 Poa pratensis
AATTGTGTTATGCATCCTCTGCCGGCTGGCCGGTCCCGGGCTGCGTAGCGTAGAGGAAGTAGTCGAAGGACGCAAGGTATGGCACAAGTAGTCTTTATTATCAATTGTGTGTCTCTCTCCATACAATACATGGGGTATATATAAGAGGGAGAGGGGCTAGGTTGAGGACCAATCTAGGGGAAAACCCCCACCCAAGAAAGGGTGGGCCCGTACGAGTCACGTACGGGTCGGTTTCCCAACACTCCCCTTGGTCCGACAACTCGTATTATCTATGTCTCAAAAACTCCGAAAACCCAACGGGAAAAATATGGAGAAAGAGTGCATAGTATATGTCTCCTCATGTTGCACGAATTGCCTCATTAAAAACCTTATGTGAGAAACTTCATAAAACTCACTAAAGGGAAAAAGAGTACAACTCACTTAACTTTCAAGTCAAGTACTCAATCATCGGGATCGAGATTTCAGCGATGAGTTTGTGAAGATTCTCCCCCTGAACCTTGCATCTCCCTAAGTCTCATCATACCCATTTCACGAACACATCTCTCAAAGGAAGATGCTGGTAATGATTTAGTGAACAAATCAGCAAGATTTTCACACGACTTAGTATGCAAGATTCTCACTTCGTTCGACTTTTGCAATTCATGTGCATAGAAGAATTTGGGGTCGATATGTTTTGTGAGATTGCTCTTCACATAACCCGTCTGGACTTGTGCAACACAAGCGGCATTATCCTCATAGATAATAGTTGGGGTTTGGATGGTGTTCAGCCCACATGTCAGCTGGATGTGGCCGATCATCCGTCGAAGCCATACACACTCTCGTGATGCTTCATACAGTGCTATGATTTCCGAGTGGTTCGTCGAAGTTGTTACCAAAGTTTGCTTAGACGATTTCCAGGAAACTGCGGTTCCACCACAAAGGAAAACATATCCAGTCTGAGACTTGCCAGTGTGCGGGTCTGACAAGTACCCAGCATCAGCATATCCAACAAGTGAAAGGTCTTGATTCCTCCGGTAAAACAAGCCAAGATCTTTGGTCCCTTGGAGGTATCGGAAGACGTCCTTGATGCCTTTCCAATGCCTATTGGTAGGCTCAGAGCTGTACCTAGCAAGCAAATTGACGGCGAACGCGATGTCCGGCCGTGTACAATTCGCGAGGTACATGAGTGCGCCAATTGCACTTAGGTAGGGGAATTCTGGTCCCAGAACTTCTTCCCCTCTTCCTTAGGCCTGAACGGGTCCTTGTCCCGCTGCAAAGATCTCCCAATCATGGGGGTCTTGGAAGGATATGCCTTATCAAATCCAAATCTTTCTAACACCTTCTGGGTGTAGGTAGACTGGTGCATTAAGATCCCAGCAGGGGAATGCTCAAGTTGCAGACCTAGACAGAACTTGGTTTTGCCTAAGTCCTTCATCTCGAATTCCGACATCAGGTAGGAACTCGCTTCCTCAATATCCTCAGGTGTACCGATTATGTTCAAATCATCCACATACACCGAGATAATACAGAAACCATCTTGTGATCTCCGTATAAAAACACATGGGCAAGCTTCATTGCTCGTGTAGCCCTTCTGATGAAGGAAATCGCTTAAACGATTATACCACATCCTACCCGACTGTTTGAGTCCATACAGTGACTTCTTAAGCTGAACACTGTATAAACTTCTATTTGCTCTACCTTGGTTCGGAACAGGTATACCTTCGGGTACCTTCATGTATATGTCTGAATCCAAGTTACCATAAAGGTAAGCGGTGACAACATCCATAAGTTTCATGTTCAAGTCCAAGTTTACTGCCATTGAGATCAAGTATCTAAAGGTAATTCCATCCATGACAGGTGAGTAAGTTTCCTCAAAATCGACACCTGGTCGCTGAGAGAAACCTTGAGCAACGAGCCTTGCTTTGTACCGTACTACCTCGTTATTTTCGTTTCTCTTTCGAACAAAAACCCACTTGTGGCCAACAGGGCGTATGTGGGAAGGAGTTAGACAAACAGGTCCGAACACCTCTCTTTTGTTAAGAGATACTAACTCGGCAGTTATCGCCTTCTGCCAATCTTTCCAATCCGACCTCTTCTTACAATCAGCAAGCGTGTTAGGCTCGGGGTCAGGATCTATGATTGAGGCAATTTTAATGGCAAAATATATGTCGACATTTGCCATGGCTCGATTAATTGACTCACCAGAATTAACATAGTTAATGGCCATTTCGTCATGGGGTGCATCAGGCACATTTCCTTCCTCCACCGGATTTCCCAATCCAGGAGCAAGGTCCTTTAGCTTTCCCGCTCCAATGTGTGCGCACACATCTTCGCTGGGTATTTCCGATATAGGAAAATTCAAGTCCGGAATTTCGTGCACTGAAACTTCCGTGCTTGTGCCAGGTCTCGACTGGCTCCCCTCTTGAGGGGAAGGCTGTGATAAATCTCTCTTGTCCTTTTTCTTCGGGCGTCCCCGAGTACTTGGGATTTGAGAAACCGGATTCCGCGTCCTTTTAGGCCTAAGGGCGGGAGCGGGTATACCCTTATCTTTCTTTGGTATTTCAACCCTTTCCGGTGCATTGCGTGCAGGCACATGCGACTTTGTCACAGTCTTTAGATCACTGAAATGATCAGGCAGTTGATTCGCTAGGGAATGCAAATCTATTATCTTTTGGACTTCTCTATTTGACTCAGCAGTGCGCGGGTCATGAGCGTGGATCCCCGTGGCTTGCCACGTGATTTCTCGACTTTCATCATCAAGGGATTGATTATCTCCCCCTAAAGTCGGGAAAAGATCCTCGTCAAAAATGCAATCAGCGAAACGGGCCGTATGACAGTCACCTGTCGCGGGGTCCAGAAACCTGATTATGGACACAGTCTCATAACCAACGTATATCCCCGACTTACGGAGCGGTCCCATCGCTGATCGCTGAGGGGGTGGTATTGGTACATATACCTGGCAACCGAACCTACGAAGGTGGGAAATTTTCGGTGCCGACCCTTGCGCAAGCTGCATAGGAGAGTGGATGTTGTAGGCCGATGGTCGAAAGTTGATGAGGTTGGCCGCGTGTAACACTGCGTGACCCCAACATGTAGTTGGTAAGTTACAACCCTGAAGGAGCGGTCTGGCAATGAATTTAATTCTTTTAATCAATGCCTCCGCAAGTCCATTTTGTGTGTGGACGTGCGGTACAGAGTGCTCAAGTTTGATTCCCGTTGCCATGCAATAATCATCGAACGCCTTGGAAGTAAATTCACCGGCATTGTCCATTCGAATAGACTTGATACGATAATCAGGGAATTTATTCCTCATTTGTATGATCTGTGAGATCAACTTTGCAAAAGCATGGTTCCTCGTAGACAGCAGGCTAACATTGGACCATTTAGAGGAAGCATCGATGAGCACCATGAAGTACCTAAACGGCCCCGAGAGGGGCTGAATAGGACCGCATATGTCCCCTTGGATACGCTCCAAGAACGCGGGGATTTCATCCTTCACCTTTAGGGGGGATGGTCTAATGATTAATTTCCCCGTAGCGCATGCGGAGCACACGAAATCATCAGGATTCGGGAAATTTTTGACATTAACAGTATGACCATTCGAGTTGTTAATTATATTCCTCATCATTCTAAGACCGGGATGGCCTAACCGATCATGCCATAGGCTGAAAAGTTCGGAGCTTCTAAAAACAGTTTTAAGGGTAGTGTACACAGGCGGTGCTACAATCTTGGTGTAGTACAACCCGGTAGCGAATGAAGGAAGCCTTTCGACAACATGTTTACCATTTTCATCGTGCTTTGTGATGAGTAGGTATTCCTTACCATTGACATCATCATGGGTCTCAATATGGAAACCATTGACACGGATATCTTTGAAACTTAAGAGAGTACGAGTCGATTCTGGGTACAACAATGCGTCATTGATGACCAAAGTTGTTCCCATGGGAGTACGATAGTTGCTCGTCCGGAGCCAACTACATGCGGACCGCATCCGGCGATCGTCGTAATATTCCCCTCAATTTTAGTAATGGACTCAAAGTACTTTGTTTCTCTCAAGATGGTATTAGTGGTGCCGCTATGGCAAGGCACGTTTCCTCCATTCGGGCGCCACACGTGTTCTAAAATATAGCGTCTAATTAATAAAAATGAAGCGAGGAATGCTACATTAATACATAAACGCACAAATATTTCGGAACATAACACAATAATCTCTATTAAATGATGGAATAAATGATGAAAACAAATTCATCCAATCGCCGATGAACTAATAAATGTTGGTGAAACAAATATTTTTGCTCTCATAGAGCTTACAACCAAATTGAAATAAGTGTATCAAATTTATTGCCATAAGGGATCATGAAATGAATGAGGGGAATTTAGGTGGATTCCGCAAAGAATCCATCCACCTCAGCCCTAATCTCGAGCTCATTCATCTTCTCTTCATTAGCGAGCATCGCCGCGGCATAGTCGATGTCCAGCTGTGGCGGTGGAGGGGGCACGGTGTGCGCAACCTCCATGGACGATGGCGTTCGTGGGAACCGCCACATGTGCCTCCACAGGCGCCTCGCTCTGCGCCACCATGGGCGCGGCGGTGGGCGTGGGGATCATCACGGGCCCCGCTGCGGGTGCCGGTGGTGCCTCAACCTGGACAAGGTGAGTCTCGCGCGCCTTCTTGGCCTTGAACGCGTCCACGCCGTGCTTTAGGGCACGGCACTGCCTTGAGAAATGGGTCTTGGAGCCGCAACGGAAGCAATCCTGGGGCCTTGCCTCCCCCTGACCCGCCTGATGTTGCTTGGCCGGGTGGGGAGGGTTAGGTCACTTATTGCCTTTCTTGCCACGCTTCTTGAACTTGGGCTGGCGCACCTTGTAGGCGCCGACATAAACTTCTAGACGTGGACCCCCTCCGAGAGGCTGCGAGTTGAAGTTCTTTTGAGAACCTCATCCTGCGCCTCAGAAACCTGGAGGGCGTCTATAAGCAAAGCATACTGCGTGAAGTTCTCCTGGCGGTAGTTCCGCGCACTCTGGAGAGCTGATGGATGGAATGTGGAGAGAGTCTTCTCAATCTTCTGACTATCTGTGGTTTTGGTACCACAGAGATCAAGTTGAGTACATATCAGGTGTAAAGCTGAGTTGTATTCTCCCACTGTCTTGAAGTCTGCAAACCTCAGACGCATCCAATCTGCCTCCGCCCGTGGCTTAATGGTGTACTTCAGCCTAGCGAACTGTGCCTCAAGGACGGTCCACAGGGTTGAGGCACTCCGTTCTTCCATGTACTCGTTTTTCAGCGTAGTACACATATGATGGCAGAGGAAATGCAGTGCTTGGGCGTTTTCCGCCGGAGTGGTTTTGCTGGGGCCGTCTGGGTCCCCGCATCCAATGCTCCCTTAAGCTTCTGGCCCTCAAGGACGAGTTCAACGTCCGAGGCCCACGTCAAGTAGTTCAGCCCATTCTGAGCCAACTCCTCAAACTCCCGGTTCATGATTCCGGCCATCTGCGATTTATGCAAAAATAGTATCAGATTACAGCAGGTAATCGATTGCATAAAGTGATGTTGATACAAAAATTCAATAAGACGGCGTTCCAAAATTTAAAAGGACATGCTTAAAAATGCTCTACTAAGTATTAAAACAATTAACTACTGTAGTAAAACATGATATAAAAGCATGTACATAGAGAAAATATGCTAAGCGTGATCTTAACGTCTAGATTGGCCCTAAAAATGACTTTCCGAAGTTATTTTATTTCCAGAAATACAATTTCAGCAAAAACAAACTATTCCAAGGACTTACGAAGAAATTATTCAGCAGGAATAAATTTACGTAAAATTGGAAAAATGGAGATGCTAAAAATGTAAATGTCGCGCGCAGCCCTGTATTCGGTCCGGCCCGAACTGGCTGCACGCCAAAACAAACGGGCCGAAACACCTGGCCAAAGCCCACCAGCAGCCCAACCTGCCCGCTGCATTTTTTTTCTTTTAAAGCTGGACGTTAATGGGCCGAAATTAGCCTATCAGCTGGGCTGCCGATCAGCTGGCCTAGCCGATCGATCGATCGTCCTAGGTCTGATCGTTTCCAGCGCAGGTACCAGCGCGGGTGGCGACGGCGGGCGTGCGGGCACAGCGCGTGGCGGCCAGCGAGACCGGGCGCGGCGACCAAGGGCTGATGCGGCGGGCGGGCGTGCGGGCGCAGCGCGTGGCAGCCAGCGGGGCCGGGCGCGGCGACCAGCGGCTGATGCGGCGGCTGCGGCGGCCAGCGGGGCCGGGCGCGAGCCGGCGGCGAGCACGCGTCGCGGCCGGGCACGGGAATGGGTGCGGCCACTTGCGGCCAGCAGGGCTCGCAGCGACCGACTTGCGACGAGCGCGTGCGGAAGTGCGACGACGGCGCCACGTAGTGCGAGGCTCGGTGTGTTGCGTGGCGGCTTGCCGACCTATGAACACAACGAGCGGCTCTACATCAGGCGGCCGACGACGTCCTTTACACCGACGCTTCGGATGTCAATTTTCATCGTCCGTTCATCTGGAATCGAGACGGCGCGTCGCATAGCCGGTGCGCCGCGGCGGTACCGTGATCATCCGGATCACGTCCGTACCGACTCCCTACAGTGCCGTCATCAAATCCCCTTTGAATCCGAGAGTATCGACATTGGTCGGCGACGTATTCGTCAGCTCGACTCTCGGGAGGGAAATCGACACCGTAGGTAACATCTAAAGATTACGAGAGACGCAAAACGGAAAAGAAAAGGCGATACGAATCCACTTTTGCGATCAGATTGTGGTTATACCTTCACGATCGGTGCAGGGAGCCTGCTTGTGGAAGGCTCGACGACGGCTCGGCGAAGAGCTACGTGCTGATAACGTGTTACGCACCCTCTGCCAGCTGGCCGGTCCCGAGGCTGCGTAGCGTAGAGGAAGTAGTCGAAGGACGCAAGGTATGGGCACAAGTAGTCTTTATTATCAATTGTGTGTCTCTCTCCATATAATACATGGGGTATATATAAGAGGGAGAGGGGCTAGGGTTGAGGACCAATCTACGGGGAAAACCCCCACCCAAGAAAGGGTGGGCCCGTACGTGTACGTACGTCGGTTTGCCAACAAATTGGTACAAAATGGCAGGAAAGTAGAAAGGAAAATTAAAAAAGGCAGGCCGGGAATTCAGCCCGTGGACCGGAGTTCAAACTGACAAAGTATCTGATGGATACGAGCTTGAAGTCCTTTTCTGAGCTAGCTAATCTGCTATCATATTTAGGAGAGTTGAAATGTTATATTACTCACTACTTTTAAATGTCAGATTTACCATTTCTGTGCAGCCCAAAATATGACATTTTTCTAGCTAAGAATTTTACACGTTGGTTGAATACAAATATTTTTCTAAATCCAATTTTTATTTTTTTAATAATTTAAATATGATTTCAAAAATAAAGGGCTACCTGCTCACTCTCTAATTGTCCGCTCTCGTAGATTTCTTGCATAGCGGCATAGTAGGAAGGTAACATTTGGAACAAGATATATGGTGGTGAGTATAGGGATTTTTGGATCATGAGATTCAGTGCTCTATTTATTTAAAAGAAATATTCGAAAGCCATATCTATAAGTTCCAAAGAATTAGGGGGAAAATCTGAATTTACTCAATGATGTATCCTACGAACGTGTGAAACCATATTTCCAAATATTTTGTATTTTGAGCTACACATAAAAAAAGCATAGATCCGATTATAGCAAGCAATATGCATATTTTCATAACTACAAAATCCATAAGATTTGTCATTTTGTGCAGCATAAAGTTAAAAGAATTTACCGATTTTGCATACTTGTAGGATATATCATTGACTACCACAAAAATAAATAAAGAGAGCATTAGATTTCAGGAGCCAAAAGAAATTTTATCTTATTATCGGCTGGCCATCTGACTGAATCAGCGCTCTATATATAGTCTACGGAGAATTTTCTGTTTGTAGATTTCACTTAAAAGAAGATACGAGTCAAATATTTTGTTTTGCTTGGTATATTCACATAGGAGTTGACAAACTTGAAAAACGCAAATGCTATGAAAGTACAAAGTGTGTTTTATGTCATCGTGAGAGCATCTCCAGGCGTCGTGCAGGCTATGGGCGTCAGTCGTTGCCCACTCGCGACGCCTATATTCTTTTCAAATTTGACAGTTGAAGATGAAAGTACGTAGATTTCATTGAAATTTTATTCAAACTTATGCGCCTTTGAGGGCCTTCCAGACCTTGGAAATGACCTCAGCCTCTCGCCGGCGGACGAGGGTTTCCGTTTGCTATTTTGTCTAGTTTTTGTGTTTTCATCCAGATGGTGAAGTGGCGGCTACATCCTGGTGTCAGAATAAGGTACTCCCCACGCTATGCCCGCTCCGGTGGTGGGTCTAGCGCTAGTGGAGGGCGCGTGGAGTTGTTTGTCCGCTGAATCTTCTGGGATCTTGTCCATTTTTGTATCCGTCAGCGTGGTTGCATGCCAGATTATTTCGGTCTACGGTTCTCATGTTGGCGATGGTTGCTATTCTGGTGCGCTGGCCCTTTGGATTATTGGCACGACGACTTTCCATCTGTTACTACGACAAGTTTTGCCTGACTCCGACGAAGTAGGGGCAAGGGTAGCGGCGCGCATTTGGCTCGCTTCAGTGTACTGTCCGTAGTCGTTGCCAAGTGGTCGAATGACCTATCCGTAATCTTTGTTACTTTTGAGTCTTTTTGTACCGCTGTGCCGTGGATGATTAATAGATCGGTGGTGATCTTTTTCGCAAAAAAATGTGTCGGAGTTGATTGATTTCCAGCAACGGGTACTTGTGGTGAGCCCCAAGCAGTATGGCACTAGCTAAGCGTAGTTCATCTAGCCAGCGAAGTTGTTTCCGTTTCTAGCAAAAATCCTCGAATCTGAATCCCCCTTCTCCCCAGTTCATCTCTCTCGTTCCTCTCCCAGTCCCCTTCCTCCATTCTCGAATCCTTGTCGAGTTTTTGATTCCTGGGGTCATCACACAGTGCGGGATTCGTCGCCATGGCGCTGTACTGCACCGTCGTGCTCCTCATCCTCGCATTTGGCGCCTCCCTCTTGCTCGTAGTCGTCTCCCTCGGCGGGTTCTGGATCGATACCGTCGAGCTGAGCGCCACGACCAGCTACGCTCTGGTCGACTGCGCGCCGCCGCAGCCTTCGTCAGACGCAAGAAACAGCAGCTTGTTCCGGGAAAGCCTCCTCCCTCTCCTCACCGCCCTGCCCGCCGCCGCTGCGCCGCTTGGATCCGCCTCCCTTCAGTCCGACGACGGCCGCGCCTTCGTCCGCGGCCTCTGCCTCGGCTTCATCCACGACAAAGAATGCCGCGTGTGCCTCCACGCGGCCGCTAAGAATCTCACCGACGGCTGCCTGGGCGTGAGCCGCCGCGGCGGCGCTTGGAGAAGCGAGGGGTGCTTCCTAGCCTACGCCGACGCTAACACCTCCTCCGCGCGCGAGGATGCCTTCCGCAAGGTCTTCTTGAGCCGCGAAGACCCGGGAGAAGACCCCAACTGCTTCGACACACGAAAGCTCGTCGCGCTCGCGCAGTCCATGGGGCGGCGCGACGAGGCGACGGTCTTGGGGGCGGAGGTCTCCACGGACGCGGGCGCTCTGGCAAAGCGCGCCACCGCGGAGCACACGATGCGCGTGTTCCCGGACGTGGCCAAAACGAAGACCACGGTGCGCGTGCAGGCGCAATGCCCGTGGGGCACCGCGGCGGCGGAGTGCGCGCGGTGCCTGGGCGAGTCGGCGCGACGGGTGCCGCCGTGCTCCTGGGGCCTCGACGGAGCGCACGTGCGCGTGGCCGACGTCGTCGGCTACGGCTGCTACCTGCGGATCGAGACGTCGGTGCCGCCGCAGCACGCGGCGACATGGTTCAGTGAGCATCTCTTCACTCTTCCTGATTCTCTTCCCGCCAAGCACTGTTCCTAATTAATTAATCTCGTGCATCCATCGACGATTCCTGCAGACAAGCGTGTTGCTGTAGTATTATGCGTCCTGCTGCTAATCGCCCTGCTTGCGGCAGGCCCGGGCCCACAGTGGTGCCAACTGTGCCACTGGCACAGGGCCCACGAATGTGGAGGGCCCCAAATTTTTGTATATGCATATGTATATTTGTATAGAATCTGAAGAAAACGGGCTTTATACTGCGCTGCTGGGCCGTCTCCGCGTCCGCGTGCACGTGAAATAGGAAGCAGCCCCGCTGCGCGTCCGTCTCGCGTGGGCTCGTCAGCTAGTCAATAGAATAGGAAACTGTATCACTGATCGATCCTGTCCCAAAACAAAAACAAATCACTGATCGATCCGATCGATCTGCATCTGCTGAAAACGCCCACGATTCCCAGCCATGCCGAAACGGCGACACCAATGTGTTCATCCACAGCGGCACAGCGCCGTTGCGCCGGCGACGGGCGAGTGGGCGACATCGCGGTGACCGCGACAGCTCCTCTTCACGTTGATCCTCCGGTTAATCTGTTGTCAGGGACACCACATTTTAATTTAATTTTATTTATCTCATCTATCTTGTTTTCCAATAGGCAGATTTGATATCGGCAAACATCAGTCCGGTTCCTAGAAGCGCGAGAGAAAAGAAAAATAAGAGAATTTGATTAAATCTCCAAAAGGTGCTATGCACAACTTTATTAGAAAAAACATCAAAAGGGTTATCCGGTAATCAGCCCGTTGATCTTTCTATTGATGCCAATGATCTATTTGTTGAGCTGAAATTTCTTCAAAAATTAATGTCAAAAGAAAATATTGGGTCTGTTGAAGTTATGAAGTTTATAATGCGGCATGATTGTTTTTCCGTACTTGCATAGATTATTGTTGACCATTCCCGTGATGTTTTCATCGGCCGAATGAAGCTTTTGTAAGTTGAAACTATTGATACGTACTACAATGACATAAGAAAGACTCAGCGATTTGGCCACAATAGCGCTTGAGAGCGAAGTGTTGTAGAAGATTGATTATAAGTATATCATTGAATATTTCATTTCAAAGAACACAAAAAGAATGATGATGTTCAAATAAACACGTTATGCAACCTCAAATAAATATGTATGATTCTCAATATATTCAATTGTTACGTAAAATTTTCTATCATATATATTAGAATTATTAATTAGTACAAATTTTCATATGAAATAGGGCCCATTTTATATTTTCGCACAGGGCTCCGGATTTTGCCGGCCTGGCCCTGCTTGCGGCCGCCGGAATTGCATTTCGGTTCGGTGAGTGCTCCTGTTTCTTCCACCACATCTACTCTGTGATTTCATTGCTGAGCACACAATCTAATCTGGGACTTTGGTGCGGCGAAATTGAGCAGGTTATTAGCAAGATCGATCGTCGACGCCGTCGTTGCTAGCTAGCTAACCAGTAGTTAGTGTGTAGATGAATTGGCCACTGCGTTGGCTCTGTCTTCATCCTGGGTGACAGACTTGATGTACCTATTGACGACCTGATGTCTTGAATCATTTGACAGTCGGTCAAGTGTGTTCTCATGTTTTCCTTGAAACCTTGTAGCGGGATTGTTGATTCCTGCTGTTCTTCGAAGAAATTTCGCGTCTGGACGTCATATGCCTCAATCGGTATACACCGGGATTGAATGAAGCAGGTTGATCGAATGAATAGATGGTATGCCGTAGCGTTCTTTTTCATGAACTCTGAAGAAGAAAGTGCATGCGCGTGTTTGTGACCGTCTGCGTTGTGCTGTGTTTCGCAAAAAAAAAAAGCACACGTTATAAGCAATAACTTTTATTTATTTTACCCACTTGCATATGAATTCCTCCAATTTAGAAGGGGAGGGCGATACTTTTAGGAGATCACAAACATATTTGGACACTGGGAGTCGTTTTTGAGATCCATTGCAGTTATTTTTCTTTCGGCGGTTTGTCATGTGTTTTTGTGTGGATTGGGAGTCTAGTGGAGATGCTCTTGTTTTTTCATAAACTTCTACTGTCATGACAGTATGTTATTTGTCATGAACCTTTGCGGATTTGTTTTCCATCATGAACCTATGACTATGTTATGCATTGTATTGTCATGAATCTATGTTATGTTTTGAACTTGTACATGCATCAACTTTTATGCTTCTTGACCTCAACGTCTACGGGATCTAGTCCACTCGACTTCAACGTCTACGGGATCTAGCTCTATCACCTCCTCCCCAACTCGATACTACAAATATGCTACTTTCTCGCCCTTTGCCAGAGAAAGTAAACAACACGGTTATCACAAAACTTGAATTCCGGATTACAACACTATAGGCAATGAACCACCACTAACGGCCCATAACGTTAGCTGATAGCCGCTGGCCGTGGAGTACTTGCCGATCCATCAGCGAGGACTGTATCATTTAGCAAGCTAGCCTCCTTAAGGAACATGTACATGAGAGTTCCGCTTGAGCTTTAGGTGTGGGCTCTCTTCTATGTAAAGGGCCGAGTCCAACACAACCGCGGTCCATTCTTGGAAACAAGTTGTGCGGTGATCCACATCCGGGATCTGAAAGACTACATTGATCTTTCCCTTGAAAAGCTAGAGAAGACACGTGGCAGAGGTCCTTCTTCTACTACGAAGACATCCCTCAAGCTAAAGGCACCCCAAGCCTCATGGGATTTGAGGATGTGCCACCTTGTTTAGCCCGCCATCCTAACAACATGGGGCCACCCCATGCTGCTCATCTAAGACTAGCACAGGAAGACCAAATGGTGCAGCCGCCTACGATGAAGGGGCTTGTGCTTCAGACTACACCTTGATCTGCGGCATGTCGCCGGTGCACACAACAGCAACCCCAAAGCTAGAGTTTACAAGATGCCAATTACAAACCAGAGGACACCTCCGGATGAAATACGATGTCGCCGCAGCATGCCACATGCCAGCATCCGCCTTCAGCCGGCTATAACATCTCGGGTTTTTACCCTAAAAATTGTTTGTTATTTTATCCTTACCACGCCACCACATCATGCATCATGAGCATCAAACTCATTTTTATCATAAATATTATTTTTCGTAAACCCTATTTTGTTTTTGCAACATTGATTCTAGGATTTAAATACATCCACCTCCTTCACTTTTCTATTTTCAAATGAACCCCAAATTATATTGGAAATATTTGTAAAGTTATCTCTTCCCAAAATTATTCCCCCCCCCCCCCTTTTACCTCTCTCTTTTCCTAACTCTGAAATTGGAAAATTCCTAGCAGGCCTCGGGAAGCAATCTCCTGCTTGCTAGCCCATCTCTCCCGAGGTGGAACGATCCACCGTGGCAGTCTTCCTCTCCATCGCACCATATCGGGCAAACAACTCTCAGCGCCAGCGCCATGGCTACGTCCTCCTGCAGCTCGATCAAGTGGCTCCGGTCGCTCCTTTCCTCCTTGTTAACCCGGCGCTGCCCTCCTCAAACCCTACACCCTATCCCCATCCTCCGCCGCATCGCCCCCTCGTCTCCTCTGTCGATCTGCTTCTCTCCACCACCACCTCCATCTCACAGTCGCCCCGTGGCCATGGTCTCCCACACATATTTCCTCATCAGATACGGATTTGTATCTTCGAGAACCTTCTTTGCTCATCACATGTGACCAGTACAGAGGCGGAGCTACGCGCAAGTCAGGGGGGCCGCTGCCCCCCACCCCAAGCCCATGAAATGTTTGGAAAAAATAGTGTATTTTGCACCATATTTATCAAAATATAGTGATATTTGATGCATTCCCCCTCGCCCAATTATGACCTAGTATTGTGATGACCCACAAGTATATAGGGGATCACAAAAGTGTTTGAGGGAAGTAAACTTAAATTTATTGATTCTACATAAGGGGAGACCAAGAATACTTATAAGCCTTAGCAGCGGAGTTGTCAATTTCACCACACCTGGAAAAGCACTAGTACAAATATGATGTGAAAGCAGCAGTAATATGAGAACAACAGTAGCAGTAACACATAAGCAATGGCACAAGAAAATAGTTGCTTGCGTGGAGTTGACGGGATAGCAATAATGATTACATATGGACCGGGATTTCAAACTATCAACACTAGATGTAACTCTCTAAACAAATAACATGTGTTGGGTGAACAAATTATAATTGGGCAATTGATAAAATTGTGAGGGCATGACAATGCATATTATGATAAGATAAAGTTCACTGCAGTATTTAATAGGCATTACAACATAATACGTAGACCGTTATCCAACTCCATCTATGACTAATAATCCACCGCCAGGTTAACATCTGTGTCCTTCGTTGGTATTTAAGTTGCAAACAACAGATTATTGCATTAAGAATTGTGCATAATGTAAACAATGCAAATGACACGTAGACATAACATAGTTGTTTTATCCCTAGTGGCAACAACACATCTACAACCTTAGACGTTGATGCCACTCGCCCAGATTACTGGAGGCATGAACCCACTATCGAGCATAAATACTCCCTCTTGGAGATACAGACAACTACTTGATCAGGGTAGCCACAAGTACCGGAGAGCATGCAAGTAAATAAAACATAAGTATGATAACATGATGAACAACTAATTCCACAATTTATCGGATCCCAACAAACACAACACCAATTACATCAGATGAATCTCAATCATGTATGGCAGCTCATGAGACTATTGTATCGAACAACATGGGAGAACATGTAATCCATGGGGAAACTACTCACAAACCATGTTGTGATTCATCTAATTTAGTAATTTACATTGAATATTTGATTTCGTGTGTCATAAATGGAGAACATCATAAAAATTGCGTACTTTACATGATAAAGAAGGTATCCACGCATCAGGAATTTCAGGTCTTGTCAGTTGACTCTTCTATGCACTTCCTGATGTGTAAAAATAACCTGTTATGTTCAACAACAAACGTAATTTAACTGGACTATTGTTAATCTGTTATTTTTTCCGAAGCTAGACTTTCTCTGTTCTTTCTCAAACAGGGTTGCTTTTTTTGTAGAGATCAACAGAACCACCTGCTCGCTATGTTGTGTGACTGTCTCTGTATACATGTTATAGTTTAGTGCAGATACAAGCGAGATTTATAACTTTGGGAGAGTTTATTAGTTTTATTACTGTTGCGCTCTGACTCTTTCAGGCCATAGGCTACTGTACTGTGTCTTTGATGAGTTTAGCTATTTTATTCAGTTTGTTATGCATGTTGGGTTGGTATGATTATGCACTGATTATAATCTTTCCATATGTTACAGTTCGACTCGCACCTCCTCAAATTTACTTCCACTTACTAGTTACTACGTCGGCCTATCACAAATCCTAAGCCTCCATTGATACGAGTTTAGTTTTAAGCTTCAGATCATGTTCTTATTATAAGTTGCTGAGCCTTGCTTCTCCCTCTTTGCTCTTTTTAGGCAATGTCAGACCAGCACCTATATGCTTATAAGGAATAATGGGCTACAATGTGAAGATTAATATTCGGCCACTGCCAGTGATAGAATTTGAACTACTTGAGCCAGACTCGAGTTTTTTTTGTCCAATCACAACATGGATACAATACAATGTCTCGACACTCATTTGTGATCCTTGAGTTCGTTTGGTTTGGTTTAATATACTTTTCGTGGTTGTCGCAGTTTTTGTTGTTCGGAAAAAAGTTCGAAGTATAGTTTGAGTGAGAGAACAAGATATGATTCAACAGAACTTGTATTTTATTTTCTTAAATGAACTGCGCGAAAAAAGTATCACTTCCTCTAAGCGGAGCACCTTTCCTCTGCAAGTCACTGAAGACGCGTCCCCTGACCCCTCACCGTCTCGTCTCTCGCATCGGCGGCGGCGTCTAACCAAAATCAAGCCCGGTCTCATCCTATCGCAAGCCTCCATGTACGGCATCACCAAGCAGCAGCAGCAGCTGAGGACGCTGGGTGGGGGAACCCGCGCGCGTCGGAGGCGTCGACAGCGCTGGCGCAGGGGCCCGGCGAGGACAGGCTGCTCTAGCGTATGGCGGAGGTTGGAACAGCCAGGGTGCCGTCCACAACCTAACCCCGAGCACGACGAGGTCATCTTCTTCCCAGTTGGACGTCACCGCCTGCAAATTAGACGTCCTCCACGAAGACCAATCGCCAGGTCAGGTTCGTTTCTTTGGAAGCAGAGAATCGGAGGTCTGACTTGGTGATAATTTGATAAAAGTAGTTCTTGTTATTTTTAGGGAAGGCAATCGTTATTCGTTAATCCAATCTCCCAAAAAAAAGTTAGGCAGCCAGTTGCTCTGAGATCTCTTGCCCGTGATTTTTGCATCTACTAGGTACACCCTCGTGCATAATTATCGGCCTCGAGCGCCTTTGCAGCTTCGCAAGGCACTACCGCGTTACGATGGCCCGGACGAAAGGCTGCTGCAGGAGGACAGTGCCGCCGCCGCCTAAGCGGCGCCGGATCGTCGTCGTATCTCTCCAAGTCCAAAACCCTACCACGATCGGACGAAAGGAGGCCACCGTGGAACCTGCGGCAGAAGTAATGACGCGGTCGCGCAGCCACCGCATCGCCGCTGCCGCCACCGCACTCCCGGAGGAGATCTTGGTGTGGGAGATTATTGTTCGCCTTCCGGCCAAGGGTGTCCTTCGCTGTCGCGCTGTGTGCTGCTCCTGGCGCCGCCTCACCTCCGCCCCTGATTTCCTCCTCGCCCACCACCGGCACCAGCCCTCGCTCCCCCTCGTCACGCTCTACGGTCCAGACAGTGCCAAGGGTGGCTTGCCAATCTTCAAGCATGGCCGCCCCCTTCTCGGGCTTGACGACTACCAAGGCTTCAAGTTGCTCGCCTCCTGTGACGGGCTCCTCCTGTTCTCACTCTCTAATGGCCAATTCAGCATCTGCAATCCGACCACACGCCAGTATGCTTCACTCCCACGTCTAACCGCCGCAGGCCACATCAACATCGCTGCGTTGTACCTACACCGCCCGTCCAATGAGTATCGCGTCCTTTACTGGAAGGAAGCTGCCTACTACATCCTTACGATGGGGCGGGGGCGATCGCCGAGGTGCATTGGAGTTCCGTCAGATATCCCTGGTATCGCTAAAGTTATGCTGGACTGGCATAAAAATACTTCTAGTTTGGCGCCACCCATCGTTTTCCGCAACTGTCTGCACTGGGACCTCGGCTGCCGCCACACGGGCATACTCGTTTTCAACACGGTGGCTGAAACATTTAGGCTCATCTGCCGCCCGGCTGCTGCTACCGGATTATGCACTCGTTTGTGCGACGTGGAAGGTTCAATTGGCTTCAGCTGCAATGACTATGGTTGTAGGACAATCGCCAAAATCTGGGTGCTGGAAAACTACGAGAGAGAGGTTTGGTCATTTAAGTACCATGTTAAACTCTCTACGAGCTTCCATTACCTTCCAAATAGACAACATTTGGTTTTGTCCCACAAGGGAGATTTGTTGGTCTACGGGCACTATAGGGGTTACATGTTCCACTGTGACAGTAGCGGTAAATTATTAGAGGAGTTCGAATGCGATTCACGGGATTTGAGCATTATTGGACATCGGTTCAAAGAAAGCCTTGTCAAGCATGACATCTCCCTTAGGCGAGGTTGTGCCAGTGTTTTTCGACATGTCTAAGGTACTACTGGCATATACATAGTCCCATCTTTACTCAAGTGATTTGATGTAGTTGCTTTTCTCCACATAGATAAGACACATGTTCCACACAATCTGTATTTTACATTTAACTCAGACATTTTCTTGATTGGTGGTTACATGGGAAGTACCCACTAATAGCTATTATCTTAGTGTTGGTGCTAAACTGCTAACATGTCAACATTGCATATATTTGGTAAACATGTCAACATTGCATATATTTGGTAAACATGTCAACATTGCATATATTTGTTAAAATTTCGATGGTCCCATAGACACCTATAAAATGCATAACACCTCCACAGATAGGAATTAATCATTTGATGTCTCCCCACTTATTAAGTAGTGAATCTGATTCATCTAATTTACACTGAACATTAGATTTCATTTGTGAAAATGGAGAACAGGACATAAACTATGTGCTTTACATGATAAAGAAAATATCCACGCATCAGGAATTTCAGGTCTTGTTCGTTGATTTTTCTATGCACTTACTGATGTGTGTGAAGATAAACTCCACTATGTTCAAGAGCAAATGCAAGCTAATTTAACTGTTATAAGTCCGTTTTTGGAAGGTCTACTTTTTGTTCTTTCCCAGAAAAAGTTTGCTCTTTTATTGTAGAGAACAACGGACCCACCATTTCTCTGTTGTATAGTGCAGATACAAACGGCGAGATTTATAACTTTGAGAATTTTTTTGCTGTATGAGTTCCATTTCTGCAAACTCTGATCCTCTCAGGCCATAGGCTACCATGCCTTTGATGCCTCCTGAGTTTCAGCTATTTTATTGCAATGTAGGTTGGGTTGGTATGATCATACAGCGAATAATCTTTCCATATGTTACGGTTAGAACTGCACCCCTTCAAATTTACTTCCACTTACTAAGTCCATGTGTCCGTTTAAGCTTACCCATCGGCCCATCACAAATCCAAAGCCTCCATTGATGCTAGTTTATTTTAAGCTTCAATCATGTTCTGATTACAAGGTACTGAGCCTTTCTCTGTCTCTGTCTCTCTCTCTCTGCTCTTTTTAGGCGACGTCAGATCAGCACATATGCTTATAAGGAGTAATGGACTACAAAGCGAAGATTAATTTTCAGCCACTGCCAGAGATAGAATTTGAATTACTTGGGCCAGACTCGAGCTTTTTTGTCCAATCACAACATGTATACAATACAATATGTCAGCTCTCATTTGTGATCCTTGAGTTTGTTTGCTTTTAGTTGAATATACTTTTCCTGGTTGTCGCAGTTTTCTTTGTCCGGAAAAGAACTTCGGGAGCATAGTTTAAGTGAGAGAACAAGATATTTTTGAAGAAGCGCAGGAGAGCTGCGTTTTTTCATTGATAGAAAGAGAGTACAGGGTTACAAGGAACCCAACAATACATGTGCAGAACAAAGATGGCCGTAGCCGAAACAAACGGGACTACTCGCGGTCTCTTAGGTGGCTACAGCCAGCCAACCCCCAAGCCGATCGCTCATCGATCACCTCCTGCAAGACTACAGAAGTAGGGCGATCCACCTCACGGAAAACACGCGCATTGCGCTCGCGCCAGATGGCCCAGATCACCAAGAGGGCCATTGACTTGCAGGATTTCGTCTTGGCTGCCGCGTTGGAGGAGAGGCTTTGCAGCCATGCCGTCATCGAGGCGGACGCAGTCCAGCCGTCGGGGGCGAGGGAGGCAAGGTTGAAGCGCGCGGCAACGAGAGCCCACAAGGCACGCGACCAAGGGCACTCAACCAGCAAGTGTTCCACCGTCTCCAGGTTCCGACGACAAAGCTGGCAGAAGTAGCAGTTAGGCCATTGCCGAGCCATGAGGCGGTCGGCAGTGAGAACACGGTTCTGCACCATAAGCCAAGCCAGCAGCCGGTGAGAGAACAAGATATGATTCAACACAACTTGTATTTTATTTTCTCAGATGAACTGCGCAAAAAAGTATCACTTCCTTTAAGAGGTGATAGCCTACACAGGCAAGGGGAGCACCTTACCTCTGCACCCTCGGGTTCCGCCTCCTGCCTCCTCATCTATGTAACACTCGTTTTACTGTTGCCAGGCGAATACTACAGCGACAGGGCGTGTCCTTTGCTCTACTCCGGCACCTTACCTCTGCAGCCTCTGATTCAGTTTTTTTCGTTTCTATATTGGAAATATCTTGGGATTGTATCCCAAGTTAGATCGAATGGGCCATACCACTACATTGGCTTCATGTTCTTACATTTAAAACCGTACACTTTTCACCTCTCCAATAATATGCCTGGATCCGATCACATCTTGCATCTTTAAGATTGTTTTATATACAGTTCCTATAACAACAATATTTCTTACAATGATTTCCTGTGAATGAATGACATAAGATTATGTTCCTTATTTTCATGGAGATCATTAAGTTCAGTACTGGCTACTATCGGCACCTTTCTGATAACATTGTCGTTGTTGTTCAGTTTTGCAACTTCTGTTTGATCTACTTTCAGTTGATTCCTTGTTTTGATACGGTGTCAGTAAACACGCTTATCAGTGATTCTGTGGGAGAATACATGTAGTATGTACATTGTGTTCCCCTGATCTTCAGATTTAGGCATATTAAACGTTAAATTCACTTATTTGTAGTACCATTTTGTATTTATTGTTTTGACGGAAAATAGCAGGAGCTCTGCCTATGCATTATACGGAGAGTAGAATTTGGTCCAGTTAATTAGAGGAACCGGACCCAAAAACCATACATTGGCGGTTAAAAACCGCACACTCTAACTCATGGGACGTCGTCTGTGCCTGAAACAAGGGAACCTAGTCCCAAACTAACAGGCCACACCTCATACCCAACTATCAGAGACTCTCCAAACACACACCAACTCTCGCCGCTAGATATGCACCGGTGTGCACCCTCCACACATAAGAGATCAAGCATTACTCACAATTAACTCCCGAACCGCCTCCATCACCTGCGGTGCACGTTGCTTCTTGTACATCTGCAAATAAAATTGCATCTTCTCCTCCATGGCTTCGTCGGTGACTTTCTCGCTCTTGAGTTTTGGGATTTCCCCAAAAGCCTCCGCCCGCCTAAACTCGGCGCGCTTGGCTACTGGAATGGCACTATCTTTTGTTCTTCTTGTCTAACCAGATGCTTCGTCGCTCGGCCAAAGAGGAAACATCCATCCGAAGCTGCTTGTCCTTGGGCATGTCAGCAATCTCTCGACATAGCTCCATCATCGGAAAAGTCAAGGTCATCTCCTGCGGCTCAATCACGTCATACTGAGCCAACACCTTCGCGATCTTCTCCTCCGGGCTAGGGGCATCAGAACCCCTCAACTCCTCCAATGCCAAAGGCATCTCCACTCCAAGATCCTTCATCGGGGGCCCCTTCACCATCGGGGAGACATGCTCCGAAACAACAATAGGCGTGGAGGTGGGTTCCATGGCACACACCGGCGCTGACAAGCACACATCCCTAGGAAAGTAGCAACCAAAGCGCTCGATCCCGCCATCTGCGCAATCAGCAATGCCCCCAGAAAACAGAGAAGGTGTTGGCTCCACCTGCACCACAGCCGGCGGCATGGACAACCTCTCGAGAGCAGCCTCGGCCCGCTCTAGCAAGCTCCCAGCACGCTCCATCAAGCCATGCACATAATCTTGCACCTTGAGCTGAGCCGCAAGCAACCCCTCTAGCTGAGACGCGACCAAGCCTCGCAGCTCCACCCGCAGCATGTCGACTGCTCCTGCTCAACCCGCAACAGCGCCGCCTGCTCCTGGAGGTTTTGCATCGCATCAGACAGAGCTATCGGACTAGCAGGCGCAGGACTGGCCAACTCCTTTGGCTTGCTTGCATGGTGACAGCCGCTGAAGTGAGGGGCAGTGCGAGGAGCCGCAATCTCGGCCCAAGAGGAAGAGCCGTCCGGGCAGCGAGCAGGCAGAGGAGCGCGAGGAAGGGCAGCGTCGTGCGTGATGGAGGTGGCGAGGTGGTTGACGCAGTCCCGCGCACGGTGGCCGGAGCAGCGGCAGTTGAGGCAGCGAATCGAGTCTCTGCAGTCCTTTCCGAAGTGGCGTGGGGAGAAGCAGCGGAAACAGAGCCCGTGCAGCTTCCTCCTGAAAGCAGCCTCCCGCTCGGTGGAGGGGCGGTGATGGCGCTGCGGCGCAGGTACATGGCGTGGACGGTGCCTCGGGTCGACCGTCTTCCATCCTTCACCATCCCCCACATCCCTAAGATGGCGTGGTTTGCAACAACTGTCCATAGCAGTGCGCGCGTTCTGCTGGAAATAGAAATTGCAGGAAAAAAACTTGGTTTAACTCTGTTTTGTCATCTTGATGAACTGTATATGTATTGTGTGGTTTGTCTCTGTGCGCTGCCGTTGCCAGTTCGCATGTTAGTTTCATGCCTATAGTCTTCTGATGAACTGCTTTCTGAACCTATTACTATCAAGAGTATTTAGAATAATGCCTCTCTATTTTTCTATCAATTGATGTTTCTCTCTGTTTTTCCATTCGAACAGTCCTGTAGCAATCTTTTGGAAATTAATATCTTATCTCTTGAGTAGAAGGTGTAGTGTATGTCGGTGTGACGTGTTTGGCAAGATCCCGCAGCTTGCGACAATGGGGCAACCTGCCATACTAATATGGTTCTTTACTGAACTGGTATTGCACTTTCATTTAATAAAAAGTACGAAAAATAGTTCTTTACTCCATTTCTCTCGTTTTTGTTTGCATCGGTATATTGGTGTCCTGCTTTCACGATTCTGAACTTTGCAAGTGGTAGTATTGAAAGTATCCCGTTTGACTGTCAATGCTCTGTTCTAGTCTATGGCGTTGCTGTGCCTGCTGAAAACAAACATATATAACATGCAACCTCACAGAACCTGCTGCTTTTCTATTGTCAATCTTATAAGTACATGATCATTGTTTAGTTCATGACACGAAAGATGTCTAGCAAAGTAATAAATCTCTGGAATAATCTGGTACCTATTTATCAACCTAGTAACGACAACATGCCGGTCTGATGCTTCTTGCTTGGCACTACAAGTGTGCACTTCATGATCTGAAACTGAATTATATAGAAGAATCATCTCTGCAAGTTTACGTGTGAAATACGAGAAAAAAAATAGAAGTTAGGTAGTTGGGTGTACGGGGTGTAGAGCAATCTTGTGCACATGTTAGTTGTGCAGGCAACGGTTGTGAGCATTTTCGTTGGCCGTTGTGCCTAGTTTATATATGTTCCATTTTTAAAATCTTAGCAAATATATATCTCGTAGCACGTAGTACTTTTGCCAGACTTTGCGGTTATTTAAAGTCGGGTATGTAGTGACTTTTTATCTGATAAAAATCCTGTCCCAAACTTCTCATTATGTCAATTGTGCTTCACTCCTCCTTGTTCGTCCAATCTGTATTTGATGGTTGTTAGTATCCCCGTGATTTCCCTTCATCATTAAGTCACTATACCCCTCATCCTGACACTTAGAGCATCTCCAGCGGCACCCCTTTGGGGGGGCCGAACACCAAAAACGCCCACCAGCGGCACCCCCCAAAGACTCGCCCCGAGCGATTTTGTGTCCGGCACCCCCAATAGGGCCTCCAAGTTTGGAGGCCCTCCTGGGGGTGCCGGACATCGCATCGGGCATGGCCCTCACAGCGCTGGTCCGCCCGTCATACACGCGCCCCGCCCAATTCCCCTTCCTCTACATTGCCGCCCCCCGGCGCCAAAATTCGCAATCTTCCCTCCATTTCCCAAACCCTCGCGCCGCCGCCGCGACCTCCTCGCCTGCCGCCACCATGCCGCCCAAGACCGTCGGACACTCGAAACCCAAGGGGCGCAAAGCCGCCGGCGTCGTCGCAGCCGAAGAAGAAACCGATGAAGCGGGAGCAGCAGGAGCTTTCGACCATGAGCCAGGCCCAGCTCCGCGCCGCCACTTCCGCAACAACGACGAGTCAAGGCGAAGGACAAGTCGGCTGATCTGTCGTCGCTGAACGACAACGCCGCCGAGATGTTGATCGCCATAAGCCAAAGCAGCTCTAGCCCAGCATCCGGCGGCGGGTTTCTCGGGTCGCCGTCTGTCCCGGCCTTTTTCGACGGCACCTCCGGCTACCCATCGCAGGTGTCGCGGTTTTCCCCCGAAGAGTCGCCCATCGATCTGAACGCCGCGCCGCTGTTCAGCGAATCGCCGGCGTTGCGGCGGACACCTGCCACGAGCCAAGACGCGACTGCTTCCCGCGGCCTTTTCTTTGGCGACCAACTCGGCCATGTGAGTGCTATTTATAATCTTGATCCCCCTCATTTATTGTGTTCCCCGGCCGATTGTTTGTTGGGCGCAGTTATTGCGAGCGGCCGGATGCAAATTGTTGTATTGTGCATTAATTGCCGACGATGCAAATTGTGGTTTTTGCTGGGTAGGACGTTGGCCTCTCGTTCATGACTTCAATCATCGACGACAGTACAACCTACGCCGCTAGGGCCTACGCCGAGACAGAATAGTTCGGCCAGGGCGAGGAAGGGGATGCCGGCCAGGGCCAGGAAGGGGAGGTCGAAGAAGAAGAGGATGGCGATGAAGAGGATGGCGTCCGGAAGGCTGGAAACAGAGGCAAGACTTGGTGCGTGTGTGAGGACGTCTTGTTGGCCGAGTCGTGGATGAACGTGAGCATGGACAGCGAGAAGGGCGTCAACCAAAGGAAGAAGGCCTATTGGTTACGCGTGCACAAGGACTACACCGAAAGAAGGTCATATCCTCCTCATGAAGATTTGCCTAACCGCTATGCCAAATCGGTTAAGAGACGTTGGGGCGTCATCTCGGCTCTCACTACCAAGTTTCACCATTGCAATGAGCAAATCTTGATGAGAGACGAGAGTGGCAAGAACGATGCCGACAAGGTTAGCCGATCATCTTAACTTGTTACCCATCATGTGTTTAGATGCATACTTGACTTGGCCTTTGTTTGTGTAGCTCAAGGACGCCAGGTACTTGTACCTTGACTTGGAGTCGGATGGCAAGAAGCCATACAAGTTCATGCATGTTTGGGAGGTGGTTAAAGGTTGCCCGAAGTGGAAGAGCCATATAAAAGACCAAGGCACCGCCGAGGGAGATGAAAGAAATCTGCCGGCTGCTTGCGCCGAGCGTCCCGAGATGGGAGTGAAGGCGTGCAAGGCAGCCGCCAGGGCTGGCAAGAAGCCAGGGGTCTCGGGCGCCGCAGGCAGCATCCAAGAGTCGGTGAAGCTATACGTTGCCGAGGTGGCCGCGGCGATTGTCGAGAAGAAGAAGCTACAAGCCAAGTCCGACGAGAAATGGATGCTCTACTTCAAGATGCAGGAGACCAAGCTCAAGAACCAAGAGAAGAAGGAGGAGCGTCTCGTCATGGCCACAAACACGACCGGCATGAGCCCAACCAGAAGGCCTACTTCGTGTCCGAACGGAGGCGCATCCAGGCTGAGAAGGCGGCGGCCGAAGCGGCGTCGAGGGATCCGACGAGGACGGCGAGGAAGAAGTCGATGAGGAGGCCGCCGCGTGATCGGCATGAACCATTGCGCCAGGGAGGCACCCTTTTGATGGCCGGCTTTGGAGACTTGTTCTCCGGCGCGGTCGATCCTTTTTTGATGGCTGGCGTTGGGGACCGTTCTCCGGCGCGGCAAAACTGTTTGAGTGCCGGCATCATTTGAGACATTTTTATTAATGCATACACCGCCGTCCTGTTCCTCATTTGTGCTGTTCATCGGCGGCGACCACGGCATGCCCGCAATGTGTTCGACAGTTCGCTGAAAAATTGGGCCGTTTGGGGGTGGGCCTTTGGAGAGTGCCGCTGTGGACGGCCTCTAAATGTTGCCCGAACACATGTTCGGCGCCCCCCAAAGGAGGCCCAATTAATGGGTGTCGAACACCGATTTAGATACCCCCGGTGGAGATGCTCTTACCGTCTCGTCTCTCGCATCGGCAGCGGCCTGCAAATAAGACGGCCTCTGCCGCAAGCCAAGCCCGGTCACAACCTAAGAGCCGAAGACCAATTGCCAGGCCAGGTTCATTTCTTTGGAGTCAAGAGAATTGGAGGTCTGAGTTCGTGATAATTTGATAAAAAATAGTTCTAGGTATTTTCTTGGATGGTAATCGTTGATTCACTCGCCCAGAAACGAGAGCCGTGGCAACAGATCAGTTTGCTACTAGTTGCGACGAGATCTCTCGTCCGTGATTTTCGCATCTACTAGTTGGCTTCCTTCCGTTGTTGCCTCCTCGTGCATAAATAGCGCCAGACGACGCAAAGAAGAATCCAGGGCATGATCGCAAGGCATTACGATGGCTCGGACAAAGATGGTGGCGCGGCGTTCTTATCGCCCTACGCGGTGCCGGCTCCTTGTCGTATCTCTCCTTCCCCGAAACCCTACGGCGGTGGAAGAGACCACTGCGGCAGGGGTAAGGACCCGGGCGCGCAGTCGCCGCATTGCCGCCGCCTCTGCCGCACTTCCTAAGGAAATCCTGGTGTGGGAGATCTTTGTCCGCCTTCCGGCTAAGGACATTCTTCGCTGCAGCGCAGTTTGCCGCTCCTAGCGCAGCCTCACCTCCGCCCCTGATTTCCTCCTTGCCCATCACCGGCGCCAGCCGTCGCTCCCCCTTCTTACGGTTTACTGCACAGACAGTGCCGTCGACGGCGGCTTGTCAATCGTGAAGCACGGTCGCCCAGTCCTCAGGTTTGATGACTACGATAACTCCATGTTGCTCGCCTCGTGCGACGGGCTCCTACTGCTCTCCCTTTCTAATAGCCGATTCTGCATCTGTAATCCAACCACGCGTCGGAGCGCTCTACTCCCAGGCCTCACCGCCGCAGGCGACATCAGCATTACGGCGTTGTACCTGCACCACCCGTCAGGCAAGTATCGTGTCCTATACTGGAAGACGGCACACCGGCACGTCTTCTACATCCTTACGGTGGGCCGGGGAAAGTCGCCGAGGTGCATTGAACTTCATATATCCCAGGTCTCGAGAAAGCTATGTTGTCCTCGCACTGGTATGGATATTCTACTAGTTGTTTGGCGCCACCCGTCGTTTTCCGCGACTGTCTTCACTGGGACCTTGGCTGCAGCCACACGGGCATACTCGTTTTCGACACCGTGGTTGAATCCTTTAGGCTCATGCGTCGCCCGGCTGCTGCTACCAAATTATGCACTCGTTTGTGCAACATGCAAGGTTCGCTTGGCTACAGCTGCAACGATGATGGTGGGAGGACAGTCGTAATCTGGGTGCTGCAGGACCACAAGAGTGAGGTTTGGTCATTCAAGTACCGTGTTGAACTCCCTGTGGAGAGCGTAAGTTACCTTGAATCAGATACACAACATCTGGTTTTGTCTCACAAGGGAGATTTGCTGGTCTACAGGCCCTACAAGGGTTACATGTTTCATTGTGACAGCACCGGCAAATTGCTAGAGGAAATCCGATGCGACTCACTGGGTTTTAGCATTATTGGACATCGGTTCAAAGAGAGCCTTGTCAAGCATGATATCTCCCTGAGGCGAGGTTATGCCCGTATTTTCCAAAAGGTCTAACGTACATCAGTATACTTCAGCCTGACATACATATCTTCCATCTTTACTCTAGTGATTCGATGGACTCTCCTCATAGATAATTAAGACATGTTCTGTACAATCTGTATTTTACATTTTCCAAAGGTCTAAGAGACTCTAGTTATTTCCACAAAATAGCTGAATTTCAGGTATTGCTAGTTTTTTTCCTATGCACTTCCTGATGTGAGAAGATAATACCCTTATTATTCAACAAAAACATAATCTCACAACATACTGTTGGTCTGTTTTATTTTTGTGAACAACAAATATAATATCTGTTTGTTTGTGGTTGCTCCTTTATTGTAGAGAAAACGGTTTGCTATGTTGTGTGACTGTATCGGTATACATTTTGGTGCAGATACAACCGCAATATTTATAACTTTAGGATATTTTTTTGGTGCATTAGTTCCATTACTGTTGCACTCTAACCCTCTCGGGCCGTAGTTTACTGTTTCTTTGATGGCTCCTGAGTTTCAGCTATTTTCATGACGTTTGCAATGCATGTCTGGTTGGTATGTATGATCATACCCTCTAATATAATATTCCCATATGCTACAGGTAGAATTGCACCCTCTGAAATTTAATTCATATCGCAAATCATAAACCTGCATTGATGCTAGTTTAGGTTTTAAGCTTGAGATCATGTTCTCATTAAAATTTACTGAGGCTGGCTCTATCTCTGCTGTTCTTAGGCGAGGTCAGAAGAACCTATATTTATAAGGAGTAATGGGCTACAGAGCGAAGATTAATTTTCAAGCGCTGCCAGTGACAGAATGTCAGAATTTGAACTAATTGTGCCAGATTTGAGCTTGTTTGCCCAATCAAAACATGAACACAATACAAATGTCTCGCTCTCATTTGTGATCCCTGAGTTCATTTTATTTTACTTTATAATATAAATTCATAGTTGTCGCAGTTTTATTTGTTTACCTGTGCCGGTTATAAAATTCATACTTGTGGCAGTAATATATCGATTAGAAGATGTAATGTCTGTTGGCATGACGTGTTTAGCAAGATCGCAAGCTTGAGACAATTGATTCATCAGCCATGCTAATATGGTCTTGGTGGGCAGGTATTGCTCCTCCGTTTAACAAGCAGTAGGAAAATTAGTTCCTCTGGCTATATTGGTGTCTCGCTTTCACATTTCTGAACTTTGGAACCATGAGTTGTACTACTGAAAGCAAGCCGTTCGACAGTCAATGCTCTGTTGTAATACAATCTACGGCACTTGTGATGTACTAAAGAAGAAGCCGCGCACTGCTACCTGCGGCCGGCCGGGAGAAAAACATAACATGCTTGGAAGTCACATCCAGTGACGTAAGAAAGTACTCTGTTTTGACTACGCGAGACATTATCTGCTTTCAGTGAGTGCAAATCTCGAACCTTTCTCTGTTTTGAAATCAACTAGCCATTGGCTTCACATATGGTGGCTGTTACAGATACAGGAGGTAAACCAAAATCTACCACTGTGGGAAACAAAGCTGTCCGAACAGGCAGCAAGGGAGATTATCGGGCAGCGTATCCAGTGATAGCATACTGCATCGAAAAACCCCTTGAGCTCTCGCGTCTCGCGTCGCCCGCGGCAACCGGGACGCGCTCATCTCCGCCGCCGCCTCCTCCGGTCTGCTAAAAATGGCCCCTGGGGCAAACTAAGCACATATGTGGCCCTTTTGTGAAACTATTCCTCAAATCTGGCCCCTGGGCTCGGCGCCAAATGGGCCGGCGCCGAAGTTGTACAGCTCGGCGCCAAAATGGGCCTCTGCCGAACCGGTCGGCGCCAGCCCATTTTGGCGCCGAGCTGTACAACTTCGTCGTCGGCCCATTTGGCGCCGAGCCCAGGGGCCAGATTTGGGCAATAGTTTCACAAAAGGGCCACATATGTGCTTAGTTTGCTAAAAGGGCCAGATTTGATAAAAAATACCTAGAAGACAGGGATTGGTCGATGGCAGGCGCCATGGGAGGCCGTGAGGATGCCCAAGATGGAAGCTGCGGTGGAAATTGAAGCCTTGGGTGTGACGTGTTTCAACCAATCATGTGATGCCATGTCATCGATCCACACCTTTTTCCTCCCAACCAATCAGGGTAGAGTAGAGTCATTTGTGTTTCTTTGGCATTGTTCAAAAACACATAACTAAATATACAAAACTCGAAAAATGAGAAACTTTCGCCATGGGTCTTTATTTGTGTAACAGCTGCAAATGCAAATGATAAATATGAATTTAATTATATATTTATAGGTTTAGTTTTCACATTCTTTGATTTTTTTGAAAAAACGGATAAAATGACCGCCATGCATATTCATTGAAAGGGTCACATTTTTCAAAATTATCGACGGTTATGTGAAACGGTCACTACTTGTGTACCTTAAAGTGATTTTTTTTTTTAAATAGAGCAAACTATCACACACTTGTAGTTCAAAATTGAATTACTTTCGGAAAATAGGCATAAAGTCATTTAAATAGGCGAAATGAGGTAGAAATAGAGAAAATTCCTAATATTGCTGGATTATCGATAAAATATGGCCTACTTGTGTGATATTTGGATGGGTGTCATTTTGCACCATATTTGTTGTACTTGCTTCACAAAAATGCCATTTTTAACAATTAAAAAATGAAAACTGGTATTTATAAACATAATTTGAAAATACTCATTTCTGCAACACTGTTTGTCATAACAATACACACCTATGTCTCAACTATGGGCACATTATCACAAACTATGGCACGGAGATGATCATATCTAGGTTATTTGACTCGAAACTTATACATGTCTATAGACGATTGACCTTTTTGTAAAGAAGTTTTTTGAAAACTTTGTCAAAACTCAGGTTTATCATTATTCCTAGCAACTAGTACACATAAAAGGAGTCCATGCCAAAGGATTTCACTTTTTGAGTATTTTTTCACTTTCTTCTACTTTTTTGAAAAAATGGTCAAAATGTACCATGTGCCATAGTTTGTGATAAAGTTTCCATATATTGACACATATGTGTGTCTTGGTATGGTAAACATTGTTGCTAAAAACAATTTTTAAATTATTATTATAAATGTCATTTTCCATTTTTAAGTGCCACAAATGACCTTTTTATTAAGCAAGTACCAAAAATATGTTGCAAAATGTCATAAACTTGATGAAAAAGATGATATGGATGTCATATTTGGATTCCCCTAATTTTCTAATCGATATAGACATTTTATTTGTTAAATTTCGATTTATAGATTAAAATATATGAATTATTCCGTATTAGATGAATAATAGGGAAAAGCTATGCCTACGGCTTACCTATACCGCGGCATAGCCCCTGTGTCGAATCTATGCCGACGGCATATGCTATGCTGACGGCTTTGTGGACGGGCTGGTCTCGTCGGGACCTATGCCGATGGCCCCGATAAAAAGCCGTCGGCACGGGGTTTGGCCGTCGGCATAGATCACCATTCCTGTAGTGTAATATAGCGGGGTGCGAGCCTATTTCGAGAGACAGGCAAACAAGGGAGGTGTCTGATGCTGTGCATGGATGGCGCCCAGCCGCCCACTGCAACGGAGGATTGGAGGAGGCTGATCTGTCAACCGCGAGGGTTATTAGGGAGATGATGGTGCTAACTTTTTTTTTAAACCAGATGATGCTGCTAACTCAGAAGGGAAGTAGCTGAATGGGCAGTTTTTTTAAGCAGAAACACATGGCCGGGCAGCTTGTGCTACGGTTTTGTGGTGTAGCTGTATTAGTTGTTCGGGCTTTGGAACTGGCGCTGGTGGCTTTCCTGTTCATTTTGCGGTGCTGTGTGTTGTCATTATGCCCGCCAGAGAAGTTATTGTTTACTTTCATGGTTTGAGACATGGACATAGTTTTATCTGTGCGAACATCTGTGGTATGGTCAACGCGGTTTCCCAAAACTAAGAGGATATCCACAGCTTATTATGATCGTTGATTTTGCATCCAACGAATCATATTATTCTTACTATTTTATGTGTTCAAGAAACTAAAAAATATGTTAATGCATGGTTTTTATTTTTTTGTCAATGCATGTAAAGAAAATTCATGTTAGTACTTGAATCTAAAATTTAAATTACATAAATATATCAATTATTGATAATGTATTGACATTTGAAAATTAGTTGGTAAATTTGTTGCACGAATCTTGAAGAAACGAAGGGTGTGGATAGTTGGTGGACATCCTCTTAGTTGTGGTATTACATTTTTGGTGGTATGGTACTCCCTCCGTCTCAAAATAAAAGGCGCCTTTTAATTTCGCTGGTCAACGCCGTATAACTTTGATTTGTACTTATAATATGTACCCAAATTGTTTATAAAGATATATTAAATTATAGAATTTTCCAAGACGAATCCAACGGTACCATATATATTCCCATTCAATATATTTTGTTATATATTGGTGGTCAAAGTTGAGCGTCAAAGACTACCTTAAAAATAGCGCGCCTTATATTTTGACACGGAGGGAGTATCTTTTTTCTTCTTTTGGAAACACAGTACAACGCAGACGCTCACATGCACGCGCATACACTCACCCCTATGAACGCACACACGCACACCCTACCCCTATGAGCACCTCTGAAAGACTGACCCGGCGGATCGGGTCTTGAGATTGACGAAGTCACCACAGACGCCTCACTGTCGACGGGAACGTCGTCTCCCACTGAAGAATATTCCGCCTTAAATGAAAAACACCAGCGTCAAACCTGGGGTTTGAACTCTTGTGGGCTGGGGGTACAACCACCCTCATAACTATCTTGCCACAGGTAAGTTCTCTTGGTGGTATGGTATCTGATAATGAAATGATAATGAAATGGTGAGAACCCGTCTCTTTCGAATGAAAAAACGCTAGCCACTCCTCACATGGTAAGATAAAAACCGATCAATCGACGGTCAGCGCTAATCCAAATGGCTGGCGTATCTGCTACTCCTCTGCATCTGATCTTCAGTTAAATGCATTTCAAGTTTACAACGCGACTTGTACTAACATGTCTGTCCGATGTGTGACAGAAATTATTGACTGGACTGGACCTGCACGACACTGCAAATATTTCTTGGAGAGGAGTACTCCAAATTAGGTGGCCGACCAACCTATGAGAGAACTGTACTATAGCTAGCTGATTGTATGCGTATTATTCGAGACACTCAGTGCGTATGTCCTGCTGCCTATGTCCTCGTTTCGTGATAGAGCGGATTAAGCATACTGCATTCATTTCGTGATAGAGCGGATTAAGGATGCACCGAACCAACCGATCATGATTCCTGCTGCCTATGTCCTCGTTCATTTACAAGCTCCACCGATGGATCGAGTGTCCGGCCGCCGGCCCATTTATCACATAGAGTGCATTGGGAAAATCTATGCTATAGTTGGCTGAACGGTTAGGCGTCAGTAGTGCTCGGCCGTACCGGAGGATGAGCCGTCCGCTCGCGGGGAGGAAGACAGTGTACTGTACCTCGCTAATATCCGCCGTCAATTCGTCTGGGCGTTCTCCACTTGGAATTAAGAGCAAAATCATGTCTCTAGTACGGAGACATGTTATTGGTGGCCACCTAGCTCCACAACTCCATGACCTGCTTGCCACTTGATGGCCGCCGCCGCTGGTTATCGAAGATTTTCAAAGCGGTTTTGTCCTTGGGCAATCAAGGGCGAACTACAGCCTTGCTGCCGCCTTCTCCTCTGCTGCTCGCGATCGACCCAGCATGCAGTACCAGCAGGTATCATCGTTTCTGGGCCACTGGATGCCGGTTTAAAAAGTTTTCAACCACGGGAGAATTCTGGTACTACTAGAAACTCCATACAGAAGTTCAACCGGAGGTGGATTGCTGCAAAAAAACCTAGAGACATTAGAGCATCTCTAGCAGAACCCGCAAAAGGGGCAAATCCACAAAATAACCGCCCGATGCGGATTTAAAACCGCAAAAATGCGGAGAACAGAACCCGCAAAACTCCCCGGCCCGTAAAAGATTTTGCAGGGGCCCGTGAATTCGACTCTCGGAACCGGAGAGTTGAAGATTTTGTGGCCAAATATAATGTGGCCTGTATCCCGCGCGAGGCGTTGGCGGGCTGAACATTCAGCGCCCGCCGGTAACCTTCTGCCGTGGAACTCGCCGGAAATTCGCCGGAGTCGGCGGAAACTTGAGCCGCAGCCGTGGGAGCGGATTCTCGCGCCTCGCACCGCCTGGCGCCTTCTTGACGGACGACGTGGACCGGCGGGCAGGCTGCAGCACGAGGCAGGGGCAGGGCAGGGACTTTAGGCTCCGCGTTCTTGTCGAGCCGGGGGCTCCGGGGCGGCGATGCGACCTGGCCCGGCGAGGTCGTGGTGACCGGCCGTTGACGCCTCCTTGGTCATCGCCCTCCTCCATCTGCTCCCCGCGATTGGTTTCTTGGCGTATAGGGGAGAGACAGCCGACGCGGATGCGGCCGGAGACGAAGAGGATGTAGTGCACGGGGCTTGCCGGGCAACTGAAGAAGTAGTGGAAGTGCTGGAGCAGAGGTCACCGTCTTCGTCATGGTCACCGTCTCGGCTGGAGCAGAGGTGGTGCGTGGGGCTGGACGGCGCCGTAGCGAGGCCGCTCCCATCGTTGGCTTGGCCCTGCATTTTGCGGCGATCGGGGCCAGGGGAGGCGACGGGCCAGTGCGGTTGGTTTCGTCTGGCAGAGTGGCGGTGTTGGATCGATCGGATTTGAGGAAAAGATGAAAGGAAGAAGACGAGAGAATATTCTATAGCATATTCTGTTTTACAGTTTGGTTTTCAGTTTCTATTCCGCGCGGCGACTTTTGCGCCCGTAAAACACAAAAAACACGAACCTTAAAACGCGTTTGCTGTTCAGCGTTTTGCGGACTCTGCTAGAGATGCTCTTAGAGCTATGTGGCTCGTACATGGAGGCATGGAGCTTTCACTGCAAAGTGAGATACGCATTCATGGGCCGGCCAGCAGCACCATCTATTATATACTAAAAGCAAAATGAGTTAGTTTTTCGAGGCACCACGTTAAGCCACATCATTTGAATTAATTTTAGTTGTTAGATCTAAAATATATGGCTCAGATTAAATAAGAGGTATTTAATTACGTAATCGCAATTTTTAGTTTGACACGGTCAATCTGGATCTAACTAACATATAAGACGTGGATCTCAGAAAAAAAAACTGGGAGCTGCCGAACACGTATGTATTTTCTGTGCAAGGCAAGCCAATAGCACTTTAGCGATTGATGGTTGGGATAACGGAATCTTAAAAATAACTGGACATACCTTTCGTGTTAAACAAAACTGGGCGTATCGTGTTTTTTTAGGCATGATTGGATAGGTTACGACTTACGAATAGAATCCAATCGTGTCTAAGAAAAAACAGACCCTAATCAGCTAGATTAGATGTTCGGCCGGGACATCGATCTCAGATCTCTGCGCCTTGTCTTTTTTTATTAACTCTACGGAATATCTGTTGTGTACAATTTAAGTGCACGAGGTTGATTTCAAATGGAGTGCATATATTTCTGTCCTGTGAATACAGTACGTGCAATAGGCATTTTCCGTGCGACACCATCTCAAGCGCAAGACATTTCCATGAAGAAATACTACTCTTCAAGATGAAAATTTGCAAACATGGAAACAAAAAGATGACTGATGAACATGCAAACGTTTAGTCGTTTAGAAACAATTAATTAGAAACGAAAAGACGAATGATGAACATGCAAACATGCAAAGGTGTGGAAACGTGTAGAACTAAATGCTCTTAGAGGCGAGAGAGGCACTAATCAATCTTCTACGTGTATCACCAAAATTTGCAAACGTGTAGAAACAATTATGACTGATACAATGCCAAAGCAATGCATTCCATAACAACATAGTATGCCATGACACAACATATTCAAGCGAGCAACATAGTATATATGGAGGGAGAGAGTTAAATCATGAGAATCAAATAATTGAACTAAATTATTGAGTATTTTGAGGATTTTGCAAAGAGAGCGATAATAATATAATGGCTAGAGTTTTGCGGTGCAGTTAAAAAGATTATTTGTGAGCTAACATGAAGTAAATTGGTGTCAGATTAAAATGTTTAAACTATGTACCATCCAAGTATTTTTCTTACTTAAGTAAGTTACATGAAACAATATGCCATCTAAGTCGATGAAATCATTGTTACATGACAAAATAAATATTTAAATTGACGGGGTACAAGAAAAATGAGGGATGGCAGGAGGATATATATTAAAGCAACTGAAATATCGGAATGACTACTCTCCATAAATTTATACTACCATAATTTTGCGAGAGTTGTAGCATGCTTTTATTTAGATTTTAGTATTTTCCTATATCTATGAAAGGACTAATTTAATTCATGAATATATTCAAGACGTTGAAGATGATGCCCTCGCAACAACAGTGCCGACGGTCACGGTCAGGACCGCCCCGGTAAGAACACAACACGTACGCAGGGAAAAGGCAGCTCTACCTTTACGACAGACCTGAGCACAGCAGTCTATAACTACAGTGTCTATTTGATTTCATTGGTGAGATCGATTTAGAAAGAAAGAACGAAATGACAGCACACATATGCATGCAGAATTGCAGATGCAGGTCATATTTAAGCTAGCCAACATCTACTGCAATTGCAATTAAACTGTGGGGCAAAGAGACATGGAGCATTTTTCCCAAATTTGAAAAAAAAATGCTAGTCTTAAGTTTTAAAAAATCTGATTACTATAATACAAATACACGAAGAAGATTTCTACGTACATGCAAGAAATCACTGCCTCTAAGTAGTCACTAGAAAATTCAGGTTTTGTCTTGACAATTGTCTCTTTTTGTGTAGGTCAAGAGTGAAAGCCTAAATTTTGGAAACTTTATACATAAATGGTATACATCTATATTTATTTGTACTCTTTTTCTAAAAAACTGAAGCATAAAATAAAGATTTGAATTTTCTAAAAAAACACGCTCCATGTAGCCCATGCTCTCTTTTAGGTTTTTGTAAACCATTCATTTTTATGTGGAGAAACTTGGGAAACTAGGGTAGAGTGACTGCTTCCCATTGTGATGAAATGGGGTTCACATCTCTTGTCCAAACAACTTACGCACACAACCTTTTTTTTCTCGGCGACGACTGCTTTCCACTTCTACGGAGGATGGGAGAACTTAGTATTTGGCCTGACATCATCCTGAAGTGCAACCTAGAAGTACCACCTGGAGGTGTACCACGCAATTGTGTTGGAACTTGACGCCAAAGGCTTCCATATGACGATTCATAGAAGCTCCACCTCCACATCGAGGTTGTACAACTGGCCTAACCACTGCTAACTTCAACATGGTTAGTAACTTAGTGTGTATATAGGTGATGAAGTTATGTGGGTGATGCATTTGTATCAGGGGCATGGGATATCCATGTTAGTGTTGTGCAGGAGCACGAGAAGTTAACTGTTGTTCAGGGACATCGAATGCCGAGAAACTTATATTTTGGTCAGAGGTGTGTGAGGGCCCGATGGTAATCAACGTGTGATGTAAATATGTAGGTGTTAATGGACCTGCTTAAGTATGCAATATGTTGTGTATATTGTTTGATGATGTGTTCATTGGTGTTACTGTGCTGATCTGTAGTGTGGTTGTGTTGCGAAATAGGAGGTAAGATCAGATGGAGTGAGCAGAGCATAGAATCTGCTCACATCTAAACACATATGTTTTGCATATGATCAACCTCAAACCATTCAACTAACCAAACAACAACAGATAAAAAACAAGCACCGAAGAAATGCGAGCAATCAAACATAGTACGGAACATTGCCAATATCGCGTTCCAGACTAACTAGGCATTGACGGGCAATGAGTGTGGGAGATCTAACATCCATGAGAGCAACCAAACACGTTCATAAATACTCTAGACAGCTACCTATTGCCAGTGCTGGTGGTGGTGTCAAGTCGGGATATCGAGTCAATTCGGCCCTGAGATGGAACACGATAGATAGCTAGATAGACTGGATTAAGGCTGCGCCGGACCAACTGATCCTGCATGCATGTCCTCGTTCATTTACAAGCTACACCGATTACATCGAGTGAATTGGGAAAGCATACATACACCGATACACGGATCTGGAAAATCTATGCTAGGCTGAACGGTTAGGCGTGCGTTAGTAGTGCGCGGTCGTACCGGGGAGAGATGAGCCGTCCGCTCGCACCTCGCGGGGAGGAAAGCAGTTCTGTCTCTAGCTCGTAAGAAGACATGTCATTCGTCTCCAGAACTCCATGACCTGGTTGCAGCTTGATGGTGGCCTGAGCGCGCCAGCGAGCTCGCTCGCCGCTTGTCATCGAAGCAATTCAAAGCGGTTTCTCCTAATTTGCATGCATGGGCCGGCCGCCAGAACTGTGTCGACGACGATCACGGTCAGGACCTCCCCAGTAGGAACACAACACGCAGGCAGAAGTCAGTACCTTGAGTCGTCCTTGACCTAAGCACAGCAGGATTTCATTGGTGAGATGAGATCTATCCAGAAAGAAAGAAGGATTTCACATGTATGCAGGTCATCACTAGTAGGAAAAGGGTTATAGGTAGATTGACATTCTGTGGCGCACCCTTAATTCGTGCGCCACAGAAATATTTCTGTGGCGCATGGAAGGTGGTGCGCCACTAAATATTTGGCCTTTCTGTGGCGCATATGGAGACAATGCGCAACAGAAATTAGGCTTTCTGTGGCGCATGGACAACCATGCGCCACAGAAAGTCAGACTTCTGTGGCGCATGTGTACCCATGCGCCACAGATATCCTGTGGGTCCCACATTCAATCATTGGAGCTAGGTCCATCTGAACAATTTCTGTGGCGCAGCGTGTGTGGTGCGCCACAGAAAACAAACATTCTGTGGCGCACCGCAGCCATGCGCCACAGAATGTTATCTTTCTGTGGCGCACCAGAAACCATGCGCCACAGAAAGTGAACATTCTGTGGCGCACAGTGGGTGGTGTGCCACAGAATATCGGCCAGATCCACAAAAAGGTGGCAACACCCACTTTCCCCATGTGACCTTCTTCATTCTCCCCCCATGCATCTAGCTCGAGCTCCTCCTCTCTCCCATGGCATTTTGACCATCCTATTATCCATTATTTTTTGTTAAACCTAATTTGTTTGACATATAATTGGTGAGGGCTTGGGGAGAGCCTCCATATATATTCTCTTCCTCTCTTTTTGTCCACTATTTTCTCTCCATCACCACACACTCTCTCTCATCGATCACGGTCACGTCTCGGCAACGGATCTAGATCTACTAGGTGAGTATTGTTGGATGAATATGTGTGTACATGAAGCTTGTGTGTGTTGTGCATAAAGCTTGTGGGTGTATGGAAAACGAGGGTTGTTTTCCACAACTTGCACTACTGGAAGTTCCTCAAGACGCCACATAGCCTCGATATGATGCACATTACGAAGAATGTCACCGAGAGTCTGCTTGGCACTCTTTCCAACATGCCAGAAAAGGCCAAGGATGGGACGAAAGCAAGATACGATCTGAAATGGCTTGGTGTCAGGAAAGATCTTCAGGCCCCCGATAGCGATGACGATGATGATGATGATCAGACGAAAGGGACTCAAGGTCGTGGCAAAAGGGTAAAGAAGAACACTGTGGTGCTTCCCGCTACGTGCTTCACTATGAGTCCGGAGGAGCTCGAGCAATTCTACAGGTGTCTTCTAGGAGCCAAATCGAAGAACGCCTCCGTGAAAAATGAGCCATGGGTACTCGCTAGCCAAGTTGAGCAATGCTTCTTCATTACCGACCCATCAAATCCTAGCCGTGTTGTCGTGAGGAGGGGCAAGAGGAGCATCATCGGAATGGAAGGAGGCGCCACCGAGCAAGAATTGGACAACGAGCCAAAGATCGAGGAGGAATTCGACAAGTTCTTCGACATGCCTACTACAAGTACACAAAGAAGGAAGACCTCCCTACCTACCAAAGGTTGTCCGTTCACGCGAAGAAATCTCAAGGTGACCGGCCTAAAGTTTTCAACCGTGAAGAAGGGAAAGAAGAGAAGCTAACTCGTGGAACCGAGACGAAGAAGAGACTTTTTTGGTGTATTTAATTTGTATGTGTGTGCGTGAGACAATGGAAGCATATATATGTATGATCTTGAATATGTATGACAATGCAAGAGTTATGTATTAATTCAATGAACTAAATATGTAGGACACATATTGTGTGTATTTTTTGAAACAAATTTAACCAAAATTTTGTAGGAAAAAAAGTTCAGCAAATTTAACCAACTATTTCTGTGGCGCATATCTCCAACAAATGCGCCACAGAATCCTGATAATTCTGTGGCGCATCCCCTCCAAGGTGCGCCACAGAAATGTGCTGCGCCACTTACATGTGGGCCCGTCCCGCCCTGCCCCAGTTCCAGGCCAAGTATTTCTGTGGCGCATCCTTACGTGGTGCGCCACAGAATCATCATAATTCTGTGACGCATTCCATCGGTGGTGCGCCACAGAATTGTGTTGCGCCCACTAACATGTGGGGCCGCCCTCGCGCTGCCTCTCTTCTTCCCCAAATTTCGCTAAGTGTTGACGGCAGCACCTCTCCCGCGCTCGCGTCCTTCCCCTCGCCGTCGACGCCGACCGCTGCTACCTCGACGCGTCTGTGCCTCGCCGTGCCCGTGCCCTCGACGCGCCCGTGCCCATGCCCTCGACGCGCCGGCTCTCCTCGGCGCCAACCCGGCCTGCGCAGGTATCCCTCCTCCCTTCTCCCTCCCTGCAATCCTCCTCCTCCCTCCCGGCCATCTTCCTCCTCCCTCCTCTCCATGGAGCCTCCCCGATCCTCTCCTGCACACTAGGTGCTTGTGGAAATGCCCAGACCATGTCCCCGATCCTCTCAGTGCCAAAAATCAGAGAATTGCTATTCGAAATGATGGGTGAGCATCCTGTCTGAGGAGGTGGCCTCGGTCGCGTTCTACATGTTCATGTTCTACACATTCAGGCCAGCCGAGAGGAGACAGTACTTTTCTCTTGACGACGATGAGGAAGAAGCTGCGGAGATGGTGCTCCGGGAAGAGGAATTCGAATTGTAATTTTTTGCGACAATGCCCTGGACACAATTGTCAGGATTGATCTCTTGGCACCCTGTTCATTTGATCTTCCCTCTCTGTAAAATTTAGCATGATGCCAGATATAGCACACCATCTTGTATGTACTGCAGGGATGTGACATTTACCTGTTCCCTTGAAGTGTAGTTTCAAATTTTGCTGACTAGACACGGGATACTGAAGTGGATACGTACAAAGAGGTTCTTGCTTGAAATGAAGTGCATAGACGGTTAATTGAGCAAGAGCTATATTGTTCTGGCACGGTTTGAAAACTGGTGCATTTTTGTATGGTAATCAGTCATTTCGTTCTGGCACTTTTGACCTTTGCTGATCCTTCTGTTAGTTGTTACACCTCTTTGATGTGATGCCCTACTCGTATGATTTGCAAAACTGAATTTCTGGATTTTCATGTGGTTGGGCATTCTTTGACGAAATTTTAGTAGTAGTACTATACTATTACAGTCCATTGAAGTCGAAATGATTGATTCGTGGCTGCATGACCAGTTAGCGAAAAGTAGTAGTACTATATTATTTATCATTTAGACTTTTGTTCCCGGTTCCTGAAACAAATATGCAAGAATTGCTATTCGAAGTATTTTTGCAAGTATTGCCAAAACTGTAGAAAATAATGATAATGGTGTCTAGTTTTACGAAAGGGGGCATTCTACCGTTCCGGCGCCGCTCAAGAAGAGGAAGCCATGATTACGCATGCATGCTCCCGCGCGCTCTTGCTCACCATCATCGCCGATGTGTACTACATTTGATCCTAGTTAGGCGGTGAACACTTTATTTGTAATGTGTAGTGTGAAATGATGAACTTTTGTTTCTATCATAACTAATATATTGTGTAAATTAACATTCGGCACTTTTGTGACTATGTGTATGTATCTCGGGCACACTAAGTAATATGTGTGATGAAATAGTGATTAATGTGTGTCTGTTTATATACCTGTCAAATATATCTGTATTTCTGGATAAATCCTGTATATACCTGTATTTATACAGCAAAATGAAAAAAATACCTGTAATACTGTTTCATATTTCTGTGGCGCACGCTTTTATGTTTTTGTGGCGCACCACTTTCTGTGGCGCACCAGGCGTGGGTGCGCCACAGAATTACTCTGCTATGTGGCATACCGAGCTATTTCTGTGGCGCACGGCCTGGGTGCGCCACAGAAAGTGGGTTTCTGTGGCGCATGCCCATGGTGCGCCACAGAAAACAAATTTTAGTGGTGACGATTCTGTGGCGCACCCAGGAATTCTGGGGGTGCGCCACAGAATGTCAATTTGGTGCGCTACTGATAACTCTTTTCCGGGCATGCGCCACAGAAAACAAATTTTAGTGGTGACGATTCTGTGGCGCACCCAGGAATTCTGGAGGTGCCACAGAATGTCAATTTGGTGCGCTACTGATAACTCTTTTCCTACTAGTGCATATTTAAGCTGGCCAACATCTACTGCGATTGCAATGAATGGAAATGAAGGCACGCGTGGATGTACTGGACCGATGGTGGATTAGATATTGCACCGCATTCAATCCGGCCATGTGGGTGCTTGCCGCCTGTCTACTTGCACCGAAAGCCATGCATAAATCCTACCTCTAACCTCCCAGACACATCACTTCACTCTCACTCTCCAGTCTCGACTAATAATCGATCATCCAGCAACACTCTGCCTTGCATTCTATCTGTAGGAAGATCGATCAATGGACGTGAGACGTGAAAGAAGAAGGATGCAGATCTTGCTGGTGTCGCTCTTGTTGCTTGTGGCGGCGACTAGTGTATACGGTCGGGAGGCTGCAGTTGCAAGTGCAAGTTCAGGTGGAACGACGACGAAGAAGAAGCATGTGGATCAAAAGCAGACTGGGAAGAAGAAGAAGACGGTGCCGCCGGCGCTGGTGGTGTTCGGCGACTCGATCGTGGACCCTGGGAACAACAACGCCATCAGCACCATCGTCAAGGCGAACTTCCCTCCCTACGGCCACGACTTTGGTCAAGACCACCGGCCCACCGGACGCTTCTGCAACGGCAGGATACCCACCGACTTCATTGGTACGTCAGTCTGTCTCTGTTTAGTTCTTTCTTTTTTCTCACATATATACTGCTGGACTGAACTGCCAATGCCATGCTTGTAATTAAACTTTAAGCTCAAGCATGGAAATCTTTGCCCCATTTGCACTGTAGAACAACTGTTTCTGCTGTGTTAGCATGCATCCATCTGCCTGGAATGAGTGAACTAATTAATGAGTGTATCTGCGTATTATGCAACAATATACCTGGATGGATGGATGGAATGCAGCCTCGAAGCTGGGGCTCAAGGAGCTGCTGCCGGCGTACCTGTCCCCGAACCTGACGAAGCACGACATCCTCACGGGCGTCAGCTTCGCCTCCGGCGGCACGGGCTACGACCCGCTCACGGCCCAGCTCGCCTCCGTCATCTCCATGACTGACCAGCTCCGCATGTTCGACGACTACAAGCAGAAGGTGCGCTCGGCGGGGGGCGACGCCGCACTCAGCTCCATCCTCACCAAGGGCGTCTTCGCGGTGTGCGCGGGGAGCGACGACGTGGCCAACACCTACTTCACGATGCGCGCGAGGAGCACCTACTCCCACGCCGAGTACGCGTCGCTCATGCTCTCCCACGCCTCCGCCTTTCTCGACGGCCTCCTCGCCGCCGGCGCACGCCGCGTCGCCGTCATCTCCATGCCGCCCATCGGCTGCGTCCCGTCACAGCGCACGCTCTCCGGCGGCCTCGCCAGGGGATGCTCCGAGGGCCACAACGAGATCGCCACCATGGTCAACGCCGGCATGAGCGACGCCATCCAGGGGCTCAAGGCCAGGTATCCGGGGGCCAGGGTGGTGCTCATGGACATCTACGGGTACCTCCTCGACATGATGCTGCGGCCAGGGAGCTATGGGTTCAGCGAGTCCACGCTCGGCTGCTGCGGCACCGGCATGATGGAGGTCTCCGTGCTCTGCAACGGCGTCACGTCGGCGGTGTGCGGGGACGTCAAGGACTACCTCTTCTGGGACAGCTACCACCCCACCGAGAAGGCATACAAGATCCTCGTCGACTACGTCTACGACAACTACCTCCAGCAACTCATCGACGACTAGACTGCCAATTACCTTGCTCTTGCGTCGTTAATTACCTAAAGTTGTTTCCATTGCGATTATGTATGTTGTCACGATTATTGATTGAGAGAGTTGCTGCTTAATTGGTTCTTCATATCTTGAATCTTGAGGCTCACTCACTGATTCACTGTAGCGAGCTTGTTCAAGGCTGTCTAAGGTTTACCACTGTGCTTAATTATTGCCCCGTCAATGCCTACATTTGTTTTCTTTTAAGGACACCCATAATCATCTGGGCCGGGTTCGCTAGGTCTTGCCGAAAAAAAAAACACAGTTTAAAATGTCGAATAGGATATGAGTCTTTGATAATCTCAGATTATCCGAGTCTTCCCGAAGACAAATCCCCTGCGATCGTCCACAGACCACCATGTTCTGTACCTGCAAAGTCACGATCTTTCTCACGGCGCCGGCATGAAGAATTCAAGGATAAGGGCGCCAAGCTTATGAGCGTACGTACATTCAACATTGGAAACATGGGATTGTGGATTCGACGACGTTCACGGTGAAAGCTGGTTTCTGAGATAACTACGCCATAGATTCGGATAGCGGCATGTTGGCTGCGCGGTGCATGTGCGCACTTTATTTACTATGCATTTTAGTATTCTACACGCATTACAAAATGTCATAAATTTCATAAAATGTTCGGGCGTATATCTCCACATCCTATCTATATACAAAAACATTTTACGAAAAAACCATTTGTTTTTGGCATTTTGTCGTTCTTTCTTAGGCCACAAAAATGTGGGCTTTTTCGTGAAACTTTGAGGGTGGGCCAGCATGGTTCGGGGCTGGTTTTATAACACCGGGCCTTTTCTTGTCTGCCCAAAGTCCGACCTGACCCAAGGTATGTCACCAAACATACCAAATATATTTTTAACGGTATTCCAAATAATATTTGTTTCCATATTTAGTCCAAAAGAAAATGGTAAGAGGCCGACGGGGAGTCGTGTGGGCCCATATAGGCCTATGATCGTAGCATACGCGACTACACACAAAGAAGCCTAGGGTTTTTCTTGCCCTTGGCCGCCGCCACCCATAGCGCGAGTAACGCCGCCAGGCCAATTCGTCAACAAGAGAGCAATTCCATGGTATTCTCTTCCACGAAAATGGTTGCCATCCTCTTACGTCAATGCATTAACTCCAATGTTGTTTTTGCGCTCTGACGGTGTAGGCTGATGAGTCACCGAGCTGTGCCTTCAGCTCGGCAAGCGAAGACACCTCTTCATCTTGGCTTACATGGTAGGAGACCATTGCTGTCGCATGACTATGACATGTTAACCGTTGAAGAAGGAGACGATGCCAAGGATTCACCAAGGCCGGGACGCGTCGATGGCTCACAGGTTCGATCTTAAACTGATATGGTTTGCTAGGGTTTAAAGATTATGGATCTAATCTAGTTGTAGGGGTTCAATTTCAAGATTATTGGAAAAATCAAAAGGGTTTTAACCGGTAGCATTAGGAAATTACCGAAGAGTAATAGTGGAATATAGGACTTTTTTTTAGTTTGAAAGTCAAGTTTCCCCAATACTCCATGATTTACGTATCTCTGGATATATGACACACATATGCCAGTTCGGTAGAGTGTAAAATAGCACAACCCCATAGATATATAGTTACAGTCATATTCTAGAAACACAAGCTAGAAGATAGTCCATGACATAGATGGAAAGTCCTAAAATATATTGTGAATGTGCTAAGAAACAATATTTTCTAAAATGGCATATTTAGCAAACGTGGTCCCAGACTAAGCAGTAAGCACACCAATATATTTGGGCCGAGCATTATTGACTACTGTAGCTTCACACCAGCTGCCCATAAGCGCAGAAAAAAGCAGTGTACTCCTAATCAAATCAGTGGTATTCTCACAACAATATCAGTGTTAACCAGTAGACATAGGGGGTAATGAAATCTGTTTGAGAAACAACCAATACGATAAGAGAGGTAATCGAATCCCTAAATTATAAACAACCAATATTATCACACCTGTAAACTTGTTGTGAGACTGACTCAAGTTCTACAAATCCATCCACAAGGAGCAGAACTCACAAAAATTGACACTACCTATGTTGAAGGAGTAGAAGAGATTCAGAGTTTTTTTTTTTGAAACAAGAGATTCAGAGAGGCAACGCCACTTGTACTGTTGTACATCTCTCCAGGCCCCAGGGCCACTCACTCTCCCCACCTCGTCCACTCCCGGCCGTCCGATCACCATCCGACGGCCGCGAAAACCCCGGCAACGCGACCCGCCCCACGATCCTTGCATACAGGGGCGGATTCGTAAATTTCCCCGTTCCCCAATGTCCCCTCCTTCTTCCTCCTCTCGCCTGCCCCTGATCCCTTCCGGTTCCTCCAATTCCTCCCAAAATTCGCGTCCCTCATCCACCGATCCGCCGCAATCCTTCACCGCGGCGGCGAGGGCACGTCAGGAACCCCCTGAGGTCACTCTCCCGGCGCGGATCGGCCTCCTCCGTCTCCGGTAACAAACCCTAGCTTTTTCATCCCGGGCGGATTGTCCAAAGACTTCCTTTTTCGATCTTTGTTTAGCTGTGGCAGTGATCGGCCGAGGCAAAGACCGATCTTTTATTCCCATTCTGTCACTTGCCGATCTCTTTCCTGCGTAACCTGATCCATCCGTGCAATTTTCGGCCAGGTTCCTGTCCTCCGGCGCCCAAGATCGATCTGGGACCCTGTGCCCCGGCAGCGAGAAGCTTATTTTCAAGGGAAAAAATTGTTGGGGGTTCAACTGAACCCCCATGCCCCAGGTTAAGTCCGCCCCTGCAGCAGAGCCAGTGCTACTGGTTTTAGATGGAGATGAGACCTTGTCTGAGGGTGGGTCGGTGGGATCCGGGTCCGGCCCAAGCACGCCGGATGCTCGGGGAAAGGAGGCATCTTCGTCGGCCACTTCGGCTACCACGCCGAGCAAGAGGAAGCGTGGTAGCTTGAGTTGTGGTGGAGTGAATTTGGATAGTCCAGAGGAAGCAGGATCTGATTCGAGTGATACCACGTGGAGTGCGGATAGTGTGCATGACCGTCACCGGCTCTCGTTGTCGAGAAGAAAGAACGGCAGGTCGGAGCATTCGGTCACCTCCGGTGCGTTGATCGGCCGGCCTCGTGGTGTCTTGAGGTTGAGGAGGCTTCCCCAGAATGCCACCATTGAGAATGAGGCTGGTGCTCGGCAGGTTGTTCAATCCATTGGCATTTCTAAGGCTGCCCATTTCATGAGGAGGAAAAAGACGAGGAAACCAAGAGTGCTTAAGGAGAACAGAGTTAGTGGTGATGACCCTGTCAGTCGCTCGAAAACTGAGAATGATCATCAGGACGGAAGAACAAAGTCTTGTTCTGAGAACGCTCTCTTGGTTGAGAAGCAGTCTCGTCTTTCAGGTGAACAATCTAATTCTGTTCATGTTGACAAGGAAAGTTCTGGGCATGCGCAGAGGGACGGTGATGCCCCCTCTAATCCTGTTCATGTTGATAATGTAAGCTGTACCCACGCGCAAGGGGACGATGGTCTCTCAGTTGAAAATCAGTCCCGTCTTTCAGGTGAACCATCTAATCCTGTTCATGTTGATAAGGAAAGCTCTGGGCATGTGCAACAGGACGATGATGCTACCTTGGAAGAAAATGCTGCTATGATGATCTGTTCTCTGTCAGATAATAGACATGCTAACCCGTCGAGGAAGAAGTCACCGGGTAGATCATCAAAGGAACCTTCTTTTCAGCATCCTAGTCGCTTCAAGGATCCTCGCTTCAAGGATTCATACACCAGAGGCGAGGATGTGGCCGGTCCTTCTAGGTTGCTGCGCAAGCGTGAGGATAAAGCACCGTTCAGGAAGCGCCGCCAACGTCGTCATTTTTATGAAGTCAGTCCTTGTGATCTGGATCCCTTTCACATCATAAAAGAGCGGATTAGGGTGTTTTGGCCTCTTGACGAGACGTGGTATTTCGGCCTGGTCAAGGAATATGACCCTGTGAAAGGGTTGCATCATGTCAAGTATGATGATAAGGACGAAGAATGGATCAACCTTCAAAACGAGAGAATCAAGCTCCTTTTTTTGCCAGGCGAAGGTCGCAAGAGATCGAAACATAAAGCATATAAGTTGAACTATGAGCAGGACAAGAGAGAAGACATGGATGGAAACAGTCCAGGAAGCTCTGAGTCACAGCCCATCACCTCATTGTTGGCTAGATCAAACCAAGAAAGACCTGCTACATCCAGTAACATCGACAAGCCAGATCACGTTCAATCAAGTGCTGTTCCTGTGGTATCAAACTCTTTCGATGCCAATCAGGGGAAGTTGCAGTCTGATGGTGGTAGCTTATTTGGAAATGAGGATACAGAAGTTAATAATGATGGGAATAGGAGGTTTCACTTTGTTTATGCTAGGAAGCGATTTTGCAGAGGAAGGAATGGTTTTTCAATAATTCAGAACATGATTTATATCCTAAAAGGAGAGCACGTTCTGCAGGGGATCTTGCTTCAGTTATTAGCAGGGGGCTGACACTGAAACTGGTGCTACAGTGAAATATGTCATGTTGGTGTTAAGCCTGCCTCTGAAATCTGTTTACAAGTTAGTTTCTGAAGCTTGCAGTGTTTGGATTCCCAGTTCGCTCTTTCACCCTCAGCATGGTTCGTTGATCACCTTATGGCCTGCTGTATGTCTGGACATACTTCTTGTTGACAATATTTTAGGTTTGAAACATTTGTTTCTTGGGACTTGCTTAAGATCAGCAGTATCTCTTTTCTGTTCACTTGCCGGAAGCTTCAATCCGTGTTCTGGGCAGAGTACTTCTAAGGATTCAAAAACGCCATGCACCTCGGTCAGATTCCAGATATCTGGTTTGAATGGTAGGAGCCAAGTAGTGTTTGTGTTGTTCAGCTTCTTTGGGATAGAAAAGCTACAGTGGAAGAACCTGCAAGCAAATCTTGGATGCCACTCTTTGAAAAGGGAGCTGTCTAAAGTTGATTGCACATACGCTAACATCAAACAACTCACTGATGGAACTGACCAAGTCGGGACTTCAAGGATCTTTTCGAAGGTACACAAACACAACTCACCTTATCTGTGCAGATTGAATAGACATTTCAACACCATTTGAACTGATTGATTCTGAATATTGCATGCCCATGATTTTATGATAGAAACATAAACATATAACTTATTACCCATGGTTTGCACTTTATGGAGAACGTGCTGATTAATTAGAGGTGTTAGTCAGCTGCAACCCGTTAGGCAGTACGTTGTGACTTGTTAGTTATTGTACTAATCACTGGAATTACAAGCCATATTTTATCTACGAGAGAAACCTAGAACCGGTATCATGTGCTGTCAACTGGAATTACAGGATATGTCAAAAATGTCAACTTATATTGTCTTCCTAACGCAAATGCTGCTCAGAAGCACAATGCATGCTAGTTAACATGTAACTGTGCTTAGCTGAGTAGTGACTTCGTTTGTGTGAGCTTCAGTGACTGACAGGACATGTGTTTGGATAAATAAATTGGATCCAGCTGTTATACTTAAGTTTTAATGTGTTTTTTAGAATATCAGTTAAATCGATATATTTCGGGATGTTCCTAGAACATATGCGACATAGTAGGCATTTTTATATCTGGAGAAGTTGAATTGCTATCTTGCAAACTGATGGAAGATCGACTTCCTCTTAATGTGTCTGCTTTGGGCTACTCCCTGTTTCAGGATAGGTAGGGAAAAAGTCTTCGTTAAATTTTGTAGAAGCATACCTTGTACCTTTGTCCGATTAGTCTTGCAGTATTGTGCTAGAGTGAATTGAATTAGTTACAGCCAGTAAATTATATAATCTGCATTAAAACCTCACGGTTGCCTGCAACATTGGAGTTCTCTTTTCATTTCTGTCCCATCCTAACTGCGGAAATGTTTGGGTACTTCAAACTGAAGATTGAATATTGCCACAATTTCTTTTACCCATTTTTAGCTTTACTACCATAGATTATGGTCAGTGCTATTTACCTATTTTAATCAAAGACCTTTCTTGGTGTAAATAGATCTATGCCGTTTCATATACTGGCAAAAGCTCATATAGCCATTTGCCAGGTGTTTAGTACACTTCTATTATAGTATTTAACTATTTATGCATGTTGTTTCACAAGTTTTAGGATTTCTTTTGCAGTAACTGTCAATTTATGTGCAGTTTAACTGTTGTATTCGATCACCTGTCTGCATATTTTCTTAATATAATCGAATGCATTAGTTCAAAGCATGTTGTGCTGAAAACCTAGGTCCAGAGCCATTACTAAACAACTTATTACAGACTACCTTTTATGTTTCCAGAGTTTATCGCTTGATGTTCGGGGCCCTCAGTTTCTTTCAGAATCAAATGGTCCAGAGGTTGATCCTGTCATATTTTGTCTTGACAATCAGAGTGAATTTACTAGAAAACAAATGGATCTAGCTTCACCTTCACTACTGCTATGCCATCATCTAAAGTTGCTTATTGAAAGCAATTTGACTTCTATTGTGTTAGTTCACCAGGCTGTTACTTCTGATATTTCGTCAGAAGAGGGACAGCAGTCTATTTCACAACATACACCTGATTTGGTCAATCAAGCTGGTCCCTTGGATATGGATACTGTTGGTTTCATAAGTCAATCTAGTTCTGCTAGCAGGAAGCATGATACGCTGATTTCACTGTAAGTCTGGATTGTAATGACAGCAGTGATGGTGATATCAATGTGGCAAGCGGAAGGCTTCCAGATCAAAATTGGCCTTATGTAGCTGATGACAATTCCAATCGTGGTGACGAACTGTGTTCTTCCAGTCATAATGTTACAGACTCTCCAGAGAAGTCTAAACAGAGGTACCCTTCCATGGATATTCCTCAAGATAAGACATCTGATCCTCCAGATGGTGAGTTACTTAACAAAGATGGCAAAGCTACTGAGCCTGTATCTAACCTGGTTCAGGAATTGAATGAAGTTCCGATTGGCCGTGTTACACCAACTGCCCCAAGGACGATGTACCATCGGAACCGGTTTACATCCATATCACGCGCTTTCGGAGATGGTTCAAAATTATGGCCGGAAGATGGTTCTAAGAAACCACGAACCCCTGTTTCATACTCAGTTTCTCCTAGAAGTGATGAACATGGACTAAAACACAAAGGGCATTTCCGCAAGATACAAACTCACAACAGCGCTAAGACAAATGGTGCAAAGAGGCTTCCTGATAATACTAGAAGTGGGGAGAGCAGCCCAGAGTCGTTGACTTGTGTTGCAAATATCCTGGTAACAGTTGGTGATAGAGGATGGAGAGAGTATGATACTCAGATTAAAATTGACACTGATGGACAGAGTGATCGGAGGATTTGTGTGAGGCTTTCTGAAGGAATCAAGTATGCTCACAAGGTTTGTCAAGCTTTGCAGCCTGGGGCTACAAATCGCTATACACATGCTATGTTGTGGAAAGGGGGCCCTGAATGGTGCCTAGAATTTTCTGACAGAAGCCAGTGGTTGATTTTCAAACAAATGCATGGTGAATGCTACAGTCATAACATCAGAGCTGCATCTGTTAAAAACATTCCAATCCCAGGTGTCCGTTTGGTTGAAGGTCATGATGATAATGGGATTGTATTGTTTGTGCGCCCTGAAGATTATCTTAGCCATATTGGACCAGATGTTGAAATGGCTCTTGATGAATCCCGTGTGATATATGACATGGACAGTGATGATGAAGAGTGGATCTCAGGATGGAAGAAGTCTCAACATAATAAGAAAAGCACCATGGGTGAGTTGACAGAGGATTTGTTTGAGAAGGTCATGGACAGATTCGAGAAATTTGCACATGCCCATGACTGCAATGAGCTCACCATTGATCAGATTAAGGAACTAGATATGGATGATGTACCAGCGGACATCATTGAAGTGATACATGATCATTGGCATGAAAAGAGGCAGAAGAAGGGAATTCCACTTGTTCGGCACTTTCAGGTGAACATATGCTTTGTCATATTTCCCTTATCTTGTTCTCTTGACCATGTTGATGATTTATGGCAAATACGGAGAGTGAGTAAGCATGTCAGAATATATTATAGAGTTCTGTTATTTATCTTCCCTGGATGTTTAGTAATATATATGCCTTGGCTCCTTCGTGATCTTACCTACTTTATAAAATTTAGTAACTTAGTTTCTTATGCTTATAGAGTTTTGTTTAAGTGTATTTATTACAGCTATGCAAATGGTGGAGCATAGTGCTAAAACATCATCATATGAGTTCAAATAGCTTAGGCACTTCTAATGGTATATTTGACTTGTCCAGTTGTACGTGAGTATTGTTCTACCTCTTAGGTACTTATACAAGATCCTCCTGTGCCTTAAGTAGCTGCTTTGCTGTAGTGTCACTAGATATGGAGTTTCTCTTCCAGTTAGGGCACTTAATAAAAGCAAGTGCCCGGTCATGGTTTGGTACTTCTATTCTTGATGTTTCTGTAGAGACATTATCTTCAACTAACAAATATGCCAGTGCGTTGCTACGGTTCACTATTTTATAGGTCATAGAGAATTTTACTACTGAAAATTAGTTTTCTTGACGGGATGAAGGATTCTACCATCAAGGACAGACCCATTGCTAGAAGCTCCCACACCATGTGGGGTCTGGGGAAGGATTATATGAGTCAAGCCTTACCCCTGCAAAGTGCAATGCAGAGACGCTGAGTCGAACCCAGGGCCTCTTGGCACAAGTGGGGAGTAGTTTACCACTGTGCCAGTCCTGTCCTTTTCGTGCTACCATCAAGAATGGCATGTATTTTTTCACAGCTGTCGTCCCGTCAACAATATTTGATCACAGCTGTGTATTTACGTTGGTGTGTCCACGTGTTATGTCTACGAGGTAGGCCCTGTCGAGAGCAACATGTCGGTGCAAGGAATTGTGGCAGCGGTCATCGAGTGCGACGAAATCGTCCGGCAAACTCAACGGACAGAGTTGAAAAATATGCGGAAGTAGTCCAACGTGGTCGCGTTCCAGGTGCAGGTCACTGCTGATGTAGCTAGGGCATGAAATGGCGGCAGAGATGGGAAGCTTGAGAAAGGGGCCACTCAGGTTTAAATAGGCATATGCAAGAGGCGGTCCAACGTGGAAGAATCGGAACTGGACATGGCTATTCAAGCTGGGGCATAGTCATGTGCTGCTGCTGTGGGACTCCCTCCTGAGCGAGAAGAGTGACTCGCGCCAAGTCGATGAAGACCATCTGTGGCGTGGTACAAACAAAGTTCAATCAGCAAAGGAAGTACACATGGCCATGCGGGACAGGGCACAAACAAGCCAGCAAAAATCCAGTCTGCACCTTTAAATCTTTCCTTCCTGATCTGGTAACCCAGCCCTTGCCCGATCAAAGTGAAAAATAATTATTTTTTTAGTTGAAAATGCAGAAATAGATTAGTCAAGGACTCTACTTCCATGTATGGAACATCAATTTGCAGTTGCCGTGATGGCTAGTGCGCTATGAATAAGTTAACTCAACGAAACCAAGCGACCAGGCTTCGATTCCCATCTGCGGCGCGCCATATATTTTTAGACTTCAGCTGGGTTGGCCGGCCCAAAACTGCGATGGAAACCTTGCTCCTCACTAAAATAAATGTTCAAAGAGGTAAAATAAATGCTGACTGATTGTGGACTGCGGGTTTATAACCAAAATTCAGAAGTGCTAAAACGCAAAACATTGGACGGACCACAAGAAACACCCCTGCTTTTAAAATTATTAGGTATAGATTTACAGAAGCGAATTACGCTGATGCTTCTGGAAATTGATTGACTTCCATTTTTCAGCTATTATGCTCTTATCTTACAATGCTGAGACTTGAATGCATACCCCCTCTGATTTTACTTCCTATCATTTTCAGCCTGTTATGTGGAAGATATATGCACAGCAGCTAGAGGAATGGGAATCAGCAGTACAGCAAATACAGGGTGGGTACCAACAGAATAGGTTGCCCCCAAAACCTGCAATGTTTGCCTTCTGTTTGAAACCTCGTGGACGGCAGCTTCAGATACCATCCAAGGGATCCAAGGGCCCAAAGCAGCGATCGCATAAGAAGCTCATGTACTCGGGGTCCCATAGCTTTTCAAGAGAGCAGGATGGCTTTCACCGACAAGGTACATCCTTCATGTTTTGTAGTCAAATCACCCGCTCATGTTTTTCCGCCTGTGTGCTGATACAGCTTCCTTTTATGTCAAAAGTATCAGGCGGAGATGTGGTGAATATGTTGGGGATGGGAGGACGAGTGAATCCTATGACGGTGGTTCTCTTCATTCACCAACAGGGTACTCTCCCAGGTTCTCTACAAGAACAGAATCCCCCCGTGCATTCGATGCTCCGGAAAGAGGTTCTACTCCAAGATTTATCAGGACTAACAGTGTGAAAAGGAATGCAAGCTTTGCATTCCCTGAGGATCACCAAGCATCCCCGTCCTTCCGCAGCCAGAGAATAAAGAGAGGAGGTGTGCCTGAACACTGGAACACTGTAATCCATGATTACCAAAGCTCGAAGCACATATTCCCAGGGGCATCCCAGAGCCAACGCGTCGACGTCGAGGAGATTAAGCTGCGTGACGCGATGAGCGCCGCGCAGCATGCCACGGCGATGGCCAGGCTCAAGAGGGAGAAGGCACATTGCCTGATGCACAAGGCGGACCTGGCTGCCCACAAAGCCTCGGTCGCCCTCATGATCGCCGAAGCGATCAAGGCGTCCAGCAGAAGAGACCAGTGGGACGAAGAACGGTGACGACACCTTTTGTTTTCGGGCGTGAGCTGATGCAGATAGCATCCTTTTTTGTCGATAGGATCAAGGCAGTAGATAGCATCTCAGCCCCCCGTTTCTGACACCCCACCTCAGTTCTATCTTTTATCCTTTTGTACATGTGTTATTTTCTTCTTTATATCTTGGTTCATCTTCTCTAGGGATGGATGGATGATGTCTCCCGGTTAACAGTATTGGGAAGATGGTGATAGGGCAGCTGTTGTTGGATGCCTTCTCATTGTTGTAAGTTGCTCCAGGGAAAGCCGATGGCTTCTGCTTTTTTGCCGTTACCCCAAAAAATCTGATCTATGACTGGACTGAAGCTGCCTGGCTTGTGTATAGCATATTTTGGAATAGCCCCTAATTAGGGTCTGTCCCTATTTTTTGAAACCACAAATAATAAATCCAAACCTAGCGATACCCCATATTTTCAGGCCTATTCTTTTGTGCAGTGTATCTGCAGTTAGATTCCATATTAACTATGTTCACTCATAGCTTCTCACCACAATAATTCCAACATATACGGAGTACTATATTTCAATGGCTGCAATTAGACCATATTCAACTAGGCAATTTGAAATGCCATAATTTCAATTGTACATTCTTTTTTGAACTTGCGAATGACAAATCAAAGTAGATAATGTTCACAACAAAGCTATGTAGAGCCATGAAGCTCTCAGAAATGCGTGACAAGATGTTCATCCTCGTGTTAGCTCATTTGCTCATGTGCAAGCTTGTTTTTAATCTGCTGATGTACGCTTGCAACTTCTGGACTATGCGTTGGTAATCCTCAGCATCTCTCTATCCAGTCTCAATTTGCTCACTCGTAGTGGATTATGACGGGCATGATAACACGAGGATGATCATCTTCGGATAGATGGAATTATATTCGCGATAATTCTAACTACTCACTATTTTTTCCTTGCTCTCTTCACATGATAAGAGTGGATACATGAGAGATTAAGGGGGAGTCCGAAGATACATATTCCCTCTATAGTCTGTACCAAATTATAAGATGTTTTACCAAGATTTTTTTTTCCTTATGAACTTAATTAAAGAAGCGCACCTGGTAAACCATGACCATGGGCAAGGGAATAATGATATGGATTACAATCTGAATTGGGGTGCCAAAGAATCTCACACTATCAATTACCAACATGCATATGACACCGAGAAGTAACCAGGGCTTCCAATCTACATCCAACTATGAAGGTGATGAGGACGAACATGGAGATGAAGGTGGTGTTGTCGCTGGAGATGATGAATATGGTGATGGTTCTCCCCACGACACAGAGGAGTATGTGAGGATGTTGGCGGCGATTTCCCCAAACAGAGGCAGTAAAAACACAATCAACCCTCTCTTGAGCAAGGAGAAGACTCGTATCTTTTGCCACCGACTCCGAAAAATCCATGTAAACTAGGGTCTATCCTTTCAGCCGAGACAAAGGCCTCCTTAAATTAAAGGGCACACACGGGCGTCGTTGTGGGGCTCATGAGCCTCGACAAAGGCCACCTGGAGTGGTAGTATGGGTCCACATGGGTGCCCCATTGGCGATCTCTGTCACGATGCTGATCTCCTCCAAATATTTATCTCCATATCTTTTAAGTATTTTCTTGTGCCTGAGAAATACTGTCAGTTCTCAGCTCTTCTCTAAAGCGTGATCTATGTTGTCAAGGTATGCAAACAGTAGTACAGAAAGGATCAGTGATGGTGTTGACGTGATGTTCTAAAATTAAGAACATTTAGCTTTAGCCGTCATTAACTAGACACAAACCAATGAAGTAATCGAAACAATGAGAATTTATTGAGAGTTGATGGTCGAATAATTTGCCTGTCAAAGGGCAGGCATGTCTCACACCATGAAGCATGAATTGACGAAAAGTACTGGATTGAAATTGAAAGAGGAGCATATTACATGTATCTGATCCAAGTACAGTAACCTCTCTTATTCTTCTTGCAAATGAAAACCTTAAACATGAACCTCGAAAATGAATGGCAACACGATGAAATTAAAAACACGACAATGCAGACAGACTCAAACATGTATGAGCTCATGCCTTTTATTCCCTCCATCGCTCAAAGCAAGCTGGACTGCTTAGACCATTGCGTTCTTCTTCTTGTTGATGACCTCCTGAATTATAGTCCCGAGAGTCTCACGCCTCATTGGTTTGGGCACAAATTCATCAGCACCAGCATTCATGAACTCCTCCATGGCATTATTATCAGATGACAACCCAACAATCTTCACATCATTTTCTCCCATAGCACGGATCTTTAAAACTGCCTGCCAGGTAAGACGAGATTTTTGTTGTAAGATGACCAACAATATTCATGCAACACGAAATACTTACTTTTCATACATAAAAAAGGGAAACTAGTTAAAGTACCTCAGGGCCAGACATTATGGGCATGTTCTTATCGCATAAGACAATGTCAAACTTCTTCCCCTCAAGGAACAGATCCACAGCTTCTTCCCCATTCTTAGCCACAGTTGTCTCACAGTGAAACCTGCGCAGCATCCTGGAGAGGACCAAGGTATCAAGTCTAGTGTCCTCAACTAGCAGTGCCTTCACGGGGGATCCTTGGGCGTCGGATACCATGATCGGATAAACGAACTGCAAACATTACAAAGAGATAAGTTAATTATATCTGATCAGGCCTAATGTTTACAAGGTGATTGTTTCCAGCTATACGCAAGAAGAATCAGCAGATGAGTAGGAAAAACTGATCACACATAATCTGGTAGATAATACGGGGTGCATATATCTCAGCTGGTAAAATATGCCAGATTTGTTTGCAGAATCATACACAAGAAGCTGAAAACATGAGGTGTAGATATTGCTAGAGGCATGCACGTTTTTTATTAGTTTCTTGCAGTTTATGAAAAGCTTCATCAATGAAGAAAAATAAATTCTAGATTCCATATATGAGGATTAAAGAACAGTTTATGAAATGCTTCGTCAATGAAGAGATTGATGATGAAAAAACACACGAAAAAATGTTGTACTTTGGCTGACAACAATAATGAAGATTGTGCTACAGATGGATAATTCACCATGTTTTTTCTTCAAACTAGCATGCAAAACACCATGAGATAACCTCAGCACAGAAAAAAACCATGAAAATGCCAACATGTATATATAGATGCATATTCATATGTCTTCCAACAACAGAAAAATGCATAGAATGCACAAGTTCCATGCTGCACATGTATAGGAGCTCTAACTATCTGTTGTATATATGCAAATATGGAGACAGAAACTACTACATGATGACGAAAAACAAGGCAGAAACACAAAAAGAATTGGGACCTTACAGCTTAGCTAGATCTCTTGGTTGAGGAGGAGGAGGTAGCTCTCTCTTGCTGCTCTTGCTGATTGAGGCTTTGGTGTCGTGTGCCTTGAAAACCCTATATGCCAAGGTATTTATAGGGAACCCAGGGGAGGCGCCCCCCCCCATGGCAGTCGATCTCCACCGTCCATTCAAAATCTCGTGGGCTCACAAATGCAAATATCTGCACCGCTTCACACCAGAATAAAAATGGTAAATTAACTGTTATGTTGGTCGTACTTTTGTGATAAATGATCCATATATTTTCATGTTCTAAAAAATTGAACGCCACCGCTGCTATTTACATGTATGTGCCCAAAAAGATTTATGGCTTCAAAGATTACCAATTATGGCACCACAGCGAGGGCGAGTGTGGTGTGCATGCATTCGGTGTGTCGGGACGTGTCCATCCTCGCTGTAATTGCAAAGAAAATGTTTTATGTATTATTAAATTTCCAAGAATATATGTCTACCGAGAAATGAAACCTCACGTATGTACAAGAAACAAATAAAGTTACATCATTAACTTTCTATCTTCTGAAAGCCACAAGGATTCTATGCATATGATGTGTCGGGAGGTGCCTCACTGTCACTGCAGACAAAATATTTTATATCAGCCATGCTTTATTAGATTTCTAAAGAGTGAACGGCACGAGAGGTCACGAAGTTGCGCGAAAAGTAAGGATTGATCACCAAGTTGAAAAACCTCAAAACGAGGTCACGAAGTTGTGGAGTAGTCAATTTTTGGTCATTCCGTAACGGTGGGCGTCAAGTTGCTGACGTGGCAGTGTGTTTTTTTACAAAAAACACCTTGAACTTTTATATATTCTAATTGTTAGGTCCTTCTCCGGGCATGAAAGGCACCAAAGGTCACGAAGTTGCACGAAAAGTAAGGATTGGTCACCAAGTTGAAAAACCTCAAAACGAGGTCACGAAGTTGTGGAGTAGTCAATTTTTGGTCATTCCGTCACGGTGGGCGTCAAGTTGCTGACGTGGCAGTGTGTTTTTTTACAAAAAAACACCTTAAACTTTTATATATTCTAATTGTTAGGTACTCCTTTTTTCAAGTTGCTGACGTTGCTGCCTGGTCCTTCCCCGCCGTCTTTCCGAGCTGCTCCGACGTGCGCGTCACGTCCAGCACGTCGTCCACCACCTGGAAGAGCAAGCCGATGGAGCGCGCGTACCGCCGGACTCTCTCAATCTCGCGGTCCGTACCTCCGCCAACAGTTGCACCACACACGGCTGCGGCCTCGAGGAGCCGCGATGTCTTGTGCAGGTGGATGTGCTCCAGCATGACGAGGCTCACGGGTGCGCCCTCCGACGCCTTGTTGGCGACCTGTCCGGAGTATGGCTTCCCGGCCGGCACCCGCGGCGTTCCCTAGCTCTGCCACGGCCCGCAGCGCGCGCTCCGCGGGGACAGAGCCGAGGTCGGCCTCGCGTATTCGTATAAGGAGGAGTATGGCCTCGGCCTCGCGTATTCATATAAGAAGGAGTATGGCTTCCCGGCCGGCGCCTCCGGCCCAGTTGCACTACCCTGCGACGAGGACAGCCTACGAGATGTCCTGCGCCGTGTATCAGGCGCTGTAGGCCGCGCCCAAGAATCAGCCACGGCGAGCAGCTCGAAAATAAATATGGAGAAGGACCTAACAATTAGAATATATAAAAGTTCAAGGTGTTTTTTATAAAAAAACACTGTCACGTCAGCAACTTGAGGCCCACCGTGACGGAATGACCAAAAATTGACTACTCCACAACTTCGTGACCTCGTTTTGAGGTTTTTCAACTTGGTGACCAATCCTTACTTTTCGCGCAACTTCGTGACCTCTGGTGCCTTTCATGCCCGGAGAAGGACCTAACAATTAGAATATATAAAAGTTCAAGGTGTTTTTTGTAAAAAAAACACTGCCACGTCAGCAACTTGACGCCCACCGTGACGGAATGACCAAAAATTGACTACTCCACAACTTCGTGACCTCGTTTTGAGGTTTTTCAACTTGGTGACCAATCCTTACTTTTCGCGCAACTTCGTGACCTCTGGTGTCTTTCACTCATTTCTAAAATATATGTCCATTATTAAAGTTCACGATATTTGAAAGATCGCGTATATATGTCATGCTTTATATATTGATTATGTTTTCTATCTTCTGGACGCCCGCACGCAAGGCATCCAAGGTATACAATCTGTCCGCACATGTACGTCATAAGCCGGTGCTCTGGCTCTACCGTAGCCGTTGAGTTTTCGCTTCTCATGAGCATCATGTGGGTGGTCCCAAATAGGTGCGGATCAAGCCCAGGGTTGCAGAAACTTCAACCTAGGCCCTAGGAAAAAACACCCAAATGAATCTATCATAATATACAAGAATTTCTAAAGTATACAAGCCTAAGCCCAAGGAGAGTTAGCCCGGCCCAAAGAATTCTCTAAGGCTTACTCTTCCCTAGACCCAAGACATTAGTCACTTCCTCTAGGCGAAGTAACAAGGGGTCATCAACAATGGATAACGTTTAGAAAAACAAAAACTAACATCACTGGATCTTCTCGGTAGTATGAATCATGCACAGATTCTAAATGGCTCACTATTTAGATCTTAGATGATTGAGCGAAAGATGTCAATCTCTATAGACATGCCCCTCTTACAAGAGGGTGTAAGTAATGGTCAATGAAAACAATGACTGAAAAACAATGAAAAGAGATAACTAGATGTCGACCATATGACACTATGTTTGGTGATGAAGTATAGCTAAGGCGGTATTTTAACATAGAAGTGTAATTTCCCCAAAGGATATGGGTTACCGTGTTGCACATGTGCCATGAGCTAGCTATACTCTGGCCATAATATCAAGATGATACATATTAAGAAGAATGTGAGTCTATAGGTCGATCGGAAATGCCGTGGCGCCATACGTTAGGTTAGCGGAAGAACATGCGATGTATATTAAAGGAAATTGTGAAGCAAATAAGGTGTGAAATCAGAGAAAAATCTACCTGGAGTTGGGCCGTGAAATTTGTAATCTTACGTATCGACTAAGGCCATGCTACACTTTGCATTTTTGGTCAAAGAAGTTAATCAAAAACTCTAGATTAACAACCGGCTAAAATAGTGATGCTCAAATGGTTAGGAACAAAATTGGCCATATTACATACCAAAATTGGATCAATTTGAATGCATAATAACATAGTAGAACTATAACCCCAACAATGAGTATTCTTGGTACAACCGGACGAGTAGCATCGTTTTTTCTTGGTTTAATATTTTGATGAGTTCTCGTGCCACTAGTACAATCCGGCAGTAAGTATACAATATTTGTGCATGGCCACTGAGGTCTTCCTGGAATGGGTCGCTGCTTTGCTACTACATAATCGAAGGAGATTTAGAAATGTTCCGTGCTACTTGCTGGCAATGATTTAATACTTCTATAATAGGTTTGAAACTTATCTATGTCTTTTGAAGTTTTTATTTTAACATCTATCAAAGTATTGTTTACACGATTCAATATACATCGCGATGTATCAGAAGAGTGTTTTCTTGTTCGGTAGGGCACGAGCCAACAAGTAAGTATCAAGCGACGACGATGAGAGCATCTCCAACCGCGTCCCCCAAACGATGTAAATATATAAGTAGATGAACACACAAGATTACATTTACATGAACATGATAGGAACAACGTACTCACACTGAACTACAGAACTGCTAAACCAACAATTTTTTACAACCTCGAAAATCCCGACAATTCCGAACGGCATCCGATCTTTCCCCAGGTGGCACCGTGGAAGCAGTACGAACGGCTGCAATGTCCGAATCCAATTATTTGCGAGAGCGACGCAGCACGGGGCGAGTCATCTCGTCTCGGATGTACGTCAGACAGTCCTGCTTTGGTGCCTGTTTGTTTGGGCTAGGGCTTCAGCTTATACGGCTTCTGGGTCTGTAAAAGCACCAGCCCATCCAAACACCTAATTTCTAGGCATGGGCTTCCACAAGCGCTTGTAGTTTTTATACTGCAGAGCAAAAAGCACCTCCAGAGGTACTTCCCGCAGCTTCCCGCTGCTTGTTGACTTGAAAGCGAAAGGGTACATCACTTTGCCACTGTTGTTTCGATTATTTACAACGGATTGCCACCGAGTGTTGCGTACGAGTCCATCACCTCCCAGCCCGTGTTCAAGTAAAAACAGCTCACAGCCCGTGTTCTTATTTGTTCCGACGTGCACGACATGAGCATAGAGGCTCCTGACCTTGTTAAGTTGAATCAAGTGGTACGTCCAGTTCACGGTCCTTCTAAATCATTTAATAAAAGTAAGATTTCATTAATTTGATAATATTAAATTAAGAATAAGTGATAATTATTTTATGTGCTAAATACGTTACTCCAGTTAATACAAATATAAGGTATATAATCAGGCAAATATTAAATAAAGAGTTAAGCATCATCTTCAGTGATATGGGGTATTATAGACTTTCGCCACCAGCTATAGGTCTATCAGCCGTCTTAAAAGCAGGTTGCCAAACAACATTTTATATTTCACCAGCTGTCCAGCTCCAGCCGCTTCTCAGATCCTACCAGCTCCAGCTGCTTCTTGTTCAGCTGCAGCCCAAACAAACAGGGCCTTATGCTTTCGATCTGAAGGACCATGCAGTGCATGCATGATGCCCGGCGGTTGGCTAGTTGCCGGCGACGGTAACCTGTCCGGCGACGAACGCCCTGAGGTTCCTCTCCGACGAACCGCCGACGGCGGCCGCTGCACGCGCCTTCTGCCTCCACAGTGTCGCCTTGGCACGCACCATTTCGGACGTGGCGAAGCCGATGCACCTCCGCAGCTCGTCGGCCTCCAGCACGCCGTCCTTCTCGCTGACGGCGGCCCTGACCCCCGTGCCGAGCTGCTGCTCCACGAGCCACGCGTTGGTGCCCTGGTCCGTCCACTGCGGCACCCCGACCACCGGCACGCCGCATGCCACGCTCTCCAGCGTCGAGTTCCAGCCGCAGTGCGTCACGAAGCACCCCACCGCCGGGTGGCTCAGTACCTTCCCCTGGTCGCACCACTCCACCACCATGCCCCTGCCGCCGGCACCGGCACAAATGTCGTCGCTGTCGACCTCCCCGCGGTTGTCCTTCCTGAGCACCCACAGAAACGGGCGCCCGCTCTCCGCCATGCCGCGCGCCACCTCCGCGATCTGCCGCTTGCTCATCGACGACAGGCTCCCGAAGGAGATGTACACCACCGACGCCGACGCCTGCGTGTCCAGCCACTCCAGGTACCTCTTACCGTCCTGCTTGAACAGGTCGTTGTTGTTGTTGGCCGACGTCGGCGCAGAGGCAGGCGCCTCGAGGAAGGAGAGCACGGGGCCGACAGGGACGACGTCGAGGCCGTGCTGGCGCAGCGTGGCCACGGCGTCGGGCTCCATGGCGTCGAACGTGTTGGCGAGAACGGTGGCCGTGTCGTCCTTGTCGAACTCGTCGACGAGCTCGCGGAACGCGTCGAGGACGAAGGCGTAGGGGTGGTCGTCGGAGGTGATGGTGAGGAACGACGGCAGGTCGCGCAGGCGGAGCGGCACCGGGAACCCAGGGAGGCGCACCTCCGCCCACGGGTCGGCCGCGGCGTCCGCGACGGCCTCGTCGAAGCCGTCGGTCCGCGGAAGAAGTGGAAGTACGTGGCGAGCACGGTGGCCGGCTGGATCCAGTAGAGCGCGGAGGGTACGCCGTGCTCACGCGCCACGCCGGCGACCCAGGAGAGGAGCACCGTGTAGACCACCTGCGTGACGGGGCGGCCGGCGTCTTGGAGGCGCGCGAGCACGCCGCCCAGCGTGCGGGCCCCGACGACCTTGAGCTGGGACATGTAGTCCGTGCTGTCGTGCGCGGCCTTGTCGAAGCCGCCGTCGAAGCCGTCGGAGTAGGGCGCGTACCGGACGCCCGCGCCGTCCACGTGCTCCTCCGCCTCACAGCAGCGTCGTCCGGGAACATCTTGCGGCACGCGGAGACGGCGGTGGAGACGGTGACGCGCGCGCCCGGCGTGGAGCGGAGCAGGCGTAGCGCGAGGTGGCGCGCCGGGTTGATGTGGCCCTGCGCCGGGTAAGTCACCACGAGGAAGTGCGGCGCCTCCCCTCCTGCTGCGCGCTCCACCATGGCCGGCATTGTCGTGTGCGATGTGAGCGTAGGTGAGAGTGTCCTTGCTGGCTCGGGCTGTGGCGACGAGCGATCGATGTGGAGTGCAGGTCTCTGTTCGCTCCGCTTGTTTATATACGGTGGAGAACTGGAGATGACGAAAGCGCTGACTCATGGCGAGGGGGGAGCACAGTCAGATGTGTGGTCAGCAGATGCAAGGTTTGCGGCTGGCTAGCTCGCTGCTCATGTGTTTTTGTGGTCGTGGTGCAACAAGCCAGGAAGAAGGTTTCGAGGATTGCCCAGCTATATGGATGGAGCTGATCACATGTACGTTTGTGTCTGCTTCCAGAAACTAAGATGTCAATTTGTGATGTGGTACCTAGAGAGATAGAGAGAGTTCGATGTACAATTTGTCCTAAATGGCTCTCTGTCAAACTTTTAGCACGTACTCCTAAAAATTTAAACCAAACATGACCCCAACTAAAAATTTAAACCAAACATTTTTTGAAATGAGGCAAAAGCTCCTAAACCAAACATGACCCTCCTAAAAACTTTACTGTAAAAAAATGTTTTTACATGTAGTCACGTCCTTCACGTCGAGTTATTTGTGTCAGTGACATACAAAAACTGATAAGTCAGTATGAAATGACGCATTTGCAGTCTCAGCCATTATTGCCATTAATTTGAGAGTCTCTAAGATCATAATAACGCCATCTCAAATGACTTACTTTGAAAGACTTCACAATTTTTTGCATTCCCAAAAGTCAAATAATGCAAACTGAATGGCATGACTACCAACTGAAATAAGCTATTGGGAATGGCACTTTTTGAGAGAGATCATATCTGATTAATTTTTGTAAGCTAACCTTTGTAGTTTCCTTTGCATTCTGCTCTTTTGTTCGTAAACTTGTTCAAGCTTGTTATCAGTACCTTGAATCCTAGCCGGTTGAGGGCTTTATTAATTTAAAGTTGTGTTCTTTCGATCCTTTTATCTAAAAAAAAAAAGTGATGGACTTCCAAATTTGATTAATCATCGATGTGACATGCCGGAATTTGGAGGCGGCCGGCATGCCCATACGGCATTATTGATGGGTAGGCTGACATTGGATAGTTAAAAAAACTGCATATAAATATGGCTTTCTCCGCTTGATAGCTAGCCCATAGTTTGAAAGAAGCATTTTACCAGTCAATCGGGATTTTCTTAAGTCAACCATCCTAGACGTTGATTTCTTATTCACTACCCATACTTTTAAGAAATTGTGTGCAAATTTAGTAATAAGAATGATCAACGTATTTAGCAAATTCTCTAGACTTGTCAATGAACTGTAACCGTCGAACTATCGATCTAACACATACTCCCTCCATTTCACAATATAATATGTTCTATGCGTTAAATCTTTTACATATACATTTAAATGTGGAAAATAGTTAAAACATCTTATATTGTGAAACAGAGTGAGTAGATATATTGGGACAGTCGAGATTGTATCCAATACACTAACACCCCCCACAGTCGGATCGGTAGTGACGTGTACAGCTGGATCGTCACGGACGGTCTGACTGGAGCATAATCCGAAGGCGTGAACTGGAGAGGGAGCCGAGTTGATAGCCCTTTGATGCCGATGTCGATGTAGCGAGGGTGTGGGCGCTGTAGTCGTGGTCGATGGTGTCGTGCGCGATGTAGTCGCCGTTGAGGATGTCATTGATGTTGTTGGTGTTGTGGTCGATGTCGTTGTTGAGCCTGGGAAGTTGTCGTTGTTGTTGTTGTTGAGGTAGACGTTGTTGTCGTAGATGTAGTTAAGGTAGGCGTTGTTGTCGTAGACGTAGTTGAGGTAGGCGGCACGCCGTGCCAAGCTTCCAAACTGGGGAGAGTGTCGGGGACGAAGGCACGCGCCGGTGTTGCCAATACCGGTCATGCGAAGATAGGGACCATCACAAAACATGCGAGTCAGAGTCGGTTCGAGGAGCAAAGAAGATTCTCCGTTTGACGGTTGGTTTCCGTCGTTGGTTTCGGAGTAGAGAAGAAAAAAAATCCAACCGCGAGGTCGTGATGGACGAAGACGACGTTTGTTGAAGTAGATCGAGTTGTAGAAGTAGTAGATGTCGGGGATTTAACCCGGATTCGGCGAAGAAGAACCCGTTTGGCGTTGACGTTGACCACGATCGGTGGTGGCGGCGACGATGCGGAGATGTTGGTGTAGATGGTTGTCGGCGATGATGACCACGATGATGTTGTTGCTGCCCGATGTTGACGGCGAGGCGCGTACTCGGTTGACATTGTCGAAGACGAGCCGGCGTGGTGAAGATGCGTGGACGATGAAGTCGGCGATGGAGCGTGGAGGCTTGGCGGAGCTGAGTCGACGACTTGGTTGGAGTAGAGGCGCGCGAAGACGACGTGCGGTGGTGGGCGATGCAATCCGATCTATGATCGGCGAAAGTAGAAGAAACGCCGGTCAAACACCGGCGAGAAAAATTGCGGCGATTTAATCTACTAATTGCGCTGCCCCCGCGGAGATGATCTCCCCGGGGGCGGCACGGCGGAAGCGTTTGGTGGCTAAACCCTAGGCTGCGGAGCGAACCGCTCTGATACCATGAAAGATTGCGGAATATTGATTGTATTGCATTGATTCTAGATTGATTACAATGAGTCATGGTGGGCTGTATATAAAGGGGTACAAGACTTGGAGACTACGAAACCTAGTAGAGATAGACTTGGAACACAATCTAAATTACCAAATATACCTAAACCGTATTATACTCCAACACCCTCCGTAGTCGGATCGGTAGTGACGCGAACAGCTGTGGCGTCGCGGACGGTCTGACTGGAGCACAAGCCAAAGTCGCGAACTGGAGAGGGAGCCGAGATGATAGCCCTTGATGCCGATGTCGATGTAGCCGAGTTGTGGGCGTTGTAGTCGTGGTCGATGTTGCCGTTGTTGAGGTAGTTTAGGTAGACGTTGCTGGAGTTGATGTAGACGAGGTAGGCGGCACGCCTTGCCGAGCTTGCCAGACTCGGGAGCGCGTCGGGGACGAAGGCACGCGCCGGTGTTGCCACTACCGAGCATGCGAAGACAGGGACCACCATGAACCATGCGAGCCAGAGCCGGATGAAGAAGTAGAGGAGATCTCCGTGATCGGTCGGTGTGTAGATCAGATTTTCCGCCGTTGTTGCCGGAGTAGACGAAAGTTTGCAAAAGTAAATTGTGCAAAATAAAAATAAAATAGACTACAACTCTGGCGGCTCGGTTGCGGTGGACGAAGACGGCGTGGTGGTTGTTGAAGACGTTTGTTGCTGTAGATAGTTGTCGGTGATATAGAGGTAGAAGATGCCGGGATGTTCTTGATGTAGAAATTTGTCGGTGATGATGACCACGAGCGTTGTTGGTGCAGCCCTTGTGTTGACGACGAGGCGCGTACTTGGTCGATGTTGTCGAAGACGACCTGGCGTGGTGGCGACATGCGGAGGTTGCAGCCGTTGATTAGTTGACGGAGATGAGTCGATGACGTGTTTAAGTAGAGGCGCACGAGGACGACAGGCGGCGGGCGGCGCAATGCGATCTATGATCGGCGAAAGAAGAAGAAACGCCGGTCAAGTGGCCGGCGAGAAAATTTCGATGGACAAAGATCTAATCTACTAATTGTAGCCCCCGGCGGAGATGAATCTCCCTGGGGGCGGCGCGGTGGAAGCTGTGGTGGCTAAAACCTAAGCCGTGGAGCGAATTGATCTGATACCATGAAAAATTGATAATACTCGAATATTAATTGATTCAATAGTGCCGCAATACATTGTTTACATAGAAGCAAAACTAATCGACTTAGACTAGACCTACTTTGACTACAAGTCTAATAGAGTCCTACTCGTATAATACTCTAACACTCATAGAGTAGATTCCAAATGCGAAGTGTAGCGAAGGGTAGTTGTTGAAACCTCAGTCGTTTGCTAAATACGTTGATCATTCTTTCGACTCGCGCGATTCTTGGTCCGTGGCTCAGTGCACACATTTGTCGCAAAAGAATTCGACAAGAGTTGGAAGAAACTTGGGAATCGGGATCGCACGTATTGCATGTCGCCGGATTTGGACATGATCCATGTGACGCGACGCCGATTGGAGCAAATTTTGGATAGCCATACTCAATGAGGAGCAAACCGTGCATGCGTGTCGTTAACTTTCCGTCTCGCCCCAACCCATTGCATTCCGTTACGTACATGCTCGAAAGAAACGAGCAATTGATACGTGTCCATCTCGATGAAATGATGCATCCACGTACGTACCCCAAGTCCCCAACTACAATGGTGGACAGAATCTAAAACCTGTGATGTCATTTCAAATTAAATGTGGTTTTACACTTTTTATATTTTTTTCTTATCATATTTTACTTGTATGCCGAGGATTTGCAACAAAAAAAAACATGTGTGGTCAATTGACACTTTCCTACCGCGGGAATAACGACTATTCGACTCCAATGGTGCTAACAAGATGCGGCAATAAGCATCGCTGTCTCCTCCGATCTGAAATAATTGACATGAATTTATTTTAATATGGGCGTATTTAGACGTACTTTATTGTGCATATATATGAAAGGAAAATGAAAGGAAAAGGATGTCGTCTAGAGGTGGGTGAATAGACGTTTAAAAAATTAAATGTAGTCTTGATAAATGTAGAATAAAATTAGGTGTTTTAATTTAACAAGAATACAACATAAATATATTGGGTTCATCTATGTGCACCAACAACTTATGCTAAAAAAGACAAGTAACAAGATGATAGCAAGATATAGACTTCAAACACGAAAACTATCATAATGTAAATTGTATAAGTAAAGAGATCGGGTATAGAAATAACCGTGGCATGCGGAGACGGTAATTTATTCCCGAGTTCCTCCTTTTGAGGGGAGTATATCTTGTTGGAGGGGTGTGAGTTTCAAACTCAAGACGACACAAATGACTTCACCCTATTATCCAATTTACCTCTCACAAAGCTCGTTTCACCTTCCACTATTGATTTTCTTTTGGGCAGAAATCGAGTCCCTTACACAACAATTTTGAGGCACAACCCACAAAAGTACTGGGAGCTACCAAGTGACCACAAAAGGTACTAACTAGCTACAAAAGGCCTTGACCCAAAACTGATTTCCGTATTGTTAGCATCTACTACTTTCCTATCTAACTAGCTGGGTGGCCCGCGCATTTGAGCGGCTAGGTATTGTTTTGACCCCAACATTAGGTTCACCTATTTTCAATTTTAATTTAACATTATTTTGCATGTCACATAATAGTCTGCAGGAGATATGAACATATTTATAAACCAACACACTTTACTCATTTTGTCTCAAACCCATCGTAGATGTTGAATTCATATTGCAATCACAGTCCGGCAAGAGAATAATAAAGAATTATGTCAATCTTAACAATTAATGTATATTCAACATAAAGTGAACTATTACTGGAATCTGAAAAGAGATATGAGCTATGTTAAATACAACTATTGTGTCACTCTTTATATTCTTGAGCAAATATTTCTATGAACCTGTGAGCGCCGTCTCTCCCTCGAGATATTTCTTAAAAAACCATCTGGTGCTATATGCTTAACCTTTCTTTTGGCATGAACATAATAATGATGTTTTTTCCTCTAAGCAAATGAAATTAAAGCCAATGATTAGTTTTTCGTTAACAAAAACTGATAAACATTCTGCACCAAATGCTTTCAGGAACTAACCATAAGACGATATTATGCAGGTTCATCGTTTTCAGTCTAAGACTTTGAGCAGGGAATAATCTGTGTAGAGAGAAAAAAATGCATTGTGCTATGATAACATTCTTCTGCACCCGATCCATTCTATATTTATCTAAGATATTGTCTTCAACACATGCTTGGTTCTGCACCATTTTTTAAGGTGTCTTTCACACCTATAACTTAGATCAACAATATCCACAAATAGGAAGCGAAGTGCAACTGATGGATTCCAGCATATGAAGGAAAAAAAAGCAGACATATTGTGTTTAAAAATAATGTTGGGAGTCGTGAAGCCTGTAGCTCTTTCGTGAACTGGTGGATTCCTGCATATAACATCTATGTGCAACAATTATAGGATCAGTTGGATACCTCGAAAATCTGAAGGAATATAACCTCCCCCAATTTCTAGGAAATTCTTTTGAGCCATAGGGTAGTTTCTAAAATAGTTCAAATTCCGCCATATAAATTATGTTGTTGTACATTGCAAAAGAATAAGACAAAGTTGGTGTATGATGCTCCGTAACCTCATTTGACCCAAGTCTTAATGAACAAACTATAAGGGCCATGAAAATTATTTATTTGTGGTTCTTAAAAGTAAGCAAGAGCTAAATGTGTATAGGACAAAAAAATCGAATTAAGAAGGTTTAGTTACATGTATATAGATTTAACGCACCTTATATAATAGCATCGGAAATATGTCGTGTGATCTGCTCCAGCCTCCGGCGGCGCAATATAGCACTCCAGAACACTCGTATCGGCCGGACACTGGCTTAATCTTGGTGAGAAATTCAATAACATCTTCAAATTTAAAGATAAATAATTTAGAAGACGATAATATGACTTGGAAATACGATTATTTTCGTACCTGAATATTGTTGCTCTCTTTCTCAAACTGTTCTTGTAGAGCATCGAGCCTTACCAAATTCAATATAGCAACCTAAAATATTATATGATGAAATATTATATGATGATGTTTCACCTTTTTTTTATCGTTGTAGTATATACACACAGTAATTCTAATCTCAACATTTGCCAAGTGATCAGGCTGTACACCTTTAAAGTTGCCAAATACAAATAGAGAACTGTACATCTTGAATCGTCATCTGTAGTAGCATGAACTGCACATACCTTCAGAGCTGAAAAACTTAATCTTCGTAGGTTAAAAATAGACGAATTGATCGAGTCAAATATCCTCGCTGCATTCACTTTAATATTGCTTGTTTGTCATGGTCAGCTCGCTCAGTTTCTTCAGAGTTATGCATGCTGTTGTTTCCTTATATTACAATTTAGGCGATGCATCTAGTGCCTCTTGAACGTGTTGGCTGAAGAACAGAACATGATTATGTTTGACCCGCCTTGATGAACTGAGGATCTGTAATAACATTATTCTGGATTATGCATTGGACCTCAAAGATATATTGAAAGATAGTCACAGCCAAACTAATCGATACCGTGATTGCGTCGCGGGTCGCCAAATCTAATGTCGTGCTGCTATATTTCCTGACATAGTATGTGTAGCCATCATCGTAACGGTATCCCTGTCCGCTTACCCACCAGATTAATATAAGGCTTGTTGTAGACCTTGCTTCCATATTATATTTTGATACGGAGAGAGTAAATAATTGACCTTCGAACCAAGGTATGCAAGACTGACGAACTCAGGATTTCAACAATGGGTATGCCGCACTAAATTTTTAACCGTGTATAAGAACACGCATGCGATTTTGCTTTGCATTGAAAATTTTAATTGAATATTGTATCAAGAATTATCCTAGAAGTTTGTTCATTTCACTTCTGTCACCTATACTCACAAAAAAATGATCTACAACTTACCTATTGCAGATTCTGCAATTTTAAATTTGCCAGATACATACTCATGATGAATTGATCAAATCAAACATCCTTGCTGCATTGAGTTAATGTTCAACGTTTGTCATCTCATGGCCAGATCGCTCATTTTCTTCCTGAATCATGTTGTTGTTTCCTTAAACTGCAAAATGATTTTTCATTGAAAATATATATAGATATCTGTCCGTCGCAACTTAACTGCACTCTTACTTGAAGCTGATGGCGTTTGTACACTGCAAGAAGAAAAACGGATGTAACGATCGAACAAATTGAATATCAATCGGTTCGTCGATAGAATAAAGCACCTGATTAAAATTCTGATATCTCGCCGTCTCCAGCATTGCAGACGCTCGAGCACTTCGGGTTGTGTCGCCAAACCGCGAAAGTCGTGATTGCCTACACTGATGGCTTCTCCCGCGGGGACTGCGTCGAACCAATCGGAATCTGGTAAAACTATCTCAGCTTTTGATGTTTCTTGAACGACAGGGCGTCTGATTGATTGTGCGTGGTAGTATATTCCTCCGTCATGTGGAGATCAACACAGAGATAGGCGCTTGGGCTTGGGTTTCTGCCGAGAGCAGCCGCCGGCCGGCCGACCGAGCGGACAGCGACGTGCATCCCTAAGAGCAGTCGGGATGGGCTTTAGTTTTTCTGACGTGAGGAAGAGGCTCTTCTTTCCTTACGCCGTCATGGCTGTAGATTGTAGACGTAAGGAAGAAGGACACCCTATACGCGCATATCTCAATCAAGAGCACACGTGCTTTCATAGACCTTCCAAATCTAGCGTGAGACCACGCAAAAAAAAAAAAATCTAGCGTGAGATTACTTTAAATCTGGGCTGTCATTTTGCGCGGCTAGGTATTGTTTTGACCCCAACATTAGGTTCACCTATTTTCAATTTTAATTTAACATTATTTTGCATGTCACATAATAGTCTGCAGGAGATATGAACATATTTATAAACCAACACACTTTACTCATTTTGTCTCAAACCCATCGTAGGTGTTGAATTCATATTGCAATCACAGTCCGGCAAGAGAATAATAAAGAATTATGTCAATCTTAACAATTAATGTATATTCAACATAAAGTGGACTATTACTGGAATCTGAAAAGAGATATGAGCTAGGTTATACAACTATTGTGTCACTCTTTATATTCTTGAGCAAATATTTCTATGAACCTGTGAGAGCCGTCTCTCCCTCGAGATATTTCTTAAAAAACCATCTGGTGCGATATGCTTAACCTTTCTTTCGGCATGAACATAATAATGATGTTTTTCCCTCTAAGCAAATGAAATTAAAAGCCAATGATTAGTTTTTCGTTAACAAAAACTGATAAACATTCTGCACCAAATGCTTTCAGGAACTAACCATAAGACGATATTATGCAGGTTCATCGTTTTCAGTCTAAGACTTTGAGCAGGGAATAATCTGTGTAGAGACAAAAAAATGCATTGTGCTATGATAACATTCTTCTGCACCCGATCCATTCTATATTTATCTAAGATATTGTCTTCCACACATGCTTGGTTCTGCACCATTTTTTTAAGGTGTCTTTCACACCTATAACTTAGATCAACATTTACCACTTGAGCAATGTATTGTTAGGTGTTTATTTGTTTTCCTGAAAGTACTGCTTTTAGACTATATGACAATGTACTAATTTTTGAAACAGACTAATCAAGTAATAACATATAATGTGAAAGTAGATGTAGCATTACATACCTGAGTTCTGCTTATACATTATACAAAATATTTACAGTAGCACCACACATCTATACCAGCTCACAAAACGTTCCAGTTTTTATTTCCTTTAATCTTTAAATGATTTGCCAGTGCCATCGGAGATGAGTAATTTGAATACATTACAATATCCACAAATAGGAAGCGAAGTGCAACTGATGGATTCCTGCATATGAAGGGAAAAAAGCAGACATATTGTGTTTAAAAATAATGTTGGGAGTCGTGAAGCCTGTAGCTCTTTCGTGAACTGGTGGATTCCTGCATATAACATCTATGTGCAACAATTATAGGATCAGTTGGATACCTCGAAAATCTGAAGGAATATAACCTCCCCCAATTTCTAGGAAATTCTTTTGAGCCATAGGGTAGTTTCTAAAATAGTTCAAATTCCGCCATATAAATTATGTTGTTGTACATTGCAAAAGAATAAGACAAAGTTGGCGTATGATGCTCCGTAACCTCATTTGACCCAAGTCTTAATGAACAAACTATAAGGGCCATGAAAATTATTTATTTGTGGTTCTAAAAAGTAAGCAAGAGCTAAATGTGTATAGGACAAAAAAATCGAATTAAGAAGGTTTAGATACATGTATATAGATTTAACGCACCTTATCTAATAGCATCGGAAATATGTCGTGTGATCTGCTCCAGCCTCCGGCGGCGCAATATAGCACTCCAGAACACTCGTATCGGCCGGACACGGGCTTAATCTTGGTGAGAAATTCAATAACATCTTCAAATTTAAAGATAAATAATTTAGAAGACGATAATATGACTTGGAAATACGATTATTTTCGTACCTGAATATTGTTGCTCTCTTTCTCAAACTGTTCTAGCATCGAGCCTTACCAAATTCAATATAACAACCTAAAATATTATATGATGATGTTTCACCTTTTTTATCGTTGTAGTATATACACACAGTAATTCTAATCTCAACATTTGCCAAGTGATCAGGCTGTACACCTTTAAAGTTGCCAAATACAAATAGAGAACTGTACATCTTGAATCGTCATCTGTAGTAGCATGAACTGCACATACCTTCAGAGCTGAAAAACTTAATCTTCGTAGGTTAAAAATAGACGAATTGATCGAGTCAAATATCCTCGCTGCATTCACTTTAATATTGCTTGTTTGTCATGGTCAGCTCGCTCACTTTCTTCAGAGTTATGCATGCTGTTGTTTCCTTATATTACAATTTAGGCGATGCATCTAGTGCCTCTTGAACGTGTTGGCTGAAGAACAGAACATGATTATGTTTGACCCGCCTTGATGAACTGAGGATCTGTAATAACATTATTCTGGATTATGCATTGGACCTCAAAGATATATTGAAAGATAGTCACAGCCGAACTAATCGACACCGTGATTGCGTCGCGGGTCGCCAAATCTAATGTCGTGCTGCTATATTTCCTGACATAGTATGTGTAGCCATCATCGTAACGGTATCCCTGTCCGCTTACCCACCAGATTAATATAAGGCTTGTTGTAGACCTTGCTTCCATATTATATTTTGATACGGAGAGAGTAAATAATTGACCTTCGAACCAAGGTATGCAAGACTGACGAACTCAGGATTTCAACAATGGGTATGCCGCACTAAATTTTTAACCGTGTATAAGAACACGCATGCGATTTTGCTTTGCATTGAAAATTTTAATTGAATATTGTATCAAGAATTATCCTAGAAGTTTGTTCATTTCACTTCTGTCACCTATACTCACAAAAAAATGATCTACAACTTACCTATTGCAGATTCTGCAATTTTAAATTTGCCAGATACATACTCATGATGAATTGATCAAATCAAACATCCTTGCTGCATTGAGTTAATGTTCAACGTTTGTCATCTCATGGCCAGATCGCTCATTTTCTTCCTGAATCATGTTGTTGTTTCCTTAAACTGCAAAAAGATTTTTCATTGAAAATATATATAGATATCTGTCCGTCGCAACTTAACTGCACTCTTACTTGAAGCTGATGGCGTTTGTACACTGCAAGAAGAAAAACGGATGTAACGATCGAACAAATTGAATATCAATCGGTTCGTCGATAGAATAAAACACCTGATTAAAATTCTGATATCTCGCCGTCTCCAGCATTGCAGACGCTCGAGCACTTCGGGTTGTGTCGCCAAACCGCGAAAGTCGTGATTGCCTACACTGATGGCTTCTCCCGCGGGGACTGCGTCGAACCAATCGGAATCTGGTAAAACTATCTCAGCTTTTGATGTTTCTTGAACGACAGGGCGTCTGATTGATTGTGCGTGGTAGTATATTCCTCCGTCATGTGGAGATCAACACAGAGATAGGCGCTTGGGCTTGGGTTTCTGCCGAGAGCAGCCGCCGGCCGGCCGACCGAGCGGACAGCGACGTGCATCCCTAAGAGCAGTCGGGATGGGCTTTAGTTTTTCTGACGTGAGGAAGAGGCTCTTCTTTCCTTACGCCGTCATGGCTGTAGATTGTAGACGTAAGGAAGAAGGACACCCTATACGCGCATATCTCAATCAAGAGCACACGTGCTTTCATAGACCTTCCAAATCTAGCGTGAGACCACGAAAAAAAAAAAATCTAGCGTGAGATTACTTTAAATCTGGGCTGTCATTTTTCCGTTGGTTAATCCTAGCCCTTCATTGTCTTGTGTTTTAATTATATAATAGATTATAATATTTTTGGTAGGCTAATTTAGTATATCAAAATGTCTTATAATTTGAGGCAACGGAAGTAATAGAGAGTAAATTGGTACATTGTTTATGGAGTTCATTGCTGCCTCAACTTGTTTCATTTCTTTTGGCCCACCAAGCGCTACGGTGTGCGGCCTCAACTCGTTTAACGTTGCGGCCTCAAATTCTTTCCGTTCAGCCCACGAAGCGGCATTCTCTGTTTGGTGGTTCATGGTTTTCAGGTCGTGGAAGCAATGATACCAGATCTGGAGATTTCTTCAACTCGGAACTAGCTGGGTCGCCCGCGCAATTGCGCGGCTAGCACATACATAGTTTGAATCTTCATATGTAATATGACTTTTGTTCTAATTGATTCTATTTTGTGAGCAGTATGAGAGAAATAGGAAGCCAAAATACATATAGGAATTGCGAGAATCAATTTGTGAGCTTTCCTATACTTCCACGTTGACAGCACAACAATTTTATTATTGATTATATAGCAAGTAGTTTTAATCACTTAGACAGTAAGGCAGTGCAGCTATCCTTATATATCCATTGAAATTTTCTAAATCATTTCTTTGGCTTACTTTATAACATGTTCTTTGTTAGCATGCACATCTTTTCTAATTATATGACTAATTAATGCTGATTATTATTTTTCGTTTCCAATCAGTAAATGTTGCATCCCTAAAACTGTGGGAATATTACCTTTATTATTAGACTGTACCTGCTAAAAATCTTTGCTGATGCAACCGCACCAACAAAACCGGAAAATTTTAAAATTCTATCTTTCCTGTTTAATCGGAGGAGCAATAAATAATTGGTGGAACATAAACTACAAAAGGTTGAACCGTTCTGCCGTCCACAAAGATTTATACTGTGAGGAGAACCAAACTTGATATGTGCACTGATTTGGCAGCAAACATATATGATATAATGAATCCCTTGGAACAATTGAGTAACCTCTAAGAATTACGGGAAAAAAGTTGCTATGGTCTCACTTTAAAAAATCTGCTGAGTTCCCGTCTAATGAAATTTGCACTTTACAATGATGTGATTCCATAATCAAAGGTTTGTCGGCATACAACACAGGGTAATTACCACTGTACAACAGTCTTCAGTGAACTTCAGACAAAATACAAATGCCATGAATATACATTATCGGGAACCAATTAGTTGGTGACAAAATGGTACCTCGAATCCAGATGGCTCTCGACATCCCAAAGGAAGGATCCGAAAGTAACAACCTCTAAGATCAGCCTTCGCAACCCTGAGAAGCTTATCCTGACATACTCATCCTTGGACGAATCAACAATTCCTTCTGGAGTAATGACAATCTCCGGTTTCCCAAATAAAGTGCTTCCCTATGATGCCAAATACCACCTTTGACCGAATTGTCGAATAAGTTTGTAACGTGTCTGGATCAAGCGACATGACATACGATTTGAGACGGCAAGCCTTGACAGATTAGCCAAGCCCTTCTGTGCTAAGATTAGAGGAAGTCCAGGACTCCGCCTCTAGATGAGAACTGTAAGTCTGAGCTGAGAGCCGCGAGTCAGCCGTATTAACTTGATTGAGCGCATCGTCGTCTGATCCCCAGGGGAGGCACTTCGTTGACTTCTCTAGCTGAAACCTCTGATCAACTCTCTTGAGGAAATAACCATACATCATGCAAGGTTACATGGCGGCGACAGTGGCATCAGCTTGCCGCTGCCCCAGTATGGGGTTTAAGTTGGTCTCGATCATTTCATATGCCTCATGTGAGTGCAAACGCTCAAGCTTCCTTTCCACATGTTCTGCCCACTGATCAACTCTACCATAAGCATCAATAGAGTGAGAGAGCTAGGACAAAAGAGACGCCAGCTTCAATAAACTTCTGAACAACCAGCGCGGACAGTATCTCCTCGGTAGTCCTCCTTTCCTTCTCCTTAACCTCCACAATTCGCCTATTAATCAAGATACAAAAATCAGCCAAGATTTCTAACTTACAGGGGATTAATAGAACTGGTTAAAAACACAAATTCCACCGAGCACCGAATACAATTAGGCTTGTATATCCTCCGACTCAAGCCATGAATGCCCTATCCCTTTTTATGGAGCTCACAAATAATTCTAATAGGAACGTGACTGCTCTATCCCAGTAAAACAGGCTAGAAATAACAGTTTTTCTTCTCGATAGGAAACAAAATCAGCACATCTAAAATCAAATGCTAAATATTTCACATATCTCTATCTGCTATGTAAACTCGTGCAATGTTAAACATGTCGGCAAGTGCCCATTAGTAAGATGTTTATCTCTGCTTGATGATACTTCTACAATTGGCATCATGTCCTCCCACTGAGCGGGATAAATCTGAATAATTTGCCATACAATTAGTTGTTTTTTGTCCAAGCACTAATCTTCTCACAACATATTTGAGGATAAATCACGGTCCAGAATATATATTTGAGGAAGTAAAATACCCGTTTTCTTCTCTTTCACGTATGTATCCAATCCATTGACTATACTCACTAAAATTCCCATTTATCTGATTTATGCTATGCCATTCTCTTGGAGCTGATGCTTGTTGAAGCTGCCGGCGAGGCTGCATCTTGCCGGCCGGCCGTCAGCTTCAGTGCTGACTGCACTGTGTGTGCCCCGTTGGGGAGCAGTACGTGGTTGACCACGTATCCTAACGATAAATAATTATGGCAGGGACGCTGGCCTTTCTTGCAGCTACTTCCAGCAAGCTCGATCATTGCCCTATGTGCATCTGCAGTTATGCATGTGTGCATAATATATAATCGCTGCTCCATAGCTTGTCATATCGCCGCCGGCGTCAAGCGATCAAGCTCCTTTGCAATACACGAACGTATGTCTATCCGGGACAGGTCATGAACTCACAGCAACATAGATCGATCGATGTGATCTTCCGCATAGCCGGCACACCAGCCAGCAGATGACGCGAGATCGTGTCATCCTTTCCTACAGCTAGCTTCATCAGAGGGAGATCGACGTTGTCGCTTCGAGCTCATCGTCCAGCAAGCTCGATCATTGCCCACCGCCGGCTTCAAGCGATCAACCTCCTTTGCAATACACGAACGCATCTCTATCCGGACAGGTCATGAACTCCCTGCAACATAGATCGATCGATCTAATCTTCAGCATGGCCGGCACATCAGCCAGCAGATGACACCGAGATGGCACATCAGCTGGCTTCATCGGAGGGAGATCGACATTGTCGACTTGTCGAGCTCATCGATCGGAGGCTTTATGCTGGCCGGGATGCTAGGCGACGTCTTCAGATCCACACAACATCCCATCGCGATACTGACGCGTCGAAATCGCTAGCGTGTTGATCCTAGCGAAGCGACACGTACCAATGACGACATATATATATGGGCAGAAAGGAACGTGTACCCTCGTATTTTAGGTAGGGATAAGAGTCCATATATATCTCAAACAAATTCCACAGAATCCTAAAAGGGATGCATCCTGGCCGCTTAGCTTCCGTATAGCTTTTTGGTTGTTTCACGTAGGTGTTGTGGCCGGACATGCCTTGCCGCAGAGATTAACCGTCTATGCATTGTAGTTTTACCGTGACAAATCTGAGCCATCCAATGTTTGTTGTCTTAATAATATAATAGATAGATGTTACAGTTAAGCCAGTTCATGTATCACAGTCTGAATCAAAAGCTCAAGGGCTGGATCTAGCTGGTTGGCGCCGCCGATGAGAGTGGCCAAAGTAAATGCTTTTTAAAATCACAGTACAAAAGACAGAAGCTCACATACACATGAACGCATTACACGCATATCCTACCCCTATGAGCACCTCCGAAATACTGAGCCGACGGATCGAGTCTTGAGATTGACGAAGTCACCACGGGCGCCTCGCTGTCGACGGGAACGTCGCCTCCCAATGAAAGAATATTCCGTCTAAATGCAACACACATATGTCAAACCTGGGGTTTGAACTCTGGTGTGCTGACAGTACAACTACCCTGCTAATCATCCAATCACAAGTTGGTTTGCTGGACAAAATAAATTTTAACACTGCGGTGCGCAAGTGAGGCGGAGCAGGAGCGGTTGCTGCCGTCTGTAGGTCGGACTCAGGTCAATACCTTGGCGCCTCTACCATTGTCTTTTTTTGAGAGTACGCAATTGCGTACCTTATTTTTGTAGAAGGCAGAGTTTTGAGTACAAGAATTGACAGTCTGTTGCGCACAACACTGTCACACAACTCCACTCTGGTTAGGCGAAGATAGCCCCACAACAACAACAACAACAACAACAACAAACACAATAAAAGAAACCTATCCTAAACTGAGCAGCAAAGCCGCGTCCCATTCGATGCCGACGCCTCGAAGAAGAACAACTCCAACTTGACTTTCTGCGTCGACGCACCATCCTAAGAGGGTGGATGGTGGGATTTGGTCTATCCCGATGAAGGCGTCGTCTTGGACACGCTAGCGATGGCGTGCATGGCGCCCTTGCGGAACAATGTTGGATAGCAGCGAGCACCGGAGTAAAGCAACATAGGACCTCCAAGCCATGTCTCCAGACACGATACTCCCAAGAGAGGGACGACATCCATCGAGGACGCCGCTATCGCGCCGATCCCAACTCCAAATCTAGGCTTTCGCCCGGAGACATCAACCAAACCGGTGAATGAGTACGGTGTCGACACACCTCGGCTACGCCTCCAAGGAGGAGAATGACACCCACGGGCGCCATCGTCGCTGGCCCGGACAAGACGGGCAAAGACTTTCGTCTATAAGGTCACACTCCTTCCTTCTCGCCCACCAGAACGGGGCAACCGTCCATGTCCTTCACACCGCCGCCACCGCAGCAACTCGTAGTCGTGGCCGATGCGTCATGGTACGCCGACGACCCGCACGACGAGAGACTGATACCCGTAGATGTGATAGCCTTCAGGTAGCTACCTGTATGAAACAGTAAACGGGGTTAGGTTGAGACTCCAAGTGCAGAGTGTGTAGTGAGTGGAAGACGTGATTTCCCCACGAGGGTGACTCGAGGATTTAATATCGAACTCTCGGGGAATCAGTAGTGAAAAATTTATCTTCCTATCCTTCTTTTGGTTACCTAGAAAACAAAGTTAAATGTTTTGGTCCTCCACCTCACATATGGTTGTCAAGCACAAGGTGTAAGAATGATATCAAGATAGTATGTGATGCAAACAAGAAATAAATATGCAATGATGGTAAATAAATATGCAAGGATGATGATAACAATGATAAATGATATTGTTTGGGTTTTAAATGATGTATGCAAGATGTAAAAGTGTTTTTGTATTTTTGGATTTAATAATGGCAGAAAATGTAAAAGTGATAAAGTTGTTGGAAAGGTGTTTCTTATGATTAAAAATGGACCGGGGTTCATGGTTTCACAAATGCACTCTCTCTTTAATAAAGTGGTAGACAATGGAACACTAGAGTTGATATATGAGATTGCAACACAAAAGTTTAGTGACAAGTTACTAATTATGGAATCACGTCCTAATATAGAGACCTTTTATTTATTAGTCTCACTTATACTCCACCAAGATGTGAACTAAATCATAACACCTCAGTAATTGAGATAACTCAGAGTATAGCTTTAAGTATCATGACATGAAGTTAAAATAAGAACATGCTAGATCTAGTCATGGAGTAGTGGTAATGGTCACACCCACATCTCCGGTAACATGGTATTTTTGTTTATCCCTAGCGAGGCAACAAAGTACGGTAAAGATACCCAAGTGGATCGTAGAACTTTCTCTCACGTTCACTGCACTAGCCACCCCCGTTACTCCAACTAATGCACACATCACCCCATACATGCTCTCATAAACATGCTTGACACTCCTTCCTTCTCGCCCACCAGAACGGGGCAACCGTCCATGTCCTTCACACCGCCGCCACCGCAGCAACTCGTAGTCGTGGCCGATGCGTCATGGTACGCCGATGACCCGCACGATGAGAGACTGATACCCGTAGATGTGATAGCCTTCAGGTAGCTACCTGTATGAAACAGTAAACGGGGTTAGGTTGAGACTCCAAGTGCAGAGTGTGTATGTAACAGCCTAAATGTGAGAACCTAAAAACCCGAGTAAAATTTTCGCTTTGTGTTGCATTGCATCATGGCATCCATGCTTAGACATGTCTCTTTTGAATTAACACAACATTGATATCGAAATGATATGAAGTTGTTAAAAACCAAATGCCCAATTTGCTCTAACAAACTTCAACACAATGAAGGCACTCAAACTTCCAAAACAAAATACTTTGACATCTAGTACATGTGTCAAGGAAGTTTCAAGATTTCAAGATAATATTTTTGCCCATGATTCAAAACTTCTAAAGTGACAATATTTGGAAATGGAGCAAGATGCTTATATCAAACTCTATGAACAAAGATTGTCCAAACTATTTTATTTTTGCAACACCAATTTTTGTGGTGCTTCTACATGTTATGGGGAAGCTCCATGATTTTTCTCGTATTTTTCTAAATTGTCTAAGTGCCCCATTTAAATCTCCAAAGTGCTTCTGTTTTTGAAAAGGTTTTAAAAAGAGTTGAAGCAGGACCTATCCGTGATGAATTTGGAACTGCCAGGGACCTTTTTGTAAATCGGTCATCTTCTCCCCGCTGTAGCGACCGCAGCGTCGCGCTGCCGCCGAACCGTGCTCGCCATGGCCGCGCCCGGGCCCTCCTCTGCCCTACCCCTGCGAAGAGGAGCCCCACGAGCTCGTGCCCCTGCCCTATCCCCTCGCGCACCTCTCCCCTGCTTCCCCATTTTTCCTCCTCCCGCGAGCTTGAAGACCGAGCCGCCGTCGCCGCCACATCGCCGTCGTTCGGGGCCGCCCCAAGCCTAGCCGCGACCACCGGAGGGTTCGCCGCGCCGTCAGCTACCTCCCTGCCAAAGCAATCGAGCCGGGGAGCCCTACATCGCCGGCGCCGTCCCCGTCTTCCTCGCCGCCGTCCGCCGCGTCGCCGGCTGAATTCCGCCGCCGCCGAGCCTCCGCCGACCTCCCCGACCTCTTCCCCGTGCTCCGGGTGAGCACCCCGTACTTCGTGACCCCGTTCCCTTCCCTCTCCCGGGCTAGCTCGCGTTCCCCGCCGCCGAGCATCGCCGTCGCCGTAGCACGCTCCTTCGAGTTGACATGTCCGGTGTAGACCCCGGATTTTTCCGGTTTTTGCTCCGGTTTAAGAAATACGCTACTGGACATCGACAGTTTCTATCCGGAATACAACCGGATTTGATCCGGAAAGAATTATGGGATTTATTTAATCCGGTATAAAACCCGGAATATTCCGGGCTGGCATCCGGATTTAAATACTTTTCTGAATTTGTATTTTCCGTTCAAACCTCTTTCTACCAACGATCTAAATTTGCTATTGTTACTAGATAAATCATCAAAAGGTCAGATAAAAAGGGAATAAATAAAAATGATAACTTTTATCGGTATATCAGAAAAATGCGTGTAATACACCAAAATGCACCGAAATTTGAGATTAAAACTTTAAAATAAATATCACGCATATTTGTTCACATTTAAAATATGGTGCTTCTAGTAATATTAAAATCCTAAATTTAAAAGAGAAAATTATAAAAGTAATAACTTTTATCGGGACCTCCAAAAAATGTGTTCGATATACCGAAATGCTCAGAAAAACATGAGTGATCTAGAATCATCATCATCATGCATAATTGATCACAATTACAATAATGTGTTCTAGTAGTAATTATAATCACTAAGTTTAAATATGGGGTTTATTCCAAATAATGCAATAAATATAATGGGGACCCCATTTAACTTGTTGATCATGTTCAATGCTTCTATGGTGCATTTAAAATGTCATATCATCATCTCTGTATGCATTGCACAACTGCCATGTGTTGATTGTTGTTTTTGCTTTCCGGTGTTGTTTGCTCTCCGGTAGATCACGAGTCCGGAGTTGAGCATCCTTACTCCGACGAGCAGTTTGATTACTCCGTTCAACCAGGCAAGCGTAATCCCCCTCTGAGCATATCTTATCCTATATTTCTGCAATTATTTTCCCCACCATAATATTGCATTCGGTTCCAAATGTCTTTTGCCTGGATTAGAGTATCCTATTAGTTGCATTAGAAATCTGTTTCCATTTCCTGTATCCTTCCTACTATCCATAGGATTGAAGTGTTGGCCCGAGATAATTATACTTGCTATGTATATTGCTTAGCCATGCTTAGTTAAAATGCATAGATATCCGGTGGATGTTTCAATGTTGGAACAGTTGATGGAATGGCCGGATGTGATGGAGATTGTGGTGATGGTTAATAAAGTGCTAAAGGTGGGGATGAGAGGCCACATGGGATGTGGTGGGTTGTCTCGTTCTCGCCGCCTAAGTGTGAGTTCTCGCCTACGAGCCAAGTTGAGCGTGCAACCATGCGTGGGCATATGGAACCTCGTCGACCGACTAACTTGTGGCGCCCCGACCTAACTGCTATACAGTGATACTGTGTCCCCGGTTATCCGATACCACCGGACACACTATCAAAGCATAATAGAGAGATCAAGACTGTGGAACAACTGGCACATCATAGACTCTACGACACAAAGCATATAGGTCAACTCTTATAATAGAGAAAGATAGCAAATGACAACCAGAGGTCACAAACCCAACATTACAACATGCGGAAGCGAAGTGTGTTGTTCTAAACAACAAGAACCAAATTATGGCCTAAGAGGCCTGCAAATAAACATCCAGCGCCAGCTGTTCCGGGATGTCCCAAGCTGCCACCTGGGAACCCCAGACTACTCGTCGATGTCCACAAAGAACCCACCTTCAAGGTCGGTGAAGTCCTCCTCTGAAACAAAACTTCCAACTTGTGGCGCCCCGACCTGACTGCTATACAGTGATACTGTGTCCCCGGTTATGGACGACTTGGTGACGGATTCAGAGATCATAGAATAACTTTAATGGAATGATTAAAAACTAGGTACTAGAGGTACCACTCAAGATTGTAAGGTGAGCTTCCTCGAGGGTGATTCGGGGAGGTGCCTATGATGAACAGGTACAATGGTTTATGATGAGTAAGGTGATGAAAGAAAAGAGTACTTCTTACCTCTTTTAAAAATACTCTGAATAGTCGATGCCTTCGAGTTATGTTTTCATAAATAAAACCAGCTTTATGCAAAACAGCCATATAACTTTGAAAGCCTCATTCGAGCATATATTAGCTCTTAATCTTGCGAGTTCGTCGAACTCAACGTCGTTTGTTTTGTTTCAGAGGAGGACTTCACCGACCTCGAAGGTGGGTTCTTTGTGGACATCGACGAGTAGTCTGGGGTTCCCAGGTGGCAGCTTGGGACATCCCGGAACAGCTGGCGCTGGATGTTTATTTGCAGGCCTCTTAGGCCATAATTTGGTTCTTGTTGTTTAGAACAACACACTTCGCTTCCGCATGTTGTAATGTTGGGTCTGTGACCTCTGGTTGTCATTTGCTATCTTTCTCTATTATAAGAGTTGAACTATATGCTTTGTGTCGTAGAGTCTGTGATGTGCCAGTTGTTCCACAGTCTTGATCTCTCTATTATGCTTTGATAGTGTGTCCGGTGGTATCGGATAACCGGGGACACAGTATCACTGTATAGCAGTCAGGTCGGGGCGCCACAAGTTGGTATCAGAGCAGTACTGCCTGTAGGAAACCCTTCTACTGGTCGATGTTGAGTCTAGTGTTTGTGAAAATATTTTTAACCTAAAAATGAGTTGTGAAAACCATCTTAGGATTCTTTTTACTCCTTATCTGGTTACCCTCTAATCTCGGAGCACCCTTACCTCGATTTGAGTTTAAAGGTTTTACTTCTCACCTGTTACTTCAAAATTAGGAGAAACGTGGGTGGGTTCGACCTTTAGTGTTATGTGTCCAGTTTCTCCCGCTGCGCTGCTAATCCCAAATCAACTCAGATGTTTCTACCGAGTTTAATCCTTTGATCCTTTCTTTGGGTTTTAAACCAAGGACTTGAACAGAAGGTCCCGGATTGTGCCAACTAGCTTGTGTTGAGTCACGTGGTTTCTTAACCATTTGCATCTCTCGCTAGTAGCGCATGAAGCTGACCTTTAACCCAAGTCCTTTATGTGGTCTGTGTGGTAAATGGTTGAACATTAATTGACCATACCTCGGACGGCTATGTAACTTTAACTCTGCCATAGCTGGAGATTCTGTCTTGGAATCATCTGGGTTATGACCAAAATTCGCTTAGCGAATCCCCCATCCATGTTCGTGACTCTGCTGCATCTCTCCTTTTGGGCATGGTTATCACAATTCAGTAATAACCCTGAGCATGTTTCATACTCTGATCTGCTTTCCAACCTTTGTCTGTCAGTTGACAGTAAAGTTTTATCGTGTGTTGGTACGTTCCGCTGCAAGTCACCCTCTTGATCCGTCAAGACTTTCCAATTCGGCTTGTTAGGAGAAACAAACTCCAGTACCTTGTCCACGTCTCGGACCAGGTCAAAGTATTGTAATCTGCAGAATAAGAGCCGTGTCTAGCTTTTGTGCTGCTCCACCTTAGAGTGTCACACTCTTGGATATCAGGGTATCGAGCTAAGTATCATGATCCTCTTGATGAAGTGATGCTCTTACACTTTGTTACTCTCCGATCTCTAAGTGACTTAATACTCCAGAGTGATGAGACGTGAGTAATAATGTAACTATCGAATATTCTTAGCAGTTTTCACTGTGCGGAAATCCAGGGATATCCATTGTCCTCCTTAGCATGATTGGTTAGCCGATCAATAAGCTGAGTTTGACAGTGCTACCAAGTCAGTTGGCTCTGATGCACTCCCTCGGTCAAAGAGCTAGGTTCACCCCGAAGCTCCCTAGACCACCTCGTTGTGCCTTGAAAGGCATGATTCTCTCTCGAACTCAAGACATCTCGGTGGAACGTGATATTCCGGAGGTCTTTGGGCTATCGTCAAATCAAACTCAGCCCAACCTACGTGATTGTGTTAGTCCGACTAATACTTATGCCCGTTCATGTGACAACTTCAGAACACATACCTTGTGATGTCGACCGTCTTGGAGTATCTGGATAAGTTTGTTGTTGAGCCCATCCACTACATTCTCTTTTTCCTCCCTGCTTGATTGGAAAACTTGTTAGAACTAACCTTGTGTCGTCACAAGGCAAGGTTCTGGAGTTAGAAGTGACTTTCCCTGGTTCATGTGCAATTGCTGAAAGATGTCGCCGTGGATCTGAGTGAATTGTCTGGTTCCTCGAAATTATCTCAACTTGATCATGCATGTGTGGAATATTCTCGGAATGGTATGTTGTTACCTTCTATCCTTGAGAATTTCATCTATGCATCCAAGCCACTGATTGAATTGTTCCAGAAAGAGAGGGATTCTGAGAACTTCTTCGTCTTCTTCGGTGTTTTCCCCACAAGGACTAAATCGTGTCTCGTTGCAAGTAATTCAATTAGGGCAGCTGTCTCCTGACAAGTTGCTAATCCGCGAGTTCCGCAATCTCGTTCCTCCTTTGGAGTCTGACATTGTAGTCCAACTCTTGGGGTCCTAGCAATTGTAACCCGTTGGTATGCTTTGCAAAGATTCCCTATTCCTACCTGTGGAGTCTGAAGTATCTCTACACCTGACCAGATCTAAATCTCAAACAGAAACGACAGTTGGTGATCCTCAAGAAGTTTGTCCCGATGTCTGGAAAATCAAGAAGTGTTCCCAATACTAACGTTCGCGGAGTTTCTAAAGTTCTCTAGGTCTATTCTTCCCGACCCTTCTCATGTGATCTGAAATGCTCCTCCGTGAGGAAAGTTCGACTCAAGCTGTCTGGTAGAGGTTACCTCTTCATTTGTTGGAATCCTGTTTAACCTACGTCTTCAGAAACTTAAGGCCTTGTGCAAAGTTCATATTCTGAATCTTTGGGAAACAGTTGTCTACCAACTGGAAACTCCTTATCAATCTCCCATCAAACGCATGTGTCTCCTAACTATCAAATCAAGGGATGCTTGAAGTCTCTTCCTAAGTTCTATTAGGAGGTACTCCGTTGTGGTATATTCACCAAGATTCGTCTTCCCGGTGAGGTTTCCTTCTTTCCTATGGTGTACCTTGATAGTGACCTCGAAGCGAAGCCGATGAAGGTCTTCATGATGCCCTTGATCAGCCTCCTCAAGAACGAAGCCACCTGAAGTGAGAAGAACGAGTAGTGCCGTCGTAACCTTTCCCTCTTTCCTACTCTAAGAATCTCGGGACGAGATTCCTGTAAGGAGGGTAGAGTTGTAACAGCCCAAATGTGAGAACCTAAAAACCCGAGTAAAATTTTCGCTTTGTGTTGCATTGCATCATGGCATCCATGCTTAGACATGTCTCTTTTGAATTAACACAACATTGATATCGAAATGATATGAAGTTGTTAAAAACCAAATGCCCAATTTGCTCTAACAAACTTCAACACAATGAAGGCACTCAAACTTCCAAAACAAAATACTTTGACATCTAGTACATGTGTCAAGGAAGTTTCAAGATTTCAAGATAATATTTTTGCCCATGATTCAAAACTTCTAAAGTGACAACATTTGGAAATGGAGCAAGATGCTTATATCAAACTCTATGAACAAAGATTGTCCAAACTATTTTATTTTTGCAACACCAATTTTTGTGGTGCTTCTACATGTTATGGGGAAGCTCCATGATTTTTCTCGTATTTTTCTAAATTGTCTAAGTGCCCCATTTAAATCTCCAAAGTGCTTCTGTTTTTGAAAAGGTTTTAAAAAGAATTGAAGCAGGACCTATCCGTGATGAATTTGGAACTGCCAGGGACCTTTTTGTAAATCGGTCATCTTCTCCCCGCTGTAGCGACCGCAGCGTCGCGCTGCCGCCGAACCGTGCTCGCCATGGCCGCGCTCGGGCCCTCCTCTGCCCTACCCCTGCGAAGAGGAGCCCCACGAGCTCGTGCCCCTGCCCTATCCCCTCGCGCACCTCTCCCCTGCTTCCCCATTTTTCCTCCTCCCGCGAGCTTGAAGACCGAGCCGCCGTCGCCGCCACATCGCCGTCGTTCAGGGCCGCCCCAAGCCTAGCCGCGACCACCGGAGGGTTCGCCGCGCCGTCAGCTACCTCCCTGCCAAAGCAATCGAGCCGGGAGCCCTACATCGCCGGCGCCATCCCCGTCTTCCTCGCGGCCGTCCGCCGCGTCGCCGGCTGAATTCCGCCGCCGCCGAGCCTCCGCCGACCTCCCCGACCTCTTCCCCGTGCTCCGGGTGAGCACCCCGTACTTCGTGACCCCGTTCCCTTCCCTCTCCCGCGCTAGCTCGCGTTCCCCGCCGCCGAGCATCGCCGTCGCCGTAGCACGCTCCTTCGAGTTGACATGTCCGGTGTAGACCCCGGATTTTTCCGGTTTTTGCTCCGGTTTAAGAAATACGCTACTGGACATCGACAGTTTCTATCCGGAATACAACTGGATTTGATCCGGAAACAATTCCGGGATTTATTTAATCCGGTATAAAACCCGGAATATTCCGGGCTGGCATCCGGATTTAAATACTTTTCTGAATTTGTATTTTCCGTTCAAACCTCTTTCTACCAACGATCTAAATTTGCTATTGTTACTAGATAAATCATCAAAAGGTCAGATAAAAAGGGAATAAATAAAAATGATAACTTTTATCGGTATATCAGAAAAATGCGTGTAATACACCAAAATGCACCGAAATTTGAGATTAAAACTTTAAAATAAATATCACGCATATTTGTTCACATTTAAAATATGGTGCTTCTAGTAATATTAAAATCCTAAATTTAAAAGAGAAAATTATAAAAGTAATAACTTTTATCGGGACCTCCGAAAAATGTGTTCGATATACCGAAATGCTCAGAAAAAAATGAGTGATCTAGAATCATCATCATCATGCATAATTGATCACAATTACAATAATGTGCTCTAGTAGTAATTATAATCACTAAGTTTAAATATGAGGTTTATTCCAAATAATGCAATAAATATAATGGGGACCCCATTTAACTTGTTGATCATGTTCAATGCTTCTAGGGTGCATTTAAAATGTCATATCATCATCTCTGTATGCATTGCACAACTGCCATGTGTTGATTGTTGTTTTTGCTTTCCGGTGTTGTTTGCTCTCCGGTAGATCACGAGTCCGGAGTTGAGCATCCTTACTCCGACGAGCAGTTTGATTACTCCGTTCAACCAGGCAAGCGTAATCCCCCCTCTGAGCATATCTTATCCTATATTTCTGCAATTATTTTCCCCACCATAATATTGCATTCGGTTCCAAATGTCTTTTGCCTGGATTAGAGTATCCTATTAGTTGCATTAGAAATCTGTTTCCATTACCTGTATCCTTCCTACTATCCATAGGATTGAAGTGTTGGCCCGAGATAATTATACTTGCTATGTATATTGCTTAGCCATGCTTAGTTAAAATGCATAGATATCCGGTGGATGTTTCAATGTTGGAACAGTTGATGGAATGGCCGGATGTGATGGAGATTGTGGTGATGGTTAATAAAGTGCTAAAGGTGGGGATGAGAGGCCACATGGGATGTGGTGGGTTGTCTCGTTCTCGCCGCCTAAGTGCGAGTTCTCGCCTACGAGCCAAGTTGAGCGTGCAACCATGCGTGGGCATATGGAACCTCGTCGACCGACTAACTTGTGGCGGACTAGCCGAGGGTCCTCTAGTTTGGCTTTCCATTTGCGCGTGCGTTGAAGATGGTGGCCAAGACTGAGATGAGGATGGTTGTGTTAGGAAAATGAGTGGCCGTGGGGCGGGGTGTTGTGATCCTGGCAGTCCTACCGCCACTGATGATCCTTGGTTAGTCTTAAGCGAGGTAAAGGTCGTAGCCGCTCCCACCCAGTCGGCTTTCCCCGGAAGAGAGCTAAGAGCTAGGCAATGTGCCGGACGGTACGCATGGATAAGAAGCTGGGAGGTCCCTCGGGAACCTAGCGACTTTCACATTGTACACCCCTGCAGGGATAAATCTTTTCGAAAAGCCGTGTCCACGGTTATGGACGACTTGGTGACGGATTCAGAGATCATAGAATAACTTTAACGGAATGATTAAAAACTGGGTACTAGAGGTACCACTCAAGATTGTAAGGTGAGCTTCCTCGAGGGTGATTCGGGGAGGTGCCTATGATGAACAGGTACAATGGTTTATGATGAGTAAGGTGATGAAAGAAAATATTACTTCTTACCTCTTTTGAAAATACTCTGAATAGTCGATGCCTTCGAGTTATGTTTTCATAAATAAAACCAGCTTTATGCAAAACAGCCATATAACTTTGAAAGCCTCATTCGAGCATATATTAGCTCTTAATCTTGCGAGTTCGTCGAACTCAACGTCGTTTGTTTTGTTTCAGAGGAGGACTTCACCGACCTCGAAGGTGGGTTCTTTGTGGACATCGACGAGTAGTCTGGGGTTCCCAGGTGGCAGCTTGGGACATCCCGGAACAGCTGGCGCTGGATGTTTATTTGCAGGCCTCTTAGGCCATAATTTGGTTCTTGTTGTTTAGAACAACACACTTCACTTCCGCATGTTGTAATGTTGGGTCTGTGACCTCTGGTTGTCATTTGCTATCTTTCTCTATTATAAGAGTTAAACTATATGCTTTGTGTCGTAGAGTCTGTGATGTGCCAGTTGTTCCACAGTCTTGATCTCTCTATTATGCTTTGATAGTGTGTCCGGTGGTATCGGATAACCGGGGACACAGTATCACTGTATAGCAGTCAGGTCGGGGCGCCACAGTGTAGTGAGTGGAAGACGTGTTGTCCCCACGAGGGTGCCTCGAGGATTTAATATCGAACTCTCGGGCAATCAGTAGTGAAAGATTTATCTTCATATCCTTCTTTTGGTTACCTAGAAAATAAAGTAAAATGTTTTGGTCCTCAACCTCACCTATGGTTGTCAAGCACAAGGTGTAAGAATGATATCAAGATAGTATGTGATGCAAACAAGAAATAAATATGCAATGATGGTAAATAAATATGCAAGGATGATGATAACAATGATAAATGATATTGTTTGGGTTTTAAATGATGTATGCAAGATGTAAAAGTGTTTTTGTATTTTTGGATTTAATAATGGCAGAAAATGTAAAAGTGATAAAGTTGTTGGAAAGGTGTTTCTTATGATTAAAAATGGACCGGGGTTCATGGTTTCACAAATGCACTCTCTCTTTAATAAAGTGGTAGACAATGAAACACTAGAGTTGATATATGAGATTGCAACACAAAAGTTTAGTGACAAGTTACTAATTATGGAATCACGTCCTAACATAGAGACCTTTTATTTATTAGTCTCACTTATACTCCACCAAGATGCGAACTAAATCATAACACCTCAGTAATTGAGATAACTCAGAGTATATCTTTAAGTATCATGACATGAAGTTAAAATAAGAACATGCTAGATCTAGTCATGGAGTAGCGGTAATGGTCACACCCACATCTCCGGTAACATGGTATTTTTGTTTATCCCTAGCGAGGCAACAAAGTACGGTAAAGATACCCAAGTGGATCACAGAACTTTCTCTCACGTTCACTGCACTAGCCACCCCCCGTTACTCCAACTAATGCACACATCACCCCACACATGCTCTCATAAACATGCTTGACACTCCTTCCTTCTCGCCCACCAGAACGGGGCAACCGTCCATGTCCTTCACACCGCCGCCACCGCAGCAACTCGTAGTCGTGGCCGATGCGTCATGGTACGCCGACGACCCGCACGATGAGAGACTGATACCCGTAGATGTGATAGCCTTCAGGTAGCTACCTATATGAAACAGTAAACGGGGTTAGGTTGAGACTCCAAGTGCAGAGTGTGTAGTGAGTAGAAGACGTGTTTTCCCCACGAGGGTGCCTCGAGGATTTAATATTGAACTCTCGGGAATCAGTAGTGAAAGATTTATCTTCATATCCTTCTTTTGGTTACCTAGAAAACAAAGTAAAATGTTTTGGTCCTCAACCTCACCTATGGTTGTCAAGCACAAGGTGTAAGAATGATATCAAGATAGTATGTGATGCAAACATGAAATAAATATGCTATGATGGTAAATAAATATGCAAGGATGATGATAACAATGATAAATGATATTGTTTGGGTTTTAAATGATGTATGCAAGATGTAAAAGTGTTTTTGTATTTTTGGATTTAATAATGGCAGAAAATGTAAAAGTGGTAAAAGTTGTTGGAAAGGTGTTTCTTATGATTAAAAATGGACCGGGGTTCATGGTTTCACAAAATGCACTCTCTCTTTAATAAAGTGGTAGACAATGGAACACTGGAGTTGATATATGAGATTGCAACACAAAAGTTTAGTGACAAGTTACTAATTATGGAATCACGTCCTAACATAGAGACCTTTTGTTTATTAGTCTCACTTATACTCCACCAAGATGCGAACTAAATCATAACACCTCAGTAATTGAGATAACTCAGAGTATAGCTTTAAGTATCATGACATGAAGTTAAAATAAGAACATGCTAGATCTAGTCATGGAGTAGCGGTAATGGTCACACCCACATCTCCGGTAACATGGTATTTTTGTTTATCCCTAGCGAGGCAACAAAGTACGGTAAAGATACCCAAGTGGATCGCAGAACTTTCTCTCACGTTCACTACACTAGCCACCCCCCCCCCCCCCCGTTACTCCAACTAATGCACACATCACCCCACACATGCTCTCATAAACATGCTTGACACTCCTTCCTTCTCGCCCACCAGAACGAGGCAACCGTCCATGTCCTTCACACCGCCACCACCGCAGCAACTCGTAGTCGTGGCCGATGCGTCATGGTACGCCGATGACCCGCACGATGAGAGACTTATACCCGTAGATGTGATAGCCTTCAGGTAGCTACCTGTATGAAACAGTAAACGGGGTTAGGTTGAGACTCCAAGTGCAGAGTGTGTAGTGAGTGGATGACGTGTTTTCCTCATGAGGGTGCCTCGAGGATTTAATATCGAACTCTCGGGGAATCAGTAGTGAAAGATTTATCTTCATATCCTTCTTTTGGTTACCTAGAAAACAAAGTAAAATGTTTTGGTCCTCAACCTCACCTATGGTTGTCAAGCACAAGGTGTAAGAATGATATCAAGATAGTATGTGATGCAAACAAGAAATAAATATGCAATGATGGTAAATAAATATGCAAGGATGATGATAACAATGATAAATGATATTGTTTGGGTTTTAAATGATGTATGCAAGATATAAAAGTGTTTTTGTATTTTTGGATTTAATAATGGCAGAAAATGTAAAAGTGGTAAAAGTTGTTGGAAAGGTGTTTCTTATGATTAAAAATGGACCGGGGTTCATGGTTTCACAAAATGCACTCTCTCTTTAATAAAGTGGTAGACAATGGAACACTAGAGTTGATATATGAGATTGCAACACAAAAGTTTAGTGACAAGTTACTAATTATGGAATCACGTCCTAACATAGAGACCTTTTGTTTATTAGTATCACTTATACTCCACCAAGATGCGAACTAAATCATAACACCTCAGTAATTGAGATAACTCAGAGTATAGCTTTAAGTATCATGACATGAAGTTAAAATAAGAACATGCTAGATCTAGTCATGGAGTAGCGGTAATGGTCACACCCACATCTCCGGTAACATGGTATTTTTGTTTATCCCTAGCGAGGCAACAAAGTGCGGTAAAGATACCCAAGTGGATCGCAGAACTTTCTCTCACGTTCACTACACTAGCCCACCCCACCCCCCCCCCCCCGTTACTCCAACTAATGCACACATCACCCCACACGTGCTCTCATAAACATGCTTGACACTCCTTCCTTCTCGCCCACCAGAACGGGGCAACCGTCCATGTCCTTCACACCGTCGCCACCGCAGCAACTCGTAGTCGTGGCCGATGCGTCATGGTACGCCGATGACCCGCACGATGAGAGACTGATACCCGTAGATGTGATAGCCTTCAGGTAGCTACCTGTATGAAACAGTAAACGGGGTTAGGTTGAGACTCCAAGTGCAGAGTGTGTAGTGAGTGGAAGACGTGTTTTCCCCACGAGGGTGCCTCGAGGATTTAATATCGAACTCTCGGGGAATCAGTAGTGAAAGATTTATCTTCATATCCTTCTTTTGGTTACCTAGAAAACAAAGTAAAATGTTTTGGTCCTCAACCTCACCTATGGTTGTCAAGCACAAGGTGTAAGAATGATATCAAGATAGTATGTGATGCAAACAAGAAATAAATATGCAATGATGGTAAATAAATATGCAAGGATGATGATAACAATGATAAATGATATTGTTTAGGTTTTGAATGATGTATGCAAGATGTAAAAGTGTTTTTGTATTTTTGGATTTAATAATGGCAGAAAATGTAAAAGTGGTAAAAGTTGTTGGAAAGGTGTTTCTTATGATTAAAAATGCACCAGGGTTCATGGTTTCACAAATGCACTCTCTCTTTAATAAAGTGGTAGACAATGGAACACTAGAGTTGATATATGAGATTGCAACACAAAAGTTTAGTGACAAGTTACTAATTATGGAATCACGTCCTAACATAGAGACCTTTTTTTATTAGTCTCACTTATACTCCACCAAGATGCGAACTAAATCATAACACCTCAGTAATTGAGATAACTCAGAGTATAGCTTTAAGTATCATGACATGAAGTTAAAATAATAACATGCTAGATCTAGTCATGGAGTAGCGGTAATGGTCACACCCACATCTCCGGTAACATGGTATTTTTGTTTATCCCTAGCGAGGCAACAAAGTACGGTAAAGATACCCAAGTGGATCGCAGAACTTTCTCTCACGTTCACTGCACTAGCCACCCCCCGTTACTCCAACTAATGCACACATCACCCCACACATGCTCTCATAAACATGTTTGACACTCCTTCCTTCTCGCCCACCAGAACGGGGCAACCGTCCATGTCCTTCACACCGCCGCCACCGCAGCAACTCGTAGTCGTGGCCGATGCGTCATGGTACGCCGACGACCCGCACGATGAGAGACTGATACCCTTAGATGTGATAGCCTTCAGGTAGCTACCTATATGAAAGAGTAAACGGGGTTAGGTTGAGACTCCAAGTGCAGAGTGTGTAGTGAGTAGAAGACGTGTTTTCCCCACGAGGGTGCCTCGAGGATTTAATATCAAACTCTCGCGGAATCAGTAGTGAAAGATTTATCTTCATATCCTTCTTTTGGTTACCTAGAAAACAAAGTAAAATGTTTTGGTCCTCAACCTCACCTATGGTTGTCAAGCACAAGGTGTAAGAATGATATCAAGATAGTATGTGATGCAAACAAAAATAAATATATGCAATGATGGTAAATAAATATGCAAGGATGATGATAACAATGATAAATGATATTGTTTGGGTTTTAAATGATGTATGCAAGATGTAAAAGTGTTTTTGTATTTTTGGATTTAATAATGGCAGAAAATGTAAAAGTGGTAAAAGTTGTTGGAAAGGTGTTTCTTATGATTAAAAATGGACCGGGGTTCATGGTTTCACAAAATGCACTCTCTCTTTAATAAAGTGGTAGACAATGGAACACTAGAGTTGATATATGAGATTGCAACACAAAAGTTTAGTGACAAGTTACTAATTATGGAATCACGTCCTAACATAGCGACATTTTGTTTATTAGTCTCACTTATACTCCACCAAGATGCGAACTAAATCATAACACTTCAGTAATTGAGATAACTCAGAGTATAGCTTTAAGTATCATGACATGAAGTTAAAATAAGAACATGCTAGATCTAGTCATGGAGTAGTGGTAACGGTCACACCCACATCTCCGGTAACATGGTATTTTTGTTTATCCCTAGCGAGGCAACAAAGTGCGGTAAAGATACCCAAGTGGATCGCAGAACTTTCTCTCACGTTCACTGCACTGGCCACCCCCGTTACTCCAACTAATGCACACATCACCCCACACATGCTCTCATAAACATGTTTGACACTCCTTCCTTCTCGCCCACCAGAACGGGGCAACCGTCCATGTCCTTCACACCGCCGCCACTGCAGCAACTCGTAGTCGTGGCCGATGCGTCATGGTACGCCGACGACCCGCACGATGAGAGACTGATACCCGTAGATGTGATAGCCTTCAGGTAGCTACCTATATGAAACAGTAAACGGGGTTAGGTTGAGACTCCAAGTGCAGAGTGTGTAGTGAGTAGAAGACGTGTTTTCCCCACGAGGGTGCCTCGAGGATTTAATATCGAACTCTCGGGGAATCAGTAGTGAAAGATTTATCTTCATATCCTTCTTTTGGTTACCTAGAAAACAAAGTAAAATGTTTTGGTCCTCAACCTCACCTATGGTTGTCAAGCACAAGGTGTAAGAATGATATCAAGATAGTATGTGATGCAAACAAGAAATAAATATGCAATGATGGTAAATAAATATGCAAGGATGATGATAACAATGATAAATGATATTGTTTGGGTTTTAAATGATGTATGCAAGATGTAAAAGTGTTTTTGTATTTTTGGATTTAATAATGGCAGAAAATGTAAAAGTGGTAAAAGTTGTTGGAAAGGTGTTTCTTATGATTAAAAATGGACCAGGGTTCATGGTTTCACAAATGCACTCTCTCTTTAATAAAGTGGTAGACAATGGAACACTAGAGTTGATATATGAGATTGCAACACAAAAGTTTAGTGACAAGTTACTAATTATGGAATCACGTCCTAACATAGAGACCTTTTATTTATTAGTCTCACTTATACTCCACCAAGATGCGAACTAAATCATAACACCTCAGTAATTGAGATAACTCAGAGTATAGCTTTAAGTATCATGACATGAAGTTAAAATAAGAACATGCTAGATCTAGTCATGGAGTAGCGGTAATGGTCACACCCACATCTCCGGTAACATGGTATTTTTGTTTATCCCTAGCGAGGCAACAAAGTACGGTAAAGATACCCAAGTGGATCGCAGAACTTTCTCTCACGTTCACTGCACTAGCCACCCCCCGTTACTCCAACTAATGCACACATCACCCCACACATGCTCTCATAAACATGTTGACACTCCTTCCTTCTCGCCCACCAGAACGGGGCAACCGTCCATGTCCTTCACACCGCCGCCACCGCAGCAACTCGTAGTCGTGGCCGATGCGTCATGGTACGCCGACGACCCGCACGATGAGAGACTGATACCCTTAGATGTGATAGCCTTCAGGTAGCTACCTATATGAAACAGTAAACGGGGTTAGGTTGAGACTCCAAGTGCAGAGTGTGTAGTGAGTAGAAGACGTGTTTTCCCCACGAGGGTGCCTCGAGGATTTAATATCAACTCTCGCGGAATCAGTAGTGAAAGATTTATCTTCATATCCTTCTTTTGGTTACCTAGAAAACAAAGTAAAATGTTTTGGTCCTCAACCTCACCTATGGTTGTCAAGCACAAGGTGTAAGAATGATATCAAGATAGTATGTGATGCAAACAAGAAATAAATATGCAATGATGGTAAATAAATATGCAAGGATGATGATAACAATGATAAATGATATTGTTTGGGTTTTAAATGATGTATGCAAGATGTAAAAGTGTTTTTGTATTTTTGGATTTAATAATGGCAGAAAATGTAAAAGTGGTAAAAGTTGTTGGAAAGGTGTTTCTTATGATTAAAAATGGACCGGGGTTCATGGTTTCACAAAATGCACTCTCTCTTTAATAAAGTGGTAGACAATGGAACACTAGAGTTGATATATGAGATTGCAACACAAAAGTTTAGTGACAAGTTACTAATTATGGAATCACGTCCTAACATAGAGACATTTTGTTTATTAGTCTCACTTATACTCCACCAAGATGCGAACTAAATCATAACACCTCAGTAATTGAGATAACTCAGAGTATAGCTTTAAGTATCATGACATGAAGTTAAAATAAGAACATGCTAGATCTAGTCATGGAGTAGCGGTAATGGTCACACCCACATCTCCGGTAACATGGTATTTTTGTTTATCCTAGCGAGGCAACAAAGTACGGTAAAGATACCCAAGTGGATCGCAGAACTTTCTCTCACGTTCACTACACTAGCCACCCCCCGTTACTCCAACTAATGCACACATCACCCCACACATGCTCTCATAAACATGCTTGACACTCCTTCCTTCTCGCCCACCAGAACGGGGCAACCGTCCATGTCCTTCACACCGCCGCCACCGCAGCAACTCGTAGTCGTGGCCGATGCGTCATGGTACGCCGACGATCCGCACGATGAGAGACTGATACCCGTAGATGTGATATCCTTCAGGTAGCTACCTGTATGAAACAGTAAACGGGGTTAGGTTGAGACTCCAAGTGCAGAGTGTGTAGTGAGTGGAAGACGTGTTTTCCCCACGAGGGTGCCTCGAAGATTTAATATCGAACTCTCGGGGAATCAGTAGTGAAAGATTTATCTTCATATCCTTCTTTTGGTTACCTAGAAAACAAAGTAAAATGTTTTGGTCCTCAACCTCACCTATGGTTGTCAAGCACAAGGTGTAAGAATGATATCAAGATAGTATGTGATGCAAACAAGAAATAAATATGCAATGATGGTAAATAAATATGCAAGGATGATGATAACAATGATAAATGATATTGTTTGGGTTTTAAATGATGTATGCAAGATGTAAAAGTGTTTTTGTATTTTTGGATTTAATAATGGCAGAAAATGTAAAAGTGGTAAAAGTTGTTGGAAAGGTGTTTCTTATGATTAAAAATGGACCGGGGTTCATGGTTTCACAAAATGCACTCTCTCTTTAATAAAGTGGTAGACAATGGAATACTAGAGTTGATATATGAGATTGCAACACAAAAGTTTAGTGACAAGTTACTAATTATGGAATCACGTCCTAACATAGAGACATTTTGTTTATTATTCTCACTTATACTCCACCAAGATGCGAACTAAATCATAACACCTCAGTAATTGAGATAACTCAGAGTATAGCTTTAAGTATCATGACATGAAGTTAAAATAAGAACATGCTAGATCTAGTCATGGAGTAGCGGTAATGGTCACACCCACATCTCCGGTAACATGGTATTTTTGTTTATCCCTAGCGAGGCAACAAAGTACGGTAAAGATACCCAAGTGGATCGCAGAACTTTCTCTCACGTTCACTACACTAGTCACCCCCCGTTACTCCAACTAATGCACACATCACCCCACACATGCTCTCATAAACATGCTTGACACTCCTTCCTTTTCGCCCACCAGAACGGGGCAACCGTCCATGTCCTTCACACCGCCGCCACCGTAGCAACTCGTAGTCATGGCCGATGCGTCATGGTACGCCGACGACCCGCACGATGAGAGACTGATACCCGTAGATGTGATAGCCTTCAGGTAGCTACCTGTATGAAACAGTAAACGGGGTTAGGTTGAGACTCCAAGTGCAGAGTGTGTAGTGAGTGGAAGACGTGTTTTCCCCACGAGGGTGCCTCGAAGATTTAATATCGAACTCTCGGGGAATCAGTAGTGAAAGATTTATCTTCATATCCTTCTTTTGGTTACCTAGAAAACAAAGTAAAATGTTTTGGTCCTCAACCTCACCTATGGTTGTCAAGCACAAGGTGTAAGAATGATATCAAGATAGTATGTGATGCAAACAAGAAATAAATATGCAATTATGGTAAATAAATATGCAAGGATGATGATAACAATGATAAATGATATTGTTTGGGTTTTAAATGATGTATGCAAGATGTAAAAGTGTTTTTGTATTTTTCGATTTAATAATGGCAGAAAATGTAAAAGTGGTAAAAGTTGTTGGAAAGGTGTTTCTTATGATTAAAAATGGACCGGGGTTCATGGTTTCACAAAATGCACTCTCTCTTTAATAAAGTGGTAGACAATGGAATACTAGAGTTGATATATGAGATTGCAACACAAAAGTTTAGTGACAAGTTACTAATTATGGAATCACGTCCTAACATAGAGACATTTTGTTTATTATTCTCACTTATACTCCACCAAGATGCGAACTAAATCATAACACCTCAGTAATTGAGATAACTCAGAGTATAGCTTTAAGTATCATGACATGAAGTTAAAATAAGAACATGCTAGATCTAGTCATGGAGTAGCGGTAATGGTCACACCCACATCTCCGGTAACATGGTATTTTTGTTTATCCCTAGCGAGGCAACAAAGTACAGTAAAGATACCCAAGTGGATCGCAGAACTTTCTCTCACGTTCACTACACTAGTCACCCCCCGTTACTCCAACTAATGCACACATCACCCCACACATGCTCTCATAAACATGCTTGACACTCCTTCCTTTTCGCCCACCAGAACGGGGCAACCGTCCATGTCCTTCACACCGCCGCCACCGTAGCAACTCGTAGTCATGGCCGATGCGTCATGGTACGCCGACGACCCGCACGATGAGAGACTGATACCCGTAGATGTGATAGCCTTCAGGTAGCTACCTGTATGAAACAGTAAACGGGGTTAGGTTGAGACTCCAAGTGCAGAGTGTGTAGTGAGTGGAAGACGTGTTTTCCCCACGAGGGTGCCTCGAGGATTTAATATCGAACTCTCGGGGAATCAGTAGTGAAAGATTTATCTTCATATCCTTCTTTTGGTTACCTAGAAAATAAAGTAAAATGATTTGGTCCTCAACCTCACCTATGGTTGTCAAGCATAAGGTGTAAGAATGATATCAAGATAGTATGTGATGCAAACAAGAAATAAATATGCAATGATGGTAAATAAATATGCAAGGATGATGATAACAATGATAAATGATATTGTTTGGGTTTTGAATGATGTATGCAAGATGTAAAAGTTTTTTGTATTTTTCGATTTAATAATGGCAGAAAATGTAAAAGTGGTAAAAGTTGTTGGAAAGGTGTTTCTTATGATTAAAAATGGACCGGGGTTCATGGTTTCACAAATGCACTCTCTCTTTAATAAATTGGTAGATAATGGAACACTAGATTTGATATATGAGATTGCAACACAAAAGTTTAGTGACAAGTTACTAATTATGGACCCTTCAAAAAAAAAAGTTACTAATTATGGAATCACATCCTAACATAGAGACCTTTTGTTTATTAGTCTCACTTATACTCCACCAAGATGCGAACTAAATCATAACACCTTAGTAATTGAGATAACTCAGAGTATAGCTTTAAGTATCATGACATGAAGTTAAAATAAGAACATGCTAGATCTAGTCATGGAGTAGTGGCAATGGTCACACCCACATCTCGGTAACATGGTATTTTTGTTGATCCCTAGCGAGGCAACAAAGTACGGTAAAGATACCCAAGTGGATCGCAGAACTTTCTCTCACGTTCACTGCACTAGCTACCCCCGTTACTCCAACTAATGCACACATCACCCCACACACGCTTTCATAAACATGCTTGACACTCCTTCCTTCTCGCCCACCAGAACGGGGCAACCGTCCATGTCCTTCACACCGCCGCCACCGCAGCAACTCGTAGTCGTGGCCGATGCGTCATGGTACGCCGACGACCCGCACGATGAGAGACTGATACCCGTAGATGTGATAGCCTTCAGGTAGCTACCTGTATGAAACAGTAAACGGGGTTAGGTTGAGACTCCAAGTGCAGAGTGTGTAGTGAGTGGAAGACGTGTTTTTCCCCACGAGGGTGCCTCGAGGATTTAATATCGAACTCTCGGGGAATCAGTAGTGAAAGATTTATCTTCCTATCCTTCTTTTGGTTACCTAGAAAACAAAGTAAAATGTTTTGGTCCTCAACCTCACCTATGGTTGTCAAGCACAAGGTGTAAGACTGATATCAAGATAGTATGTGATGCAAACAAGAAATAAATATGCAATGATGGTAAATAAATATGCAAGGATGATGATAACAATGATAAATGATATTGTTTGGGTTTTAAATGATGTATGCAAGATGTAAAAGTTTTTTTGTATTTTTGGATTTAATAATGGCAGAAAATGTAAAAGTGGTAAAGTTGTTGGAAAGGTGTTTCTTATGATTAAAAAAGGACCGGGGTTCATGGTTTCACAAATACACTCTCTTTAATAAAGTGGTAGACAATGGAACACTAGAGTTGATATATGAGATTGCAACACAAAAGTTTAGTGACAAGTTACTAATTATGGAATCACGTCCTAACATAGAGACCTTTTGTTTATTAGTCTCACTTATACTCACCAAGATGCGAACTAAATCATAACACCTTAGTAATTGAGATAACTCAGAGTATAGCTTTAAGTATCATGACATGAAGTTAAAATAAGAACATGCTAGATCTAGTCATGGAGTAGTGGCAATGGTCACACCCACATCTCCGGTAACATGGTATTTTTGTTTATCCCTAGCGAGGCAACAAAGTACGGTAAAGATACCCAAGTGGATCGCAGAACTTTCTCTCACGTTCACTGCACTAGCCACCCCCCCCCCCGTTACTCCAACTAATGCACACATCACCCCACACACGCTCTCATAAACATGCTTGATCATAACTAGTGAATAAGAACGGGGTACATAATATGCATCTATATTCATAACTGAAAAACAAAACATTTGCAATCTCAAACATATATTAACTCATAAAAAGATCCACCACATAGGTATTACAACGGTGACCGTAATTATGTTCGGCAGCTCATACGGTGCTAATTAGTGAAGCTCAAAGAGAGGAGTGATACATAAGTTACTTCCACAAACCCGTAGACCAGAGGTGGACTACTCCCTCTTCATCATGGAGACGGTGGATAAGTCGATGGAGAAGATGGAGACCACGCTGACAGCGCCCCGCCGGAGTTTTCCCGCTCCAATCTGCAGCTCCAGGTCTCTGTTTTGGTGTTTCTGTGTTTCGGCGGCGCTCCTTCCAAAGAACGACGAGGGACTATTTTTATAGGCGTTTTTAGGTCAAAACCTAGTCGGTGGAGGAAAGATCGACGGCAACGGAGCATCGAGGCCCCACTTGAGGGGTCCCACACGGCCAGGTACAAGGGCCGCGTGGGCCCACCTCTTTTGGGCCTTAGGGCTCCGTTTGTTCACTTCCTTCGCCCTCCAAGTTTTCTTATAGGCGTTTTTAGGTCACGACTAGGTCGGTGGAGAAAAGATCGACGACAACGGAGCGTCGAGGCCCATTATAGGGGTCCGGCCAGGTACAGGGGCCGCGTGGGCCCACCTCTTTTGGCCCTCGGGGCTCCGCTTGTTCGCTTCCTTCGCCCCCAAATCTTCTTCCTTCCAAATATTAACGCTCGTAAATTTGCAGGTGATTTGGACGTCGTTTGGGTCTATGAAACATTAAAGGAAAGAAATAGGGTTTTCTGCCTGCGCAGGCTTAATTCCATAAAAATAGGAAATAATATAATATTCCCAAAAATCATTATAAATCATTAATATAACCCTTATATGATTCAAATATGATTGGAATACAAGTAATATATGCAAAGTTCATGTATGCATTTTACATGCATCAGAGACCACCTCTCTACAACCCGATCTGGCCGAGCACCTGCAGCCCACCACCTTCGCCCACCTTCGGCACGGTCGAGACCCTCTTCACCGCTGCTGTGACACTCGGGACAGCTGCGGCGCCGCCAGGCCCACGTACCCAGATCGGGCCCTGGATGTGCCCGATCTGGCCCGTGCCCCATCACCGTGGCCGTCGGCGTTGCATCCTCCGCAGCCTCCGGCCGCCTCCAGGAGCAACACCACGACCGCGGCCACTCCATCTCCACCTCCAAGACCGCCAGCTGCCTCTCGTTCGTAGGCCACGCGCCGCCGCCTCTACAGCGTCGCCTCCCAACTACCCCCGCGCCTCCATGGCCATGTTGGATATATGCGCTAAGAGACAATAAATATATTTGTTTCATGATTAATGTATTATATCTTTATGCTATAACTGCTATGGTCTATAAATGTGAGATTTATAGGGAAACACATATGCACGTGTAAGGATATAATCAAACCCCATTTACCCTTTGTCCTGTCTCTTGGACGAACTCGTTAATACTGGATGGTGAAGTTTTCCAACCATGGGCAAGTGCTCGAGCCATTATTAATGGGAGCATATTGTTAAGTTAACAACATGACTGGGAAGACACAAATATATGATATACTACGAGATCAAGTTTCGTATGAAATAGTATAGTCTAGGTTTGGTTGCTTGCTTATTCCTTAGACCATGAGAATATATGGTTGTGTATACTAACGAGGAAGCTTTGACATAGTCAAGTTTTACGGCCGTAGCAGGGTAATCAAAAAGGCTATGATTGGGTAACCTCAAAGGTGTATTATAACCATAGTAGTTTAAGACTGGGAATCACACCTCTAAAGTAATAGGGAGATACAACCAGGATCCGCTCTAGTGTGAAAGTGTCCATTGACAAGTCTGCGCAGACAAGGTAATGATATGCAAATATCATGGGATACTTAAACATGTGTTAAAAGTAAAGGCATCATACCGGTAACAAGGATAAGGTTACATAGTAAATGAAAGTTATCATTTACGGTAATGTCATATATCTCGCCTTGGTTATTTGGTGAGTATCGTGATGGTGATAAGATCATGAAGAAAGAAAGGTTTATAAGAAAGGAAATAATTGTCCAATATATTCTGTCGGCAGACACTGGGTGTCGGATAATATAAATATATTTGTATGATAAGTAATTAATTATGGGAATTAATTAGACAAAATATTTATTGATTAAATATTAATTTATTTAATTAATAGGAAATTATTAAAGGACAATAAAAGGTGGCTGCCACATGGGCCCACATGGCAGCCGCACCACCATACGGTGGTGGGCCAAGTCGCCGGCCGAACCCTAGTGGGCTTCGGCCCATAGTGGGCAAGGCGGCGGCGGGAGACCGAGTCGAAGCCGGCTCGGGTGGGCCCCACCCACCTGAGGTCGGTGGCCAGGACGGGCCCCACCCGCGAGGTGGCGGCCAAGGCGAACCCCACCCGGGTCGGTGGCTGAGGCGGGCCCCAATAGGGCGGCGGCCAAGGAGAAGTTTCCCCTTGTCCAAGTTGAGTTGGACTAGGAAAACTTTCCCCTTGTCCAAGCAACCCTACCCCTCAGAGCTCCTTTATAAACCCCACCCCCTCCTCTATTGGAGACACACAATAGACTTGAGATTTCTCCTCGGAGGCTCCCAAGGTCTAGATCTAATCTCTCCCCTCTCTCCCATGTGTTGTGGTTCTCTCCACCATACGCATACCAGTAGCACTTAATCCTGGCACGGCGAAGCGCTGCTGGATCTTGACGGACGTACGTGTGCGAGCTCTCGAGGGGTGAAACGTCATAGACGTTTGACCCTCACTCGTTTGGATCAAGAAGGCATACGAGGAACGACGATTTCTCACCGTCAGGCTTGACCGTGAGAATCTTCATCAGGCTTCATCGACATCGGCATCGACATCGACATCGTCACCGAAACTCTTCCGCGAATCGTTGTTGGTAACGACAGTACTATCCTCTCCTGTATCTACATAGTGATCCTGGACGTTACGTAGGTCGGAAATTTTTAAATTCTGCTACGTAACCCAATAGTGGTATCAGAGCGATCTATGAGTAGGTACAGGTACGTACTAGAGCACATAAGTCTGTGCGGGCACCGCATAAGTTTGTGTGGGTATGTCAGAACTCTTCTGACATTCAGGTTATTTATGTATGCTTCCCAATAAACTACTTAAGGATGGTTTCCGACGGCATAGTTTGATTTACGGACTTCTGGCAATCCGCGGACCTTCCGGCTGCTCCTAGTATGCTTGTTGGCGCCAACGAAGTGCTTCAGTAGCTCCGGGTCTTTCTATAGTTGGTCTCGTTGACTTGGTAGTGGAAAGGGCATGTGGACTAGGTCCACACGGGGGTCACGCGCACCAGTGAAGTTTGGAAGGGGAGCAGCAACGTGCTTGTAACGTTGGGTTGTCCTTCACCCCGCAATGTCAATCTAGCATCGTGATTAACCATGCTTGGTTACCTTACGTAGGCAGTGACGGTTTTACACGGTAAATCCCAAAGCCTCGTAAAAATTGCAAACACAAAGGTTAGAGGACGTCTAACTTGTTTTTGCAGGCATGTGATGTGGTATAGTCCTTTAATTTTATTCAATTGTTGTATGAAATACCATCATATGTAATTCCAACCTGCGTGTTGGATTTAGAAGAAGCATGATGGGTGGAAACCACATGATTGCTATCTAGGGCCTGCGTGCCACATGTTATTTCGTTTCTTAGAAATAGGAGACGGACATGAAGTAGCGTCGTAGACCTCGACGACAAGGAGTGGAACAAGAAGGAGTTCTTACATCCACATGGAAGACGAAGAGGACTATACTACATCACTTAATTGTGAAAGTTTATTTCTCTTTATTATTGCACTCTCTTTGATTGCGCAGTAGTCGTGATTATTAGGGTGATTCCTCAAGAAAATATCAAGGAGATCGTGCTCATCCAACTGTGGCACCGTCAAACCGGATGCTTGTCACCGTGCGCCTGTATCCAGGAGTAATGTGTGCCAAGGGTTCGGGAGGCGGGCACGGACCGTCCTAGCAGCATGAACGGTTGGTTGTCTTGACGTCCAGGCATAACTAGTTATGAGTTCGGAGCACTACATCGAAAGATGAACGGAAATCACGGCAGGAAGTGATTGGCAAGTTGGCCTACCCTTCGTCATAGTGGATGACATGTATCCATGCTTCACACTATTGAGGATTGCGGATTCCGAATCACTGTTTAACTGATCATGAGGAATATCAGTTTCAGTGGGAGCACACCATAGTTAAATCATATCATTTTAACTCGTGCAAATTAATCATGAAAAAGGGGTCTAAAAGGAATTTGCTATCATTGTAGATTAAAGCCTGTCGACATTAACCTGCTTTGTAAAATGGAAACTTTAACTGTTAATGGTAAGAACTTTGTAGATTGGATCTGCGCCCTTAGAAGTAGACTTAGAGAAAATAGAAAGTTATATGTTCTAGATGCACCTTCCTCTGAATTGTCATGGAATGGCAATTATGTTCGTGATGAAAAGGCAGTAAGGGAATTAATGTTAACTTATATGGATAAACAATTGCATACTCGCTTTGGGAAGGCGAGTGCATATGATGTGCTCACAGAGCTGCATAGTTTATTCCAGGAGAGAGTCAAAGTTGCATGTTATGCAATCACAGACAGCTCTTCAGTTGTAAGTTGACATAAAGGGTTCGCTCATCGATCACTTGGCAAGGATGATTAATCTTAATCAAATGTTGGAAGATCTAGGTTTTCCAATGCATGCCCAAGCGAGTCGTACAGTATTGCTGATGTCACTACCACCGCATTATGGCGGGTACATTCAAAATTCAAATTTGATTGGTAGTAACATAAGCATGGATGAGCTTACAAGGAAATTAATCATAGCGGAAGCTAAGATTAAAAACTGCAAAAGGGTTGGTTCATCCAACAAGGCATCACAAGATGGAGGAAGGAGATCTCAATATAGTGGAAGGTTTAGGGATTGGAAATCCCAAAGTCATCAGTGTGTTAGATGTGTATTTAACCGGACCTCACAGTGATTCTTGGATCTTTGACACCGGGTCTGTTGCACACATTTGCAACACGACGAGTGGTTTAAAAGATGTGAGGAGGTTAAATCCAGGAGAAGTGTGCATGAGGGTTGGAAACGGAATGCAAGTTAGCGTTCGTTCCATCGGTACCATGAGCCTTCATTTACCTTCAGGATTCATGTTGGAAATGAGTAATTGCTACTATGTACCCACATTGAGCAAGAACATCATTTCAGGGTCACGACTTTTACGTGATGGATATTCTTTTAATTCTGAGAACAATGGATGTTCGATTTATTATAAGAATGTATTTTACGGATCAGCCCCTCTGGTGGATGGTCTGTTTGTATTGAATCTTGGAAGGATAGAAGACACATTACACATTGATGCAAAGAGACTGAAATTAGTGAAAGATGATACTTACACTTGGCACTGTCGTCTTGGGCACATCGGGAAAAGCCGTATGAAACAACTATTTTCGGATGGGTTGTTGCAATCATTTGATGAGGATTCATTTGATCAGTGTGAGGCTTGCCTGATGGGAAAAATGGCCAGGACGCCGTTCGGCGGTAGTCGAACGGGCACCGAATTGATCGAGATCATACACACGATGTGTGTGGACCTCTGAACATTTCGGCGCGCGGTGGATATCTTTACTTTGTGACATTTACTGATGATTTAAGTAGATATGGCTATATTTACTTAATGAAGCAAAAGTCGGAAACCTTTGAGAAATTCAAGGAGTTTCAGAATGAAGTAGAGAATAAACATGACAGGAAGATAAAGTACCTACGATCTGATCGTGGTGGAGAATATCTTAGTCATGAATTCAGTCAACACATGAAGGACTGTGGAATTGTACCACAGCTCAGCCACCTGGAACACCGCAAAGGAACGGAGTTTCAGAGAGACGTAATCGAACTCTTATGGATTCGGTTAGGTCTATGTTGGCACTATCTGATTTACCACTATCCTTTTGGGGTTATGCACTAGAAACAGCAGCTTACACTTTAAATAGATCATCATCCAAAGCTGTCAAGACCACGCCTTATGAAGTTTGGATGGGTAAACCACCCAGCATAAGTCACCTCAAGGTTTGGGGATGCGATGTTTATGTTAAACGATTGCAGCCACAAAACTTGAGCCAAGGTCTGACAAATGTGTTTTCATAGGGTATCCAAAAACCATGGATACACTTTTATAACAAGGCGAGGGCAAGATTTTCGTTGCCCGGAACGGCGTATTTCTTGAGAAAGATTTTCTTTCAAAAGAAGTCAGTGGGAGGACGGTAAGTCTCGAGGAGATTTTACAATCTAAGAGATAGTCAGAGTTAACGCATCGGAAGAAATTCCGGTCGGAGACTCAGCCACTGATACGGAGATCCAAATCCTCCTCCAGAAGAGGAAACTCCAGTCAGGCAGATTCCTCAAGTAAGGAAAGGAAGCCGAGTTCGCGAACAACCTAGGTTTTTCGAGAACGAAGTTTTCTTACTAGAGGGTGTCGAGAAAGAAGTTTTCGTCATGGACGAAGTTCTTCTTCTCGAAGAGGATGAACCTGCATGTTATAAAGAAGCGATGAATGATAAAGATTCCAACAAATGGCAAGATGCCATGAATTCTGAAATGAAATCCATGTATGACAATCAAGTCTGGGATTTGGTGAACTTCCTGAGGAAGTGACCAATAGATTGTAAATGGATCTTCAAGAAGAAGACAGATGCGGACGGTAATGTTACCGTTCATAAAGCACGCCTTGTCGCAAAGGGTTTTCGACAAATTCAAGGTGTAGACTATGAGGAGACATTCTCTCCCGTAGCAATGCTTAAGTCTGTAAGGATAATGTTAGCAATTGCTGCATTTATGATTATGAAATCTGGCAGATGGATGTCAAAACAGCTTTCCTAAATGGAAATCTAACTGAGGATGTATACATGGTACAACCCGAAGGTTTTGTCGATCCAAAGAAAGCTAACATGGTGTGCAAGCTAAAGAGATCCATTTATGGTCTCAAGCAAGCTTCACGGAGTTGGATTTGATGAAGTAGTCAAAGGTTTTGGCTTCGTTCAAAATTTCGAAGAAACTTGTGTTTACAAGAAAGAAAGTGGGAGCTCAATTGTGTTTCTAATTCTCTATGTCGATGATATATTATTACTTGGTAATGATAAATATTTCTTGGGGAAGTTAAGGCTTCATTGGAAAAGAGTTTTGCGATGAAGGACTTAGGTGAGGCTGCATATATATTAGGCATCAAGATCTATCGCATAGAGAAAGACGCCTAATAGGTTTGAGCCAAAGTACTATATAGATAAGGTGTTGAAGAGATTCAGCATGACCGATTCCAAGAAAGGCATCGTTCCGATGGTGCCTGGAATTACCTTAAGCAAGAATCATGTCCTAGTACAGCTGCTGAGCGAAAGGAAATGGTGGATATACCTTATGCTTCGGCAATAGGTTCTATAATGTACGCAATGACATGCACACGTCCCGACGTGTCATATGCCCTAAGTGTTACCAGCAGATTTCAATCTGATTTTGGTATGGCACTGGGCAGCAGTTAAAACATTCTGAAATACCTCAGGAGAACTAAGGACATGTTCCTAGTCTATGGAGGGATGAGGAGCTCAGAGTACGTGGGTACACTGACTCAGGATTTCAGTCTGACCCAGACGATTCCAAAGCACAATCAGGTTACGTGTTCGTTCTCAACGGCGGTGCGGTAAGCTGGAGAAGCTCCAAGCAAGGCACGGTGGCAGACTCTACAATGGAGGCGGAATATGTGGCGGCATCTGAAGCAGTCAAGGACAGCTTTGGATAAAGAAGTTCATTACTGAACTAGGAGTGGTTCCTTCAGCGGCAGATCCAATCGAGCTCTACTGTGACAACAGTAGTGCCGTTGCTCTGGCAAAGGATCCGAGGTCTCACAGCAAAGCCAAGCACATTGAACGCAAGGATCACCTCATCAGAGATCATGTGGCAAAAGGACACACTGCAATACGTAGAGTTCATACGATTGACAATGTAGCCGATCCTATGACAAAAGCTCTTCCACGCTTGAAGTTTGAACCTCACCGGTTTAACATCGGTCTTAAAGAAGGTTTAATGTAATATATAATTATTGTATCTAGTGCAAGTGGGAGACTGTTGGATATATGCCCTAAGAGACAATAAATATATTTGTTTCATGATTAATGTATTATATCTTTATGATATAACTGCTATGGTCTATAAATGTGAGATTTATAGGGAAACACATACGCACGTGTAAGGATATAATCAAACCCATTTACCCTTTGTCCTGTCTCTTGGACGAACTCGTTAATACTGGATGGTGAAGTTTTCCACCATGGGCAAGTGCTCTTGCCATTATTAATGGGAGCATATTGTTAAGTTAACAATATGACTGGGAAGACCCAAATATATGATATACTACGAGATCAAGTTTCGTATGAAATAGTATAGTCTAGGTTTGGTTGCTTGCTTATTCCTTAGACCATGAGAATATATGGTTGTGTATTGTAACGGCCCAAAGTTCGGAAACCTAAAAACCCAAATAAAATTTCCACTTTTTGTGTTCCATTGCATCATGGCATCCAAATTTAACTTGCTAAACAACCTACAAATGGTTTTGGCACCATTTAAAAACAAATGCCAAACTTGTTCCAACAATTTTCAAAACCATGAAGGCACTCAAACTTGCAAAACAAAATACCTTGACTTCTTATATTTGTCAAGGAAGTTCCAAGTGCTCAAATTAATATTTTGCCTTGCTTCAAAATTTCTAAAGGGAATTTATTTTGGAACTTGCTCTTTTTCTCTAAAGGAAGTTTATTTGGATATTCTAAAAATGCCTTTAAGCAACTTCCTATTTTATTCCCAAGCAAGTGGGCTCCAAATGCTTGGAAATCCTTAGGCGTGCTTGCAAACTGTGCAGGGAGGTTACACAAATTTTTGGCACAATTTTTGGAAGTGATAAATGCCTTGTTTTAATTCAAAAACAGTGAGGAGAATTTTCGTCCAGTGTTGAAAAGGACTGATCCGTGAAGTTTAAAAGTTCTAGGGACGTATTTGCAAAAACTCCATCCCCTTCCTGTAGCGACCGCCCGCGCGCGCTGCTCCCGCCGCACCGCGCCGGTGCCTCGCCCCTGGCCCCCTCTCTGCCCTCCATTGCTCGGAGACCACCACCACGTGCTGCTCACCCCTTTTCCCCACCCCTGTTTCTCTCCCGTGACCCACCTTCCTCTCCCTCCCGCGGGCCGCCATGGCCGCCGCCCCCGCCGTGCTCGTAGCCGCGGCTTGAGGAGCTCCCGAGCAAATCGCGGACCACAGGACGCTCCGCCGCGTCGCCTGCTACATCCTCGCCAACAGAATCGACCGGAGAAGGCGTGAATCGACCGTGCCGCTCGAGTTCTTCTCCGACCACCGCGCGGCGTCGCCGGGCGAATTCCGCCGTCTTCGTCCACCCCGAGCCTCGCTGAGCACGCAGGACTCACCGCCGTGCTCTCCTCTTCCTCCCCGCAGAAGCAATCGAACGGAAACCCAAGGAATCGACGCCGCCGTCCACGTCTTCCCCGCCTCCGTCCGCCGGACCTCGAGCTCGTTCACCGCCACTTCCGGCCACCTCCGCCTCCACTGCGAGCATCCACGACTTCAGGGTGAGCCAGCGCCCCTCCCTGTACCCCTGCTATCCCTCGCGCGAGCCGTACGCCGTAGCTCGCCGTGCTCCCGTCGAAGAAGCACGCCCGCCCGGCCGTGCGCCCGGCAAAACCGGCCTCGAGGCCGTCCCTCTCTGGACGATGCCCGGCCTTGGGCCCGGCCCAGACCGGCCTGACGGCCGGACGTTTCTGTCACTAGCCCGGTCCTCCAACCGGCCCAACCGGGCCACAGGCCGGCCCGTCTACAGTTTAAATTTTCCTTTTTGGAAAATAAAACAATTTTAAACAATTCATAACTATTTGAATCTTGCTCCAAATTTAGCAAATCAAATATCAATTTGTTCAGAAAAACAATACTAGCTATTGGTAACATTGCCATGCTCTTTTGAGTAAATGTTTTTGCCTTTATTTAGGAAACCCTAAAATGGCTTAAATACTACTTATTTCGGGAAAATTCATAATTTGTGAAATAATTAACCGAAATTTGTGAATAAAATATCAAAGTGATCAACATGTCAAATGCTATCCAATCATGCTAATCTCACAACATGATTACAAATAATTATTTGATGTTATTCATAAATTGATTAAAAGATTTAAATTCGAATAATTATTTAATTCACTATTTATTCATCGGTACTCGGAAAATTACAAATGAGGTACCAAAATGATCGAGAGAACAAAACCTATCTAATCATGCCATGTTCATGCATATTTGAGCCACTTCTTAGTAATGTATTAGATGTATGAACAACGCGGTTATTAAGCTAAATATGGGGTTGCTTCCAAATAATTGCACTAATTATTTGGCTCTCCATTTAATTTTGCTTTTACATTATATGCTGATATCATGGCATAATTTTGGCATGTCATCATGAGTGTGCATTGCACCTTGTCTTCGTGTTATTTATTTGTTCTTTTGTTATTGTTGGGTATCGTTAGATTCAGGAGTCGAGGTCCCTCTTCGTACCCTGACGATCTGTACTACCAGCCGTATCCCGAACAAGGCAAGCGTAATCCCCCCTCTGAGCATATCTTATCCTATTTTCCGCAATTATTTTCTCCACTATAATATTGCATGCTTTCTAAATGTCTTTTGCCTGGATTAGAGTATCCTACTAGTTGCATTAGAATCCTGTTGCCAATACCTGTTTTACCTTCCTATTACCATAGGTTTGTATTGTTGGCCATGGAATACTTACTATGCTATGCAAGTGCTTAGCCATGCTTAGCGAAATGCCTAGTTGTACTAGGGATGGTGAATGCTGGAAACAGGTGTTAACTTGTGACAGTGATGTTGATGGTGGAAAATTGTGGAGATGGATAATAAAATGCTTAAGAGGCGGGGATGAGAGGCCATTGTGGATATGGTGTTTTGTCTCGTTCTCGCCGCCTAGGTGCGAGTTCTGTACCTCCTGAACCAAGACTGAGCGTGCAACCATGCGTGAGGCCTATGCAATTGCAGGAACCCTCATAGACTAAATAACTCGAGCGGGGCTAGCCAGGGTCCTCTAGTTCGGGCTTCCATTTGCGCGTGCGTGATGATGGTGGGATGAACTGGGATGAGGACTGTGGTGTTAGGAAAATAAGTGGCCGTGGGGCGAGGTGTTGGAGGAGTCACCAAACCTGTCGTACCACCACTGATGATCCTGGAAAGTCTTTAACGAGGGAGAAGTCGACACCGTTCCCACCCAGCCGGCTTTCCAAGGAAGAGAGCTAATGATCAGGAAATGGGCCGGGCGGTACGCATGGCGAAGGAGCTGGGGCCTTTCGGGACTCCGGGGACTTCAACTTTGTACACCCCTGCAGGGATAAATCTTTTCGAAAAGCCGTGTCCACGGTTACGGACGACTTGGGAATGGACGATGATCATAGAATAACTTAAACGGAATGATTAAAACTTGGGTACTAGAGGTACCACTCACAAATGTAAGGTGAGCTTCCTCGAGGGTGATTCGGGGAGGTGCCTTTGATGAACAGGTACAGTGGTTGATGTTGAGAAAGGTGATGAAAGAAAAAAGTTACTTCTTACCTCTTTCGAAAATACTCTGAATAGTCGATGCCTTTGAGTTATGCTTTCATAAATAAAATCAGCTTTATGCAAAACAACCATATAACTTTGAAAGCCTCATTGAGCATATATTAGCTCTTAATCTTGCGAGTTCGTCGAACTCAATGTCTTTGTTTTGTTTCAGAGGAGGACTTCACCGACCTCGAAGGTGGGTTCTTTGTGGACGTCGACGAGTAGTCTGGGGTTCCCAGGTGGCAGCTTGGGACATCCTGGAACAGCTGGCGCTGTGATGTTTATCTGTAGGCCTCTTAGGCCATATGTTGGATCTTGTTGTTTAGAACAACCTATTTCGCTTCCGCTTGATGTAATGTTGGGTCTATGACCTCTGGTTGTCATTTGCTATCTTTCTCTGTATAAGAGTTGAACTATATGATTTGTGTCGTAGAGTCTGTGATGTGCCAGTTGTTCCACAAGTCTTGATCTTACTATTATGCTTTGATAGTTGTGCCTGTGTTAAGGCATCAATCGGGGTGTTGCGTTGTCTGGAGTGAGGTGTACCCAGCAACGCCTGCCAAAGGTTTTGGCCGGGGATTGGTAAACCCGTAACCTCCGGTTGTATCGCTTAACCGGTGACACACATCATCATGTATAGCAGTCGGGTCGGGGCGCCACAAGTTGGTATCAGGCAGTACTGCCTGTAGGAAACCCTTCTACTGGTCGACGTTGAGTCTAGTGTTTGTGAAAACTATTTTGAAACTAAAAATGAGTTGTGAAAACCATCTTAGGATTCTTTTTACTCCTTATCTGGTTACCCTCTAATCTCGGAGCAATCTTACCTCGATTTGAGTTTAAAGGTTTTACTCCTCGTCTGTTACTCCAAAATGATTAGAAACGGGTTGGGTTCGACCTTTAGTGTTATGTGTCACGTTGCTCCCGCGGCGTTGTAATCCCAAATCAACTCAGATGTTTCTACCAAATCTAATCATTGCTTCTTTCTTTGGCTTTTAACCCTAGGACTTGAACATAAGGTCCCGGATTGTGCCGGATAGTGTGGGTTGAATCACGTGGTTTCTTAGCCATTTGAATCTCACGCTACTGGTGCATGATGCTGATCTTCGACCCAAGTCCCAGCTTGTTGGCTCCTTGTTCGTTGTTGCACAAAGCATTATCGTCCCTAGTCTGAGTACTTGAGTACGCTAATGCTAATGTCTCAACCCTATCACGGTGGATACTAACTGCGTCCTTGTCAAATCTACAGAATGGCACAACGTCTTCCGCTCTACCGAATCGAAGCCACCCCAGGGACCCACTCGACACCCTTTGATCGGGAGAAATCCCTTACGTCTCAAGTTTTGCCCAAGGAAGCTAGAGGCAAACTCAGGTGTTACACTTGTAAGGAGCGTGGACATCCGTACAGGAAGTGCCCCCTTAATTACCCCGGAAAGTGGGGACTACCACAAGGAAAGGCATGTAGTCAGTGCGGAAGGGGTGGACATCAGGCGAGTCAATGCCCCGGCAGTTGCCCGCATTGTTGCAACAAGCATCCACTCGGCAAGTGCCCAACCGCTAACGCCACCTGCTACCTATGCGAAGGGGATGACCATTTCCCGGCTGATTGTTTGATGGAGTTCATAGTGGGGGCAGTAAGGGATGCCCAGGAGAAGATTGCTCAGCACGCCACCACGCGCCCCACTACTTCGATATCTGGGTCAAGCGGAGGTGGTTGTCGTCCTATGCTACCTGCTCCACCTGGACTCATCTGCTATACCTGTGGACAGGCTGGCCACTACTTCAGGGATTGCCCTCAGAAGGCACCTATCACAGGAAATCCTGCACGAGCCCCTGCCACTCCAGCTGGCAAGGCTGGACCGGTTGTGCGTGGTCGCCTGAACCACGTCTCTGCTGAAGAAGCTGAAGAAGATCCTGGCGTCTTTATGGGTGAGCTACGAATCAACAACAATCTTACTACAGTTTTGTTTGACTCTGCTGCATCTCTCCTTTTTGAGCATGGTTATCACAATTGAGTAATAACCGGTGCATCTGCAACATCTTGGGATTCTCCTGAGCATGTTTATTACTCTGATCTGCTTCCCGACCTTTGTCTGTCTTTTGACAGTAAAGTTTTACCTTGCGTTGGTATGTTCCGATGCAAGTCACTCCTGATACGTTAAGACGTTCCACTTCATCTTGTCAGGAGAAACAAACTCCAATACCTTGTCCATTCCTCGGGCCAGGTCAAAGTTTTGTATTCCACAGAATAAGAGGTTTATTAGTCTCTGCTTCTGTTCCATCTTCGAATAGCACGCTACCTTGGTATAAGAGTGTGCAATTGAGCTAAGTATCCTGATCCTCTTGATGAAGTGATGCTTTTTACACTTGTTGCTCTCCGTCTTCCAAGTAACTTGTTACTCGAGGATGATGAGACGTGAGCAATGATGTGGCTATCGGATATTCTTAGCAGTTCTTACTGTGCGGAAATCCAGGGATATCCATCGCCCTCCTTAGCATGATTGGTTAGCCGATCAATGAGCTGAGTTTGACAGTGCTACCAAGTCCGTTGGCTTTGATGCACTCCCTCGGTCAAAGAGCTAGGTTCACGCCGAAGCTCCCTAGACCACCTCGTTGTGCCTTGTAAGGCATGATCCTCCCTCGAACTCAAGATCCACTGCCATGGCGTGATATCCTGTAGATGGATCGTGATATCCTGTTGTTCCTTCCAGAAGTATCGCCAGGTTGTCGCCTGTCCAAGCTCAACATCACGGACAACTCCTTTCTCCAAGAAAAATTGAGCTTATGAGTAAGCTGGTTCTCTGAACAACTCCCTTCTCCAAGAAATTTGTGCTAGATATCCAGATTTAGTCGGTTGAGCTTAAATGACAACTTGGAGAGTTAAAGGACAAAAGCTCTATCCGATCTAGTTCATTCTCAATGGGATGTCTAGTCTGTTCGTGTTGAAGCAAGGAAGTATCTCCTTTGTGGGTATGCTAACCTCCAAATCTTTTGATTTGAAATGGGCTATCGTCAAATCAAACTCAGACTAACACATTCAGTAGGTTAAACTCAGATTAGCAAGGTGTTAGTCTGACCAATACTTATGCCCCGTTCATGTGACATATGAGTCTACCGAATTGGAGTATCCAGATAAGTTTGTTGTTGAGCCCATCAACTACATTCTTATTCCCTCCATGTCTAAGGAGATTTATATGGGATAGTGGGTGTTCGCATTGGGAAGACTTGTTAGAACTAACCTTGTGTCATCACAAGGCAATGTTCTAGAGTAGAAGTGACTTCCCTGGTTCACGTGCAATTGCTGAAAGATGTCGCCGTGGATCTGAGTGGATTGTCTGGTTCCTTGAAATCATCTCAACTCGATCATGCATGTGTAGAATGTTCTCGGAATGGTATGTGGTTACCTCCATTCCTTGAAGATGTTATCTATGCATCCAAGCCACTGATTGAATTGTCCCAGAAAGAGAGGAAGTCTGAGAACTTCTTTGTCTTCCATGGTGTTTCCCATCCAGTACACAGTCGTGTCTTTTCGCAAGTAATTCGAGTGTGGGCAGCTGTCTCCTGACAAGTTGCTAATCCGCAAGCTCCACAATCTTGGTCCTCCTTTGGAGTAGACGCTCTAGCCTAGCTCTGGGGTTACTCGCAAATGTAATCCGGTGGTATCCGTGGCAAAGACTCCCGATTCACACATGTTGAGTCTGAAGTATCTCTACACCCGAACAGATCTAAATCTCAAACAGAAACGACAGTTGGTGATCCTCAAGAAGTTTGTCCCGATGTCTGGAAAATCAAGAAGTGTTCTCGATACTAACGTTTGTGGAGTTTCTGAAGTTCTCTCGATCTAGCTTTCCGATCCGTCTCCAGTGATCTGAAATGCTCCTCCGTGAGGAAAGTTCTACTCAAGCCGACTAGTACAAGTTAACTCTTCAACTGTTGGAATCTTGTTTCAACACTCTCCCTCAGAAATTTAAGGCCTTGTGCAAAGTTCATATTCTGAATCCTGGAGAAACAGTTGTCTATCAACCGGAAACTTCTTACCAACCTCCCGTCAAACGCATGTGTCTCCTAACTGTCAATTCAAGGGATGCTGGAAATCACATCCTAAGTTCTACTAGGAGGTACTTGGTAGTGGTGTATCCACCAAGATCCATCCTTCCGGAAAAGTTCCCTTCTTCCCTATGGTGTAGTTGGATGAGGACCTCGAAGTGAAGCTGATGAAGATCTTCATGATGCCTTTGGTTAACCTCTTCAAGAAGGCAGCCACCTGAAGCGAGAAGATCGTGTAGTACCGTCGTAATCTTTCCCTCTTTCCTACGCTTAGAATCTCGGGACGAGATTCCTGTAAGGAGGGTAGAGTTGTAACAGCCCAAAGTTCGGAAACCTAAAAACCCAAATAAAATTTCCACTTTTTGTGTTCCATTGCATCATGGCATCCAAATTTAACTTGCTAAACAACCTACAAATGGTTTTGGCACCATTTAAAAACAAATGCCAAACTTGTTCCAACAATTTTCAAAACCATGAAGGCACTCAAACTTGCAAAACAAAATACCTTGACTTCTTATATTTGTCAAGGAAGTTCCAAGTGCTCAAATTAATATTTTGCCTTGCTTCAAAATTTCTAAAGGGAATTTATTTTGGAACTTGCTCTTTTTCTCTAAAGGAAGTTTATTTGGATATTCTAAAAATGCCTTTAAGCAACTTCCTATTTTATTCCCAAGCAAGTGGGCTCCAAATGCTTGGAAATCCTTAGGCGTGCTTGCAAACTGTGCAGGGAGGTTACACAAATTTTTGGCACAATTTTTGGAAGTGATAAATGCCTTGTTTTAATTCAAAAACAGTGAGGAGAATTTTCATCCAGTGTTGAAAAGGACTGATCCGTGAAGTTTAAAAGTTCTAGGGACGTATTTGCAAAAACTCCATCCCCTTCCTGTAGCCACCGCCCGCGCGCGCTGCTCCCACCGCACCGCGCCGTGCGCCTCGCCCCTGGCCCCCTCTCTGCCCTCCATTGCTCGGAGACCACCACCACGTGCTGCTCACCCCTTTTCCCCACCCCTGTTTCTCTCCCGTGACCCACCTTCCTCTCCCTCCCGCGGGCCGCCATGGCCGCCGCCCCCGCCGTGCTCGTAGCCGCGGCTTGAGGAGCTCCCGAGGAAATCGCGGACCACAGGACGCTCCGCCGCGTCGCCTGCTACATCCTCGCCAACAGAATCGACCGGAGAAGGCGTGAATCGACCGTGCCGCTCGAGTTCTTCTCCGACCACCGCGCGGCGTCGCCGGGCGAATTCCGCCGTCTTCGTCCACCCCGAGCCTCGCTGAGCACGCAGGACTCGCCGCCGTGCTCTCCTCTTCCTCCCCGTAGAAGCAATCGAACGGAAACCCAAGGAATCGACGCCGCCATCCACGTCTTCCCCGCCTCCGTCCGCCGGACCTCGAGCTCGTTCACCGCCGCTTCCGGCCACCTCCGCCTCCACTCCGAGCATCCACGACTTCAGGGTGAGCCAGCGCCCCTCCCTGTACCCCTGCTATCCCTCGCGCGAGCCGTACGCCATAGCTCGCCGTGCTCCCTGTCGAAGAAGCATGCCCGCCCGGCCGTGCGCCCGGCAAAACCGGCCTCGAGGCCGTCCCTCTCTGGACGATGCCCGGCCTTGGGCCCGGCCCAGACCGGCCTGACGGCCGGACGTTTCTGTCACTAGCCCGGTCCTCCAATCGGCCCAACCGGGCCACAGGCCGGCCCGTCTACAGTTTAAATTTTCCTTTTTGGAAAATAAAACAATTTTAAACAATTCATAATTATTTGAATCTTGCTCCAAATTTAGCAAATCAAATATCAATTTGTTCAGAAAAACAATACCTAGCTATTGGTAACATTGCCATGCTCTTTTGAGTAAATGTTTTTGCCTTTATTTAGGAAACCCTAAAATGGCTTAAATACTACTTATTTCGGGAAAATTCATAATTTGCGAAATAATTAACCGAAAGTTGTGAATAAAATATCAAAGTGATCAACATGTCAAATGCTATCCAATCATGCTAATCTCACAACATGATTACAAATAATTATTTGATGTTATTCATAAATTGATTAAAAGATTTAAATTCGAATAATTATTTAATTCACTATTTATTCATCGGTACTCGGAAAATTACAAATGAGGTACCAAAATGATCGAGAGAACAAAACCTATCTAATCATGCCATGTTCATGCATATTTGAGCCACTTCTTAGTAATGTATTACATGTATGAACAACGCGGTTATTAAGCTAAATATGGGTTGCTTCCAAATAATTGCACTAATTATTTGGCTCTCCATTTAATTTTGCTTTTACATTATATGCTGATATCATGGCATAATTTTGGCATGTCATCATGAGTGTGCATTGCACCTTGTCTTCGTGTTATTTATTTGTTCTTTTGTTATTGTTGGGTATCGTTAGATTCAGGAGTCGAGGTTCCCTCTTCGTACCCTGACGATCTGTACTACCAGCCGTATCCCGAACAAGGCAAGCGTAATCCCCCCTCTGAGCATATCTTATCCTATTTTCCGCCATTATTTTCTCCACTATAATATTGCATGCGGTTCTGAATGTCTTTTGCCTTGATTAGAGTATCCTACTAGTGCATTAGAATCCTGTTGCCAATACCTGTTTTACCTTCCTATTACCATAGGTTTGTATTGTTGGCCATGGAATACTTACTATGCTATGCAAGTGCTTAGCCATGCTTAGCGAAATGCCTAGTTGTACTAGGGATGGTGAATGCTGGAAACAGGTGTTAACTTGTGACAGTGATGTTGATGGTGGAAAATTGTGGAGATGGATAATAAAATGCTTAAGAGGCGGGGATGAGAGGCCATTGTGGATATGGTGTTTTGTCTCGTTCTCGCCGCCTAGGTGCGAGTTCTGTACCTCCTGAACCAAGACTGAGCGTGCAACCATGCGTGAGGCCTATGCAATTGCAGGAACCCTCATAGACTAAATAACTCGAGCGGGGCTAGCCAGGGTCCTCTAGTTCGGGCTTCCATTTGCGCGTGCGTGATGATGGTGGGATGAACTGGGATGAGGACTGTGGTGTTAGGAAAATAAGTGGCCGTGGGGCGAGGTGTTGGAGGTGTCACCAAACCTGTCGTACCGCCACTGATGATCCTGGAAAGTCTTTAACGAGGGAGAAGTCGACACCGTTCCCACCCAGCCGGCTTTCCAAGGAAGAGAGCTAATGATCAGGAAATGGGCCGGGCGGTACGCGTGGCGAAGGAGCTGGGGCCTTTCGGGACTCCGGGGACTTCAACTTTGTACACCCCTGCAGAGATAAATCTTTTCGAAAAGCCGTGTCCACGGTTACGGACGACTTGGGAATGGACGATGATCATAGAATAACTTAAACGGAATGATTAAAACTTGGGTACTAGAGGTACCACTCACAAATGTAAGGTGAGCTTCCTCGAGGGTGATTCGGGGAGGTGCCTTTGATGAACAGGTACAGTGGTTGATGTTGAGAAAGGTGATGAAAGAAAAAAGTTACTTCTTACCTCTTTCGAAAATACTCTGAATAGTCGATGCCTTTGAGTTATGCTTTCATAAATAAAATCAGCTTTATGCAAAACAACCATATAACAGCTTACAAAAGAGCCATAAAACCTTGAAAGCTAATCATCGAGCATATATTAGCTCTTAATCTTGCGAGTTCGTCGAACTCAACGTCTTTGTTTTGTTTCAGAGGAGGACTTCACCGACCTCGAAGGTGGGTTCTTTGTGGACGTCGACGAGTAGTCTGGGGTTCCCAGGTGGCAGCTTGGGACATCCTGGAACAGCTGGCGCTGTGATGTTTATCTGTAGGCCTCTTAGGCCATATGTTGGATCTTGTTGTTTAGAACAACCTATTTCGCTTCCGCTTGATGTAATGTTGGGTCTATGACCTCTGGTTGTCATTTGCTATCTTTCTCTGTATAAGAGTTGAACTATATGATTTGTGTCGTAGAGTCTGTGATGTGCCAGTTGTTCCACAAGTCTTGATCTTACTATTATGCTTTGATAGTTGTGCCTGTGTTAAGGCATCAATCGGGGTGTTGCGTTGTCTGGAGTGAGGTGTACCCAGCAACGCCTGCCAAAGGTTTTGGCCGGGGATTGGTAAACCCGTAACCTCCGGTTGTATCGCTTAACCGGTGACACACAGCATCATTGTATAGCAGTCGGGTCGGGGCGCCACATGTATACTGGAGAGGAAGCTTTGACATAGTCAAGTATTACGGCCGTAACAGGGTAATCAAAAAGGCGATGATTGGGTAACCTCAAATGTGTATTATAACCATAGTAGTTCAAGACTGGGAATCACACCTCTAAAGTAATAGAGAGATACAACCAGGATCCGCTCTAGTGTGAAAGTGTCCATTGACAAGTCTACGCAGACAAGATAATGATATGTAAATATCATGGGATACTTAAACATGTGTTAAAAGAGTAAAGGCATCATACCGGTAACAAGGATAAGGTGACATAGTAAATGAAAGTTATCATTTACGGTAATGTCATATATCTCCCCTTGGGTATTTGATGAGTATCGTGATGGTGATAGGATAAACAAGTTAATCAAGCAGGTTCAAAAGAGTGTCTTCTCATAACGGTAGCAGCTATACAGAACATCCAGGTTCTGACACTGGCAAGTGATTGGATAGGCATTTCCAATTATAGTTACACGTTATCGAACCTGTAGGGGTCACACACTTAAGGCGTCAAGATCTGCTGTATTCGTAGTGGTCCGGAGTAGAGAGGCAGTATCATCTGGGATGGTTTCCGGCGTGATAGAATTACATTCAGGGAATTAGATCATGAAGAAAGAAAGGTTTATAAGAAAGGAAATAATTGTCCAAGTATATTCAGTCGGCAGACACTGGGTGTCTCGGATCATATAAATATATTTGTATGATAACTAATTAATTCTTGGAATTAATTAGACAAAATATTTAGGGATTATTGCTTTTGTGCCCTGGTTCTCTCTAGTTTATCTGTTTGTGCCATGTCTGCGTAGTTTCTCTCGTCCGTGCCCTGGCTGGCTCGCAAATGGCCCGCGCACGGCCAAGACGGCCGTTTCCGCCCTTTGACCGTTAACAAACCTTTTACATGTGGGCCCAGCGAAGTGCATGAACCCCGTCCCACTTAAAGCTTACAAGTGGGGCCAGCGGCGGAGGAGTGCTTGCATGCAGCCGTACGTGCACATCCATGCGACCATGCATGTGCTCGCCGTCCCCAAATTTGCGCCGCGCCTTCAATGGCGTGCCCCCTGGCCGGCAAAAAGCTGCCTCTCCGCATACACTGCCAGCCCGGCTGCGCATCTGCTCCGCCGTCCTCGCGTCTCTCTTGCCTACTCTGTCCTGCTGCAAGCTGAGCAGTCTGGAGCCGAATCAATGCTCGGTCGCCATTACTGCCGTCTAGACCGCAACGCCGTCCAGACCGCAGATGGCTTTAAAAGGAGCCATCTCCTTGCCCATTGCGCTCACAAATCCCCTCTTCCTCTCCTAGAGACCCTCGCCCAGTCCCTTATCTCTCCATTGCGCTCACAAATCGAACCGCCGCCGCCACACCCGCTATCCTTGGTTTCTTGAGGCGAGCGTGGGAAGCGGCATGGGGCGTGGGCGTGGGCGTACTCCTCCAAGTTCGAGCAGGATCCGTTCAAGGATGGAAATTGCACGATCCGGGGAGTCTCCAAGGCGCAGTCGCAGGGGCAGGACCATTGCTCCCGATCCCATTCCCTTCATCGATCTGTCCGACGAGGACGTTGAGGACGACCCGGGTATGGACTGGACCATGGCCTGGAAGGACGAGGTCACGGAGGTCCTGGACCCGGGTATGGCCGGGCCATGGCCGACCAGAAAGCCATGGAGCTGGCCAAGCATTCCGCCGCCGAGCAGCAATGGCTCAAGGGGAAGAAGAAGAAGGGCATGTGGTCGCCGTCGAACAACAACGCCCCAATGGAGCTCGATGCCAAGGGCAAGGGCAGGGGCAAGGGCAAGGCCGAGTCGGTGGAGGTTTCCGATGACGAGGACTAGTGGTAGTCCATTTTAGTTATTAGTTTCTTTATTAAGGGCAAGTGCCAATTTAGTTATTAGTTGTTGATCTATTTTATAATTATGTACTACCATGAAATTTGGCAAGCCCTTGTGCTTGACGTTTCCAATTGTGTGTAAATCCCCATTTGGTGTGCCAAAATCCACTTCAGTTTGCAAATGTTGCTTAGAAATGGGGCCGTTTACCCTACCTTTGGAGCTCATTTGAAAGACATTTTTCAGCGAGTCCACCATTTTTGCTTAGAAATGGGCCCATTTACCCTACCTTTGGAGCTCATTTGAAAGACATTTTTCAGCGAGTCCACCATTTTTGCTTAGAAATGGGGCCGTTTACCCTACCTTTAGAGCTCATTTGAAAGACATTTTTCAGCGAGTCCACCATTTTTGCTTAGAAATGGGGCCGTTTACCCTACCTTTGGAGCTCATTTGAAAGACATTTTTCAGTGAGTCCACCATTTTTGCTTACAAATGGAGCCGTTTACCCTACCTTTGTAGCTCATTTGAAACACATTTTTCAGTGAGTCCAAGCTCATTTGAAAATTTATATGGATTCAAGCTAGATTTGACCAAGCTCATGGCTATCCCCATTTGGTGTGCCAAAATCCCCATTTAAGCTACGATGACGGGTTACAGCCAAAATCCCCATTTTGTGTGCCAAAATCCCCATTTTGTGTCACTCAGGCAAATGGGGGTGGCGAGCCAAAATCCCGATTGGGTACGCCGTGGTCCACTCGTCAGCGGGTAAAGCCCTAGTCCTTCCAATCAGATCGCAGAATGAGCTTCTCGCGGATCGCCCGAGTCTGCCTGCAGATTCCTTCTAGAGGAACGATCGGACGGCTGGAGTTCAACGCTAGGGTTAGTTCGACGGTCATTGTTCAAATGGGGTTTGGAGGCACTCAACGGGGTTTGGAGGCACTCAACGGGGTTTTGAAAAGTTTGATAAAGTGTCCAAGCTTCATTTTGAAGTGACTAAGAAGGATCGAGTCTTCGTTTTTCAAATTTCATGTTTTAAACTTGTTTAAATGTCGGTCAACGTTAAGTTGACCGAAATTTGAAATGAGCTTCAAATATTCAAAAAAAATCAAAAAATGGAAAATCCTGCGCACATAGTCGTATTTTGTCATATACTAACGATTCAAGCTGACAAACAATGTCTATACACATTCAGATGAAAAATGCATGTATCTAAGTGATATCCTCGAACTATGTCATATGAACTCGAGGTTCAAATGAGCTTCAAATATTAAAAAAATCAAAAAAAGGAAAATTCTGCGCACATAGTCGTCTTATGTCATATACTAACGATTCAAGTTGATAAACATCATCTATAAACATTTCGTATGAGAAATGCATGTATCTAAGGTGATATCTCAGACTATGTCCTATGATTTCAAGGGTGAAGAGAAGGGGTTTTGGATTTTCAACATGAAATGTTCAAACACCTCACAAAGTTTCATTTTGGAGTGACTAAGAAGAATCCATGCTTAGTTTTTTTTTCATGTTTTAAACTTGTTTAATGTAGGTTTTACCGAATTTTGAAATGCGCCTTAAATATTCAAAAAAATCAAAAAAAAGGAAAATCATGCGCACATAGTCGTCTTATGTCATATACTAACGATTCAAGTTGATAAACAAGGTCTACACATGTTTAGATCGCGTAACTACACAGAGCGCGCATTGTGGGTGCCGTTCACGTCCAGTTCATGTCCAGATCGCGCTTGGTGTGTTGACACGGATGCACCGACGCATATTTGCACGTAAACAAAAAGTTAATCGCGTCAGTTCTCGCAAAAAATGCTTCTGCTACGTGTAGATGTCTCACAGCGTCTCCAACTGCATTCAATTTAACCAGAACGACGACGCACATCAACTGTTCGACACTTGTACTCTACACGTCAAGGGGCACCAGATGGCGTGGTGAACATTTACAGGCATGTCAGTAAGGGGCACCAGTTCGACTAGACGTGAAGCGGGTCACACGATGTCATCATTGCGAATATAATATGTAAATGGTGTTGTCATTTCACACTGCGTTGGCAAGAAAACGAAGCGATCGGCCTGCCGCCAGTTCGGTGCCCCAAGCGGTTATCGATCTACGCGCCGGCGGCAGTGAATTCATCACTATCCTTCACACATAAAAACCCCAATCCCATTGCGCCGGCGGTTCACTCGGTTCTCTCTTGTCTACATTGCGCATTGGTGCAGTGCAGTTCTTCTCTCTTCTCTCCACTCCAAAAAACCCCAACCACCCCCTTCCCTCCAATGGATCCGTGGTGGCAGAACGAAGCCATCCCGAGCGACTCCGACGGCGAGGGGAACCTGATCCCGTGGTGAAGAGGGCCACGGGAATTTGCAGGAGAACATGCCGAGCGACGACGACGGCGAGGGCGACGAGATGACCAGGGGAGGACGGCGATGGCGCCGACTCCTACCCCGACCCCGACGACAACGACGGGTCCGAGGAGGAGGACTCGGACCCGGAGTTGGAGCCGCAGGACGGCAACGGCTCCGACTCCGACAACGAGGAGGAGGGACGACGACGAGGAGGAGGAGGACAAGGAGGAGGCGGAGGAGGATGACGGCAACGACGGCGATGACGGCCATGACGGCGACGACGGCCAAGATGGCAACAACGGCCACGACGGCGCCGACGACGACTCCGACGACGACGACGAACCGCCAGCCCAGAGGCGGCGCATGTAGGAGCCGAGGCCGCCGTAGTAGCAGTAGTAGTGCATTAGTTGCACTGCTACTGATTAGTAGTAGTATTAGGCGTAGTAGCAGTGCATAAAGCACTGCTAATATTGTCTAATCTTTTGTAAAACAGCCGGAATCTTTGTAATCAGTGTTAATAGTAATATGAATTTCAGTTTCAAATCGAGTTTCAGTTTCAAATCGATTTATGAATCCTATTATAAATCGAGTTTCGGTTTCAAATCGAGTTATGAATCCTATTATAAATCGAGTTATGAATTCGAGTTATAAATCGAGTTTCATTTTTCAGTTTCAGTTTCAGTCCCCACTTAACAAGGACTCGCTTCCTGTCCCCACTTTGGAATCAACGAATTGTCACTAAACAATGACGTGTGTTAATTCAGTGTTAATTCGGTGTTAATTCAGTGTTAATTCAGTTAATTCGGTGTTAACGACGTGTTAATTGGGGCCGAGATACCCAACCTGGGCGTCAGATTCGTCCCTTCCTGTCCCCACTTGAGACTCGCTTCCTGTCCCCACTTGAGCGGTCCCACTTCGAGGAGGACCCAGGTCGACCCCACCAATCTGACCCCACCAGTCAGGCCGGTGCCCCAGGCCGACCCCACCAGTCAGGCCGGTGCCCCACGCCGACCCCACAAGTCAGGCCAAGTTACGGTTGACCAGACGGGAATGGCCGTCTTGGCGTGCGCGGGCCATTTGCGGCCCAGCCAGGGCACGGACGAGAGAAACTACGCAGGGTGGCACAAACAGATAAAACTGAGGTAGGTAGGGCACATAAACGATTGTCCCAAATATTTATTGATTAAATATTAATTTTTAATTAATAGGAAATTATTAAACGACAATAAAAGGTGGCTGCCACATGGGCCCACATGGCAGCCGCACCACCATACGGTGGTGGGCCAAGTCGCCGGCCGAACCCTAGTGGGCTTCGGCCCACAGGGGGCAAGGCGGCGGCGGGAGGCCGAGTCGAAGCCGGCTCGGGTGGGCCCCACCCACCCAAGGTCGGTGGCCAGGGCGGGCCCCACCTGCGAGACGGCGGCCAAGGCGGACCCCACCCGGTCGGTGGCCGAGGCGGGCCCCACTAGGGCGGCGGCCAAGGAGGAGGCGGTGGGGGAGGGGAGTTGGAGTTCCACTCCAACTCCACCTTCCCTAGCCGAATTGGGCAAGGGGAAGTTTCCCTTTGTCCAAGTTGAGTTGGACTAGGAAAACTTTCCCCTTGTCCAAGCAACCCTACCCCTTGGAGCTCCTTTATAAACCCCACCCCCTCCTCTATTGGAGACACATAATAGACTTGAGATTTCTCCTCGGAGGCTCCCAAGGTCTAGATCTAATCTCTCTCCCTCTCTCCCATGTGTTGGGGTTCTCTCCACCATACGCATACCAGTAGCACTTAATCCTGGCACGGCGAAGCGCTGCTAGATCTTGACGGACGTACGTGTGCGAGCTCTCGGAGGGGTGAAACGTCATAGACGTTTGACCCTCACTCGTTTGGATCAAGAAGGCATACGAGGGAACGACGACATTCTCACCGTCAGGCTTGACCGTGAGAATCTTCATCAGGCTTCATCGACATCGGCATCGACATCGTCACCGACAACTCTTCCGTGACTCGTTGTTGGTAACGACAGTACTATCCTCTCCTGTATCTACATAGATGATCCTGGACGTTACGTAGGTCGGAAGTTTTTAAATTCTGCTACGTAACCCAATAGTGGTATTAGAGCGATCTATGAGTAGTACAGTACTACTACAACACATAAGTCTGTGCGGGTTTCGGTCCCCCAGGGTCGCCCGCGCGTGCGACCCGGGATGGGAGGGGAAAAAGAAAACCAACCGACTTGCTGGTGATGCATGTAAAATGCATACATGAACTTTACATTTTATTACTTGATATTACAACTTACTTGCATCATATATGGGTTATATTTATGTTTTATAATGATTTTAGGGGATAATTCACAGTTCACCCATTTATTTGGAATTAACCCTGCAGAACCAGAAAACCCCTTTTTCCATCTTTTTGACTTTGACTCACGACGTCCAAATGACTTAATATTTTACGGGGCCCAATATTTGGAAGGGAGAAGATGTACGAGCCAATGATCCATGAAAAAGGAAGTCCGAGGAGGGATTTGGGTGGTCCCACGTGGCCAGATTCCCTGGCCGCGTGGAGCACCCTCTCTCCCCCTTGTGGCTCCGATGCCATCGTTTTCGTCTCCGTGCTTCGTCTTGACCTAAAACCGACTATAAAATAGTCCCCCGAGGAGTTTCGCGGGAGGCGGCGGAGAAACACGAAACCACGAAACAGAGAGTCAGAAGGCTGCCTCCGGAAAAGATTGGAGGGGGGAAACGCCGCTGGATCACCTTCGGAAGGCTCCTCCATCCCCCCTCCGAGTCTCCATCAACACCACCGTCAAGACCAGCACCATCTCCATCACCATGTTCGTGATCCACTTCATCCCCCTCATAGTTTGAGATTGTTCGAACCCTAGCTATTGTTTAAGTGCTATTCTACCTGTGTATGATTGGCTACTTGTCATTGTTTGGGGGTGAGATTATATTTTCAGATTGTGTTGTATCATATCATGTCTTTGCGTTGTGAGTAGTTCTCTCATGTTCCCGGGGCATAGGATGAATTGGCAATGATTTATATATGACATGTGTTGGTATTTTGTCTAGTTTTTTATCTTTTATGTAATTCTATGATGGTGTTGTGCGAACATCACTGCACATCACTTCACCTATATGGGCTCATAGGAGAGCACCGTAGTGTAATGGAGTGAGCGAGACTTGGCAGGACATGTAAACCTTAGACCGAGTCATGAAGTTACTTTATGGGGTATTAGTATCGGGGACCTTAGAGTGTAATGCTATGGTGGGACTTTATGTCTTAATAATTCTTGTGCAGTCATTTACTTGGCCACAAGATCCATCATAAGGGGTTTAGTTTATTTATTTAGCTATACCTAATAATGGCTCCATCCAAAGAAGATTAAAAATTGACAAAATGTTTACCTTGTTGTTCTAGAAATATTTAGGCCATGAAGTCTATGTTTCCCTTGGGAACGTTTTCCACACATAAGCCACACGCCACTCAAGCTTGTGCTCTTGCTGCATAGAGGATTGGTTTTCTCTCTTTGAGAGCTTTCACTTGTCATATTTTATTTTCAACATTTATTTTATTGCAAACCTACACCAAAAACCAAAAACACTTGCATCATTTTACTTTGTCTAGTGCATAGATAATAAGAAGAGTGACACTCTTATTTGAAAGGATAAACAATTATACCTTCTACTCCTCGTGGGATCGATACTAATACTTACACATCGCAGATTTCAACGATCCCCTATACTTGTGGGTATCAGCTGGTAATTTCCCGCCTCTACCATTGTCATTCAAGGATTGAGCGATCCGGCAGTGCTGGAAGCCGTCGCATGCCGGGAGGCTTTAGCACTAGCTCTGGACTTGCAGTTAACGAGATTTCGAGTGGCATCGGACTGCATTTAATCTGACTCAATAGGCCGACGCAAATGAACGCTTGTTTGGTCCACGTTTGGTCTGTTTGCGTGTCCGTCCTTTTCGGTCACTGCACCCAACGGTCCGACGCATTGAATCCGCTCGGCCAGAGTTTTTGATCATTTTGATCACATTGTAACCTCGATCCAGGACTCGCAAATGAGCACGTCTTCCTCGTGGTGAATGCGGCGCCTCTTTGGCTGATCTTCCTATTCATGGTCGTGGCTTGGGCATCGAGCTCGTCGAAAACTGGCTCATTGTCGATGTTGATCACATCGGGGCCGATCGGCAGAGTTTCATCATCTCCGGCATTGTAATGGTCATGGGCGTACTGGCCGTTGGCCATGACCATGTCCTGGAGGACGTCCTCCTGGAAGTAGAGGTCCTCCTCCTCGTAGTACCTAGGGTATCCCGGCGATGGCACGAGTAATTCACCGAACAGGTTGCGCGCAGGGGTGACCACGGCCGAGGCAGCTGCACGCGTGGCCGCAGTCTGTGGCGCGGGCGAGTGTGCGACTAGAGGTGTCACCGGCACGTTGAGATCGAGGGAAGGTGTAATACACCAGCATTTAGGAGTTATCAGAGAGCAGAAATAGAAATTTGTGTATCTGCATGCATGTATTTGAAAATCCTGAATAAATTTTTCGCAAATTAAAACCCTGGAGTGATCGAAGTTTGATCATTATTATGATTTAAGCTTTAGATCATCTTAGGTAAATTTGATAATTTTTAACATGACCTTTAGGAATTAGCTTGTAGAAAGAATTTGAATTCAAATGAAATATTCAAATAATTGAATTTGTAAAGTAAATTCAAATTCAAACATTTAAGAAACTAAAACAATAATTAAGTAAATGAGTTTATAGATGTTTGAATAATTCAAATCTTTACAATAAATATTACAACTTATTGAATTCTTACAAAGACAAACAAATAACTTTATTGATAAAGTATAATAATGCATTGTTATTACAAGTATGTTACAACAAATTGAATTACAAAAAGGAATATTACAATTATTTCTAAAACTACAAAATCTTGTATCTTCTTCTTCATTTGATCTCCAACTTTACAATTGAATTCCTGCAAATCAAAAGAAAGGCAAGAACAAAAGAAAACAAATACAAAGAGGGGATTAGTGTTAATCAAAGCCCTCAGTTTATGGCAGTGTAGTGCACTGCTAAACACATCATTGGGATGTTGTTAATCAAGGTTAGCATCTGTTCTTAAGCATCATTTGCCTCAGCACAACATCATTGGCCTAAATCCACTTGGCAGTCAGAAATAAACCACACATGAAGGATAATATCAAACCAGCCGAAGCTCAGGTTCACAGAACCTGGGAAGCAACTAACCAAGCAGCACAATTACCTGGTGCTACTGTGCTGTCCTCAGCACAACCATTTCACTCCCAGGAGGGGATAAGAGCAAGGAAGCAGCCGTAGGAGCTAGCAAAATAGAACCACAACACTCACTCAAGCAACCAGTTCGAGTTCATCTCAGCTTAACACACAGCCCATCACCACACCACAAATCTGTCCACTTTTCACCACACAACCCTTGCCAAAAGCAAGAACAAGATGGGTAGAAGCACAAGAGCCAGCAGGAGCTAGGAGGAGAAGGCCAGAGCTAGAAGGGAATAGCTGGAGCTGGAGGAGCAGGCTAGCTAGGTGAACAAGAAGGAGACCACAAGATCTGTTGATCAAGGAATCAAGAAAAGCCACAAGCAACACAGCAACACCACCACCACACCTGATAAGAGGTTGATGCTCTATTTCTCTAGCAAAATAAACTGCTAGTTACACATGGATTAGGGTGGTGTATTTTTCCCTCAGCTAGGCATAGAAGTGCTATGCTAAAATCATCACAGGAAATTAATAATACAAGCAACATCTGTTCTTAATAAATTTGGGCCTCAGCCTATGCATCATAGGCAAGAGCACTTAACCAGTACATGTTGCTGGACACAAATCCATTAAGGAAAAGCATCTCAAACACAAATCACATACTAGCCATTTGTTCACCAATAAGAGCACATGAAAGCATAAAAAATTCCAGAGCTAAGTTAACTAGCTAGCTTCTGTGTAACTCAAAAGAGGCATCACAGCATGCTTAGCTAAAATTATTTAGCTACAGAAATCTACTTTACACTTGATTTTAACAGAGGCACATCTCTGAACTTAATGGTTCAGAGAAGCACACACATTTTATTTTGCTTTGGGCAAATAACTGAAGATTAGCAAAAGACAGCACAAGCACTTGTCACCACAGCAATATTCATTAACCAAATCATCTCCAACATTTTGCATATGGACACTAGAGGATCATCCAGAGAACACCACAGGAGCCACAAGGCAGCACAACACCTGGCAATGGAAAACCTAAAATCACTACATGCTACACATCACAGAGCAGGGCCATAGGCCAGGAGAAAGAAGGAGAAGAAGTGAGGAGAGAGGGCTTACCCGCGCCCATGGACACAAGCTTCACGGCGACGGGGCAGTGCCCGTGTGGCCAGAGGAGAAGGGGCCACGGGGACGCATTCTTCACCTACACCACCACGGCGGCACAGAGGGTGCAGCACCGCACCAAGCCACGGCGGAGCAGCTAGGACCGGGAGCACGACAACGCCGCGCTGCCACCGGAACCCTAGGTTCGGGTACGGGTCGCGCACGGCCGCGTTAGAAGAGGAGGAGTGAATCACCGGGGTAGGAATGGAGAGGAAGGTGGGGCGCATCGTTTGCGCCACGGCACGGCGGCGGAGACGGCCGGACCTCGCCGGAATGGTGCGGCGACGGCGTCGGCGGAAAGAGGAACCGCGGGGAGAGAGAAGAGCACGGGGTCAGGTGAGAGAGAGGGTGTGGCTCGGTCGGGTTGACCACCGACCCGAGCCAAGTTTTGGTCTGGTTCAACCCAGTTTGACCAAGGGCATTTTGGTCATTTCATAAATAAAAAATTGATAAGAAAATAATTCCAGAAATATTTTAAATTGAATAAACTTTGGAAAATTCATAACTATTTCATATAAAATCAGAAAAATACAAATAATATACCAAAATGAACAGAAAAATAAATCTATCTATTTGTATAAACCAAACACTTGTTTGACTAATTGAATCACTTTAAAATTGAAACAACAATTTACTTATTAATTTAAATATGGAATTTATTTAAAATGCTATTTTGAATGCATTTGAATTCCATTCAAATTGCTCCACATGTTTAACTACAAATATGGAAATATATTTCCATCATAACATTAGGACCATTTTTAGAATTCCATTTGTGAACATGTTTCACTAATATTCTTAAGTGGTTTTTAAAATGATATTTTCCATAAGGAAAATAATTATTCAAGAATCCTTTAACAATACAAAGATGAATCTATCAACATATAAATTTATCATTTTATTACTTTATAATATATCATGTAGTTCTTAATTCATAAAAGTGAAATTCTTTATTTAATAAAACTTGATCACTATTATTAATACCTTTAATAATTGGATTAATTTTGTGTTATAAATTTCAAGTGTTTAACCCAAATTAATAATTACTTCATAATATAAGTTTACTTGTTGTTTTCTTCCAAGTGTTAGTATTTAAGTCATATTATTTTAATACTTAAAGAAAAGTTAAACACATAAGTAATTACTCTTAATATTTAATAATATACCATCAATTAAATAAGTACCATTATGGTATGATACCAACAAATATATATGATTTATTTCTTCAAAAGTTATTCTTTTTGTATTCATGAATAAAATTACTACACCATTTCTTCAATTAATTGAAGTCAAAACATGTTCTTTACAAACATAAAAACGATAATAACCAACCCTAAAACAACCATTTAGTATTATGACATTGTTTTACTTCATTATCATGCTTAATATGATATTTTAAGATTAAAGTTTATATTCATTTTCTTGTGAAGTAAACTTGAAGATAAAACAAATATTAAAATAATCACCAAACTCAAAACAAACCTCAACCATCGAGAGTCAGTTACGGGGTTTAGGGCAATGCATCTCATACTTATGCATAATAGCATATTGCTTCTTCAAACATTAGTCCTTACCGGACCAATGACGCTTTTTCTAGATTTTGGAGTCTTTATTGTATCGAAGACCTTGGCTGCATAATCTTGCAGTCAAAAAGGCAAGTTCACTCTTGCTCATGTCCTACTTGATTATGTTTATCAAAGTAAATGCAAAATACTATGGTTTATCATTGCATGAAAAAGTAAAACCTATCTTCGAATGATGTGAATTGCTATATATATTGTTGGCTGGCAGATGGAACCATGGTATGATGTGGTTGGTGGAGGTTCCATTTGCACGGGAAAGTATTATCTAGGACTTAATAACCAATGCCGTCAGCGTTCTTGCGCCGTAAATGAAGCGTTAACCATGAGACTTGGAATGGGACGGGAAAGTCATCTGTGATCTTCTCCTTTCGCATGTCAACGGGCAGCCAGAGCTGTACGTTGTAGATCTTGTGCGACTACATGCACATGGGTGGGACCCCTTAATGCCCACGGACTCTGGTGCCTATGATGGTCTGCAAGGGGATGCCTAGGTATCTATCGTGAGGGGTAGAACCAGGGGTGATTCTGCTATGCATGAATTGGGTGGGCATGCGGGGTTGTTGGAGAAGCACGCGAATGGCTTGGATCAACAATCGGGCCCCACACCATAGGAAGTGTGGACAGGAAAGTACGCCTGGTTGTGCAACATGATGTTGGTCTCTTATGGGTAAAGTAACGCACCTCTGCAGAGTGTAAAAATGTGACATGTTACTCCATGTTCCAGGAAGGAATGGCGAACTGCAGGAAAGGAGGCTCCTCAAGGCCCTAGCACCTGTGAATCGATGTCGGGCATAGTTTTCTGAAGATAAAATAAATCTTTTCCTAAAAATGTTTTACAAAGATATGCATGTTCATCCATGACCTTTTGGTATGGATGGTAGCTAGTGCATAAAACACCTTATTCCTATTATATGAACTTGCTGAGTAACGCTCGTGTTGCTCACTCTTTCCTCCGTTGACCCCCTGCTTAGATTATTGGAGACAGCAGAGGAATGACAGGAATCCATAACGATGTTGGTGAATTCTTCAACAAGGAGTCAAATCAACCTGGTGGAGCCTGAAGGAGTCAACCTCTACTTTGCCAACGGATGAGTGACGACAACAATGTCTATGGAGAAGACAGTGATTATTTGGAAGGAGGAGCACAACTCCAGACAAAGATATTCCAGATGGATAGATTAGGGCTGTGACAACAGCAGTAGTGGAATAGGAGTTAGAAGTAGAGCTGGTATCTAGCTTGGTGCTTCGACTTGAGTCTTTTGGGAGTTTCTTTTGCACGAGACCTACTTCTGTTTGTAAAGGAGGTTCTCGAGATTTTGTATTGAATAGTGTTGTAATCCTATAGTGTTACCTTGGACCGACTATGTTTCTGTTGTACTACTCTGAAGGATGTAATATTTACGAAATGGTCCTTTCGTGAGTATTATGTCAACGACTTGTACACTATAACATGCAGTGGTGTGCTGGGTCATTACAGAAGGTACCTCGACCGCGGATTCGCCTAAGGTAGGGGAAACCCGCGGCGGCATGGTCTTGGGAGGAACTCGTACGCAGGCAATGGTGCCGTCGCAGAAGATTTCGACCTTGGAGGTCGGCGGCAACCTTGGAGGTCGGGCCGCCACCGAGGCGTTGGAGCTGGCCACCGCAGTCGCGACCCCGACCACGGCCGCGGTCGGGGTAATTACAGTCAGGAGGAGGGCAGCGGTCGCGGTCCTGGACACGAGGTCAGAGGTGTCCTCAGACCCTTCTGCTCGTCGGCGGCCTTCTTGGCGGCGTCGAGCTGGTCCTGCCTCTTCCTCTGGGCGACCCGCTTCTGGGTCTCTACGGCCCTCTGCTCTGCCGTGAGGTCCTTCTTTACTTTCTTTTTAGCTTGGGGCGCAGGTCCAACGGCGCTGCTGACGGCGAAAGTTCCAAGCTCTTCCACTGCGGTGGAGGCGGTGGCGGCGGCGTCGGCCATGGCTAGGTCAGGACTGTGGACAGTGGACCAGAGGAGGACACAAAAGCGGTTCGCGAGCGTCTGTTGCCGACGCATCGGTGGCTCAAATTTGGGTCAGGAATGTGTCGCCCCGTTGGGCCGGGATTCTAAGGATGACTCCAACGGGGCGACGCAAATGGACGCGCGTTTGGTCCGCGTTTGGTCTGTTTGCGTTGCCAAAAGGACCCATGTCCGGCCCATGTCCGCCCCTTTCTGGCCACTGCCCCCAACGGGCCGATACATTGAGTCCGCCCGGCCAGGGTTTTGATTATTCCGATCATTTTTCGGCCACATAGACTCGAGCAAGTATCAAGCACAATAAATAAGATAAAAATAATACAATCCATAAAAGCAATCCAAATAATACATCAAGTACTTATTATTACAATCCAAATCGTACAAACAAACAGTTTCACAAATAACAAATTGTTTCATGCATTACAAACCAAATAAATAAGACAAGTAGTTCATCAAATGGAACTACTGCCCCTGGTCACCCTGGTTATCGTAGTGCTGCCAGACATGCTCCACCAAATCATTTTGGAGCTGAAGATGAGAGCCCTTCTCACGAATGTCACGGTGGAAGTCGAGGAACTGAGCAAATGTGGATGGTCCCTGGGGCTCAACCAACTGACCCTGGAACTGCCATGCCTGATCATTCAAGCCCTCGTCGCGTTCATCCTCCACGATCATGTTGTGCATGATCACACACGATGTCATCACCTCCCACAGCTGGTCCTTGTCCCATGTCCGAGCAGGATGGCGAACAATAGCCCATTGTGACTGTAGAGCACCGAATGCACGCTCTACATCCTTTCTTGCACTCTCTTGTTCCTTGGCAAACCTCTTCTTCTCATCATTGGGATTGGAGATTGTCTTGACAAATGTAGTCCATGTAGGGTAAATCCCATCAGCAAGGTAATAGGGCTTGTCATATTGGTGACCATTGATCTCATAGGTCACCTGGGGTGCCAGGCCATTGGAGAGCCTATTGAACACCGGAGACCGCTGCAGCACATTGATGTCATTGTGCGAGCCGGCCATGCCAAAGAACGAGTGCCAAATCCAGAGGTCATGTGATGCCACGGCCTCAAGTATGACCGTGCAGGCCCCAACATGGCCGTTGTACTGCCCCTGCCAAGCAAATGGGCAGTTCCCCCACTCCCAGTGCATACAGCTATGCTTCCGAGCATCCCGTGGAAGCCCCTTGACTCATTGATTGCCAAGAGGCGAGTCATGTCGGCAGCATTGGGTTCCCGCAGGTACTCCGGCCCGAACACCTGCACCACGGCCGCGCAGAACTTGTACATTGCTTCCAGGCACATGGACTCACTCATGCGCACATACTCGTCCACAAGATCGCCGGCAATCCCATATGCAAGCATTCGAATGGCGGCGGTGCACTTCTGGTACGATGAGAAGCCCATGGTACCACATGCATCGGGCTTGCATATGAAATAGTCATCAAAATGCATCATCCCTGTCCGGATGCGGTTGAACAAAGACCTCCTCATCTGTAAACGGCGCCGGAAAACCTTGGGAGGATACGTGATTTTATGGGGACGAAAGTAGTCCCCCATACAGCTGGATTTGGCCAGCTCGCTGGTTCCGGTCAAGAGCAGGAGAACGGCCCGGCAAGGAGCCAAGGAACACCGACCGCATCATCTCTATGTACTCGTTGACGATGAGGGTGGAAACCAGGCCGTCACTGTCATCGTCGGAGGAATCGTCCGATGATGAGTGGTACATGATGTGGTTCTTATAGAACCACTCATCTAAGCTATCCATGGCCGAGGGTCGTACCTGAGTAGCCGGGGCAAACGGCCGAACACCTTGTGGGCGGCGAGAGGTCCTGGCCGCAAGATTCACCGGCCGTCGCGGGGAAGCACCTGCTCCGCTGACGGCGGGGAAGAGGAGGTGCAGACGGTGTCCCCGGAATGGCCTGCAGTGCCAAATCGAGGGTGCGACGGCGGGTGGCGGCGAGAGGGGCGGAGGAGGAGGAGGAGATTGGGGTGGGGAATGGTCTGATTTGCGGGCCAGGGGCGGACTAGGGCAGGACACAAAACAGCTTCGCTCACGTCCGGGGCCGACGCATCGGTGGCCCAAATTTGGGACAGGAATGCGTCGCGGCGTACCAAAAAACGGGCCGCGGTCTGTTTCCGTCGCCCCGTTAGGCCGTGTCTTTTGCCCTCGTGGACAGTAACGGAAGTGCGCGGACTCGATGCGTCGCCCGAGTCATCCTAAGTGATCAAAGTATGGACGGAGAGTACAGGGGCAAGTTCAGCACTATTCTGGAGGATCAAACTGCGAGCTGCGGACTTCGATTTAGTTGAATTGTTCATGAGCGAAGATCAATGAATAAGGAAGCCCACGGCGTAGGTACGTCGTCGGCCTATCATGAGTATGGCCGCCACGTTTGACTGATTAATTCGCCTGTATCCCAGCAAATATTATGAATCAATAAAGTAACGTTTATCCTTTAAAAAATTGATTTCTAGCTGCACGGACAGGTTACAATTTGCAGTACATATGTATTCTGTTTGGTGATTCCGAAATATTTGTAGATTTCAATTATTCCGGATATCGGAATTGAGATGTGAAGTTATCTGAATTCAAGAGAGTGAACCAGGGACGAAGGAAGGGGGGATGAGCAGGGGCTCAGCCACCCCCCCAACATTCTGATTTTCTTCACAAACTGTTTAGTAGGCATGCTCGTAATCAGTGTTCTAAGCCGACTCCAACAAGATTTCGCCCCCTCCAACAAATTTCGCCCCCTCCAAGCCTAGCGGCTGGCTCCGTCCCTGGAGTGAACATAAATAATTCGGCGCCCACGGAAATTTTTATATTCTCAGAATTTTAAGTCAATCGAGTCCACGTAACATGCTTGTTCTTTCGTTAATCTGTTTTCGGAGTGAGAATATACAATCAACTCAACTCCAAAAGAATGAGCACTGTTTATCTACCACGGCCACAGGAAAAATTGGCCTTATATACACTTAGGAACACATTTGGCTCTTCCATTTATCTCTCTCTTTGCCTCTCTTCTTACTTCCAACTGGTTAAAACAAGAGATCACCAGTTCTGACCACCATGCAATGCATCCCTTGTACAGTCATTTTTCTTCAGATTGTAGTTATAACACGAGCGAGAAACAAAACATTCGCTCATGTACACGAGGACGACGAGCCCACCTGCCGCCTCTTCCACACAATCGGAGCGATCATCATCCATACTGCAAGCAAAGGGCAATAGTTAAAAAATCCGTTCGTCAGGACATTTTTTCTAGAAATGGGAGCATACATACAGCGACAAATTAACATTTTCTTCCAAGATGCAGCGGGAATTTTTAAGAATTTAGAGTTCTGACGGTGCGTGCTGTGTTGAGCTCAACAATGGGATTCAGACTTACTGTACGCGATCGCCGCTAGCCACTCGTTGCCGATGCGCACCCACGCACTCGCCCAGCCGACGTCGATCGTCCACCTGGGGTACAAAGATCACATAATTTTATCGAATCAGGAGCAGTATTTGGTGATCAATGCATTGTCTGAACTTTCTAGTTGAAGTCTGTCAGTGTGATTTTTTCAGTCTGAAACTTACTTCTCCATCTCCTGGTGTGCGTTCCAGCCGATGAAGAGCATGGCGAAGTACATGGCGCCCATGGCGAACACGAAGTGGAAGAAGCCGAACCCGTAGGGGATGTCATCGTCCTCGGACTCCGTCTCGGTCCTCTTGAACTGCACATACTTTACGAGTCTCAGCTTTAGTTGTTCAACGGAGTACTACATCCAGCATAAACCGTATATCATACTGTTTAATTGGTGATATCAACATGAACAGCATACCTCAAGGCACTTGGAGTCTATTCCCGTTGAGAAAGTCGCCGCGACGACGACGATCACCGCGATCACAAAACTCTGCACGAGTTTCACGAAAAAGAAATCATTGGGGACTGTTGTATAGAACTAGCAACACGCTCTGAAGATAAGAAGAATCACTGAAGAGAGGCTATGTTCTTACCGTGATGTTGAGCCAGTCTGCACTCGTCGCAATCTCTGCTTTCCTATTGCAAATCTCGGTATGCGGCTCACTGTTACAAAACGGATCGATCAGTAACCCGTATGACTAAGATTGAAGAAATGAAACCGACCTTATAATCAACAACATCGTTGCAGAAAATTCAGTTCTGAACTGATCTTTCTCACCTTCTGATCGCTGACCAGCAGAGGAACACGACGTAGATCCCCATCAGGCCCGGTGCCAGATACCCTGCCTTAACCTTGGAGTTGACGGAGATGAACGTCATGAGCTGCACGAGCACGAGAGTGACGGTGATGAAGAGGATGTTGAGCTTGCAGGACGCCTGGGGCGCGTAACAAACGTACATGAGGACGATCCCCAGGATAGCGCCGACATACGCCACGATCGACACCACCTGCACCTGCATGTGGCTGCAACACAGATCGCCATTGTCAGTTAGATTTGCAGTGTCAGATAACGGTGAACAACTTGGTCAGATCATAGGAGAAAAGTACCAACCATCGTTTCAGGTTTATCTCTGACCGGCAGCAGTCATTGAGCCACGTGATGAACCTAGTGACGCTGATGAGCTGGATCACGAGAAACGCCCTGCAGTTCAATTAACCCGTCCGGAGACAAGTTGATCAGATACATGTTCATGACAAATGAGATCGTCACTGTAGATCTGTAACTGGAGAACAAGGTTTATTATGTCTGAAAAAAGGCAGGCAAACATGCAGACAGGCAAGATGGGAAGAAGTAAGTGTTCGTACCCTGCTCCGAAATGCGCCACCTTCCCGTAGAGCTGGATGAGCGGCGACGGCGCGAAGAAGGGGACGGCGGTGAAGGCCATCCAGAGAACGATCTTGACCGGCCACCACTCGGAGTGCCAGGAGTTACGCCAGTCGTGCATCTTCCTGGTCCTGGCCGTGGAGAGGAACATGACGAAGAAGAAGAGGAAGCACCCCAGGCTGATCCGGAGCACGCCCTCGGCGCCGAGGCAGTATCGCGCGCCGTCGCAGGCCGCCCTGAGCCGCCGGAGCTCGCTGAGCGCCGAGTGGCCGTAGTCGCGGACCGTCCAGGCCAGCAGGTTGGTGAGGAGGAAGATGAGCGCGTACACGTACCGCGCCATCATCGGGTTCGGCCCCATGCACACGAGCCGCACGCAGCACGTGTCCTCCTCCATCACCTCGATGCACCGCTCGCCGCCGCAACGCTCACCGCAGCGGCCGTCGTCGTCCGTAGCCGTCGGCGACGGCGCCACGCTCGCGCCGCCGCCGCCGTCCCTCTCCATCGCCGGCACCGGCACGCACAACTCCTCCGCCATCACATGGATGACGCACGTCCGCTCAACGCCGCTCTCTTTCGCCGCCACAGATGTCACGACGGCACCGTGGCCGCCCACGTCGTCCACGGTGGGCATGCCGGTGGTGTCAAGCGTCATCGATTAGATCTCTCTGCTGGGTTTCCTGCAGACAAGGAACAGAGTCTGTTGGTTCACATTGTCGATCACGAGATTGTTCGAGGCGTACGCCTTCATCGATCTACCTAAGCTGCTAGTGGGGTTTTGATCGGCTCGTGACCGAAAACGATGTGTTGCTTTGCACAGAAGAGAAGCCATATTTGTGTCACCCGTCCCAACGGAGTGCCGTTCGTTCTGGGATTGCTACTGCCAAATTATTAGTCTATTTTCAGCTTACATGCTTTGCTTTTGGACTAACAATATGACAGTGTTCTGCCAATCGCCACTCCTATGTTTGACTCGTGTGATGACGAGCGAAATTCGTAGTAGTCCCAACATAACTAACTAACTATAACTAGAACTACCGCTAACCATGACGGTTGTCCTGATTAACCTGCTGTCGTAATCAAGTTTGCTAGGAAACAAAACGTTAAGCTACTTCCATTTTTATCATTTCTCTATCAACGGCTAGGATTCGTGTTGCACTGATGCTGATAGATTCACCAAAAGCTGCATATTATCGTGGTATCCAATTTGGGCTTGAGGATAGGAAAGCAAAGGTGGAACATGTATATATGTGTTTATATGTAGCAGCGATTAAAAGCGCGTGGCTCTAAAGGGGGATTAGGGATTAATAGATGGAGGCATAGAAAGGAAAGAAAGCTCCATCCATTACTCATGGGAGGAGATAGATGCACATGGCTTTCTTTCTGTGGCTGTCATGTGGAGCTTCGATGTTTGTGGGAAAACAAAAGAGCAAAGCTGCAAAGCAAAGCGTACAAAATGATAGCAGCAAAGGAGGAAGGAAAAGGAAAGAAAGCCAGGTGAAATTGTTTCAGATATATTAGTAGTAACTAATCGTGCTTTAGAACAATATGTAATTCTGTTGGAATCTGTAGTTTGGGTTCAGACTTCATATTAAGGATTGCTTGGAGCTTACTACCTTTGCTTAACCTGGTCCTCTACTCCTCTCTTTGTCGTGTGCCAAGGTTGTTGATTTAATAGTAAACAACTCTTGATCTGAATCATTTGTGGTCTAACTAGTAAGCAACCTTAATATTATGTTATTGTTTGTAATTCAAACTAGATTCCTTTTCGTGGAAACTAGATACTAGTTTGTGAGCAACGTGTAAAGAGAGTATCTTCTTTGCAGCGGCAATCAACCTATGGTATCCTTTTTATGCACATATCCTCTTAAGCGATAGACAAGGAGTAGCACATATTCTCTGAATGATAGGGAACTTTTCAGAGGATGAATACAAGACATTCCAATGCATACGGCTCCACTATACACGAGCATAGATATTTTCCGTATGTTGCTAGCAGAAAATAATCAGGAGAAACTAGGAAATTCCGGTCGTATTTCGCATCCTAACTGTGGAGCAGTAGAAGAATAACAAAGATCGAAGCATCATATATTAGCGCACCTTGATTACGCCGACGCACGTACGGAGCTTGCACCTTGCAGTGGTCCAGGCAGGAATGCAGAATCGGATCCTCCTAACCTCGGGTTAGCCTTAGTCGGCAGCTGTAGGAAGAAGGAAGAGAAGTTGTCAGTCAAGGAACGCATCTCTGTTGTTACGGACGTAGCTTGCGCTCCCGACCACGGAAGGCAGAACCGAATGCGCTCGACCACTCCCCGGAAACGGAACCGATCCGAGGAAAAAACTGTAATGGGCCTCGAATATATGCGACAAGGACCTCAGCAGTTCTTACGGTTTCTGCAGCAGCTGGCTATGTCTCTGAATTCTTATGCCCGCCAAGGGAAAGAGACGGGAAGGTTCGATGCATGGTGGCTGGTGGTGTTCATGCATGAATGATCATGGAGCAGGCGAGGAAGGTGGAAGATGACTCACGTGCACGCAGGTACCGGACGGAGGAGGAAGAAGAAGCGGTCTCCTCGATAATGCGTTCCTTCCTGCAAGCTGCCTCTGCCTGGGGTGTTCGCCGGCCGCCTAGCTGAACTGCCGTTGCCAAATGGCGCTGCGTTATATTCGTACGAGAGGGGCGATCGGGGAGGAGGAGATTGTAGCTAGGGAGCAGAGAGAGGTGGCGGTGGTGGTGCTCCGTTTTATTCCCGCCGCGGCTATTTTATTACTACTACCGCGCTGGCTGGCGTGGCACGGGCGTATACACGCGTACACAGGCACTCCGTCTCCACACACGTACACGGAGCGGCCCTAGCTCGTCCTTGGAATTGCAATGCTTCTTCTCAGCTGCACATATATCTGGGCGTTTACCCCGGCCGTGGGTTTTTTTTTTTTTTTTTGTTCTACGAAATGGCCGTGGGAATTGTCGCTGTAACATGCATAATCATCGTTTGGACGTATGTACAGAGATGATACGTACTTGTACGTTTGAACATGGTACCACACGAGTCTCGTTCACAAAAAAAGATGTGGACCGAGTCGACCCCACCACAAGCTACTCCACTTGACAGCAGTCCAAAGAAATACCCTGGTAGTATCTCTGTGAGGCTCGCCCCGATCGACCTAGGATTGGATCTTGTGGCAGGAAAATGTGAAGACCCATTCCGGCGTCGTCTCTGCGCCACAATTGCGCCGATCCGGCAAATTCAGACAAGTCGGAAAATAGCAGCGGCCAGGCCTGTATCCACCACCACAACTGGCAGAGATTTTTTTCTTATTACATTTTTCTGGTGCCATCTGCCATGTGGACGGGAGCAGGACAGATACAATACAAAATCAGGTCTTACTTAACCTTATTTTCGTTGTTTTGGTTTTTCGATATCGTCGGGCCGCCGGCCGCCGCGCTGGAGACCACTCTGTTGTGCGGATCCCGGATTATCCCACCAACGACAACTTTTGAGGATGGCTGCCTCCCTCGATTATTGATTGGGCACTTGTCCTGGATTAGTCAAAACGAACGACAGCACTTTGCTCTCCCGCAAAGTGGCAAGAAGAAGCAAAGATCATAATAGGCTCTTCAGCTCTCTAAACTCCAAGAAATCATCTTGGCTTGGGGCTCTTAATTTGACTCGTGCAAACCTCAAAAAAAAAAATTGACTCGTGCTGTTTGTGCATATCCACTTAAGGTTGTTGATGCACTTTCTGAATAAAGGGCATTTCACTTTATCCATATATAATGAAATCTAGCGTCCATCCATTATCGGTTGTGGCTAATTAAGTCTGACCCGTCCATTTATGCACCTTAACTCAAGTAGAAGCTGCCTGGCTGACCCCTCCAAAACCCTACGGCCAACTGAAGAACCAAAGCCATAGCCTCTCTAATGGTTTATTCATATTTTGGCTACCCAAAAACATTTTGGATATAAGAGAGAAGGTTTGGGTACCCAGGCTTTTCCAGCTTATCCAAAATTAGATACTCAAATTTGCATAAGCACGTAGGCGGTAGGACCACATGTCAGTGGACTAGTTTTTTTTTTCTTTTTCCCTCTTCTTCTCTTCGCATCTACTTCCCATGATCCTCCATCCCCGCCACTCTCTCCCTCCTGGTGCGCCTCCCTTCCTGCTACCCCGCCCTCTCTACCCACCTCGCCTACTTGGGTTGTTGTCCTTGCGGGTGGTGGCCGACTGGCCGGCGCTGTTGAGCACTGCCTCGACAAGGGAGAGCGCGAGGGGTTGCGCTTGTGGGCACTTCAGATGCAGGTGAGTGTGGGCTACCATTTGGTGGCACGCCGCCATCAAATGTTCACCGGAGCTCTTGGGCAAGGAGCTCCCACGACGGACGGCGATGCGAGAGGGAGGAGGGGTGCCCGAGCACCAGCAGCTCACCCTCGAACTAAAGAGAGGTCACTGAGGCTTAAGAAGGCTGGAAACGGTGGCAATCGAACACAGTGACCGAAGCGAAAAGCGACAAGCTCGATTCAGGGGAGGGCGGCCTTCCCAGCTCGCGTCCGTCGGTGAGAAGCATGAGGATGGCACGTCGATCCTCCGAGGGGTTCAGGGAGCTCAGGGGCGTCCTGTAGCGGTGGCCCCAAGCGGCGATCAGAGCTCTGTTTGGCTTTTGGCAATCCATTTAGCTCATTGGGTGGGAATACCCTATTTGGGTATTTGGTGTCAAAATATGGGTCATACCTAAAAACTATGGGTATGGGACCACCTTTAGGTTAGTTGTTGGACGAGTTTTTTATTTTATTTTTGCATCGGTAGCAATATTTTCAGTTTTTGTGGTGCTTTTTTGGGCAAGTAGTTGGAGATGCTCCTATGTGCACATGCACTTGGGTCTTGGGAGATGATAGTGCGTCTATCGATCAACAAATATGGCCGGTGAGCAAGAAAGCAACTGACGGATGCCGGCATACTTGCAAGGAACAAGTGAAGAATCGTCACAGCAAGCATCCATCTCTCTTTCTTTCGTGCAATTTCGGACAACACACACATCTCGTTGCCGGGCCTATGTCTGTCCCTGTGTAGACAACACGCTTAAGGAATGCTATCTTGATCAGTTTTGTTGGTTCCGCCGGCAATCCAGCACAACGTACGTCCTTGATAAGCGTACGTGCACACTTGTACATGGAACAGTGGACCAGAAGAGGTTGCTACAGCGACGTGACTGTCAGCTGGCTACCGAATCGATCACTACCGCCTTACATGCGGCTAGATTCTACAGAGTTCATAGTGCAGACGCGTACTCTCCAACTGAGACGCACTTGCACTCGTAGGTGCATGTGGATGACAAATTCAATCGCTCGGTGATTTCATGGTCTGTTGTGCGTTCTCATATATAGAAGCACGAAAAAGGGACGTCATGATTTTTTCTTAAATGGGGTGAAGGAATTATGCGCATTCACCATGCTCAAAAAGTTATACTCCCTCCGATCCGTTTTTAGGGTCGTGGAAAAATAACTAGGCACGTACAATTCATCAGCACAACCTGCGACACTTAATTTGGGGTAAGGGGGAGTAGTTCTAATAATGCACACAAGTTGAGAAACAAACTTTCTATCATTGGGAGCGAGGATGACTCCGAACGTCGGTCTTCTCCCTCTTCGTGCAAAGGGGCGACATCGTTTGTGTCTCTTTACATTGCCTGGATGGAGGGGGCTACATACCAGCATTCATCGCATGGGCGGCGTTGTGTGGCGTAGGGCGCCCACATCCGATGGCAGCGGCAGTGATAAGAACATAGCAGCGTCAAGGGTTCATAGCAAACCTCAAGGCCAAAAACTAAGGTTAGTAAGTTTTGGTATTTTTTATGTGCATCTTCTACATGTTGCAATCTCATATGTATTTTACCGAAAACACACACGTGACAGGTTGCAATGACTCTAGGTGTTTTTTTTTTTTTTGAATCTAGGCATACTTTATTACTTATCAAATAGGCTTACATCGTTTGCAAGTATAGCACAAATAAAATCCGGAGGGTCCTCATGCCAGACAGATGACAAGACGCCCTCCGCTTTGCTAGCTAGAACATGAGCTACTTGATTACTTTCCCTAGGAGAAAAAACAAACTCAATGGCAGCGAAGCCCCTAGCTAAGAAGGTACATTCTTCGTAGATAGCTGCAGCAGCTCCCGCCGAGTTGCCGCCCTCATTCATCGTAGTGATCACCTCCATGCAGTCGCTGTTAACTACTAGTTTAAGGCAGCCAATTTGACCAGCAAGGAGGAGCCCATCTTTCAGCGCTCTAGCTTCAGCCATGGCAGCATCAGGGACATGGGCAATACCGCAGCTGCTGCCAGCGACGAAAGCACCGTGATCATCTCGCAGCACTGCACCTGTCGCACCCACCTCATCTTGGAGAGAGAACGAGGCGTCGACATTCAGTTTCATATATCCTTCCCGAGGCTTCTCCCACCCGTGTCGACGAACGCCGCATCGAGGTTTACAGGACCTAAAGTAGTTCATCGCCACAGCAGCTATAGCTTGAGCTGATCTGGCCGGTTTCTGAATCGATTCGCCATGTACCACCTGTCTACGTTCCCACCAGGCGTACCAGCAAGCTGTGACCGCCAGCTCTTTCAGTCCGATGTCAAAGCCGGGAGCATTACCATCCGGCAGCTTGAGGATGGATTCAAAGGCTGTTGTTCCTTCATGGTTTGTACGGCACACATCGTCAATTACCTGTTTCAGGCCAAGGTTCTCCCATATCTCTTCCACTCTCCCGCATTTGAAGAAAACATGCTTGGTGTCCTCACAATGAATCTTGCACATGGGGCATAGGCTAGATGGGATGATGTGCCTATTCGCCAAGGTGCAATTGCAGGGAATCGTTTCGTGGACCAGTCTCCAAGCAAAGATCTTTACTTTCGGAGAAACCTTAAGTTTCCAAATTTTCGACCAAACCGGATTATTCTCTGACGTGGATATGCCGGCTGTGCGCTGCATCTTCCGGCCGTGTTGGAACTCCCACTCCGTGTGATATGCTGAACGCACGGAGAAGGTTCCCGTCTTGGTAAAGTTCCACGCCACAAAATCTGTCATCATTCCCGTAGCTAGAGGGATATTTAAGATTCTGGAAGCATCAATGGGCAAGAACAGGGAACGGATCAGCTCCTCGTCCCACTTTCCTGTTTCTAGCTTGATCAATTCCGAGACCCTTGTATAAACTATATTTCTTCTTGCTGTCAAGACTTTCCGTGAGGGGCTGTTTGGAATCCAAGCATCGGACCAGATGTTGATGTTGGATCCATCTCCAACCCTCCAAATGTGTCCCTTCTTTAAAGTTTGGATACCAGCAAAAATACTCTGCCAAGTGTAGGAGGATCCCTTTTTCAATTCAGCATTCAGGAGATCTCCCGACGGGTAGTATTTAGCACGTAGGACTTGCGCGCAAAGTGACTCCGGGTCACATAATAATCTCCATGCTTGTCTTGCGAGCATAGCAAGATTGAAACATGGAAGGTCTCTAAATCCCATACCACCACGCTTCTTGGGGATGCACATCTTCCACCAGGCGAACCAATGCATGTGTTTTGTAGAGTCATCATCTCCCCACCAGTAACGGGTCATAGCATCTGTGATCCCTTTAGTTACTTGCTTGGAGAGCTTGAAGACCGACATCGCATATGCCGGGATTGCCTGTGCGACAGCTTTCAGTAGCACTTCTTTTCCCCCATAGGATAGCAGCTTTTCCTTGAAACCAGCCAATCTGGTACATACTCTGTCAATCAAATGTTGGAAGCAATCTGATCTATCAATACCTACTTGGGCGGGAAGACCTAGATATTTATCCGTGATCGCCTCTGTCAGGATATTGAGGATAGTGCAAACATCTTCTCTGGTCTCAACCAGCGTACACGGGCTGAAGAAGATGCTCGACTTCGCTTCACTCACCAGCTGGCCCGAGGCCTTGCAATATTCAGTCAGGATACCCTTTAAAGTTGTAGCATTTGCTACATCAGCTCTCATAAGAATCAAAGAGTCATCCGCGAAAAGGAGGTGTGAAATTGTCGGTGCAGCACGACAAACCTTCACGCCTAGAATTTCCCCGTTGTCTTCCGCCGATTGGAGAAGGCTTGAGAGCCCTTCTGCACACAATAAGAACAAGTATGGGGATAGCGGGTCTCCCTGCCGAATCCCTCGAGTAGGGGTGAAAGATTCAGTTTCGTCACCATTAAACCGAACCTGGTATCTCACACTAGACACGCAGGCCATCACCAACTTGATCCAATTTTCATCAAAGCCAAGTTTGGACAGGATTCTTTCCAAGAAAACCCATTCCACCCGGTCGTATGCTTTGTGCATATCCAGTTTGATTGCACATGTACCATATTTTCCAACTTTTTTGTTCTTGATCGCATGGTAAGATTCATAAGCAATAAGAACATTATCCGTGATTAGACGGCCTGGCACGAAAGCACTTTGATTTGGGGAAATAATCTCCGGTAGTAGACCCTTAAGTCTAGCTGTCAAGACTTTGGAGATAACTTTGTAAGTGACATTACATAAACTGATGGGTCTGTATTGTGTTACCTTCTCAGGATTAGCAACCTTAGGGATGAGAACCACTGTGGTATTATTCCACCCCTCTGGAATTGAGCATGAATTAATGGCTGCAAGAACCACATCCGTGAGATCCTCTCCGATCAGATTCCAGTAACGTTTGAAAAATATCGCATGTAAACCGTCCGGGCCTGGCGCCTTTAGGTCTCCAATATTGAAGAGGGCCTTTTTAACCTCTTCTCTTGTGTACGGAGCACACAGGACCTCGTTCATAGCAGGAGTGACACGGGGTTTCACTTTGTTCAGTACGTGATCCCCTGGGTCCTCAACCTCTCTTGAAAACAGCGATTGAAAATACCCTCTGATGTGGCCAGATAGATTCGCTGGTTCCTCAATCCAATTATCAGATTCATCCTTCAACCTTTTAATCAGGTTATTCTTCTTCCGAGCCGACGCAAAGGTATGGAAGAAGCTTGTGTTACGGTCCCCTTGCCTCAACCAATTTGCCCTACTACGTTGCACCCATTTAATCTCCTCTTTTTCCTGTAGCATCTCAATTTCTAGCTGGATCTCCCTTTGCCTCGAAGTAGCTTCATCAGACAAGGGTCCATCCATTACCTCGTTCAGCTCCTTCTGGAGGTCACGCAGTGACCGACGTGATTGCTTCAACACTGTCGTGTCCCATGCATGCAGGGCCTTATGCACCGCGTCCAGTTTTTGAGCCAAGCTTGCACCCGTGAGCTGTTGAGCCTCATTCCAGGCCTCATCAACAATGGAATCAACATTTTCTTCCACTAACCATTTTGCTTCAAACCTCTTCTTTCCAGCTGATCGGTGAGGTGTAGTACTGCTCAGAAATTCGAGATCAACCATTATTGGCCTATGATCCGAGCGGGAGAAATCTTCATGAATCACCGATGCCATCGGAAACATGTCATTCCAGCGTTGGTTGCAAACTGCCCTATCCAAGCGTTCTCTCAGTCTACCTCGACGCCAGGTAAAGGTGTCGCCCACATAGCCGAGATCGAAAAGGCTGCAGTCCCTCAGTGCATCACGAAAATTCTGCATATATCGTTGTGGTCTAACGGCACCACCATCCTTCTCATCTCCCGACATAATCTCGTTGAAGTCCCCCAAAAGTATCCAGGGGAGGTTCGCCATCCCATGGAGGTCCCTTATGTACTCCCACGTAAGATGTTTTCTATCCATGCTTGGTTCTCCGTATATCCCAGTGAAACGCCATCCCGAGTCACTAGTTTCATCAATACGGATATCAATATAGTTGTTGTGAACTTCTGACGAGGTCACATTCAGATTATTCCTCCACATGAGAAGGAGGCCACCGCTTCTTCCATCACTCTCCGTCCTCAGCAAATGATCAAAGGAGAGATTGCGCATGAGTTTCTCTGCCCTAGTTTTACTCAGATGTGTCTCGGACAGAAAAAGAACATCCGGTTTTAACCGCCCCTGCAAATCCTGGAGTGATCGGACTGCCGCGGATTTGCCCAACCCCCGGCAGTTGTATCCTTCGATTTTCATCGCTTCTTCTCAATCAACCTAATCAGCAAGGAAAAACACCACCACACACGACCAATCTGTGCTAACTTTCGCCTGACCAAAAACAACAGAAACCTGCACGTCTGTGACGCCAGGGAGGGAAGCAGACTCCAGCGCCGTTGCCGACGCGGAGGACAGTGAACGCCACACGAACTCGTCGGGGCGGAGCTGAGCACCCTATGTAGGGGATAACGCCAGTGCGGAACGACGCCGCCGGCCGGCGCCGGCAAAACCTAGATCGCCTCCATAATCGCCTAAGCCTTCGTACCGGTTCGGATTATGCTGACTCTAGGTGTTAGTTTTGCTCTTACTCAGAGGAGACTAAATAATGATCATGTGAGCACGAATCAAAAGACGAGGGCGACCTTATTACTGGGCCAAAAGACAAGGCCAGGAAAAATGTATATCCATTTAGAAAGAGGCTGCTTATACTTTGCTCGACGGGCCTAATTTAGCTTTATATCAGTGAGGCCTGCGTATATGGTGAATCCTATATGCCGCCCCTGTCCGACGCGGCTGGCTCGCCCCGCCAACGGCGCTTCTGCAGTAGCCCGTCCCGACTAACACAGATTCGGTTTTTTCCATAGTTTGTTTTTCATTTTTTGTTTTCCGACTTTTTTGTTTTTTTTCTCTTTTATTCTTTTTCTCACATACTTATGAATTTAAAAATGTTCCAATTTTAAATCTCAGAATTTAAAATGTACAGAGGTGAAAAATGTCCGTATTGTTCTTCCGTAGAACATAGATTTACGTTCCAACATAGAACGAACATGTTCGAAATAAAAAAATGTTCGGAAGTGAAAAATGTTCAGATCTGAAAACTGTTCAGATTTAAAAATATTGATTTTTTAATATGTTCAAATTTGAAATCCAGAGATTTAAAAAATGTTCTTAATTGAAAGTTTTTCTGATTTAAAATTTATTTACATTGTGAAAAATGTTTAAAATGAATATTTCAGATTTGAAATATTCAAATTTTGGAAAGAAACAATAGGTTTGACAATGTTCAGTTTTTAAAAGTGTTTAAATTCGAACATTTCCTTCTCACCAGAATGAAAATGAAGAGAAACTCAGAATAAAATGGAAAACAAAAACAAGATGCACAATAGAAAAAACTATGTTATTGGGCCGGACCACGGCCCATTTCCGCAAACTGGCGGAGCATCGCATATTGACATCCAAATAGTTACCATTTTTCCACCAACTCAAAAAAAAATTACCATTTTTTCCTTTTCTATTCTTTATTTTTTTTGCAAAACACAGTAGAAACACAGACGCTCACATACACGTGCACACACTCACCCCTATGAACGCACGCACGCACACCCTACCCCTATGGGCACCTCCGAAGTACCGAGTCGGCGGGTCGTGCCTTGAGATTGACGAAGTCACCACAGACGCCTCGCTGTCGACGTGAACGTCACCTCTCACTGAAGAATATTCCGCCTAAACGAGAAACACCAGCTTCAAACCTCGGGTTTGAACTCTGGTGGGATAGGGGTACAACCACCCACCTAATCATCTTGCCACAGGCAAGTTCTCTTTCCTTTTCTATTCAACGAACACCCAACACCCAACGAACAGCTTTCAATTAATGTATGTGGAGGCCATATGTACAATTATTTTGAAATTGAAAATCATTAAAAATAAAAGTGAAATGGGTTCCGCGCTATGTGGTAGTTGGGCTGGGAACCAGGTGGAATGGCCCACCTCCCAGCTCACTCATGTTCACATTTTGGTTGGGAAAGTGAATCCACGTCTTGCTAGCTCTAGGAGACTTGGTTGCTTCAACAATCCAATCGAAACAAATCAAAATTCCATTGCACTTGATTGTTTGATTCATGGATCGCTGCCCCTTCCGGAGAATTTGGTGGGTAATCCACCTCCATCACGGCGTTTTGATTTGTTTTTTATGTGTCTTTGAGATTTATCGATGCAAGCAAACATGCAAGACAGGCCCAATAATAAATCACGAAATCAAATGGCAATCACAGTAGTTTTGTTGATTGCATTAACTTGCCTCGTATGAGAGTAGAAAGGCAAGAACGGTGGACGGTGGTGTTTTGTTACATGTGTGTGCTCTCTAGTTCCAAATTTGTCTATTTGGTTACGTGCAAACCAATGGTTACTCTCACCTCTTCTCCACATTGTAAACTTACATCACACCCCACCGGAAACAACTTTGTATATGAGTTTAAATTAAATAAAAAATTCTAACAGAGAGTTGTGTATAGCATTAAGATTAATCTAGTGGTCAAAGTAAATTTTAAGAGATCGACCATCTGCGATCAATTTGAGGAAAATTCAAACTTGAACATTTAATTGAAAAGTTATGTTGAACGCGACTCATACTCGATATAGAATCACAATGTATATAAGCATCTTTTTGGCAAATCCTTTCAATACAAGTTTAAATCATGCAAAAAAAATATAGTAAAAACAGGTGTGCTTGACATTGCAGATTTGAAATGACATGCACACTTGAAATTCTGGCTCTACCACAGCCAAGTGTTTGGATCGCAGATAGGATTAAAACTGTCAGAGTCGTGTCCAAAACTGCTTTCATTCCCAAACATAAACATGATCAAAAGAGCGGCCCTGATCGAAACCAGCAAAACGGTGTGTAATGGTCGTCTCAGGACTACACAAAAAGGCGCGATAATATCAGATCATGATCACTTGTTCTTTTCCTCTCAAAAGAAGCAAAGGGCCAAAGGCTGAACTGACCGACCGACCAGTGTGTGTAGTGTGGTGGCACTCACCACATTGCATGAGCTTCCAGGAGAGTTTAATGTGCTTATAAACAAAGGTCCAAAGCGAGGGTTACACTGTTACTACGAAAGCAAAAGGTTACTTAATTAACAATCACAAACACAAGCTTTTGGCCATAAAAAGTAAGCAAGCAATGGCTAAAACAGTAAATAACTTGGATTAAAATCTCAAGCTGTCACTCTCTGCTCCTTCTAAGACCGGCAGATATTCTATCAAGAATCTAATGAAAACAATAACAAACTGAGTAGTATAACAGGAAGGGACGAAGACTAAATTAGTGTATCGCAGACTTGCAGTAAACAATCAGGAAAGCAGAAGGCCACAGGTTTAAGGGTTAAAGAAATCCCTATGGACTGTTGTTGCTTCTGGAAGAATTCTCCAGGACCAGAGATGTTTCTTGGGAAGAAAAAAATCTTATCCTGCCAGGATTCTTCAGAAGCAAGCGAGCACATGGCGGGAGAGCCGGGAGGATCTCGCCGGCACCTCGGCCATGCCTTATCAGAACTAAAGACAACAGGCAAACCTGAAGAAAGTTGGACCGACCACACATACTGTTGTGGCTTTGGTAGATTGTTTTGTGAATGTCCTTCAGAAGGTATTGTGCAAATTTTGCATCTACAGTTTGCAATTTTTGCATCTACAGTTCCAACATTCTGCTACTGTAGAACAAAAGAAATGGAAACTGAAGTAAAGCTCACCCATGGAATGAAGAATGTAGGACACCCAAGAACTGTGGCACCTGAGCAGGCCATTGATTTTAGACAAATTCTACAATGCTTCTTGGAAGATTGACATAGCCTAAATCCTCTAAATGCCTATCATCAATGTCTCTCAATGGTTTGCAAATTACAATAGTTCTTGAAAGAATAACATAAACTAGGCAGAAAGTTGGTATCAAACAAGAGGTCTATGACTATGAGATGCCATTCAAGTTTCAGAAACCAAACAGGTATTTTCCCTGATTATTCAGGACACCATGAGCAAAAACCACCATATGTTTCTGATCTTGCCACTATAGCAAAATAGAAAGTGCAATATGTACTGAACCAACAAGCAACAAGTCACATCACAACACAGCAACAGGGGAGAGGAAACAAAGGAAAACAATTGGTCAAAGTGAATGGATTGCAACACAAAGAGATGCTAATATGTCATTAAAAAAATTATCTTTAAAGATGCTGACTAAATAATATAAGAATTGAACAACCAGAAGTAACTGGGATACATTCTGAACGAAACACTCGAATTTCCTTGTTCTAAACTTATGCCTGGCTGAATTTAACTAAACTGAACTGAACTTATGCTTCTCTCTATACATCTCACATATATCTCTGCACCTACAGTCCACTCCACAAATCCTCTTCTGTCACTCTCAAACTCTTATTATTCACAACCCAATTGTCTATCAATCTCTAGCCCAATTCTTCCCAAGCTTAAACTTCCACCTCCAATCTCTTTCAACACCACGAACACAAATTTTCTCGATGTGGACCGACACCGACAAATCATAATCAAGAAAAGTTCTGCGCACCTTGTGACTCTCTTCACAACAGTAGCCATCGATCAAGAACACTAGCAGCTAAGCATGACGATGACCACGTGAATTGGTGAACTTGATTTCCATCTAACCATGTATTCCTTCAACTATGCTTCCAATAAACAATCAATCCATCACTGCCGCTGAGGCGGTGATGGTGATCCATATTCTGCCCAGGAGACTGGTGGCAATGGGTCGGGGTTATAGGGTGGCGGTGGTGGTGATCCATATGAAGCCTTGGAGAGTACTGGTGGCAATGGGCCGGGGTAATAGGGCGGTGGTGGTGGACAGGCACATGGCGGCGGGGGTGGCAATGGGGGGCAAGATGGATGCGGATGCGGGGCAGGAGGTGGCGGCGGTGGGTGGTGGACTGGCTTTGGAGGCGGTGGTGGGTGGTTTGGCAGCGGAGGTGATGGTGGAGGCGGGGATGGTGGAGGAGGGGATGGCGGGGGAGGTGAAGGTGAAGGTGGGGGTGGAGAAGGTGGCGGTGGAGATGGCGAGGGCGGAGGAGGTGAAGGCGGCGGCGGGGTAGGTGGGGGTGGAGAAGGCGGCGGCGGTGATGGCGATGGCGGGGGCGGAGGTGGCGAAGCGGGGACGAACGGCTTGCATTGGAACGCCGCACAGTTTGTCGGCGGTCGGGCGTAGAATGCGGCGCACTGCTGCGGCGTCCGCTGGGCGGGGCGGTTGGGCAGGCAGTTGTCGCGGTCGCTGTCCCGGGGCACGACGCGCGCGCACGAGGCCGGCGGCTCCCCGGTGAAGAAGTTGTCGGCGAAGGTGAAGTTCTTGAGTCGCGGCAGCGCGCAGACGGCCTGCGGGATCGGGCCAGACAGCAGGTTGTGCGCGACGTCCAGCTGCTCCACCTTCCTGAGCCCCGCCACCTCCCGCGGCAGCGGGCCGGCGATCTGGTTGAAGCTGACATCGAGCACGGTGAGCTCCCTCAGTCTCCCGATCTCCGGCGGCAGGCAGGAGTCGATCCCGTTGTTGATGAGCAGGAGCTCGTTGAGGGTGGCGGACATGTTGGCGACGCTGGCGGGGAGGCAGCCGCCGAAGGCGTTGTGCGCGAGGACGAGCGCGGAGACGGGGGAGCTGCCGACGTTGTCGGGGATCCGGAGGCGGAAGCGGTTGTGGTTGAGGAAGATGGCGTCGAGCGGGCGGTCGAAGAGCGCGGGCGGCACGGCGCCCTCGAACTCGTTGAAGCGGAGGTCGAGGAACCGGAGCGCGGGCATGTCGAGCACCACGTCCGGGAACCTGCCGACGAAGCGGTTGTTGCTGAGGTCGAGCTCGTGGAGGAGGCGGAGGCGGCTGAGCGTGGCGGGCAGGACGCCGCAGAAGCGGTTGGAGTTGAGGTGGAGCAGGGCCAGGTCCGCGAGGAGGCCCAGCTCGGGGGGCAGGTACCCCGCGATGTCGCCGTGGTTGAGGTCGACGCCGGCGACGGCGAGGAGGAGCGGGTTGGAGGGGTGGGGAGCGCAGAAGACGCCCGTGTAGTTGCAGACGCCCGGGCCGGTCCAGTCGGCGGTGAGGCCCCGCGGGTCGGAGAAGATGGCGTAGCGCTTCCAGGTCTGGAGAGCGACGTAGGCGTCCCGGACGCTGCGGCTCGGGAAGTGCCAGGACGGATCCACCTCGATGGCTGACGTTCGGGTGGCGCCCCCGCCGTCACCGGAGAAGTCTAGCGCCGCGGCCCCGCCGGCCGCGGCACAGGCGGCGGCGAGGACAGCGAGGAGCAGGAGTAGCGCGGCGCGCCTCATCGCATCTCCGGCGCAATGGCGAGATCTCCGCACGTCCGTCTGCGGCGCAGAGGGGGAAGAGCAGGGAGTGGAGTGCGGAGAGAGGTGACGGGGTGGACGGAGCTGAGGTATTAAACGCGCACACAGCTCAAGGCGAAGAGGCAGCCAAAGGGAAGAGAAGGAAGGTGGGACCCAGGTGCGCGGTGTGCGTGGGAGGGGTACGTGTAGCGGAGGGAAGGGCGTGGCAATGGCGGGTGCGGCGGCGGAGTTATGGGGAGCGGGGGCGTGACGAGGGCTAGAGGTCCCCCGCGCTTCTCTCCGGCTTCGTGACCGATGCGCGGCGCGGGCTGGGAGAGGAGTGAAAGTAGCGGACGGGGTTTGAACTGAGAAAACCCCTGGTTGGCGCTTGTTGGGCCCGTGGCCGCGTTGTCCACTTCAAACTGCCCGAATAGCGGCAGGACCTTTTTATAAACTAGAAAAAATAAAGGAAAGAAAATGAAAAGAGTAGTAAACAATGCTTTTGATTAGAAGATAGGAGTATTATTTTTCTACAGACATGCTGAAATATTGAAATTTTTCCAAATGACATACGACGAACGAATGCAAATCTGACCATAGTACATGTATGCTGGTACTTCTGTGCATGGACCAAGTATTAGTGCGAACCGAGAAAAAACTAGTAGCACATACATGTTGACCGGAAAGGATCCCATCACAGCTTTGTTGTCGATATCCGCCATGGCGATGACGATGAAGGAGATGGATGGTTGGTGCAAATGTAGTGGAATCGTAGATGACCAGTCGCAACGTGACGCCCCAAAAAACCTTATGGGTCCTCTCCTAATGCAGGATGACAAGGGAGGGGTATGCATGCGGTTGTAGGGATGGATATAAGGATGGAAGCAACACACTAGAAAACTATCTAGTGGAGGTGAGAGTTCTGGGTATTATTCCGCGCTAAACAAATGACAAATCTAACAAAATCTTATCATTCTGGCCTAAAACTGGCAAAGCTGACAAAAGTTAGAACTTTTTAGACTACACTGTTCATCGATCCAATTCTGCGTATTTGTCATTTTTCTTCCCGACAAATAACTTTTTGTCAAAATTTTGCAGAGTGATAGATCTCGATATTATGCCGTTGTGCAAACGCGTTGTCGCCTCACGCTGTGCTCCTCCTTCGCCGCACCTCCATCTTTGTAGCTCAAGCGGGAGAGCTGCCAAGGGAGAATCGACGCCCCGCCGCCACCTTCCCTAGGCGGCGCGACTTTGCCGACACTCCCTTTAACAGCGGCGTTGCGATGAAGGTAGGAGGGAGCCCCTACGACGGTACGACGGTGGGCGGTGGCTAAGGTTTCCTCCTACTATGTGCACAAGTCTACCTGACTAGACAATGTTTTTTTACTTGAGAAGGACTAGACGATGTTGTTGTTGTTGTAGCACTGGTCAAAGAGGAATTAAGGTAGGTCAACTGAATGTCTGAATCACACAAAATAGTATTGACTAATCTATCCAGATTCCCCGGCGCAAAAAGTAAAGCCAAAGCTAGCTCTATTTTTTGTGTGCGCGATAAGCTAGCTCCATTCTATACATTTCTACGTCGATCAATCCAGTCCAGTGGATTTCATCTGCCTTGTTGCATTTTATAGTAACACATGTGCGCGGCCACGTCATCTCCTCTCACGTCTATATAAAAGATCAAAGGAAAATACATGGGTAAGCCAAGCTAGAAGATTGACTGCTTTACCCTCGCAGGTTTCTGCCTCAGCAGTCAACCCCAACAGTAGGGTACACCAGTACACACGGAAGAGGGAAAGGAACTGCACTCGGAGTCTCGATCGGATCCCAGCTCTGCCTCGCGCTCGCGGTGGCGGGTCTTACCGGAGGCGTAATGGAGTCATTCGGGTCACGTCGTTTTCCCAGGCGATAAGATGACCGCGATAGCACGGCACCTGATCCATGTGCGTAGCAGAGGAGACTAGGCCTACCTGCAGGCCAGCACATTCCAACGTGGCCCGGCTCCGGCAGAGGGACACGTCGTCGTCGAGACCTTTAGGATGACTCCAACGGGCCGACGCATCGAGTTCGCGCCGGTTCATCGCTGTCCGCGAGGGGCAAAAACAAGGCCCAGCGGGGCGACGCAAACGGATCACGGTACGTTTTTCTGTCGGCCGCGATGCATTCCTGGTCCAAATTTAGGCCACCGATGCGTCGGCCCCGGACGCGCGGCGGACCGTTCCCGTGTCCTGCCCTAGTCCGCCCAGTGACCTCCCTGGCCCGCGTGTCATCGACCCCGACGGCTAGAGCGGCCACCTACCCCGCAATAACTGTGGGCGGTGGAGCTCTTTAAATGGGGCCGGCCGGGGAAAACCTAGAGCACACCAAAACCCTAGATCGTCCTCCTCCCACCACGTCGGCCACCACCTCCAACCTCAGATCCGCTCGCCACCACGAGGGAGCAGGCGCGGCAGAGGAGGCTCCCGCGCCCCATGTCGCCCAACGAGGCCAGGGTGGTGGAGGCGGCGTACCGCGACTGCCTCGCCAACGATGAGGAAGAGGCGACGTACCGCACCGCCAGCGCCGCCGGAGCCCGAGCCTCCCATTGGCGTGGGCGGCACCGTCTGCAAGACCGCGGAGGAGGCCATGGAGGAAGCCCACATGCAGCTCAACGCCCAGAGGGCGGCTGCGTTCATGTCCGCAACGCGCACCTGCGCCGACGCGGCGGTGGAGGCCGAGTCTGCGAATGCGCGCAGAGCCGTCGAGAGCGCAAGGAGGGCGGCGCGCCGCAAACGTGCCCGCAAGGCCGCGGCGGACGCCGCCTCGGTCGCCGACGAGGGATCAGTTATCAACTGATCTCGCCGGTGCGGTACCCCCGCCGGCGTGGCAGCCTATGTGATGCCCATTTTCTTCTAATGCCCGGCGACGCTACGTGTTTCGTAGCTACGAAATGATCAAAGAAGAGGAGCCAGCCAGTCCCGGACTGGCCTCGGCCGTGATGAAGGAAGAGCCAACAAGTCTGTTGCAGAACGGGCATGCTGCGTGAAGTTCCTCAAGGCCGGGGCCAACTTCCTCAAGGACGGAGCTCCTCTTTGATCTTCCCACTTACCGGCCTGTGGTCGGTTATTAATTTTCTAAGTTTTAGTTTAGGGTTTAGTTCAATATTAGGAGAAAGCCCTAGATTTACTAGGCTTTTATGCAATTTTAGGACCTAGAAATGGAGCTAGAAATGTAATCCTACTATGTAAACAGGCCCTTTGTGGCCCACCTCTCATATCTATCAATGAAAAAGGCCCATAAAGGGCCTGCTTAGTTGAAAAAAAAATACAAGGCAGACTCGATGCGTCGTCCCGTTGGGGCAGTGGCCGGAAAGGGGCGGACGTGGGCCGGACATGGGTCCATTTGGCGACGCAAACGGACCAAACACGGACCAAACGCGTCGCCCCGTTGGAGTCATCCTTACGCCGGCTGCTCCGCGGCGCCTCCGTTCATCCGTGACCGGGCCCAACACGGCAGCAGTACGAATGAGAAGATAGAGAGGTGAAAATGCTTTTTCTCAAATCATATCTCTCGGGGTTCGGTCTGACTAAATCATACACCTGTAAAAGCATCTCTACTCGCGACGCCTAAAAGGCCGTCCAAAGTCCTTTCCTTTCAGACGGGTCAATTGGAGCGTGAGTTACCCACATCGATTTTAGGCCTCCTATCTCTGTGGCTCAGTTGGGTCTGGTTTAGCTGAAACGCAGACTGAGCCATGATCTGTAACCCATTTGGTTGCCAACAATGTCTTGGCCAGACACGTTCGGCTGGGTGCAAAAATGTAGCACGCGATTGTTTGGTTGCATGAGTTATGTCACAGAGCTAATTTCATGGTGTTTGGTTACATGCAACCACCCGGATGTGGTTACCTTGTTGCCGGAGTGGTGAACACACCACCATTACCAACAATGTTCAGGTAACCATGCTTGAACGAAATACGCCCTTAAAAGTCAGCAAAATAGATGGTGCATCACAACAAATTCAAAATAACAAGTGCTGGTGATGCACCTCGTCATCCGAGAAGGGGTTAGTATACCGCCTCGCATCACATTAAAATCATCTGAGGGGTTTAGTAAACCGCCTCGCATAAGTTTTAGGATATTCTACATAGTAGGGAATGTAATAGAGCGCATAACAGTAAGCACATGAGCACCAACATCATCAGCAACAACAACAACATCAACGCCAATCACCCGAAAGAGGCTACGATAGTAGGTGTAGTACCCCTTCTTCTCTGCTTCTGACCCGGCGAGATAGGCGGCACGCTTCTCTTCATGATCCATGAGGTAGTTAAGAGCAAGGTGTAGTGTGTTTACCGCAAGAGGATTCTGCACACGTGGTCTGCCGAAGATGATCTTCACCTGGTCATAGTTCTCAATTGGCGTTTTGATGAAGGAGGCGTCCTTGGGTAAGCCTAGCTTAGGCGATTGATAAACTTTCAGAGCAACTCCTCAGTACATGTTCTGGCATGCCACCATGTTACGACATTTTTTACGTCATTTAAAACTCGAGCACGTATCCTACTGGCCGGAGTCGTCGTAAGTACTCCCTCCGCTCCAATTTAGTTGACTTGCTATGCACCACATGTGGATGTATGCATACGTGATAGCAAGTCAATAAAATCAGAACCGAGGGAGTATGAATGAATGTCTTGGGTTCCACCTACCTTAAAGATGATCACTGTTTTGTATTGTATCGTATACGTAAGGTGGCGCCGCGCGCCTACGTACGTGAAGACGGTAGTACACCATTTAAGGCGCCAGGGCTAGCCTATACGTACGTAACGCGCGTCCCAGGCCGGATGGAGCACGGCAGAGGGGTCGTGTATAGTGACGCACAACCTAACGACATACTACTATACTAGTAGAAGATACTCTCTAGAACGTACGTAGGTGCTTCCTAATCAGCTGGACGTACGGTACCACGTACGTGCATGGTCAGGTGCACGGGTATTCGATCGACACGCACGCACGACGATCGACCCGTGCAGTTCCGATCGGTGAAGTGGTGCTCGTAGAGTCGCGTAGTCGTTTTTTTTTTTTGAATTCTTTCTCATCCCGCTTCTCCATCTTCGGCGACGAAGCAGTGGCCTCCTGCTTCGACTTCTTGCGGCCAAGGAATAGCCGGCCCGACGTCGGCGACAAATATTGTGATGGTCGTCCAAGGCTCCTTGGGGATGAGAGGGGGAGCCGACACACAAAATGGGGGTCCCTGGTCCACGCGGGAAGAGGAGCGCGATGACGTGAACATCGATAACCCCACCGGCGAGCCCACAAACCTGCACATGCAGTAGTTGGTATGTGTACTACACTATAACAACATAGAGGCTCGTTCCGCACCACCGGACGCTCGTGACGGTTCCATAATACGAGCATGGTAGGCCCCTAATAGTATTTTGTTTTCCAGAAATAGGCCTCTAGTATGTTTTTAATTTTTTGAGCGACAACCTTCGTAAGCTCTATCCCAAAATGAAATTCATAGGTACATTGTAGGCACTGGCGGACCCAGAGGGTGGGCCGGGTGGGCCATGGCCCACCCAGATATTCTGCAAACTTTTTTCTACTTACTAAGAATTAGAAGATTAGAACCTCTCTAGATGGCCCAATAGGCCCAGATATACAACACTTTTTTGTACGAGAACGATATGGTGATATTTTGGAAAACACCAAATTAATATCTATTTTTTTGCTTGTGTTTGTTGTAATTGTACAATTGATTATGACATAAATAGTGATACGGTGGCTCCTTATTGGAATGAAGCACAGAGGATTGCATCTTTTTCATCACTGTTTTTTTATCATTCAATTTTAGGTTTTGTGCTTGCTTTGTTCATGTTTTAAACTATCTGTGTTGGAATCATGCACATTTAGAACATATGTATGGAAATACTTGCGATGCGATGTTTTATATTATTGTTAATTTGTTATTTTTAGTACTCATTTGGCAAAATAAATCATTGTGCATTTTTTTTCGAAATGTGCCCACCCTCTGATTTTTTCCTACGTCCGCCACTGATTGTAGGTATCATAGAGGATCCCAAGCCACACATGGCGCCCCACTCCCAAAGTCAAGGAAAACTTAGCAAGATCATTGGCTTCATAATCAAAAACAAAATTACAGCTCTGATTTTTTTAGATCTACTCTCTGTCAATTGAGCTATATGTCCCCAAAGTCCTTGACTTTATATCATCGATGACCACCTTGGCCTCTAGTAGTTAACCAAGCGCAATGAATTTACATCAACAGGGTTTCCCGCCCTGGTACGCTTGTCGTCCTGGACCGGCCTTGGTGGGCCGACGTGAATGTCGTGGAACTGGGTTGACACTTGACAGCAAGCCAGAGCCCACGTTGCAGGTAAGCGGTCGATAGTAGGAAAGCTCGGAGAGGCCTCCGTATCCAGCACGAAGTATGTCTTCAGAAATCCTGTCAACAAAGTCCTATCCTGTCAAAGTCGCTAGATCAAGCTCCGCCACGAGTCTCCACTACCTGCCGCCGCACCTGCCTCCTGATCTGATGGACCCCTTCCGCTCGCCGTCGCTGCTGGACAAGTATGATAACCGCAACCGTGCCCTCTCCATCTTTCTTTTATCGCTCGGTTTCGGTTTCCGATCTAGTCGAAATCAAAATCGACAGCAACTTAAATTCAAAAAATAAATAAATCGACAGCAACTTGCCGATATAATCGAGAAAAGTTTCCATACCAATTGGGCGGAAACTAAGTCTAATGCATGGTCTATCAAGCAGACGATACCACGATGATTTTGAATTATTCATCTCCTAACATGACATAAATTGCCGTTTACCTCATTCAACCTGCTTGTTTTACTCCAGGTTTGGGGAGGAGCACCTGACAACGCAGCAACAACCGGATGTTGAGTCCTTAACTAGGACATTGGAGGAATTGCCATTATCACATAGCTTGCTTCCCTCGTTATCCAATTTTTCCCAGAAACAGCCCAGGGATCTGATGTAAGACCATCCTGTGTTTTTCTATTCGAATATTCCTCATCTAGTCGAAATCAAAAAAAATTGCTTGTCAATGGGGTTCATTGCTTGGATTGTTGGCCCTTGGGGATGTTCTGCAGAGTGATATATATGGCATGGTTTGTTTGCTGCAAATTTCGTTGCCAATGTTTGGTAATGCCTATAAAAGTTGGCAACTCCTGTGTCATGTTGGTAGCAAACCACAATTGCCAATTTGTTTTTTTGGTTGTCCCAACATTTGACATTGCAAAAGTTTGCACCCAACTAATCAATAATCAGTCTGTTACTTTAGCTGGATTTCTCCTCTCTTATCGCATTCTTTGTTATAGGAAGCACAGATAAAGGAAAATCATAATATTTTCTATGGAACTTAACCGTGTTATGATGGTAATATGGATTAATTATTTACTGCCTACGATATGTTCCCTGTTGCTCATCCAGCCTGCTTGTTCCACTTCAGGTCTGAGAAAAATGTGGCTGAGCTTGCGTCTGGACAAACTCTGCATCGACCAGTTGTTTCGTCGCGAAAAAACATGCAGTACTCTCAGCGCAGCACCATTTGGGTCCGAGAACAGTGTGACTGGGGGATCACATTTTACACCAGGCTGACTATTCAGAGATATTTTCAAACATATCCTCATGTGGGTGGGCCATTTCCAAGGTTTTGGTTACCGTTTTCTTTTTTTTCTCGGAGGGGGCCGGTATTTCCGGTAACCGTGGTTACCGGAAAATACCGGCCGGTTACCGGACCAAAATCCCGGACAGAATTTGAAATTCAAACATAAAACGTTAAACAAAATAAAAATTGATTTTCTGAGAAAGAATTCGGCTTAAATTCAAACGTACCGGGATTTTTCGACCGGTAAACACATTTCCCGGGGGGGGCGGTATTTCCGGTTACCGCGGAATTTCGCGGAATTCCGGCCGGTAACCAAATCCTTGGCCATTTCACAGTTTAGAGGAAGTTAGCAATGCCATTGATCGCTATCTTCATGATCGTCAGGATCCAAGCATGTAAAGTTTCTCAACCCTTCTTTTCTATATTTTCAGCTCTTTCTCCTATTTTGGGTACCCACTTGCAATTCATTATAGTTAAACAAGTGCCAAATGCTTTTTCACTCAATGATGTAGCGCACAGAAATAATCACAGTTTTTGCACCATGAATCAGGAAATGAACAAATGACCCCAATTACAAAACTAAGAAAATACCATCCCACCTAAATTTATAAATTCTTGTTTAGGGACCACTGAAAAGTTAATAAGACGTTCTGTATCTATGAAAGAGTTCTTGAAATAGTGAATACATTAAATAATTAATATGGACTCTATGCTACCACTTTGTATATAGATTTGTTTCGTTTTTGCTAATTACTGCCATGAGCTATGTCAGAAGTCATATGCGAGCAGTTTGATCCTAGTTAGACACCTTGCAAACTCAAACTATTTCTAGCTAACCCTATTTCGGAATGATGACATTGCAAGTGTACTTCACATAACTTTCCACTGTTGCAAAAGTAAAATATATACTTAGTATTACGCTCCACTGTTGTGAAAGTAAATATATTAATCATGAAGAATGCTTTGATCTAAACTAGGTGCAAGGAGCGACATGAGTTCTATGAAGTGGGTAAGGCTAGTGTGGAGAGGGGTATACGAGCCTGTCTTTACTGGCCTGATGGCTCAAAGAGGATGCCCTTCATGTCTGAGCCAATTGATGAAAGACGTTGCAAGATGCTACAGTTGGTTCGAGCTCTGATGGACAAGTATAACGAGGGCCATCATCTTTTTGAGGTTTGCTCTCTCTGTCCCTCCCTCCAGTCCGTGGTGGTTTACTGTCGTATTCATCCAATAACTAATTCCTGATTGGATACATTCTTATTATCTAAGGATACTGCGTTTGAACTTAAAGATGTTTTGCGCTACAAAGTTATTTATGATGAGGACTGTCGCTACTATCATATCAATTTCACTGCAAAGACCATAGGAGCAAAGACAGCTGACAATCTATTCTTTGCTGAAGTCATGCGTAGAGAAGATGGAAAATTGGTGGTTTGTTGTATCTGTATGGTTGACCCTTCTGATAACGGTATGTCATGTGTGCGCATGTTTTACTACCTTAAGTTAATCCGCTATCCTTATTTAAAGGTCCTCATTTCCCCTCTCTTTCTGTAACAAAGGTCACTGCTATGGTTGTGGAAGTGATATGAAGCACCCCAACGCTGATGCATACATTGGTGGCCACTCTAAGGTTTATAAGGTTTGTCATGTTGGTGACGCAGGTCCTTTACCTAATAGAAGCATCCCAAAGACTATGGATGACGTAAGTATGGTGGCTTGTTTCCTCGCATCCTAGGGTTTGAAATTATCCGTTGCTATATTCATATTGTTAACTGAATGATCGTGTTTTACAGTGGAAAGCTGAGGAGGTGAGGATAAGAAGATTGTTCGAGGTAAAGTCATATCTTGTGGGGTACAGTACCAGTTTCACTAACATCATGTTGGTTACTTGATCATTCATGTTTTTTTGTTTTTTTGTTAGGGCCCTGATGATCCAAGTGTTGGGGCGCGACTCATGGAACCACCCAAGTTTAAATTTGGAGCAAACAAGGCCACTGACGAGGAAGTAAAACGTTTCATGCAGTCAATCACGGGACCATGCGATCGTACGTGTGTCAGCGCTGACATCATCGGCGCTACTGCTGCAGAAAAACTTAGAGCGACACTAAAGTAGCTCGGAGCTATGCCAAGCTTTCTTGTGACTACATAGTTTGCTATCAGGAAACCTTTCAATACCAAGTTACACACACTGAGTCACTTGCTGTTTCCAGTTTAGCTTGAGATGGACCTATTTGAGTTGATGTCAGCATTTATTTATGGCTGCTCATCTTACCCTAAAAAAATTGTACTACCCGTAGATAGGCATCCTTGTTTCATTTGCGAGCTATGTGGTCCTCCTTATTGCATCCGCTCTCCAACCCTGTTCCTTCCCCTCACTATAATTCTCGGAACCCATGTACAGTTTTCCCCCAGTTTAATTTTCTTCTAAGTTTAGCATGCGCTTTTGTTCCTTTTTCATATGTCTAATCCCTGAAAATCCCGTCGAGCATGTTTACTTCTCGTGTTTATTCGGGGGTTTACCCCGCCCATCCCCAAAAATTCCCCCAAATCGCACAAACCCCGTGTATTCTGGCGACCCTCCCCTCACGTATCGTTGGGGAAGACGGCGCAGACAAGGGTGGGACGGTGTAAACGCCGGCCTTGGGGCGACACCGACAACTCCCAAGTTAGACACTACAAATTTGACATGTTTAGTAATGCCTATAAAAGTTGGTAACTCCACTGTTGCAAAAGTAAAATATATGCTTAGTATTACGCTCCACTGTTGTGAAAGTGAAATATATTAATCACGAAGAATGCTTTGATCTAAACTAGGTGCAAGGAGCGACATGAGTGCTATGAAGTGGGTAAGGCTAGTGTGGAGAGGGGTATACGAGCATGTCTTTACTGGCCTGATGGCTCAAGGAAGTTGCACTTGATATCTGAGCCAATTGATGAAAGACGTTACAAGATGCTACAGTTGGTTCGCGCTTTGGTGGACAAGTATAACGAGGATCATGTTCTTATTGCACGTCCTTAAACACGGACGGAAAGAAAGAGGCGGCGACTAGGGTTTCAACCCTAGCCGTCGCCGCCGGCTCCATCTTCATCTTCATCGTCGTCATCGTCTAAGAATTGACGGGTCCTCACCTGCTCTAGATGCCGCTCTGGCACTAGGAGGGGTGGGGACATCGGACCTGCGCAGGGCGCTATACTAAGGTCCCTAATGTTAGAGTTTGTTTTGGTTCTTGTCTTCTTCGTCAATGGAGATGGCATCGTCTGCAATAAGTTATCTTCCGCGCTTCGTTCGTCGACGAGATCTCCTTCCCGACGTCAATGGTGGCTTTGGAAGATTAAGTTTGTCTAAGTATGGTTCTTCAGATCTTGCTTCGCCAGATCAATCTTGGATTGTTTCTCATGGTTGCCGCGAGGAGGTTTGTCCTCGCATTATCTATCCCGGCTACTACGTCTTCGGCAATGGTGATTCGTTCTCTCGGCTCCCAACGACGTCGACAAAGTGGTTCGGTTATTTGTCCCTGGAATATCAGTGGTGGTGCTCCTGCCGATGTTGCTTGATTAATTTAATGGTTGTGTGCGTGCACAAAGCCTTGGCATTGCGGCTCAAAATTAAAAAGGGAGAACCTTCGTTGGTACTCGCAGGTTTGTGGTTTGGAGTTTTCGGCGTTGTTCTACGGCTGCCTTCAGAAAAGTATAAGATTGTGTTATGGAGAAAGAAAAGGCTTGAAGATCTGAGAGATTTGCTCGTCTTTCTTAGTATTGTCTTTGTAATCGATGTAATCATGTACTCTTTGTTGGTTTAATATATATGGTAAAATTCAAAAAAAGGATCATGTTCTTCTTGAGGTTTGCTCTCTGCCCCTCCCTCCTGTCCCTGTTGTACATGCCGTATTCACCCAATAACTAATTGCTGACTGAATCCATTCTTCGTTGGTACTCGCAGGTTTGGTTGAGCTGTAGATTCTTGAAAATCAGCTGTGGGAAATCAGCTGGGAGTTGACAACTGTGGGAAAGTTGAAAGTTGTTTGGTTGGAACAACTGTGAACTGTGGATTCGATAAGAAGTGTCTGTAATGCAACGACGCGCTCAAAGATTATGTACATGAAAATTGATCGCAGAACACTGATTTATACATTGGTTGAAATGGAAATTACCATTTTAGGAGGGAATTTACATTGTTTTAGATAGTGATGTCATAGGATTACCGCAAGACATGTGTGTTACATATATAAGACAACATAATGTTCATATTCATTGTTTTAGAGCTGACAACTGCTAACATTTTTTGACGGTTCATATTCATGCTAACTGCTCCTCTGGGACATCATCTCTTGTGGTTGTGTCGCTGCCAGTGTCGCCTCGAGCATATATTACTCATTTTGATCACATTCATGAAATAATATGCTCTAAAATTTAACATCATAAATTCACATTTTTCATATATCAAGCATTTTTCTTTCTAGTAGCATTTTCACAAACACCTTGCACACAAACTCCAGACCATGTTCTACGGAGTACATGCCAATTGCACAGACCAATTGCGAGGAATCAGTGACATAAAAAAATCAAGGAAAATAGAAGGATAGAGGAAGGAGAAGCATAAATCCAGGGGCGCGGGAGATCTCTGGCCGGCCGGCCGCCGTCGGGCGTTGTTCCTGCTGGTAGCGGCGCGACGGACAAGCTATGGAGGCAGCAGCTCGCTGGGGGCTGGTGCTTGGTGTCGGGTCGACCATCGTGCCGGTCCAGTTGGGGAAAAGGAGAGGCGGGATCAGGGGCTCGATTCCCGGCCGGCGCGCCGCCACAGGCTGCCGGAATAGGCTGGTGAGGGGAACCCTAGCCTGAGCTCATAGCTTCGTGGTGTGAGTCTCAGGGAAAAAGGGGAGGAACAGAAGGAGAGAGGAGGGTTGGAGGAGAAACAAACTAAAACAAACCGGTCATTTCACTTACCAATGGCATGGTGGGTAATTTCTAAGTTTTTAGCTCGGACGCAACGCAGTGAAATCAGGGGTCAAACCAGCTTTCGCTTTGCACTACGAGAATCTAGTGCGTTACGTAAATCTACTTCGGGCTGTTAAGCCTTTGGTTCAGATTTCAGCTTTCATGACGCGAATCTGGTGGCAGAATCCCAACCAAACACACCCTAAGGATACTGCGTTTGAACTTAGAGATGTTGTGCGCTACAAAGTAATTTACGACAGAAAACGTCTCTACTATCATATCATTATCACTACAAAGACCACTGACAATCTATTCTTTGCTGAACTCATACATATAGAAGACGGAAATTTGGTGGTTAGCTGTACCTGTAAGGTTAACCCTTTTGACAACGGTATGGCATGTGTGCGCATGTTTTACTACCTTGAATAATTCGCTATTATCATTATTTAGAGGTCATAATCTCCCCCCTCACTAGTAGGGAAACCCCTACCACTGGCGACTTTTTTAGCCTACCACTGGCAAATTCGGGTTCGCCAGTACAAAATGGCCAGTGGTAGTTGCTACTGCTGGCCGTCCCCGTGTCGCCAGTGGTACGAAACTGTACCGCTGGCGAACACGGCTCCCGACCGCCAGCGGTAGGTTCGCGCAGCGCTGGCGGTGCGCACGACCGCCAGCGGTACGTCCTCCGCTCGCCAGCGGTACAGATGCGTGGAGGACCTTGACCGCCAGCGGTAGCTTACAGGTTCGCCAGCGCTATTTATTTTTATTATTTTTTACAACAGTATATATATGCCGTATATACAGGTATATGAGCAGTATATATAGATAGAAGAAGTATAAACAACTCAAATAGAACATTGAGAAGCACAAATAATAGATAAAAGACCAAATTAAATAGTAGGTTCATCACACATATGCATTACAAACGGAAAACTTAGACAAAGTATCCAAATTTAGACAAAGTACCCAAATGCTTCATACACGAGAGTCGCTAGTTTAGCTAGTGTCATCTAAACCACAATCTTATACAAGAGAATGACAATAATGATGAGTAAGAAGGGGATCACGATGAAGTTGGACTTCATCCGGTTCTTCCTCTCTTCCGCAAGCAGGTGATGCAAGTATCTATTCTGTCTCGCTTTACTGTCGTAAATGTTGTGGTTGTTCACGATGATGTTGGACTTCATCCGGTTCTTCTTTTCTTCCTCAAGTAGATGGTTGGAATACCTAGCTTCCGCCTCGGCTTTAGTCTTGTAGCTTTTGTAGCTGTTGCCTTTGAACTCGTTCACTTGTTTTTTACAGTCTTCCCGCTCTTCATAGACTCCAGGAACATGACCTTTGTACACCACATACCACTTCCCCATTTCTCTGTACACAAGACGCATATAAAAGTATAAGTCAAATAAGAGTTGTAAGAAAAAAGATTTGTGTACATAAGAGAGAAGAAAGATTAAATCAAACAAAAAATAACTAAGCATGCATGCATCTAACGAGTTGTGTACATAGGACAGAATAAAGATTTGTTCCTCGATCACCTTCTCTCCGATATCTACGGAAACGGTTCACAACCATTTAACGAGTTGAATGGCCTGTGATCACCCGCACGGCTTAAGTGCCTTTCTATATCGGCATTATCTGGTGGTTGTAAGCCGTAGTAGAATTGTCCATCTTCATCTAGGACGTCACACATGATAATTCGCGCGATCATGTTCTGAATGTATCGGAACTCAGCTCTGATAACATAATCAGCGGAGTCCTTTAGTCTATCGACCCATGCGTTGAAATCACGACAAACAAATTGGCCTCGTCGTTGATACTTTAAAAACCACCTCATTTGATAGAGGAGGTAGCATGACTCCATGCAACTACTTGAATCCTGCTTGATGCAGAGGAAATACGTTCTATGCGCGAATCTAAACCTTCCATCCTTTGTCTTTCTTGTTAGTAAAATCGGGCCACCCTTCATGGCGTAGCCGTTGAGAGCATTATTCAGAACAATCTTGATGTTGGTGTACTCCGCTTAGACTCCGCCATGTCTTCATGGCGATCCCCGCTATCGAGATACAAGGCAGCCAAGCGTTCCATGTCCAAGTGGATTAGGGTGCCGTGTTTGTTTCTGCGCAAAAATCACCATTGTAGACGCAAATTCAACGATGGAAATATATGGAAGCATGTTATGACAGGTAGGCATGACTTACTCGGGAAAATAAGGCAAGAAAAATGAGCACTTCCTCGAAGCATTGTCGAGGAAGAGCTTTTGGAGATAACGCGTCGCGGATTTCCTACCCTCAAGGTTGTTCACGAACATTAATTGCATGTAGTAGGGGTCAACCATCAAGATGCCGGGGGTATCCTCCATTTTGATTTGGTGCGCCATTTCGAGCGCAACAAGACGGACTATAGATGGGTGGAGCGGAAGCATATGGAACATTGAGAAGATATCATCAAATCTCACAAAGAGCAGGTTTGCGCCATCTTCCCTGACAAAGCCCAACCGGTCTGGTACCTTTGCAATGAAAAGGGGATATGTTGGAGTTGGTTGCTCGAGAAGTTTCGTCTCGATAACAACAACAACCTCATGTAGGTCCAACAAATGTCCTCTCAACTTTTCGACACAATCCGCCGGCAGGATCGATTTACCCAAGTGATGCATCTTATGCCAGTTCTTGATGGGTATCCTGTCCACAAACCAGGAATCAGTCCCCTTCTCCGGTCGGTTGGCGAAGTCCTCCAATTTTTGTTTCCTATTGTATCTTTTTCGTGCCTTCTTAGGCTTGTTCACCGGCGCATCTTCTGGCGTCTCTTGATTTGGCAAGATAGGCACCAAATTGGTGATAGAGTCGCCGCACCCGTAGCCGATCATGGGGGGAGGCCCTACTTGGCCTCCCTTCATCCAAGTCCCAACAAACTCACAGACGGTAGGAAACATGGATTTGAAGGTATTTGTGAGTTCGTTCTCGATGAACGCCTTCCTCGCCTTCTATATGAGAACCCCCGGCCTCGTCGTTGTCAGCCATGTTCAAACTAGCGAGAAAAGTCGAACTTAGTATAACAGGAAAATTCACTTAATTAAGTACTAAGATACCATGAGTCTAACTTTGCCGGAATGTCCGTTCCGGCAATTCGGGTAATCCATATGTCCCTTTTTAGCAAAGTCATGCCAAAATTCACGAAAAATTTCGGCATGACCTTTGCTAAAAAAAGGACGTATGGAGTACCCGAATTTGCCGGAACGGAAGTTAATCGACGTTTCGGCAATCTCAAGGGCCTCATAGGGTACCTGCAAGCATTTCACAAAAATATCCACAACAATCTCCGGCCGGCATCTTCACGACACGATGGTCGGAGCACAAACAACCACGACACGATGGTCGTTGTAGCACATAACACATGGTCACCGGAGATTGTTGAAGGGGCTCACCAATTAAAAATTCCAACAAAAAATGCATCTTCATGACAGTTAAAAAGTACCAATTTTGGAGGCTTACGAAATTATAAAATCTTGATCCTATTTACAATGTACCTTCATGGATCTCTTGCACTATGTTATTACTTCATGATAAAGCTCAAAAATAGTTTTTCCAAAACTTCTAACACCTTAATTCAAGTCAGTTTTAAAGGTATGTTTAAACAGTGTCGATATATATTTAACACTTAGCAAATTGTTCATCTCCAAAATTTGCATGTACTAACCTAACACTAACCTAGCAACTAACCTAGAAACTAACCTAGCACTGGCAGCAACAACTAACCTAACAGCGGCAACTAACCTAGCTGCAGCATTTCGTCGAACACATCGCGAGCAGGCGAGGGGATCGGGGCAGGGGAGGGGCCGTGTACCTCGGGCAGGGGGGGGTAGGGGAGGGAGGAGGGGGAGAGCGGAAGCACCTCGGGCAGGGGGAGGACGGGAAGGGGAGGTCGTCGCCGGCGAGTAGTCTCGGAGGGAGGGGAGGCGGCGGCTCGAGGCCGAGCGCCACGCCCGTGGTCGCAAGGGAGGTCGCCGGCGATGAGTTGGGGCGGCGCGCAGGGGAGGTCGCCGGCGAGGAGTTGGGGCGGGGGGGCGCGCAAGGTTGGGCGGGGGAGGCCGCCGGCGGCGTGGGACGGCGGCGGCGGCGGAGGATTGAATCGGGGGCGGCGGCGGTTTGAATCGGGGGGAGAGAGAGAGACGCGCAGGCCCGCGTGACTGTAAGCAGAGGGGCATGATACCGCTGGCGAACACGGCATTCCAGTTCGCCAGCGGTAACTTTTTTATTTTTATTTTTATTTTTTAGTTTATTTGTTTTGTTTTTCCTATTTCTTTTATTTTTCTCTGTTTTTGCTTCGCCATAAGTTCTTAATTAAATGATACATGTGTAAAGAAGTTGAATTAATTAGGTCAACGTGCGCATATATATATATATATGCAAAATAGGGTGCACGACACATATCGATACATCGATCATCAATACAGAGTGTGCCTAGTTAATTAAATACAAAAGAGATACATTGTCTCTATCTTTCTCGTTTTTTGCTCAACTTCTTGCCTTTTTTGGTCGCGGTCGAATAATTTAGCCCCACATTGTGACTTCTTCTTTTGAATGGAAGACAATGCCTGGGTAATGTGGTGGTGCTTCTTCTTGCCGTGTATGGCTCATCGTCGTCGTCTTCATCATCGTCAATATTTGGGTCGCCGTAGTTGTCGAACTCGTCCTCGAGGCGACTCCATCCTTTCCGATGATGTTTCTTTTGCCTCTCCTCACGACAACACGGCTAGACTTTGACGGGGTCGACTATGAAGAAGCATTGAGACACGTGCTTAGCCAATACCCATGGCTCATTTTGCGCGGTGACGTTGGCGGTTGAAGTGCCGACTTCGGGTAAAACCATGGTAGTGAAATACTTGTCTTCTTTTTATACGGTCGATAACCTAGCCCATCTGACGCGAAACATCGGCACCTTTTCTCCAGAGTAGTTAAGCTCCCAAATATCCTCGATCCTTCCGTAGTATCTGAAATTTTGGTCACCGGTGTAGGATTCCATTGTTACCCCGGAGTTTTGATAATCAGAAGTTTTGTCCTTTTCCTCTGTGCAGAAAGTGAACCCGTTGATATCATATGATTGAAACGTCGAGGTTGGGGGCAGGGCCACGTGATCGACTTTTTAGAGATCACGTCGAAGAAGTTACAGAGGGAAAAAAGGGTTTCACGGACGTGCTTTCAATTATCCCTCGGATCGCGACCAGAATATCTGAGTCATCATCACATAACAGTCATGAGACTTCATACCGCTGAACTTTTGTTTCTGTGGGTCTAGCCATCTGCTTATCAGACCTGAGTAACCAAAAGGCACTTTGACTCCTAGAAGGCACTTGATCAGTTGTTCAACCTCCTTCGGACTTAGAGTGAAGCAGGAGGGTGGGCAGTAATAGTCATTCTTCTTAACTCTTTTAGCCTTGCGTCCGTCTGTCTCCTCATCCGTCAATTGATCATTGTCTGGTCGGCCACCATGAAGGTATGTCCTTATACCGAGATGTATCAGGTCGTTTCTTGCTTTCGTCCCATCTTTCGTCCTCTTCGCCATGTTAAGCACAGTGCCAAACAAACTCGATAGATGTAGCAGTCGTTGATGCACACATGGAATTTCTGGTGCAGTAAATCAAAGGGGCACACGATTTTCTTGGCCTCGTCACAACTCTTAGGACAAGTGTTGCTGTCCGGAAGGACATCGTGCCAGTAATCCAGCAAAGCGTCAACGCTTTTGTCGCTCCATTTGTGTCTTGACTTCATCTGCAGAATATCGAGCGCTACTTTCAAGCGAGACGCCTTATCCCCGCAACCTGGGTACAACTGAGTATTCGAGTTTATCTCCAGTTCCGCTAGCTTAGATTGCTGAGAGTTTCTGAGAAGCAGTTCTTTCAGGTGAGGGTCCTGCATGATTTCAGTTAGCGTTTGCGTCTCCTCATCTTCGGTCACATGTTCTTCTGCATCTCCTTCACCATGCACAGGATCATCAAACTCTTCGCCTTCTTGCCACACGTCGTTATTATTGTTTTGATGCCCTTGATGATCATCCTGATCATTCCCCCCCCGGGATTTCATCATCCTCATCATCTATCCACTTAGTGTGGCCATCCATGAAACCACGCATTAGCAGGTGATTCATCAAATCTCCGGTAAAGGGGTTGAGGACACCCACAAGTTTGCATTGCCAACAAGGAAATCTTATTGTTTCGCGGCCACTTTCTAGCATGTCTTCTGTCGCCTGTCTCAAGTATTTATTCACGACACTTTCACTCATCATGACCATTTTGTCGCCTGCACAATGTAAATAATACTATTATATATATATATAAATATTTCGCAATTGACACGACACACCTCCTATTTTTAGCAAGTCATGCCAAAATTCACGATTTTTTTGGCATGGCCTTTGCTAAAAATAGAACATATATGGAGTACCCGAATTTGCCGGAACGGAAGTTAATCGACGTTCCGGCAATCTCAAGTGCCTCATGGGGTACCGGCAAATTCATCGACAAATGTCGATCGCATTCCGACATCATAAGCACAAAAGTCTCACATTGTACTCCTTTTATCATCTCACAACACAATCACACAATACTTCATATTTATACTCCATTTTATCATTCTCATGACACATAATCATAAGAATATTTTTATTTTAGGTAGCCAACTACCTGTGTTAATTGTAAACTTGTCGAAACCGCGATGTAGATCTAGAGTGTGAAATGGGATCTATTAAATACACTACTTTTTATTGGCTAAAATGAGAGTATTTGATGGGGAAAATTGGCAAGAAATGGGGAAAGTTCGAGCTACTAAAGAGAAATAAGTGAGTGAGGTGGTAGGTGGGGTAGTAGGTGGCTGGCGGCTCACTTACTGCTCTTCCCAGGTTAGCGCTGGCGAACAAACACCCGGGTTCGCCAGCGGTAACCTGCTGCCTGCGCGGCGCGCGGTCGCGCACATGGTTAACCGCTGGCGACAAACCCAAGTCGCCAGTGCTATGTAGGTACCGCTGGCGAACAACGTATGTTCGCCAGGGCTACTGCTTACTCCGCTGGCGAGCCCAGGAACGTGGTCGCCAGCGGTAGTCTGCCCTGCTCCCCCCCACCCGTCCGCTCGTAGCGCTGGCCATCTCTGTTCCTTGGCCGCCAGCGGTAGTTGAGAAAGCGTTGGCGACCGACTCTCCGGGATCGCCAGCGGTATTAGCACTGGCGGACACCTATCTGTAATCGCCAGTGGTAGGCTGGCGACTGTAGGGGTTCTCCTACTAGTGCCTCTTTCTGTAACAAAGGTCACTGCAACGGTTGTGGAAGTAATATGAAGCACCCCAACGCTGAAGCATTCACTGGTGGTCACTCTGACCCTAAGGTTTATAAGGTTTGTCACGTTGGTGACGGATGCCCTTGACCTAAACGAGACACCAGCCCAAAGACTATGGATGATGTAAGTTTGATGGTTTTTGTTTCCTCGACATTTTCCGTTGCTGTATTCATTGTTAACTGAATGATTGTGTTTGTTTCACAGTGGAAAGCTGAGGAGGCGAGGATAAGGAGATTGTTCGAGGTAAAGACATATCTTGTGTGGTACCGTCGTACCATTTTCAGTAATTAACATCATGTTGGTTACTTGTTCATCATTCATGTTTGTGTATTTATTTTTGTTAGGGCCCTGATGATCCAAGTGTTGTGGCGCGACTCATGGAACCACCCAAGTTTAGATGGGGAGCAATCAAGGCCAGTGATGAGGAAGTAAAACGTTTCATGGATTCAATCAAGGGACCATGCAAGCGATTGGATAAACAGCGTATAATGAATTAATGATAGACGCTTCTTCGGCACACTGACATCATCCCAGCTAGTACTGCCGAAAAGTTTAGAGCGGCACTAAAGTAGCTCGGGTATCAACTCACGCTTGCCTGGTTTCTTACCCGATTTTCTCCTGTTATTAGGGCACGTACCACGCATGGCGTTTAGTTAGGCGATTACCTAGCGTCCACCTAAGCTTCCAGAGCTCAAGGCGCACGCATCTACTTTTTCTCCAACGGACTGCTCCCTATTTTAATGCCACAAGTGAAAAACCAACTAAACACCACGCGCAACTTTTTGCGTCGATGCTCCTAAAAGCGCCCATCGCCAGGATTTGCACGTCACAACTGCCATAGGCTAGGAGAAAAATCCTGGTGCTTGTAAATAAGCGTTTGCATTGTACGTGCCCTTAAGGGCCTACAAGATCAGTTTTCCAAAACAAGCAGCATTGTGTCCAAAGCTGCTGAACTGCGAGCTCGGCTCGCCGGTCAACAGTGGCGAATCTAGGATTTTTGCGTTAGGGTGGGGCGATTAGACATACTTTTTTTTACAACACCATAAAATTGCATGGAAATGTGTATCTATAAAATTATGGTGCAATATTTCTCGTCTTCTTCATGTTCTAAAGTTCTAGAATGCAAAATTATACTCACTCTGTTTCAGCTTATAATCCCACACTTATCCCTAGGTCACTAATTTTACCAACATAATGTTAAGTATATTAATAAAATTTATATCATTTGAAACTTTGGATGCTATATTTTCTAATGGATGTTTTCATCATATATGCTTAAATATTATGTTCGTCAAATTAATGACATAGGGATACTCACATGACCGATAAACTAAAACGGAGGGAGTTTCTTTTTTTTTTTAATGGGGGACCCCAGCCTCTACATCGAGTGATGCACACACTTTTTATTGCATAGTTTGAGGGTTTAAACGAAATAAAAACAACATAAATCACCTAGGCATCCCTAATGTGATTAATATGCTGCCACAAAGCTTGGCTGAAGATATTTGTATCTACAGCCAGAAGTCTGATACACCCAGAGGTCATAAGGTCTCTCGCTGCTCCGGTACGAGCAGGTATGCCCATAACTGAATCTAATGGGCGGCCATATTGAATAACCTATAAAACGTGAAAGTTTTTTGTTCTGTAAAAAACAAGGTTGTTCAGGGAGTTCTGAATGGACCAACAGAGAGCAGAAACGCCAATCCGAATACGCACTTTTGTCTAGTTGTCAATTCCATATAATCAATTACGAAACATATTGGTTATACCTGTTGGAGGGGGAATATTATAGGTACTGTAGACAACCAACCAAACAATTCTAGCAAAAGGTAAAGCAATGAATAAATGTTCTACCGTCTCCTCTGAGCCACAAAAAGAACATTTAGTACATCACAACCATCTTTTTTTAGCGAGAGGTTATCTTTAGTAAGCAAAACTTTACTGTTTAGAAACCACATAAGAACTTTAATCTTGAGTGGCACTTTTAGCTTCCAAAGATAATTACGCAGAAATCTTGTATGACCATAGCACAATAACACAATATGCAAAACTGACTACCGATAGAATTATTGGCAAAACATATCACATGGGCGCTTTTAAGACGTCTACATAAGCTCCAAAATCTTATTTGGCAGTGGACTAGTTGTGGCTTCTATGAAAAGCACAGAACATTTTAGTCAGCATACAAGAGAAGAATGGCAACAAATGCGAGCTTTCTGACAGGCGGGGGAAGATTGTGACATGCAAGAACATTCTTGGGGGCACTACCACCTTCGGGAATTTCGAAAAGAAACCGTTTAATTTACAGAGAGAATCAGATAGAGTCACAAGTGGTCATGGGATTTTTTTTAGGTGAGCTTGAGCAAAATTGTGCATCAATTATGTTTATATTTCTAAAGAGCAACTTACACCGTTGGATCGAGTTGTTTGGACAAAATTGTGCATCAATTAGTATTGGATAGACAAGTCAAGTTAAGCATCAAAATAGGTCCATCGGGAGAACTTACACTGCACATGGGTCGAGAGAAGAAGAAGAAGAAGAAGAAGAAGAAGAAGAAGAAGAAGAAGCACCGACAGTATGATTGGTGTAAGGAAACGGTTCACATACTTGTTCATGGAGAAATTGCTAGCGAGCTTGTTCGGTCCTCGTCTAGAGCAAATTAAGTAGGTTCTCCGAGAAACAATGACAGGTAGTGGAGTCCTAATATATACCCAACAATGAACGTGAAGGGGGTACAGCCACAGGGGCAAAGAAAGAAGTATAGGAAAGCTCCAATCACGTCGCTAAAATCACGCTTTCTTTCTATTTTTGCAAGATATCGTCCGGGCTAATCTGTGTATTTATGGGATATGATTCGATATTCCTTAAACAATCTCTAGCCTGAGTCAGGTGCTAATTAACACCGCTAGGGTATGGAGATCGCTGAAATCACGCTTGGCTCTTTCTATTTTTGCAAAGAATTTCAGGAGCATCTGATGAATTAGAACGCAGGCCAATTGGTATCCAAGGATTCCTCACCAACCAAACCACGAACGACATTTTTGTTTTGTTTTTGGGCGGGTACATAAATTTGATGTAACAGGTTTTTCCAAGTAGAAAATCATATTTCCGCTGAGAGATTGTTGCACACAGAGAGAGAGATTCCAAGCCTTGATCTCCCATGGAGCAACCAAATCCTCCTCCAGTATATCAAACTTTGTGTAATATATGCTACTGCATTTCAGCATAAGCAATACTCCTAGATAAACAGTTAATGCCAGAAAATTTACTTGCTAAGTAGATAAAATAAGCAACAAAGCTATATATGAACAATCCATCATACCTACAGATGGTGAGATTATCCGTCATGTTCAAAATTCATCTGTACAAACATGCAGACCCTCAAATTTCCAAATCTCGTGACACAGGAATTACAAGAAAGCAACTGTGTGTCCTGACCGTTACAAAGAAGAGAATAAAATAATACTTAAACGGTTACCGATGCTACCTTGGATAGGATGGTAGTTTCAAAAATGAAGTTTTAACTGATGACTAAACAAAAGGAATCATGCCTATGCACCACCTTTTCTTCTCCTAGTAGTTCTTTTCACAGTATATGGAGTTCCAGCAACAACTTTGGCGGTTTTCTGATCATGATCATTCACAGGCTGCTCGTTCAGGGCCTGACTAGTCTCTGTGGGTAAACTTGTACTGGAAACAGTGCTGGTCTCTGTGGGTGAACTTGTTCCGGAAACACTGCTCGTCGTTGTGGGTTCACTTGTTCTGGGAAGAATTCTTGTTTTCTGGGATTTGCTTGCACTAATCTGCCTCCTTAGTCGCAACATCTCACCCTTTGCTAACGCTAGTTCCTCTTCAAGGTGCCTAGACCTCATTTCAAAACTCTCCTTCTCTGTCTGAAGCCTTGTGATAAGATTCTGCGCATCCTCGCTATTTTCTTGAGCCACGATCGTTATTTTCTTTTGTTCATCCAAAGCTTTTGATAGCATTTCCTTCTCTGCCTCAAGAGTGGCATTCTTGGAATGAGTGCTCTCTAGCGCCTTAGACAGTGACAGTGCACTCGTGTTCATCTCGTCCAGTGATCTGGTTGCCTCATCCAGGTCTGCTTCGAGAGCTCTCCGTGCTTGAGAATCTACCTGCAATTGTTTGGCCAAAGCTTCAAGCTCCCTATTCAAAGTACTCACAATTCTCCTTTCATCAACAAGCTCCTGTGTGGTAGACTCAAACTTCTTATACACATCCAGCAATTCTTTTTTCAGATTGTCACGAGCTTCCACAACAGATGTAAGCTCTTTAGATGTAGCATCAAGTTCTTCCTGCCCCTTCTGAACCATCTCTTTAACTGAGACCAGCTCATCTGACAGAGCTTTAGATATTGATTCTACCTCTCCAAGCTTGGAAGTCAGACCATCTTGCATTTCATTGAACTCATTTTGGAGGTTTGTAATCTGTAATACCAGGTCCTGATTCATTATATTTGCTTCCCCAAGTTGATCTGAAAGTTTGGAAACCTCAGTTCTGGAATCACTCAGAGTCTCTTCAGTGGATTGAAGGGAATCTCTTAAACTCTTCACGGCCGCAACTTCATTTTCAAGCATTGCTTTGGTGGCATCCAGTTCCTTGTTCAACTCGACAATGATTTCACGATCTTTATTGGAGTCACTTAATGCAACAGAGAGCTTTCCTTCCAGCTGTTTGATTAGATCATCTTTCTCAGAGAGTAGTCCGGAATCTTGATTTGCTCTTGTCTCAGAAGAAGCCTTCATGTCTGCATACTCATTCATTAACTCTTCTATTCTTCCCTCAGCTTCATTCTTTGCAGAGTTCAATACTTGAAGCTTCTCACTTAGCGAATCAACTGAAGATGTCTTAGAAGCAAGATCGCTTTTAATTGTATGAATCTCTTCCTCAAGTTGCTGTATTTTAGTATTCGCGAGATCAAGGCTTCTTTTAGATTGACCATAGTAAGAGCTAACGGTCTGGTAGTCTGCTTCCTTCGAAGAAAGTAAAGAGCTGAGTTCCTTGATTTGTTTTTCCTTTGTGTCAGTTTCTTGACCAAGAAGACTTAATTTTTCCTGCAAAACATTAGTTTCATCCACTTTCTCTGCCAGCTTGGCTTCAAGCACATCTCTATCATTCCCAGCTTGTGCAATACTACTCTCTAGTCGCTGTATTTCATCCTTAAGATCCTGAGCCCTTGTCTTCTCCATTCTGAACTCTTCGCTTAGTGATGTTACAGTCTTTTTTGTTGAAGCCAATTGATCTAAAAGAGAAGCTTCCTGCTCCTGGAACTTTATTGACTGTGTCTTTTGTGCCGCCTGTTGCTCCAGTAACCTCTTCTCATACTTGTCCCTCGTTAATGAGATCGCTGCCTCGTTTTCAGCCAATTTGCTCTCCAGCTGAAAAAATAGTATTGTACACATGTCAGATAAATATCCATCTACATAGGTCAATTTGAACAAATATAGACTTCAATGTATTAAAGAACTTAAAATACTTTGCATCCCTACACGAGTTGTTTTCTTGAGTGAGCAAGTTAAAAAAAATATGGGGATTTAAGAGTAATGATGTGCACAAGTTTATCAGTGAGCCCTATATATATGGGGGATTTAAGACTATTTTTAGTCACTCCAGCCTATCTAAGTTATCATACACCCCAATTTGAGAGTACCCGTTTCTTTAAAACACACAGGCCCATACGCACCCACGCACTCGCCATCGCGCGCACACACACATATGAGAAAACACGCATGCCAGATAAATGTCCCATCTTCATAGGTCAATTTGAACAAATATAGACTTCAAGGTATTAAAGAACTAACAATGCTTGTTGCATCTCTGCACTAGTTATACTCTTGAGTGAGCCAGTTAAAAAAGCATTATGACGGGAAATAAGAGTATTTATGCACACAAGTTTATCATGCAGTCCAGCCTATGTAAGCTACCATACACCCAATTTGAGAGTACCCATTTCTTTAAAATACACAGGCCCATACGCACCCACACACTCGCCATCGCGCGCACACACACATGAGAAAACAAACACGCATGGAAAGAAAAAAAATATGTGTATGGACACTACTATTTGCATCAATTCTCCTTTATTCATTTCTTGGGATCTTAGCTAGCAGTATACAAAAATATCACTGGGCAGTTTGAAAGATTGTCAAATGAGTGGAGAACATGCTGAATAAGACATAGTGAGGCTCATCGGATGGCAAAATGTACAAAGCACTAATCAAGGAAAAACATGCTAACCAATCTCCAACATAGAATAACTCAGTTTAACACAAAGGTAAGATCGCCAATGAAGAAATTCAGAAAAAAAATCATATTAATGTAGCCCCTCAACTGAAGCTTTTGTCACGAAAGCCGATTACGTAAGGATATGCTGCTTATTCATCTCTTAATAAGAACTTTCCAAATATAATCACAATAAAGAGTACACAGAGGTGGTGGCTATTCTGAGAGAGGGACATGTTTGACATTCAGCAAGGACTACTAAGGCATGATTATCATTAAGGCTATACTGAATTACAAATCGGCATATCATAACAGACAAACAGCAGACACTAAGTACAGGTTTGCAGATGACTTACAGATGAGATGACTGATTGCAGGGCCTTCTTTTCCTGTCGAGAAGTACCATACAATGCAGCAAGAACACCCGAGGCAACAACTGCAATTGCATTCAGAAGGCCAGAAAGTGGATTTTCTGGAGGTTGTTCTTGCACCACTGGTAAGGGTGGTTCAGGTTGAGGGGCTTGTAGAGGAGTTTCTGCCTGAGCATCTCCAGGCTGAGGTTCATCAACCTTTGGGGCATCCTTTGTCTCTACAATGATAAGGCAACATCAACTAATTACCTAAATTTGCCAAGTCATGATAAATGAAAAACAAATAAACAATATCCGATATGTCTAAAAAATATTTCTAAGTTAGTTGTACGAGTATGCAAGCACTAGACCGCAACTCTAGTGGGCAATGGGCAGCACCAGGATAACAAAAAGACAAAGGAATTCAAAAATATTATTTTAAACAAAAAGGCCATGAGTGATACTCAACCATAGTCCCAGTTTTAAGAAAACAACACGTTCGAATAGTAAACCCAACCAGTACAGCGTTCAGAGGGACCATGCCGAGTTTGCAGGTACACTGGAAAATATATATAGACCAGAAGGAGAAAGTAACACACAATAGTTATAGTAGATTCGAACAGGATTTTCTACAGTATTCATAAATCCTATCTTTAGTATGCCTATTTAAAATGAGTGGGAGTTCTGACCATCAAGCACAGCCTTGTTAGGTTTACAGATGATTTTATTACGTCCAATCTTGAAAGTTTTGTAGCAATTCTGAGCTTGATGATCTATCCTCGGGGTTCCAAAAACTGCGATAAAATTAAGAAGTGATATCTGAATCATATGCCATATTCAAACTCGAAATTCACTTGAGATAAGTCGTAAGTAATGGTGCATAACTGCACAACTGTAATAAAAAAGTTGTTGCATCATAATCTCAGAATTAAGCACACTCATGAGACACGGACTGCACTCAAGTGCAGAATTTATGCATTTTCCAAACCAACAGATACTGCACTGCACGTGTGAATTTAGACATAAGCCTTTGAGGCGTGGCATAGATCAAGGGTAAGACTCAGTTTTAACCTTTTAGGAGTTATCCATTGTCATGATCGGCCTTTTATAGAGGAATATATAAGAATTTCTGTTAGAAAAGCAAATCAGTAGGTCTTGGGTGATATTTCTGAAATAATGTAGTAGCAAAGATTCACGTTTAAATTTGAGTTTCGGCAGAAATAGTCTTGGTATATAAGATCTCATGCATCTCTGCAATGGTAGAATGCTACATTAGTGGTTCTAATGCCTCAAACATTACTCCCTGCATAGTTGCATAGGTGTGCAGCTGCACTGTTTTAAACTTGGTTCAGGAACTCAGGCTATGTGGCACATTTCAAATTCCCAGGTCATAACGTCAGGTGGAAATTTCCATCTGATGTTTAGGTGTGAGTCTAAGACGGCAGGCTGTCACTCAACCCCTTTGTTTTAGCAGTTCAGAATGTACAGGTCAGTTAGTTAAAAATCTGGGTTAAAACCCTTTTCCTCGAACAGTATCAGACAGATTAGACGAACATACACAAAAGCATGATTGACGTGGATACGCGAATCCTGGGACGGAGCGGTGACACTGACCAGTGACGAGTCCCCCGGTGCCGGGCGCGGCCGCCTTGGCGGCGGTGTCGCGGAGGAGCGGGAGCGCCGAGACGCCGAGGAGCACGGCCCGCCGCGCCAGCACGCACCGGGCCGCCTGGGACGGCCCGCCATCGGACGACGACGACGCGACGATGGGCCGCGCGCGGTGGCGGCCGGCGGGGGAGCGGTGCCGGAGGGCGAGCGGCGGCGAGGGCGAGGGCCAGAGGAGGAGGAGGTACCCATCGCGCCAGCCCTGAAAAGTAGCGGGCGGCGGGAGTGGGAATGGCGGTGGTGGTGCAGAGGGGGATTACCGGATTAGGAGCTGGACCATGGAGGCGAAGCAGGAGAGAGAGTGGTGGGTGGTGGGTGGTGGGTGGCTGGATGGTGGGCCTGAAATTCGAGGTTTGACTCGTTTGAAACTCGCTCATGAAATATATGGAATTTTAGATATATTAGTACCAAACTGGTAATACTTTTTTGCACTAATAATGGTGTAGAGTTTGTATTTCAGCATTGATCAATACTTTGACCGAAGATGTAAAATTGTTGAAAGACCATCAGTGGTTCAGAATTGGTACGAAAATTACTTGTTTTTTCGTATGCGCGTCATATTTGAACACTTAGAATGTGTTAGTCGAGTTATCTAGCTACTCGCGACCTACTCACGAGTAGCTTGGTCAACAACGAGTTCAGAAATGAAACTTGCCTCGTCTAGTGAGACGGCGAGTTCGAATCGAGCCGAGTCACAAGCTACAAATTTAGCCAAGAGTTTCGAGTTTTAATTCCAGCCTTTAATGGTGCGAGCTCAGGACAATTCCAACGCGCTCACAAACACAATTTGTGTCCGAGTTTGCCCTTTGGTCAACAAAGGGACAACGTTCAAGATTTATGTCTAGCTTTTCTTAGCTACTGCAACCAATACAGCGACCCATTTGGTCTATCCTATCCGTTTTTTTCTCCTTTTCAAACTATTGCCCATATTTCACAAATATATTTTGGAAACAAAACTTGCAATTTTTCATATACGAGCTACTTCCATCTATGGATCCACATCCACTTGCCGGTTCCCACGAGCTAGGCTACTCGATGTTCTCTCCTCTCACCGGCAAATCTCGCCTCTACTTGCTGGTTGGCAGTGTGGCGAGCCATTGTCGGCGCCGGGTGGCGAGCAAGAGCTAGCAACACACGAGGAAGAATACGAGAGGAAGAACATGGAGAAAAGAGAGAGAAAAATGATCTGGAAAATATTCTGTGTCGGTACGTGTATGTGTTTTCCGGCCTGTTTCTACCCTTAAAACATGTTTACGTTTTCTCCCTTATGTTTTAAGGGTTCGATTTTTAAGAGATCTGGTAGAGATACTCTAACAGCCGTTGGATTGGATCGGCACGGTCACAAAATCCATCCCCACGCCTCCCAACCCGAGAGGAAGAGCCGATTAATTACAATCCTATGGATGGTTAAATACAGAAAAATTACAATGTATTCCTTAGGGTTTATAGTAGTATAACATGAACATCACTTCTTCCAGGCCTTCAAGCCATAAGAACACGCAAGTACCACTTGTACTCTCATGATCGCATCTAATCTAGAGGAGAGATTCAAGTCAAATCTGGCAGGTCAAGACGGCATGCTGAGAGGAAAGGATAGATTTTTTTTTTGAAACGGGGCAAAAGTTTTACCTTTTATATTGATATAGGAGAAACAAACACAGCGCGGCCTAGGCCAAATTAAAAACTAGTACAACAAGGTGCATGAAAAAACAATCAACCAACACCGTCTAGTCTGTCCGCTAAGAAGATCGTCATATCATCGGTGTCAGACGCCTCTATGCAACTATCTCGGCGAGAGCTTTATCACCAGCCAGAACCCAGTTCTTCCCCTCATCTTTGATCTTCTGGATGAGAGTCGACGGCATCGAGAAGGTGTTGTTGAAAACACGCACGTTTCTTTCCTTCCAAATTTCCCAAGTGATGAGCGGAATTGCAGATTTGAGCCCTTTGGGGTGCGCAGTGGGGGACTTGGAGATCGCCCGCCAATAGTCGAGGACAGTATGGCGGCCTATGCCCATGTCCTGCACCAGGGAGGGGCAGGAGAGCCAGGAGGCAGCATCCTGCCAAATACGGCTTGAGAATCTGCACTCGAAAAGGATGTGCCTAGCCGTCTCGTTCTGACACTTGCAGAGCTGACATAGGAGGGTGTGCGGTCATCCCCTCTTAGCGAGACGGTCGGAAGTCCACAGCCTGTTCTGCACCACCAGCCAAGTAAAGAATCTGCATTTGGGTGGCGCCCACGTCTTCCAAACCAGATTGTTGAACGAGCAGGGATTGGATCCGATGAATTGCGCCTTGTATGCCGATCCCGTCGAGTACTTCCCATCTGGGGTAAGTGTCCATCTGATGGTGTCCCTGGAACTGGGGTCCAACGTAACACCTTGTAGAATGCCCCAAAGGTTAAAGGATAGATATTTGATCTCCTGATTTCATCTTACGATTTTAAATGGCCACGGCGACCATTGCGACCACGTGTACCATTGGAAGGGCGTCTGCGGGGCTTTGACCACGCCAAGTAAAGAGTAAAGGCCCATATCAAGCTCAAACCACAAGCGACGAGCCTAACATTCTTCAAAAAATTCCTATAACTAGCTCCTGACCTGCAAAACGAAAAGCAAATTTGATGAACTGGATAAACTTTCGACAAAGTTGAATATGCATATTAGCCCAAACTGCACATTCTTGTAATAAGCTGTCCTATTAAAAATCAAACAATATGTATTTCCATTACCATTTAGTAAACTGAAATGCGAGCGTAGAATTTTTTTTCGAGGATAAGGGGGGGGGGGGGGGGGGGGGGGGGGGGGGGGATAAATCCCCACCGGTTGTTTCATTCATCGAAAAGTAGCCTGGCGGGCCATGTTCTTACAACAGAATAGCACTTGTACAGGGGATACAGGGGAAGAGAAACAACGAAATACATGAAAAATACAACTAGAAGAGGGAAAAGCAAGAGCCACCAAGAGACACCAGAGGTAAGGGGGTGTTGTCGAGGGATCACAAATGCCAAGAGTCAGCAATCAGCCTCACGCACCGCACCGGCGTGCGACTCGAACCCTAGGCACAACTGAGGAGCACCACCATCATCATTGGAGTGACAAGCCTAGCACATAGCACTATCCTAGACAGGGAGCTCCGCCACGGAGGACGAGTCGAAAAGCAGGTGGGGGAGCCATACATTGTGTCGTCATCGAACAAAGGTGAGCCGAGACGCTTCCAAGAGCACGAAGCTCCCACACCGCAACAGTGACCACTGGAGGTTTCCGGACAAGCACAACCATGTGATCAAGACCACGTGAGGTCTTGCCAAAGTGAGAAAACACACCGCCGTCGGCCCCAAGCTAGCCGAACCAACACCACCAAAACGCAGCACCTTCAGCTCACGCAACAACAATCCAAACATTGGGGTCTCCAAGATGACGCCTCCAAGGAGGTAGTGCTGTCAAGGGCACAACACCATCATCCGACCTGGCAAAGTCCAGGGTTTTCACCCGGAGACCACCAAAGAGCTGTAGGTGCTGGAGCTCCACAACGGCACCTCCTGTGAGGAGACGGCGTCCAAAGACGCCGCTGCCGCCGGCAACGACAAAGTCAATGCGGGGTTCTCACCCGGAGTTTGAGCAACCGTACAGCAGAAGGCAGTCGAGCACCACCGTAGCCATCCGCACCCAAAAAGAGGCCGGAGGGCAGAGGTGGGAGTGGCGGAGGCCCACCAGCGCAGCTCCCGCGGAGCCATCCGCAACAAATTTAGGCAGACGCCCACCAGCGCAGCCTAGAAATTTGGCAGGTGGGAGTCAGTCAAACTTCTAGCATGCTCGGTAAAATACATGATGTGAACGCAGCTTCTAGTAAAGAACATGCAAAATAAAATGGAAGTGGGTCGTCATATATCAAACACAACTATTTGAAGAAAAATAATCTCCTGTTCTTTTGCCCAGCAATTTGCCAAGCAGTGAGGGTGTGATGTGTGCTGCAACAGTCGTGACCAACTGACCATGCGTAAGACAGCTTCACAGCTCTACTGTGAAGTGCATGGACAAGGAACTCATTTTCCATCAGAAAATGGTACCAACAAGAACAAAAATCTCTAGATGCAATGACCCGTCAGGCAATGATAAAAACTGTACTAACAGTAACTAACAGAGGCAGTGCTGTATCTGGACTTCTTTAAAGACTGAATTGAAAGACATACAAATATGGACCATCAGATAAAATGTAGGATGCCTAGGGGCGCCGCACGCTGCATTTTGCGATGAGGTAATGAGGTATACACATGGGTAGTTTGAACCCAAATGATGGGTTTTTTTTTAGATAAGGGGGTGCGGATCTCCACCCAAATGATGGGGTGTGTCAAGTTTGTTTGAATATACGTTTAAGTACACCATGGAGGAACTAAAACGCACAAATCATAGACTGTCCCCATAAATGCAGTCCAATATGTAACAAGAGAGAATGTACTAGTACTTACGCTGCGAGTTGTGCTGCCGCCGATGGTTCTTCATCGACGATTGCCTTTGATGAATAAGCTCGCAGGGCCCGCCTAGAAGAGTCCATAGATGCAGACTTCATGTGATTAACATTTGTTGAACGCATGCCAGTTCTAGGGCAGCTTATTTTCGCAGCAGCAGCAGCAGCAGCCTGAGGACATGGGGATGTGCTCAAGTGCCTTATTGCCTGCATGCATTAGGCAAGATAAGAAAATCAAAACATGCACATTTATGAACAAAATTAAGAAGGCGAGGTGCGATGTCGGTTTTGACACTTAGAAGCAACCATGAAAAAACTAGCAAGCATAAATTTGACCATTGAGATTAATGGCAGATTGTAAAAGCACGTCATTTTTTATATCAGTTGAGGCATGTTGTTTTTTTATTAACTAAAATTTGGATACAGGAGCTCTAGCATTCACTTAAGGAGGCGAGATACATACAATGGGTCAGTTTTGACCATTTAGAGCGTCACACGAAAAAAAAACTAGTCAAAGCATACATTTGAGAATTGAGATCAATGCCATGATCAATATTATATAACTAAATTTTATAAGTTGAATCGTGTTTTCTTTTAACTTTCGAAATTTGGATAGGAGAACTAGCATCCATCACTTTCAAAGGTGACACACACTGGGTCAGCTTTTGCCATTTAGAGAAGTAACCAACAAAGAACAAGTAAAAAATATACATTTGAGAATTGAGATTAAAGCAACTGTCCAAGATTGCAATTACAGTGTTTATTTTATCAGTTAAACTTTTTTTTTTCCTTAGTGAAATTTGAATAGGAGCTCTTAGCATTCAGTCAAAAGGAGGAATGTGGCACTGGGCTGTTCCTAGGATTGAACCCCGGCAACGTTTCCACCATCACAGCTATCGGCTATTAAGCTTGTAGCTCGGCTCTTATCATCTTATCTATACCATCCCAACGCAGTAAAAAGTAAAGCATAAATATGTAGGCACTTACAAGGCCACAAAGCCCAATATTATGTGGCATCAGCGGGCTTGGGTGGAGGTTGAGAACTCCACGATAAACAGTATTGAGCGTTCTAATACCATCCTGAAATACGAGAAAACTCAATCGATCAAGTTTCCATTATTTAAGAATCATGGGGCATACAGTTGAATGAACAGACTGAACACAACAATAACAAGTAAATACGAATATAAGATAATTCTTTCTAACAATAGAAGGAGGGAGTAATCCAGGACAGTATATACCTACCGAGATAGGTCGGGCCGCCGGAGCGGCGGCCGCCGCTGCTGGAGCAGACGCGTGGAAGAGGGCTCCCGATCTGGCCACCGAGGAGGTGGTTTTCTTGAGAGCGAATCGCAATGCCATCGCAAATCGATTGTGGCTTATTACGAGCAATCAAGCGGCTCTAACAAATCTTCGTTCCCACCGAAAGTTAACGTGCTGTTCGACTTGGACAGACCGATGGATGGATTGTGCAGCTGCATATAAATTACAAACGAAACTGAAACCATAGCTATAACCCGCCTCGCCTCGTAGCTGAGCTAGATTCGTACTAGGATTCCGGGTTCGGATCAAGCACGACTGCACGAGAACGATGGCGAGCTCGGGTTACTGTTTTTTTTAAGAGAGAAACGAGCTTGGTTACTAATCCGTCGCAGCAGTTTTTGTTTTGAGAGTTGAGACTGCCGCGAGCTCAAATGCTGGCCATCGCCCATCGGGCCCTGTCCGGCACCGCCCAGGCACGAACAGTGCCAGACTCAGCCGGCCCGCTTCAGATTTTGTTTCGTGCCGTGCCGGGCGGCCCACGTGACTGAAACCAAGCTCAACTAATTTCGTGCCCGGCACAAGGGCCCGGCGGACTGTTTCGGGCGATTTCAGTCTGATCCGGCCGTTTCAACCTGTTTTTTTTTTGTTTCTGCCTGCTTTCTTCCCCTTTTAGCCTGTTTTATTCAAAACAAATCCAGAAAAAAAGTATTTAAGAATCAGGTGCTCGGCTTCGCATGATTATTGGCCTTTGTCCTGGCACGGCCCGAAAACAGCGTCTCGTGCTATGCTAGGCCCTCATGCCACATTTCTATGCCTTCAGGCGGCGTGAAAAAAAGCCGGCATAGACAGACAACTAGAAGGAGCTAACTTACTCCCGATAGTGGCCAATAAGTTCTTTCATCGGAGTAAAGGTTGTTCCTTTGAGAGCGGAAATTTGGAAGACGAGATCCATGGAGACAATGATTATTTCTATCATTAGCCACTCCCGATAGTGGCCAATAAGTTCTCCCGATAGTGGCCAATAAGTTCTTTCATCGGAGTAAAGGTTGTTCCTTTGAGAGCGGAAATTTGGAAGACGAGATCCATGGAGACAATGATTATTTCTATCAGTGCGCAAACAATCAATGTGAAATATGACACTTTGGATAGAAATGACAAATTTCTGAATCTCAGATGTGAATAATGCGATATTCAAAAAAACATTTGTAAGGATTTGTCATTTTTCTGTAGGCTAGAGTACAAAATATATCGGTTTTAAAATTAGCATGACATTAGAATAGGTCATTTTCAACATTCAGGATTTTTTAAATTTTGTAACATTGTAGGACACTAGAATGTTGATTAAATTTTTAAAAAATGGATTTGTCATTTTTAGCAGTTTACGGGGATAATGAGACTAAAATTTTGATTAGATCTGAGTTTATTTATTGGAACATGCTTCTTATAGGACACTAGAATGTTGGTATGGTTTGGTTTCGGTTTGAGGTTATGATTTTTGTTTCCAAAGAGCTTGTTAGAGTTTTGAGTTAATGGAGCTGTAATAAAAGGAGCTGTTGTGAGATGTCACTTACTTGATTGGTGGAGGTTATCCCCTTAGGCTTTGAGTATCTACTACAAATTATGTTGCTGATTGCGGCTTTTTCACTGAAAGCTGTGGGCTTTTGCCCTTCATTCGAATAAAAAGATATAAGCCGGTCTCTCGTAAAAATTGTTAGATTTCATAAAGGATAATGTATTGTTTGCTCTTAAGAAAAACCACACGTACAAGCTTTCCAAAAAATCCTAAAATTGTATAGAAAGAACGGGTAATCGTATGCAACGTGCTATGTCCTTTTTCTAGTGTGCAGCACGCTTGTGTTACTATCACTTCTCCCCACCTCACGGTTAAAACATGCCAACAGCTTCCCGAAACTACCGTTGTAAAACCACCTGGACATTGCTTTTTTTTAAAAAAAATTCCACATATATTAAACCAACAAAAAGTACACGATTATATCTATTACAAAAACAGAACTTTTCTGAACGCAGCCGTAGAACAACGCCAAAACCACCAAACCACACACCTGTGAATACCACCGAAGGTTCTCCTTTTTAAATTTTGAGCCGCGATGCCAAGGCTTTGTGCACGCACGCAGCCATTAAATTAATCAAGCAACATCGGCAAGAGCACCACCACTAATATTTCAGGGACAAATAACCGAATCACGTTGTCGACGTCGTTGGGAGCCAAGAGAACGAATAACCATTGCCGAAGACGTAGTAGCCGGGATAGATATTGCGAGGACAAACCTCATCGCGGCAACCATGAGAAAAACTCCAAGATAGATCTGGCGAAGTAAGATCTGAAGAACCATTCGTAGACAGACTTAATCTTTCAAAGCCACCATTGACGTCGGGAAGGATATCTCATCGTCGAACGAAGCGTGGGAGATCACTTATTGCACACGATACTATCTCCATTAACGAAGAAGATGACGATCAAAACCAAGCTCTAACATTAATGATCTTCGTATAGCGCCGTGCGCAGGTCCGATGTCCCCACCCTTTCTAATGCCTGAACGGCAACTAGAGAAGGCGAGAACCCGTCGAATCTTTGCCGGCAGCCACGATGAAGATGCAGATGCCATTGCTGATGCACGCACGCACGCACGTACGGGCACGGCGCGCCCGTGGTTTGAAGCAGCGCTCACCCAGCCCGTCGTCGTCATCAGCCGCTGCTGTCATGCCATGCCCCATAAAAAGATGCAGACGTCGAGCTCAGCGAGGGGCGCGGCATGGCCGGCTCTGAATCCTATACAGGGCCTGGCCTCTGGCCTGTCAGGTTCATTTCCTGGATCGGCAGAGCCCATTTCTAGATAAATCGGCTCCACCCATCCCACCATCCTGAATTCCCGCTGCCGCCGGCCATGGATATATCTGATCTGATCTCACCCATAGATTTCAGCAAAAGCTTTCTTAATTCTTCCGCTGCGTCTGCGTGCGTCACTGGCCTTTTTTGGGAGGAGGGTTGGATACATACATATGCTCCAAGAGTATCAGTAATTATCGGTTGCAGATCAGTCAAATGTCATGAAGAACTGGGAGTAGTGAGTGTCTCATCTTTCACTCAAGTTAGCTGGGCAACTATTTTCTAGTCAGGTAGTCTAGCTTGATCACTTCAGTACTGGTCTCTTGATTTCACCCATTATCAGACACTAGCAGCCTAGGTTTTGGTAGGGCATGGGGGGAAAAAGATGCCCTTAGTTCTAAGTGGAGCAGGCAAATCAAGTCAGTTAAACCATCATCAGCATCATGTCCTCTCCATCATCATCATCTTCATCGGTGATCAAAGTAAAAGAAGAATGGAGATGACCCAAAGCAGCTCAATGTCATTATCTCTCACAGGGTAGTGTAGCAATGTGCAGACATGGTCACTGCTGCCAGCAGGAGGAAAATGAAAGAAAGAAAGAAAGAAAGAAAGAAGATGAAGAAAAAGGATGGGTGGCTCTGGCCAGCAGCCTCAAGATCAAAACTACAGGACTAAAGGCAAGCGGGCAGGCGACCTCTTTTTTTCTTGTTCTACAAAGCCCAGATCCCTGAAGGTTTCAGGACTGGTAAAAATGGCAGCAGCGAAGCTCCATCAGACCCCCACCACAAGTGGCAATGACCCACCAAGAACGGGCACCGTTTCTTCCTCCTCTCTTCTTCTTTCGCTTGCTGCATCTAAAACCAACAAGCTGATCGACAATGGCAATGTGCACTGGTGATAAATGGATCGATCAATGGTGATCATCCATGCCCTGGCAGTGGCAAGGGAAAAAAATTTGAGTGCATGATTGTCCTGAGGCGAAAACGACGTGATCTCGGTTGGTCCATCATCGCAGAGGGTCATGTCGCCACCATCATGCCGGCCATGAAGATGTCCTCGTGCAGCGAGGAGCAGGATGAGCGAGGGGAGCCGATGCTGGTGATGTTGTTCTCGGCTTTCTCTTCGATCAGGATCTCCTGGTCACGGCACTCGGCGCTGCAGAATGCTTTCTCACCGCTGCAATAATACATGACAGATCAATAACATTCTTTCTGAAGATGAATCCAAACTTCCAAAGAACAGTTATGATATCAAATAATGCAGTCGGATCTCCGATTGATGGACGCCCAAGCAATTTGTTTCAGTTTATTATCGTTCTAGATTGTAACAATCTCCAAACAAACAAATACTGAATCTGATGGCAATTCAGCATGCAGTCGTACAGTTCATGTGCAGTTTCAGTCTGTCGAGATTGCAAAAGGTTTCAGGTTTTAGCAAGATCTCTTCTCCCAAACCAATTAGGATCGCTCCCAGATGAACAATGCAGCAATTAGTCGTTTAATGAACTCTGTTCTTTCAGATCAGTAAAAATATCTTGAATCTGAAATGATTGCAAAAATAATGCAGTCGAAGAAGCAGAAGAGAAGTCATGGACAGTAGTACATACCGGTAGATGTAAATGTCATTGCCCTCCAGCTTCTTCTTGCAAGTGAAGCAGGAGCTGAGGAAATCCACGGCGCCGGCATCGGCGGCCGTCTCGGTGGCGCACTTGACCACCAGGTAGGACTTGGCAGCTCCGTCATTCACCTCCACGGCGGCCTCAACATCCTGAGGTTCAAGGATGCAGTCCCCAAAGATGTGAGTAGTCTTGGGGTTTGGGCCACGGGCGATGATGCAGGTGTAGTCCTCCGACTGCTCGACCTCGCTGGCCGACACCGAGCCGACGAACCGGCGGCGGCCGGCGATCGACGCCGGCAGCGAGCCTGGCCCTGGGAGCTCGCCGAGGTGGAAGCAATGCCGCTTGGCGCCGGACTGAGGCCCAGCGTCGGGCTCCGGACCAGACTTCAGATCCCCGCCGTGGAAGAACCTGCTGCAGGGCACGGACATGCCGGCGGTGGCCGCGGAGGCCGGGCAGGAGACGGTCTTGCCGAGCTCCGGCTGCGAGTGGCCGCCCCCGCCGCATCCCTTGGGCGTGGACTTGAGGCGGAGCCGCGGGCTGAGCACGCAGGTCGTCGTGGCGCCGGCGCCGGCGCCGTCGCCCCCGGTGACGTCCACCACGAGGCCGAGCCCCACGGGCTCCGAGTCCCAGGTCCTGGGCGAGCGCGGGGACCGCAGCAGCAGCGCCTTGGGGTCGAGCGGCGACGTCGGGCTCCGCTCCGACTCGCCGCCGTCCGGGGACCGCTTGGCGGCGGCCAGCCCGACGAAGAGGCGCGGCACGGCGAAGAGCGCGCCGCCGGCGCCGCGGGGCCGGCCGGCGTCTCCCCCGCCCCCGCCCGGGCCCTGGTCCGACACCATCCTCCGCAGCATCGCCGGCCGGAGCAGCCTAACCGCCTGAAACCGGGGACGGACAGATCGATCGATCAAGAACGCGCACAAGAAGACATCACCACAAATCCACCCCGTCCCACGAATCCAAGACACGTTCTTTCACCCCGGAACGAACACCCTCGTCCAAGATCACACCACCCCGGAGGAAACCGCTAGAAACCAGTCCCTCTCATCTCAACCCGTCCCGTCACAGCAATGCGACCTCGTGAGCGAGCAAGAAAGAAAGAAGGGAAGAAGCCGGCGGCCGGCCACCTCCTCACCTTTCTCCTTCCCCCTTTCGCTTTTGCAGCTAGCTAGTGGTAGCAGCAGCTACGAGTATCTCTCTGCTCTTCTTCTTGCTCTGCCAATGGCACTGCGTCGACAGACAGGGACGATGAAGAAAGCTATGGGGATGGGAGTGAGCGAGCAGAAAAGCACGGGAGGGGGGAGCCAAACCACGCTCACTCCTACTGCTGCTCGTACCACTCTATGGCACCCACCGATGCTCCCCCTGCGTCGCTTTCGCACGCATCAAAATCAGAGACGACGACGCCCGCAGTGGGGAAGGAGAGAGATGGTGGCTTGTGAAATACACCAACCTCCTCGCCATTCATGGGTGTCAGAGGAACGGAGGCGCTGGTCGTCTCCCCTCCCCGTTCTCTGTAGCGGAAGGGCGATTTTTGCTTCCACCCGGTCGATCCACCTCCTCGTCGTCGATCCGTCGGATCCCTCGCCCTCCGGCGGCCGCCTCGGCGGCGGGAGGGTGGGGATCCCCGCCTCGCGTGTGTAGATAAGGTAGGTTCTTTTGGGGCAGCCGGCGGCACCGTGGAGGCGGTGGTGTCGCTGGTGTGGTTTTTGTTGCAGGCGCTTCTCCTCTCTGGCGGTGGCGCTCGTGGAGCTCCGGGCTGGTGCGTCTGCTCCCCTGGCACCCGCGGATCGGTGGATCCGCGCCGTGCCTCGATCTACTGCCAGATCCAGTGGCGGTCTCCGTCCTGGCGGTGGATTCGTTCGGAACCCGGGGCTCGCCGGGATCCACGACTTCGTCCAGCGGCGGCTCCGAAGACGACTCCGGCAAGGAGGTGTGGTTGGGACAGGGGGGCGCTCGCCCCGGCCGTTCATCGATTCAAGCTCCGCCGTGGCGCGGCAGGCGGGCACGGCGGCGTCTCTCATAGGGCAAAAGCATCCCTGACAGTGGCAAGATGGAAGGTGGTCGTCTTCGTCTCCGACGCCGGCGTGGTCGGTGCTCCCGTAGCTTCTGGTTTCGATTTCTTCCTCGTATTGTACGTTTCCTGTTCTTCCGTGTACTCTGTATGTGGTGTTTGTTGAATATACGTGGAAAATTGCAAAAAAAAAAAGAGGAACGGAGGCAGACGTGACGTTTTAACATCAACCCCTGCGTGTACACTGTACCCTGCGGTCGGTGCATACGCGTATGAATACGGTCTACCAGCGGGTGCTATGCGATTCCATGGACGGGGGCATAAGAAAATCATACCATACTAATAGACGCACCTGCGGAGTCTGTTCCCCTCTCCCGTCACTGTTTGAGAGAGGAGAAGGCGATTTTTGGACACCGTCCGTCGACCCGCCGCGTGCTCGCCGCCGCGCCGCGGGATTCCTCTCCTCCGCCGGCCGCTTCGGCGGCGGGAGGGTGGGGGATCCCCGGTGCCGGCTTGTACCTATGGTAGGGTAGGGTGGAATGTCTGCCGGCGGCGCCCTGGAGGAGGTGGTGTTGGTGGTGGGCGTTTTGGTGCTGGCGCGTTCTTCTCCGGCGGCGGTGCTCTCTGGGGCTCGGCGTCGACGCGCACGGCTTCGTGGAGCTCGAGGCCCGGTGTGGTGCTCGAGATCCTTTGTTTCCCGTCAGATCTGCAGTGGCGGCGGATCTGGCGGAGGGATCCCGGAGCTGCTCGAGTTCTTCATCTCCTCTCTGCGGCGGATCCGAAGGCGGCTGGGGTTAAGCGGCGTTGCTGGGCCAGAGGGGCGTCTGCCGTGGCGTTCATCGACAGGAGTCCCGCCGCGGCGCGGCGGGCAAGCTTTGCGGCGCCTTTCAAGGGAGAAATTTGCTCCCAGGCAGTGGCAAGACGGCGGTTGCTGCTCTTCGTCTTCGTCGCCGGTGAAGCTGGTGATCTTGGAGCTAGCTCTGGCTCCTCCTCCTCGTATTGTTCTTCCCTTTCTGTTTTAGTTCTATGTACTATGTATGTGGATCTTTGGTGAATATACGTGGAAAAATTGCAAAAAAAAAAGCATAAGAAAATCATAAAGGCCCCGTTTGGATCAAAGGATCTTTGGAGGAATTTCACAGGAAAAGATGAAAGTTTCCTATAGCAGCGTTTGAAACACAGGAATGAAGCATAGGAAAAATATAGGAAAGTTTCCTACGCCTACGTTTTCACGGGAAAACCACAGGAATCAAAACATTAGCTGGGAGCTCATTTTTAATTTCCTTTGCGTCCATCGAGGCAAATGAACGTTGCCTCCAAAGGTTTTACACGTTGATATCAGGCAAATTATTTCACTGAGGCAATTAAGTTTAATTCCTATGCCGTACCATTTCCTGTGTTGACCGAGTTGAAATTTTTCCTGTGTTTCTCTTTCCTCAGTTTTGCGCCTGTATTCCTTTCCCGATCCTCTATTTTTCATATTCCCGTGTCTCTACTTTCCTGCGTTTCAAACATGCCCTTTAAAAAGAGATTAGCTGAACAAATTAATATTTGTCCGGTTTGACATATAATATCAAGAAGAGGAAAAAAAAATTGAACGTTTTTCTAATGGTTATGTCTATTTTTATCCTTAAATTGTTCTCAAGATAGACATCTTTACAATAACCAGTAGAGACTAGGATGAAGTTTAAATTACTTTGAGATCCTGAATTTCAAGAGCAGCCTATACTTTATCTTGAGTCGTTAATATGTTCAAAACTTCGATGCCAACAAATGCACCAAATAGCATGCATGTATTTAAATAGGACTTCATGTGCATATCTTTTCATGTTCTCAGTTTGGACTCATATTTTTCTATAGTATATTAAAAACTAGAGAAGGTTGTAGTATTTTTGCCGTCTCCCAGCTATACTTTATTGCTGCAGCTTGCAGGTCATTTTTTAGCTAAATTCTGCAGGAGGTTTGTGGTGATCAATCCGTTGTACAAAAGTTAGTTTGTAGAATTCATGGATACTATAACTATCCAGGCCCGGAGGCTTCAATACCAGGTACTAGACCTGTCACCTCGGTCTGGTGTGCGGTGCTGGTAGGTGTAGAGGTATTTCAGACACCACGTATTTCGAGTTTCTTAAGTGTCTGGAGGAAAATTTATAATGTTAATGAAGGCTTAGATTCATTGAACATAGGCTAATAATTGCATTTTTTATACATTTGAGCAGAATTCAACTTCGTTCATTCACTTTGTTGCTTTCTCAATGCAGTGCTCCACGGCTTAGTAGCTGGGCTTTCACTTTGCTCTCTACCCCTCTCTCGCGAAACCCTTACTTTAGAGTCTCCACCATCACCCTGGATCTCTCCCATTCTCCTCTTACGGTATGCCCCTGCTAACTAGGTTAGTTCGTATGTTGCGAAATGGCCGTAGTGCTAGGTCGCTTCTGCGTTGCTCGTTTGGGCTGCTATCGAGGGGTACCCTAGGCTTGGCGATTGCCTCTTGAGGTCGCATCCCGCGGTGGAAACAGAAGCCCGGAGAAGGATCTACCGATGCTCGTCTAAATAAGCTCGGCGGAGCTCTACAAGGGTGGGATCTCAAGCTCCATATTAGTCCTTGATGCCTTCTTGGTGAGGGGTGAAGGATGGAGGCGAGTTTTTTCTCATGATGTTGCGATGTTGTGGGAAGGTGGAGCACGCGCGAAGGCGGGTGTTGTTGTTCCTCTTGTTTGCGGAGGTCATCAACTATAGCCGCTTTGCGTTGATGTTACTTAGGGACAGAAAGCCACTCTTCTAGACCGGTAATTCCCTGATAATTATTTTTTGGGAAAATTTGCTACAGGACACCGTTATTTTGTGTCCTTTGTCCAAACACACTAAACTTTTATGTCTTTGCTCAATACCATTATAATTTTGTGGCAATTTGCTATAACACACTATCTGTACTGAAACGGAAAGATTGACCTCTTTCTTCTCTCCTCCTTCCTCAATTCGATTTCTCTCTCCTGGTCTCTTTTTAAGTGTGAGAGCTAGACCACGTGCTCGCGCAAACGGTTATGGCGCTCGGCCGCTACACTGTCCGTCCTGGACGGTCGTCCGCGTAACCCTTTGGTCTCGTTCATGTCGTGCCCCGGCGACCTTTGATTGCGCTAGGGACCATGCCACCTGGCCAAAACAGCGCCGCTCGGTCGACCTCGATCGCGTCGACGATCAGGCCATCGGTCGCCCTGACACTTCGTCGCCCCACGCATGCTAACCTTGCTGCAGCGGTCGGGAGTCAACGGCTGCGTTGCCGATGTCGGCCTAGGCCTGGTCTTCACGATGCACTTCCGGCGAATAATACGCATGCTCGTTGAATTCCGACAACGCACGCACAAATCAGCTATGCAAGCAGGTACAGACCTCAATTGAATCGATCGATCTGCTTTAGGCCCTACCCTGCTGTACAAACAGTGTGTTACAACAAATGACCATATAATTGTAATGGTACTCAGCAAATATACAAAAGTTTAGTGTGTTTGGACAAAAGGACACAAAATAACGGTGTCTTGTAGCAAATTTTCCCTTATTTTTTGAATGGTGACCGGTGGGAGGGAGAAAACCCTCCACCTGAATTTTCATTGATGGGTGGCTGAAGCCGTAGCCATATCAGATATACAGATATATATAATGAAGTTTGATTTCATTGAAGAGAGGCCAATAATACTATTTGGTGTATCCATTTATACGCAAAATTCCGCTCATTCATTCACTCTTCCCGGATGCAAGTAATGCTTGGCGGTTATTACTAGGAAGCAGTTCAGGTTCAACGGGTCGATGAATCTAGACGCTTCTGGACCAGTCAGTCCATCATCAGTACGTAATCAGAGTGAAGGAAAATGTCCAAAACACATTGCTTGTACTCCACTACAGGTACCAACTTGCTCGTTCAAGCCCGTATTTAAACATGATGAGCGGTTCTCTCCGTGCGCACAGGCACACTTACATCGACTCCCAGCATGTTTCCGGCCAAATGAGTGACAAAACTAAACTCAATCAAACCGCATCATCAACAACCAATCAATCAATCAACCGTCCCATTAACTTAATCCGGCATCGAAATCTTCTCTTGATCTCGCCCTATTTTCTTACTAACAGAGTACTGAAACAGCATTCGATATGCGTATACAGTATACTACAATCATTGTGCCTTTATGATTTTCTTATCCACCACTGTGTTCTCTTCTTTTCTGGCGCTGCACTGCACTGAAATGCAGGTAACGAAAAAGGAAAAAAAAAGATAGAGAAATCTACCTACTGTAGCGCTCGTGAGTGAGCTTTTCTTGGAGGCTCCTTTTCTTGCCGAGTTTCGAAGCTGTCTCCCGGCGGATTACTACTGATGATGCCGTGTTGCAAAGGTATAAAGTGACGAGCCTATACCACCTTCTCGTGGTAGTAATTCATCTTTTTCTCTGAATATATCTCTGTTGGTCCAGTGAGATAGGAGAGCTCACCGCTTTCTGGATAAAGCAGTGCGGCTTTGGCCTTTGGGGTTTCAGCATCACAGCAGCGGTACATCACGACGAAACAGTGCTCCTCTACATTGTGTTCACTGTTACACCAGTGATTTGCGTCTATCCAGTGCTCAGTGAACGGTCCTGCGGGGCCCCATCCTGGCCACTTTACTTTCTTGCATGCAACTTCCATAAGCAGGGTAATCTTGCAAGAACTATCTATCTAGGGTGTGAAAGTGAACGGGAGTAAACCAGGAAAGTCATCAGGGAGTGAGCATATGGCAGTTGTGTTTGGACCGGTGTGCGCACCAACTGAAAAGGTTTATGCTACTGTACAGGGAATATGAATTTGAAAATAATGGAGTTTGGCTTTCGTTTGGTTTCACACAGGGACATCATCGCAGGCTGGGAGACAATGAACAGAAATTTTATTTACTACAAGTACTGCAGTCTCCAGGTGACGGACAGAGGATGCTCGGCCCGACGAGTGACGCACAAATTTCTCTCCGGATTCGCCACGGAATCCCGGGGACACAAAGGGCTCGTTTGGTAGTCTGCAAGGCCATCTCGTTTTTCAGGAGGGTACTCCAAAAACGGATGGAGCCAAATTGGTGCTCATATTTGGTAGCCTGCAGCGGAGTTAGTCGCATGGGATGAGAGAACATAGGGGCATTGTTTGGTTCGTCCAAATCTGGGGTTTTCGGCTGCGCTTAAATAAAGGGGCATTGTTTGGTTGCTTGCAAGCAGCCGGCTACGGTTACTACAGTTTAAACATGGTGACATTACCATGCCATGATCATACACTACTACAATGATCATATACTACGATAATCATACACTAGAACAGAAGGAGTTTCACAATCACCACAACTAGAACGATGATTATGAAGTTCTTCATCCTAGAACCTACCACTTGATTACCCACTTCATTACCCACGTTGGGTATGGCCTGAGCAATGACCTGATGCTCTATCACGTCGTGATCTCCAAGGGGGATGGTGTTCAGATAGTTCATGTAGTTCGCCTGAGTCTCTTGCAAAGTCTCGAACCCTTGATAGCTGTTGTTGAAGTACCCTGCCACCTGTTCTTGGCAGCTCCGCCAAGAATTGTACACTCATGGACTCCTTCCCATGTACACAACGTACCAGTTCATCTGCAAAGGACACAAGGATGGAGGGATAGATTATATCATCATAACTAGACACATGAACAACATCAACCCGAAGCTTAAGAACGCGTCTCTAACATAGAACTAGTGCAGCATGCATGATACTTACAAAAGTAGGATCACAAGTTCATCCTACACCTATGGTGTTAACCTACCACCACATCAAAAAATGGGTGTCATCCTATAACCAGCACCACCAACAAGTTCACCATCATCTGAGGGGTTAGTATACACCACCTCGTCAAAATATACAGGCCATAAGAGTAGTTTGTAAGCCCTAGCTAAGCCAAAATATACATCGACATCATCAGTTCAACTTCTTCATGCATCTTCTGCTGCCACCCCTCCCCACCTCGACAGTGTGAGATCACTCGTTGTAGTACTTGCCCATGAAGTTCCTCAGCCAGAGGGTCCGGTGCTGCTCTGTCATGCCGACGAAGTTGACACCCTGTGCCTTGTGGTCGACGAGGTGGCCGAGAGCCACCATCAGAGCCTCCTCAGTGAACCCAATAGAGTCCATGACGGCATTGTACAGGTCAGGGTGCATGTCCGTCGGCTTGCTCTCCCTAATGGCCTGGGCAACCTCCTTCACATCTTCTGTCATGCTGTCAAAGGCCTGGATCTCCTCCTCAGCAAGGGCACCTCTCTTTGTAACAGCCCAACACTGAGAACCTAAAAACCTGTGTAATTTTTCCACTTTTGTGTTAATTGCATCATGGCATCCATGCATAAACTTGTCTCTTTTGAATTGATACAACATTGATATCGAAATGATATGAAGTTTTTAAAAACAAAATGCCAAATTGCTCTAACAAATTTTTCAACACAATGAAGGCCCTCAAAGTTGCAAAACAAAAATTCTTGACATCTTGTATAATTGTCAAGGAAGTTCCACGAGTTCGGATAATATTTTGCACTTGCTCCAAATTGTTAAAGGAGCAACATTTTGAACTCTAGCAAAAATGCCATATTCAAACCCTATGAACAAATGTTGCTCAAAACATTTTTATTTTGCAAAACCAATTTTTGTGGTACTTCTATATTATATGGGGAGGCTCCCCAATTTTTCTCAAATTTTTATAAAGTGTTTAATTGCCCCAGTTAATCCAAACATGCGCTGGTTTAATTTTTAAAACAGAAAAAGGACCTCCTTGTAATTACCGAAGGACCTATCCGTGATGACTGAAAGTTCTGCGAGGGGTTTTTTGCAATTTGTGCTTCTTCTTCTTCCTGTAGCGACGCGCGAGCTCGCGTCGCAGCCGCACCAGGTCGCTCGCCATGGCCGGGGCCCCTCCTCTCTGCCTCCACACGTGAGGAGAGGAAGACGACCACGACCCCACTGCCCTTCCCCGGCTACCCTACCCACTCCACTGCTCCCGTTCCTCCCCGTTTCTCTCTCCCCCCGAGCTCCATTGCCGCCATGGCTGCCGTGCTTGCCGCCGGAGATTGAGCAAGCGAGGCACAAATCGTTGACCACCCGCAGCTCCGCCGCGTCCTTCTCCACCGCCTGGCCAGAGGAATCGAGCCCAGAGGCTGCACATCGCCGCCGCCGTCCATTTTTCTCGCCGCGGTTGTCCGAGCTCGCCGCCGCTCCGCCGGTCGATTCCGGCCGCGTCTGTCCACCCCGCGCCTCGCCGTTCGCGTGTACGAGTCGTGGTGAGCCCCTCCTCCTCGCTGGCCTTCTCCCCTCTCCTCTCCCGCGCTAGCGCACGCCGTGGGCACGCCGCGGTCGTCGTCGCAGTCGCCTTCCCCGACGCGTTGACGAACCCGGAGCCCAAACCGGATTTTTCCGGATACTCGACCGGGTTAGCGTTTTAGCTACTGGACCGGTGGATTTTTATCCGGTCTATACCCGGAATTGGACCGGAAACAATTCCGGAAATATTTCCTCCCGGTGTAAAATCCGGAAATTTCCGGAATAAATTCCGGATTTCAATACTGATGTTTAAATTTATGTTTTTCCTTCATTCCTTTATCTCTAAATGTATAGATATTGTTCTGTTGTTGTTAATTCATCAAAAGATCATATCTAAAAGGAAAATGTATAAAAATAATAATTTTTATCGGTGTATCCAAAAATGCGTGTAATACACCAAAATGCCCAGAAAAGGGTGATTAAAACTTTAAAATAAATATCACGCATATTTGTTCACATTTAAAATATGGTGCTTCTAGTGATATTAAAATCCTACGATTAAAAAGGAGAAACTTATAAATTTAATAACTTCTTACCGGGACCTCCAAAAAAGGGGTTCCTTATATCAAAATGTTCAGAAAAACATGAGTGATTCCGAATTATCATCATCATGCATAATGGTTCACAATTACAATAGTGTGCTCTAGTAGTAATTATAATCACTAAGTTTAAATATGGGGTTTATTCCTAATAATGTAATAAATATAACGGGGACCCCCTTTTAACTTGTTGGTCATGTTTAAAGCTTCTAGGGTGCATTTAAAATGTCATATCATCATCTTTGTATGCTTTGCACAATTGCCATGTGTTGATTGTTTTTCCGGTGTTGTTTGTGCATCGGTAGATCAAGGAGGTGAAGTGCCACCCCCGTCTTGTGACGATCCGTACTACCAGCCGTATCAGCAAGGCAAGCGTAATCCCCCTCTGAGCATGTCTTATCCTATTTTCCGCAAATATTTTCTCTACTATAATATTGCATGCGGTTCCAAATGTCAATTTTATTGGATCATAGTATCCTATAGTTGCATTAAGATTCCGATGCCAATTACCTGTTTCCCTTCCTATTATCCATAGGATTGTACTGTTGGCCTGAAATAAGTAACTATGTAGTGTTGATGCTTAGCCATACTTAGTTGAAATGCTTAGCAGTCCGGTGGATGTTTCATGGTTGGAAACAGGTGATGAGATGTACAGATGATGGTGGAGAATTGTGGTGACAGATAATAAAATGCTTAAAGGTGGGGATGAGAGGCCACCGCGCGAGCTCCCGCCATCTCCAAATCGAGCGCCGCGGCTGCAGGCGGGATGGGGAATCTGCACACGGGGGGAAGAGAGAGAAGAGGAACGGGCATGGCTCCTGAAACGGCTGATTCAGCCGTTTCCACTGGGCCTGGCACGAGGGTGATTTAAGAAGCGCGCTGTGCAAGTTTTGAGCTGCAGACAAGCAAACAAGCAGCCTGCTTCTGCAGCCAGCGGGCCTGGCCTGGCTTGCTGCAGGCTACCAAACGCGCCCAAACTATGCGCCTGCGCACGCACGCGCGCGCGCCCGGTAACCCACGCCCTGGGCGGCGGTTAACTCCGTTGCGTAATCGCACGCCGGATCCTCTGGGCGCGACCCTCTCTGTGGCCCGTTCCGAAGTACTTCAAGGTTTGCGACACGCGGTAGGATTGGTGATGGCTTCGCACAGAAGATCCTGCGGTTTGGTGAGGACCCGCCGGGCTGGGAGAGACGGCGTACGGGCCGGGAGTATCCATTGGGCACCCCGCTTTACGGGGACAGTGATGACCCGGCATTGACAAAGCTGACTGCGACTGGCCCGGTCCATGGGGCCCGCTCGCTGGGCCTGGCCTGGGATTCCATTTTTTTATTTCAGTGTGGGGCACCGACCATTTCTTCCTTGCTGCGAAATAATACCATAGTACTCCCTCCGTTCCAAATTAGATGACTTCAATTTGTACAAAAGTGGATGTACTTACAAGTCTAGGTACATCCACTTTTGTACAAATTGAAGTCATCTAATTTGGAACGGAGGGAGTATGTACTACGCGCTATAATTTCTTGCTCCAAAATAATTTCCCTCCTGACAGTTTCTTGGTGCCAAATAGTTCGGGTACGATACGAGATCACGCACCATCAGCTGATCGTACATACGGTTTTTGTCTTGGACTTGGACGTGTTTGGCAAGCAAACAGTTCGAATCCAAGGACAATTACGAACATTTCCTACTGCCTTCCAGACCTCGGTTCTGACCTTTCAATTGAACTTCATTACGCACTCAATAAGTGACACGTGTGTACGTTGGTCGATCTTAATAGATTTGTCGTACGATTACTGTTGTCTAATTAGCCAAGAGATTGGTTGCCAAACCCTACGTCCGGGCGGATAGCCCACATGAGGTTTGGCCTAAATTCGGCCACCCAACAGCGCCCCCTAAAGTCTGTACAAACGTCCGGGCTGTCCGTCTTCCCCAAAGCCAGCTCATGTGTAGGACGGGTTTGGGGCCGCCCGAGCGCGTCCGTTACGTCGGATCTGTCAATGCAGGCCTACCGATTTTAAACCAAAATTTCGTACATACGATTTTTCTCTTGGACTTGACGTGTTTGGCAAACAAACGGTTCGAATCCAAGGACAATTGCAAACAGTTTCTATGACCACTAACCCTTTAACTAGACCTAGGTTCTGACTTTTCAAATGAACTTCTTTACGCTCCTAATAGGCGACACGTGCGTACGATCTGACGCACATAAGTCGATCTTTGATAGATTTGTCGTACGATTACTGCCATCTAATTAGTGACCCACTACTCCTTTCGAGAAATTTCTTCCAAATCAAACCAGAGAAAAAAGCAACTTGAAAACAGATTAAGAAAAAAGCTGAGACATGTGCCCTCTCTCTCATCGGAGTGAGCGGCCCTTCTCTGTCGCCTTGCGGCTGTAGCTGTAGCCCTCCACGCGTGCGGATCTCGAGGCGCATCTGACGGCGCAGCAGGAAGATCCGCCTGCCCATCGTACGGCCCGAGGGACGTTGGTGGAGGTGGGCCCCGGCGCACGTGCCTCGAGGGCCGGCGCGTGCCAAGCAGGGGCACGGTACAAAGGAGTGTACGTATAGTACGTACTGCTGCTGCGCCTGTTCATTACGCTCTCTCTGCCGACACGATTACAAAAACAAAATAATCATAATTTTCTCCCAAGAAAAAATGTGGTAATCGCAGTAGATAAATATTTCTGGCTGCGTTACGTTTTTGGGTACTGCGGTGGCAGCGGTAGCAGATGCGTGCTGGATTGTGTACATTTATTCTCGCATCAGGTGGTTCAGAATGAAGCACGCAATGCACAAGAAACTACCACTTCTCGGAGCTTTCAGGATGTGTAGATCTTTCACGTGACACTTCATTGATCTGTAATCAACTTGGCATCCGACGTGTCTACTAACCAAGCACCGATCGATGAAGTAAATCCAATGATCTTTGCTTAAACTAATCAACTCGAAATCAGGACGTGAGAGCGTCCCTGGTCGCGCCCCAGCCATCTCCAGGCGTCCCAGAGCCTCACGAATCAAAATAGCGTTGTTTAAATAGCGTCGTTTTTTCACCGGCCGTTCCTCCACAAGATCAAATAGCGCCGTTTTGGCGGAAATTAGCGCCGGCGCTCCCAGCGAAACCCAGCCCATTGGGTTCCGCCTGGAGGCCGGCGGAAGGAAAAGCACGCGTGGGACAGCGCTGTCAGCGAGGCAACGCATTTTTTCACCCCGGCTCGCCTTTTCCTCTGCCCGTCTCGTCGTTGCCTAGCCGCCGCCGGCAACACTCCTTCCGCCGCCGCGCACAAGCAGCTAGGAAACCTGCCTAGCCCCGCCACGCCGCCGGCGCCGCCCACTCCCCTCTGCCGCGATATAGCCTCCAGGGCGATTCTCGGGGCGAAAAGCGTCCACCCCGCCCGCAAGGTGTTCGGCGTTTCGTCCGACCCAGCCATGGACTCCGACACCGAGGAGATGCTCGCCGAGCTCTTTGATGAGGAAGATCAGGCCGCCATCGACAATGAAGAACACCTGCTGATCTTGAGTTGCCTCACCGGCTTGCTCGCCAACGACGCCATGCCGCGGCGTGTTGGATCGACACGCGGTTGCCGCAAGAGCAAGCCGAGGCAGCGGTACGAGGAGTACTGCATCCTCTACTCCGACTACTTCGCCGATGATCCCGTGCAGGAAGAGCAAGTGTTCCGACGCCGTTTCAGGATGAACTGCGTGCTCTTCCTCAAGATCATGCATGCCATCGGGAGTTCGACACCTACTTTAAATTGAAGAAGGACAGCACCGACACGGTAGGCTTTACCTCAATTCAGAAGTGCACGATGACCATGAGGTTGCTTGCATACGGTGCTCCCGCTGATGCACAGGATGACTATCTGCGCATGGGCGAGTCCACGGCCATTGAGTGCTTGAACAAGTTTTTCCGGACAGTGGTTGCAGTCTTTGGCCCAACCTACTTGCGATCACCCAATGCGGAAGACACTGCTCGCATCCTAGTTTGCAATGAAGCAAGAGGCTTTCCTGGGATACTTGGTAGTATCGACTGCATGCATTGGGCATGTAAGAACTGTCCACTTGATTGGCAGGGGATGTACAAGGGCCACAAAGGAGAGTGCTCGGTGATTCTCGAGATCGTGGCTTCATATGATCTATGGATTTGGCATTCATTCTTTGGTATGCCAGGAACTCACAATGACATCAATGTCTTGCAGTGCCGGATGTCTTTGCCGAGCTTGTCAAAGGCCATGTTCCCCCTGTGAACTACGAGATCAGTGGGCACTGATACGTGCAAGACACACGTTCGTTGGGAGACCCCAAGAGGAAGGTATGATGAGCGTAGCAGCAAGTTTTCACTCAGTATGAAACCAAAGTTTAATCGAACCAGTAGGAGATGAAGACACTTCTGAAGGTTGTTGGTGAAGGAGTGTAGTGCGGCGCAACACCAGGGATTCCGGTGCCAACGTAGAACCTGCACAACACAATCAAACTACTTTGCCCAAACTTAACAGTGAGATTGTCAATCTCACCGGCTTGCTGAAAACAAAGGATTAGATGTATGGTGTGGAAAATGATATTTGTTTGCAGGGACTGTAAAAGAACAGTGCTTGCAGTAGGTTGAATAATCAATGTAAAAGAATGGACCGGGGTCCACAGTTCACTAGTGGTGTCTCTCCATAATAAATAACTGACATGTTGGATGAACAAATTACAGCTGGGAATTGACAAAATAGAGAAGTGCATAACAATGCATGTACAAGTCATGATGGCTACTATGAGATTTATTTGGGCATTACACATGATTCATAGACCGTAATCCAACTGCATCTATGACTAATAATCCACCTTCAGGTTAGCATCCGCACCCTGATATGTCCAAAACGTATCTACTTTCCTGTCGGAGTATCGGCATTGGAGACAGGAGATGGGGGTCCTCTAGCCGAGGGTGAACGTAGGGCAAGAAGGTGGACGTCGTCAAGGTCGGGATTGAACAAGGTGGTTTACCCAGCTTCGGATCTCACGGCAGTGGCGAGATCCTACGTGCTGCTATAACTCACTATAATGGCAATAGCCTTGATCAGGTTTCAATGAGTCTAGTCTGCGTGCCCTAAAGGCGCCCTGAGGTCCGGCTTATATAGGCGGCCGGACCTAGGGTTACAAGGAGATTGCGTATCCGGCAAGTGTACAGAGTCCTAACCCTATCCGGCAAGTCTGCCGCCTTCCGTTTGGATCTTGGTGGCCTTCTGGGCTTCAGTCTTGGGCCTCCTCCTTGCCGGCATCCGCCTTCCTTGGTCGTCAGCTATCTGGGCCGCCCGGCGGGCCAAAGGCCTTACCACCACTGCGGGCCACCCTGGACCAGCCGGATTATGCCATGTTGGTTGTACCCCTTGTGATACGACCCCAACATTAGCCCCCAGGAGGGTCCGAGTTCTTCAGCTGCCGGCTTTGTCTTCATCCTGCAAATGTTGTTGGCTTCTGCAGAGCTTGGATCCTTCCGAAGTTGAATCAGGTGGCGGTCCGACAAAAGCAGTCGGGATCTTGCCACCAACATGGGTAAGACGGCTCTGACCTCCTGTCAGGAATCTTTCCCATGTGCTGTCAAGTTGATTTGATGGGTCAGGGTCTTCATGACGTCATTGGGTCCACGACAGTTTGAAGCCCAGCGCGTGCTTGATGATGACCAACCTACGTCGCGCGATAATCGAGGCGCCGGCGCCGCTCGTCGTTGCCCCCATGCTCAGATGGGGGCCACGTGTCCTAGATCGTGGCCTGCCCACCTCTTGCACAAATCGCGGGGCAACGGAGGAGTTAAGTGCCTCGGTTTCCTCGTGGGAAAGCACCGAGCCATTTTCCCCCTTCGTTTCACTCTGCGCCTCTGCTCTCCTCGACCCTTCGCATCCTGCACCTCGCCATCGCTCCGGCGAACCTCCGTCCCCCTCCAGCCACAAGATGAGCAACTTCGGTGAACTCGGCGCTTCGTCGGCGGCGGGTGCGCAATCCGCGGCCGCTGGATCTGAACCCAACGCGGCAGCGATGGCGGCGGCTCTCGAGGTCGTCCCCTTGGCTTCTATGCCTCCCGCAATGGGCGCGGGCGGCGCTGCGCCTTCTTCCTCGACTCCGGTGACCCTCGTCGACCCCTCCACGGCCATCCCCGATCCCTCGAAGCAGGCAAAGGTGGCCAATGTGGCGGCGGACGCAGAAGATATCGACGACGAGCTCGTCGGAGAAGAAGAAGCGGCGGACCTGGGATCTCGCTACTGGCTTCCGTCTTGCATGACGGAGGCCTATGCCCAGGAGTTGTCGGATGCCGGATTCCTCCCCCCGAAGACGGAGTGTTTCTGGCGGATTCCCGGCAACGAGAGCATCCCCAAGCCCCAAGATGACGAGAGAGTCGTCTTGGCGTCACACCTCCTCCGCGGTATGGGCTTGCCTCCTTCCGCCTTCTTTTCGGCTATTCTTAGGCATTGTGGGCTGCAACCGCATAACATTGCGCCCAATAGTATCCTAGTATTAGCCGGCTTCCAGGCCCTCTGCGAAGGGTATTTAGGCATAGCTCCAACCATGGAATTGTTTAAGTACTGCTTCATCTGCCGCCGGCAAACTATTGCCGACGGTCAGCTTGCGACCTGCGGCAGTGTTACGTTCAACTGCCGCAGAGGTAGCTGGTACCCAAAGATCCCGGTCATTGACTCGGTGAAGAATTGGACCAGTACCTTCTTCTACTGCAAGGATATCCCGGCACCCGGACAGACGGTGGGGATTCCTGCCTTTGAGAACACTCCGCCAAAGTACACGGACCACTGGACCGAGAAGGCGGCCACCGTCTTGCCGGAGGAACATCGCCGCCTTTAGGCGGATGGAGTTCCTCGCGAAGACTATGGAGCCCCCACGTCTTGACGGAGCCGACACCGTCTTGTGTTGGTTGTCAAGGAAGATTATGCCACTTCAGCACCGGCCGCTGAAGATGTGCGAGTACCAGCCGAACGCCGCCGACAGTACCACCTTGACGAGGATCTGCTGCTTATTCGTTTGAGGGCCCTGATTGTGTCCACCAAAGTTAAGGCGGCTGAAGGCGTCCCCATGTATACTTTCGACAACCCTGCTCCAGCGGTAAGATGTTTATTTATTTTTCATTCATTCGCCCATGCGCCAGCTTCTTTGCCTTGATCCATAACCGTTTCCGCAGCTGATGAGCTTGGGAGAGGATGAAATGGCGTGCCTTTGGTACGAGGCAGATACCAGCAAGGGCAAGAAACGCAAAGCCTCTGTCGCCTCTACCAAGGACATGGAGAAGAAGAAGAAGGCGGCCCTGGCCGGCTCGGCTGATGCCGGCAATCTGGCGGACAAGGCCTCCGGCAAACGGTAACTAAACACCTGAACGATGTCTTGATTTCCTTTTTGCCCTTCATGCAGCATTCGGCTCACAATGCCAAAGCTTCGATCTGTCACGCAAGCGGGTGCCGACAGAGGGAAACCTCGCCAGTCTCCTGCCACAGCTCCCCGTACCCCAGTGACATTCTCTCAGGGACATACTCAGAGGGCCAGCCTGGGATTAACTATGCCACAAGGGCTGCGAGCACGGCGGCCGCCAACAAAAAGACTGCTGATCCTCCTTCCACCACGGCTGAAGCTTCGGCTAATGATGTCGCCGCCTTCATTAGGATGAAGGTGGAGACGGAAGGTGCTAATGCCGGCGCGTCAGGCTCAGGCCCTCCCGTAGCCAGGGTGATAAATCCCCTGCAGACCCTTGTCGACATGCGCCGAAGCTGCCGCGGCCAGTGGGACCAACTGCATGACGAGATTGAGGTAAGCTGGCCTATAGCCCCAGCCCCTGATCACTTTGGCTGTTAAAGAATTTTTTAGCCGGCAAGGTGATCATAAAGCTAATTTTTGGCCGGTGACTTATTTCCTCTTTTTGTTTATTCTGCTCCCTGTTCGACAGATTGCCCTCTCCTCCAACAAGGAGCTTTTCCAAGCCGTCGAGGCTAGGAATGCAGAGTGCCGCCAACTTAAGCAAGATCTTGAGTTGAAGGATGCGCAGATTGCGAGCTACGAAGAGGCTCGCAAAAAAGATGAAGGTGACAAATTTTAACTTTGCCTTCACTTTTTTTGCCTTCTTTTTACTCTTGCCGACAACTTGCTTTAGTTGGGCTTTTCCTCTGTAATATTTTGTAGAACTGTTAAGCACCGCCCTAGAAATTCTTGCGAATTTGGGTGACATGCAAGCTCTAATGAACGAAGCTGCAGATCTTGCCGACAGCATCCTCAAGCTGAAGGCGGAGCACACCAAGGAGCTGGAGAAACGCGATCTGGAGTACGCCCAAGCCCTTAGCTAGCTAACCGAACAGCTGCAAAATCTTGGTAACAATTTAGCAACTGTCAGTCAGAACGCCAAGACTCAGCAGGATCTGCATGCCCAAGCTGTGCGACGGGTTGAAGAAAAACTTGCTGAACATGAAGCCGAGATTGCCGCCATTCAGGAGCACGTGCTAGGTAAGATCCGTCAACTTTGCTTTGCCACTTGAGCAATTTTATGCTTGTCTTAACCATTTGTCCCTTGTTTCCAGTGCCGGCTGGTTTTGATGACCAATCCGACTCCGCACCGTGCCCTTCACGCCTCCGCCAAATTGGCGATTTGATCCGTCGCGCCGTCAATGCAGGACAAGCTCTTGCCAACAAACTTTATCCCAGCCAGGAGAGCGATCCTATTGACTTCGAATTCCTGCCTGAGCTTCTTGAGAAGCTCAGCCAAGAATACGAAAACAACATGCGATCGGCTGCAAGGGGAGGAGCGAAGAAAGCGCTTGTTCTGACCAAGGCCTGGTATCCGTTTGCCGACCTCCATCAGCTGACGGATTTTATGCCGACTGAAGACGAAGACGGCAATACCCTTGACGTCGCACAAGTGCAAACTTCAGTGCAAGGGTATGCCACTCGCGTCGCCAACATGGTGGATCTCGGCATCTTCTACAAGGCACATCCAGATCCTCATGGCAGCGCAATCACTTTGGCTCTAGCCCCAGGCTTGACGGACAAGGAGAAGGCGGACGAGGAGTTGGCGGACGAAGAAGATGTTCCTGAAGACAACGCCAGCCCCAGGACCGTTCCAGCACCTGCAGTTTAAGCCTACACAAACAATTTATGTTTCCTGCATTAGTCTGTAATGCAGAAGAAAACTTTGTCGTGCATTGTAAACTTTATTTATTTTGTGTATGGGCCAACTTTGATGCTACACTTGGCGGTAGGCTAACTTAAGTGGTCCGCCTTAAACTGTGTTTTGTATTCATACATTTGACTTTTTCATATGTTGGCGGTACCTCATCACAGTGACTTTAGCTGTGCCAACCAGGTGCTATACCAATTAGTTTAGACACAGAGACCAAAGCCGGCATTTTGGTGCCAACTACATATTACTAGGTAACCCATGCATAAACAAACAAAACAGACAAACTAGGCGGTGCAAAATTTAATTTGCTTTTTTAATTTTGCCGGCAGGCGGCAGATGTCAAAAGTTGTCGGACCACTGGCTCTGAGCCAAGAGAAAAAAAAATCTATTTGGTAACTTTTTTTGACATGGCATGGAAAATGATAACAAGAAAAGACAAAAGATGGCATGACTCTCAAAACTAAAATGAGCACCACAAACTTTTATTTCATGATCGTAATGTACTTATTACAATGTGGAAATTGCTAAGTGTAGAAAGGACGTAGTTGTTCAATGTTCCAAGGCCTCTTGGTTTCCTCGTACTTGTCGTCTGGGTTCCGCTTGCGCTTGCGGCCACGAGTCTTCCTGTATCCGTCTTTGATATCCATCAAGTAGTAGGAACCATTGAGCAACACCTTGCTGACCACAAAAGGTCCTTCCCATGGCGGGGATAGCTTATGCAAGCCTTTCCTGTCTTGGATTAGGCGGAGAACTAGATCACCTACCCTAAAGCTTCGTTTCCTAACCCTACGGCTATGATAGCGGCGCAGGCTTTGCTGGTAGATGGCTGATCGAGCCAAGGCAACATCTCGCTCTTCGTCAAGTAGGTCTAGTCCGTCCTGTCTTGCGTCTTCTGCGTCTTCTTCGACGTAGGCTTGTATTCTGGGAGAATCGAACATCATGTCGGATGGCAGTACTGCCTCGGCCCCATAGACTAAGAAGAAAGGAGTGAACTTTGTTGATCTGTTTGGAGTTGTACGCAAACTCCAAAGGACAGATTGCAATTCATCAACCCAAGCCCCAGCTGCCCTGTGCAATGGTACTTCGAGACGTGGCTTGAGCCCTGAAGGACTAGGCCATTTGTACGCTATACTTGTCCATTGGCTTGTGGATGAGCAACAGAAGCTAGGTCAAGGCGGATGCCATGCTGGTAACAGTACTCCTCAACTTCGCCTTGGGAGAGATTCGTGCCGTTGTCGGTGATGATGCTATGAGGCACCCCGAACCGAGCGATTATTCCCCACAGAAAATTGGCGGCGGTGGCGTCGTCAAGCTTTTTGATAGGCTTAGCTTCAACCCATTTTGTGAACTTGTCTACGGCCACAAGCAAGTGTGTGTAGCCGCCAGGTGCCGTCTTAAAGGTTCCAACCATGTCCAAGCCCCAGACTGCGAAGGGCCAGGTGATGGGTATTGTCTTGAGCGCTCGAGCCGGCAAGTGAGGTTGCCGAGCATAAAGCTGGCAGCCCTTGCACTTCCTCACAATTTCTTCTGCGTCTGCTTTGGCCGTCAACCAGTAGAATCCTTGCCGAAAAGCTTTCGAAACAAGGGAGCGAGATGCCACATGGTGGCCGCAATCGCCAGAATGGATCTCGTCTAACAAGTTGCGACCTTCCTCCGATGAAATACAACACTGGTAAACTCTGGAAGTGCTACGCTTGTAAAGCTCACCATTGATAATTGTGAAAGATTTGGCTCTTCGTATGATTTGCCGCCTTAATACCTCATCATCTGGCAACTCTTGGTTCGTCAAGAAATTCATGTATGGGGTTGTCCAGTCCGGCTTTACCAGGTAGACCGCATAGCTTGCATCTTCTACTGGTTCCGCTGCTTCTGGATCCAAATGGTCTGCTCCTTCGATGGATGGCTTGTAGAGGTGTTCCAGGAAAACATCTTTTGGCACCTTTTTGCGCTCAGATCCAAGCCTGGCAAGTGTGTCTGCCGCCTCGTTCTGAGCTCTCGGAATGTGGCGAACTTCATAACCCAGGAAACATTTGGCGAATTCATCGACAGTGGCTCTGTAAGCCGCCATCGTTGCACTTTTCGCGTCCCAAGTTCCTCGAATTTGCTGTGCCACCAAGTCGGAATCGCCGTAACAGAGAATGCGATGGATGCCAATTTCCTTGGCAATGTGCAAACCGTGAAGGAGCGCTTCATATTCGGCAACGTTGTTTGTTGCCTTGAAATGAATTTGGAGCACATAGCTCAACTTGTCTCCTTGTGGGTTTCTAAGCACGACCCCAGCCCCAGACCCTTGGAGCATCTTGGATCCGTTAAAATGCATGATCCAGTACTCTGACTCAGGGAGAGGGATTTCCTCCATACTTTCTGTCCAATCTGCCACAAAATCGGCAAGTGCCTGAGATTTAATGGCGGTTCTGGGCTTGTACGAGATATCGAACGCAGCAAGTTCAATACCCCATTTGGCGACACGACCAGTGGCTTCAGCATTGTTGATGATGTCACCCAAGGGTGCTTTGCTCACAACCGAGATGGAATGATCCTGGAAGTAATGCCTCAACTTTCTGGCGGCGAAGAATACGCCGTATGTCAGCTTCTGGTAATGTGGGTAACGCTGCTTTGACGCGGAAAAGACCTCACTGACAAAGTATACTGGTCTTTGTTCAGGAGTTTTCGAGCCCTCAACTTTGCGCTCCACAGCCAGGACGACGCTAAAAACCAAGTTAGTTGCAGCGACGTAAAGCAGCATGGGTTCCTCTGAACGAGGTGCTGCCAAGATTGGCGGAGATGTTAATGCTGCCTTAAGCTGGGCCAAGGCGGCATCTGCTTCATCTGTCCACTCAAAGTTGTCGGATTTCTTCAATAGCGGGTAGAGAGGCATTGCCTTTTCTCCGAGGCGGCTAATGAAACGACTGACGGCAGCGGCTGAGCCAGCTAAACATTGCACGTCCTTAAGGCAATGTGGCTTTTTTATGTTGAGAATTGCTTTGATCTTCCCCGGATTCACCTCAATTCCTCGTTCGGAAACGATAAAGCCGAGCAATTTGCCGGCAGGAACCCAAAAGTGCATTTTTTTGGGTTGAGCTTCATCCTGTATACGCAGATATTATCAAAGGTTTCCCACAGATCGTCGAGCAGATCCGCCTTTTTGCGAGACATGACGGCAATGTCGTCTATGTAGACGTGAACATTGCGGCCAATTTAATCGATCAGGCATCTCTGCATGCAACGCTGATAAGTTGCGCCGGCGTTTTTCAGACCGAAGGGCATCGTTACGTAACAGAAGGTTCCTACCGGGGTAGTGAACGACGTTTTCAACTGATCCGACTCGCACAGTTTGATTTGGTGGTACCCGGAGTACGCATCCAAAAAACATAGCAGTTCAGAGCCGGACGTTGAGTCGACAACCTGATCGATACGTGGTAACGTGAAGTGGTCCTTAGGACAGCACTTGTTCAAACTGGTATAATCGATACACATCCTTAGCTCTTTATTAGGTTTCGGAACTATTACAGGATTTGCCAACCAGTCGGTATGAACTACTTCCCTAATGAAACCAGCATCTTGTAATTTGATGATCTCCTTTCCTATTGCACGCCGCTTGTCCTTTCCCTGGCGTCGTGCCGCCTGCTTCACCGGTTTGGCTCCTTCAAAAACGTTAAGAGAGTGCTCGGCAAGTTCCCGGGGTACACCTGGCATGTCAGCAGATGTCCATGCGAAAATGTCCCTGTTCTCACGGAGGAACTTGACGAGCGCGCTTTCCTATGCGTCAGATAAGCCGGAACCAATGGTGACTTGCTTGGAACTGTTGCCCGGCACCAGGTTTACCTGCTTTGTGTGTTCTGATGCCTTGAAGGTGTTCTTGTTGTCGGCGGTTTTTACGCCAGCCGGCAACTCATTGGCCTTGCCCTCCTTCCTTAGCATCTCTAGCTCTTCAGCGTGGAGGACGGCCTCAGCAAAGGCGGCGTTGCCTCTTTCACACTGCTTAGCTTTGTTGAAGTCGCCATTGATGGTAATGGTACCATTGGGTTCAGGCATCTTCAACTTGCTGTAGATGTAACATGGCCGCGCCATGAACTTGGCGAACGACGGGCGGCCAAAAATGCAGTGATAAGCGCTTTTGAAGGGGACTACTGTCGTGGGTTTGTCACGTCAGGTGTCATGGATGACTTCGTAGGTGTGGGATTACGCGAGTCAAGCATCTCCGAGCTTGGGATCGCAGGAACAAAGATCAACACAGATTTACCCAGGTTCGGCCCCCTCAATGTGAGGTAAAAGACCTACTTCCTGCCTACCCTAGATTGGTATTGATATGATAATCGAGGTGTTACAATGGAGGCGATCCGATCTGGTACTCGCCGTATGAGCTAGGGTTTAGGGCTTGATAGCTCCACCCTCTAAGTCCTGCGAGTCCTCTTTATATACACAGAGGCTCGTCAGGTTACAAGAGTTCTACACGAAGCCTGATTATCTTTCTTGTCTTCCAAGGCAAGTTTGCACCGACCTTCTGGAACTTTCCTTTATCGAGTCGCGATGCGAGATTGGCCCATCTTTCACGTGGCCCAATAATGATAGCGCAGCCTTAAGTCGCGGGTTAATCATTCCCCCGACATTAGCCCCCAAGCGTGGCCTGAACTTCATAGTATTTCTTGATCTTGAATGTTTAGGCCGCGCTTTTCCTTATTTCGCGACTTATAATTGTGCAGGATTGGCCTTGACTCGCACCTGGAAGATCATCTGACTTCGTGAGCTTCTTTGTTAGAGTAGCCTGATAGCTTCAGAACTTGATGACGATCCATCTTCAAATTTTTGATGATAATATGATGTAGCCCCCAAGGATTGAGAGGATGTAACGTGGTAATCATCTCAATTCTTCTCAGAGAATTCTGAAGGTCATCACCTGTAACTTGATATCATGAATAAAACAATTGTTAAGATACAAGTAATTGTAATTGGTGTTGCCGTACTATAAGCAGTACATCGACCTCTAGTTAGGCCATCTGAATCCTTAAGTGGGCACTCGCGCGACTCAGTATTTCCTAGGAACATGTGTGTTCAGGGTCGAGAGCGGCCATGATAGGCAATCAAGCTCGATTGACGCCACACCCCAGTACTTTGGCCACATAATGCGAGTAGCAATCCAACTTAAGGTAAATTTGATAATTGCCAATAAATTGGCTGTTTCAGGGTAACAAAGACCCCAAGAAACATAATGATATTGCCATGATAGGCTAAGCTATGATAAGCTTTGATTATGATGACACATAAGGTCGCGCCTTGGTGGCAACCGAGTGTTATACATAGGGTTGGATCGCGCGTAGGTGGCGATCCATGGTGATACATGGGGTCGGTCGCGCCTAGGTGGCGACCAGAGATGATACAAAGTTTACGGCCGCGCCTAGGTGGCAGCCGGTTTCTGATACAAGGGTCGATCGCGCCTGGGTGGCGATCAGATGTTGCATAGGTCGCGCCTAGGTGGCGACCAAAGTTGAAGTTCTAGCCCTGAGTGGCTGTGATGATACTCAGCTATAAAGCTGGAAAGGATGATGCTTGGCTCTGATTAGCCTTTTCTTATGTATAGTACGGTCGCAGGTGTGCGACGTTCCAAGGGCGAGGTGCCTCGAGACGATCCTCGAAATCATGGCGTTCGCTGCTTTCTTCCCTTACATCCAGCAGATAGTACGACCCATTGTTTAGCTTCTTGCTGATGATGTAGGGTCCTTCCCATGGAGAGGACAGCTTATGCATTCCCTTGTGATCTTGTTTAAGTCGCAGTACTAGGTCGCCTTCTTGAAAGGTGCGGGTTTTGATGCGTCTGGCATGATAGCGTCGCAAGTCTTGTTGATATACCGCTGACCTTGATGCTGCCAAGTCTCTAACCTCTTCTAATGTGTCCACCGAGTCTTGCCGAGCTATCTCATTATCTGTCTCGATGTAAGCCGCAACTCTTGGTGAATCATGTATGATGTCGCTGGGCATGACTGCTTCTGCTCCATAGACCATGAAATATGGTGTAAATCCTGTGGATCTGTTAGGGGTTGTTCTTAAGCTCCACAGTACTGCTGGCAATTCTTCCACCCAACATCCTGGAGATGCTTCGACCTTTTCAATAAGGCGCGGCTTAATTCCATGGAGAATTTCCTGGTTAGCTCGCTCAGCTTGTCCATTGCTCTGCGGGTGTGCTACTGACGTGAGGTCCAATCTTATCCCATTGTCTGCGCAAAATATCTGTGTAGCCCCTTCAGAGGTGTTGCTCCCATTGTCTGTAATGATACTATGGGGGTACCGAAGCGGAATATGACCTTCTTCAAGAACTTGACTGCTGTTTCAGCCTCGCAATCTCCCACAGGTTCTGCTTCTATCCACTTTGTGAATTTGTCCACCATGACCAGAGGTGAGTTTTTCCGTTTGAAGACCGTCTGAAGGGCCCTACCATGTCAAAACCCCATACGGCAAAAGGCCATGTGATGGGTATTGTGCGAAGTGCTTGAGCTGGCATATGATCTTGCCTAGCGTATCTTTGACATCCGTCGCACACTCTGACAATTTGCTCTGCATCTGCTAATGCTGTTAACCAGAAGAATCCATGTCGGAACGCCTTTGCCACCAAAGATCTTGACGAAGCATGATGGCCACAATCGCCTGAATGAATTTCGTGCAAGATTTTTCGTCCCTCTTCTGGTGAGACACATCTTTGGAATGCTCCTGACACGCTGCGCTTGTATAATTCGTTGTTGATGATTGTATAGGCCTTTGATCGTCGTATGATTTTGCGCGCCTCAATCTCATCGTCTGGCAGCACTCCGCGACTTAAATATGCCATGTATGGCTCTGTCCATCCTGGCTGTTCATGCAGGGCTGCGACTAAAGTTGAATCATCCTCTGGCTCTGCAATGTCAATCTCTGCTGGAGGTTTGACTGATGGATTGTGCAGTTCATCCAGGAAAACATTGGGTGGGACTGACTGTCTGTTGGATCCAAGCCGAGACAGGGCATCTGCAGCTTCGTTTTGTCTCCGATCAATATGTTCAACTTGGTATCCAGTGAAATGTCCAGCAATTCTGTCCACCTCTCTTCTATATGCAGCCATGTTCGCATCCTTGCTGTCCCACGTTCCAGAGACCTGCTGTGCCACCAAGTCTGAATCGCCAAAACAGCGTATGCGACTGATGTTCATCTCCTTTGCTATACGTAGACCATGAAGCAGTGCCTCGTACTCCGCCACGTTATTTGTGCAGTTGAAGTGTATCTGTAGCACATACCGCAGCTTGTCTCCCTTGGGAGATGTTAGAACAACTCCAGCCCCCGAGCCTTGCAACTGTCTTGACCCATCAAAATGCATGGTCCAGTATTTGGTTTCTGCCATGCTAGGAGCGACTTGGATTTCTGTCCAATCGTTAATAAAATCTGCAAGGGCTTGCGACTTAATTGATGTGCGCGGCTCGTAGCTGATGTGATGTGGTCCCAACTCGATCGCCCACTTAGCGACTCTTCCAGTAGCTTCTCGATTACGGATGATATCTGCCAACGGTGCTGAACTAACCACAGTTATTGGATGTTCTTGGAAGTAGTGCTTCAGCTTGCGACTCGCCATGAACACTCCAAACACCAACTTCTGCCACTGTGGGTAACGCTGTTTGGAAGCTGTGAGGACTTCGCTCACGTAATATACTGGTCTCTGGACAGGGTATTCCTTTCCGTTCTTGTCTCTCCACAACCATGACAGCGCTCACAGCACGGGAATTTGCCGCTATGTATAGTAGCATGGGCTCTTTATCCTTTGGAGCCGCCAGAACTGGAGCATTTGTCAATTGTTTTTCAAGGCTGTCAGAGCTTCGTCGGCCTCTGCGTCCCAAACGAAGGTGTCTGATTTTTTCAACAGTCTGTACAAAGGTAGTGCTTTCTCTCCCAATCTTGATATAAAGCGACTCAAAGCTGCTACGCATCCGGTAAGTCGCTGCACATCTTTTATCTTTTCTGGTTTTTGGAGATCCATCACTGCCTTTATCTTATCAGGGTTGGCCTCAATGCCTCTTTCTGATACTATGAATCCAATAGCTTTCCTGCTGGTACTCCGAAGACGCACTTTGTGGGGTTGAGCTTCATGTTGTATTTTCTGAGATTTGTGAATGTCTCTGCCAGATCACTAATAAGATCCTGGCTAACTTGCGACTTAACCACAATATCATCCACGTAGGCGTGAACGTTGCGACCTATTTGCTCATGTAGACAATTCTGAATGCATCTTTGGTAAGTCGCACCTGCGTTCTTCAACCCAAAGGGCATGCTGACATAACAAAAAGCTCCAAAGGGTGTGATGAAGGACGTCTTTTCTTGGTCCTCCTCTTCATCTTGATTTGATGGTAGCCTGAATAGGCGTCCAAAAAGCATAACAGCTCGCACCCAGCAGTTGAATCAATCACTTGGTCGATTCGCGGCAAAGCAAATGGATCCTTTGGACAAGCTTTGTTAAGACTGGTGTAATCAACGCACATTCGCCACGTACCGTTCTTTTTCATAACCAATACTGGGTTTGCCACCCATTCCGGATGGTATACCTCCGTGATGAATCCTGCAGCCAGCAAGCGAGCTATTTCCTCTCCTATTGCCTTTCTCCTATCATCGTGGAAACGCCGTAGTGGCTGCTTCACTGGTTTAGCCGCAGGGTTCACTTTGAGGCTATGTTCTGCTAATTCTCTTGGTACCCCTGGCATATCTGACGGCTTCCATGCGAAGATGTCCTTATTTTCCTGGAGAAAAGCGACGAGGGCCTTCTCCTGCTCTTCTTCCATGTGTGCTCCAATGCTGGTTTGCTTGGATGAGTCGCCAGGAACAAGATTTATCTGCTTAGTGTCCTGGGCCGCTTTGAATTTCATTGGTGGCTCGGCAGATGGCGTGGTAACTACACTCATGTCGTTTGGGTCCACCTGCGACTTATAACCTTTTAGCTCTTCCGCGGCACAGGCGGATTCTGCGAAGGCCGCATCTCCCTTTTCACATTCTATCGCTTTTTCTCTATCTCCGTACACTGTGATGACCCCTTTTGGTCCTGGTATCTTCAACTGTAGGTACACGTAGCATGGCCTGGCCATAAACTTAGCAAAGGCCGTTCTTCCAAACAAGGCGTGATATGGGCTTTGGAATTTTACCACTTCGAAGCATAGGAATTCGCTTCTAAAGTTCTCTTCTGTCCCAAAAGTTACCCCTAGGGTTATTTTCCCCGCTGGCCGTGCGGACCTTCCTGGGACAATGCCGTGAAATACTGTTGACGTGGGCTGCAGGCTGGAATCCTTGAGTCCTAGACGCTGGAACGTATCGTAGTACAAGATATTAATGCTGCTTCCTCCATCCATAAGCACTTTGGTCAGCTTGTATCCTGCAACGTACGGTGCCACAACCAGTGCCAACTTGCCAGGTTCCCGTACTTGTGGCGGGTGATCGTCGCGACTCCAGGTTACTGCGTATTCTGACCACCTTAACCAATTGGGTGTTGCTGGTATCACGGCGTTCACCTGCTGACTTCTGCGGCTCAATTTCTCTTCCCTTTTGGAGGTATCGATAACTATTGTGTGATACTGCCCGTTTGCCTGGGGTTACTCGCGCCGTGCTGCCCAATATTTGTGTTATGAGCCGCACTAGGGTTTCCTTCATGGAATTCCCCCCGTTGTGTTGGCTCTCTTCTTTCCACTTCTTGTAATAGTGGCATTGCGCCTTGGTATGGTCCGCTGGCCGTCCATCACCTGTCGCATGAAGGTCGCATGGCCGGTTAAAAACTTCTTGCATATTGATTGGACGGGAGCCGTATCCTCGACCCCTTCCACGCTGGCCTCTGAATCCTCCACGCGCATTGGCGACGAGCCCTGAGTGACCATCTTCGTTTTTGCGTTTGTTTTGATTCGCGTTGTTGTGGCTCGTTTGCTGCTGCTGGGGCTTGTTGGAGTTTTTCTTTCCTTTGGCAGCAACCTCCTCTTCTTCTCCGTCTGACGCGTCTCTGGTTTTATCTGAGCCGGCATATTTGTTAGCCGCAGCCATCACTCGCTGAGGCTCTTGACTTTATCCTTCATGCGACCCAGCTTATGAATCAGCGGCTCAAACTTGCAGTTTTTCTCCATTACCAGGACGGCTGAGCTTGGTGGTATATTATCTGAGGAGTGTATTATTTCTGCCACCCTTTTCATCCAATGGCGACTTGACTCGCCTTCCTTCTGGACACAACGCTCTAGATCTTCTATATTGCAGAGTCGTTTGCAAGTTCCTTGGAAGTTCTTAACGAAGGCATCCTTCAGTTCCTCCCAAGTATTTATAGAGTTGGGAGGCAAATTTTGCAGCCATATGTGCGCTGCACCTTCTAGCATCATGTTGAGGTACCTTGCACATATTTCCTCTGAGGCGTTCAAAATGCTCATCCCCATCTCGTAATTGTTCAGCCAGGTGGTTGGATCCATGCTGGCGTTGTAGTTTGCCACCTTGCGTGGCCCTTTGAAATCTTCAGGAAAAGGTTCCGATCTGATCCTTTCAGTGAAACACGCGGTCCCTTGAGTCGCGAGGACAGGGCTGTGGGCGCGCCGCGGGGTTATCTGCGGGCCGCGTTTGCACCACTGGCATATTCGCCTGCGCTTCTGCGACTTGCTCCTGCTGCCTCTGTGCGACTCCTGATACGTTCTCTGGTGGCCTGCTTTGGACGCTTCTTTCTGCTGCAATCCTGTGATTGGCTGGTACGAGGGGCAGCTGTGCTTCGGCTTCCGCCCTATTGGCTTGTTGCAGGACTGCCGTACTTAGCATCTGAATCGCGCGCCGCGCCTCAGCATTGACCGGGTCATCGCCTGTTGGTACCATCTGAGTCAAGATATTAGCCGCAGCATACATATTATCGACAGGGTTCTGGTAATGGCCCTGCGGGGTGTGAAACCTCCTTGGTTGTTGCTGGGTCTCTTGATTTGTTGGTACCCTTCCTTCCGCAGTCGTCTGGATTCCCGTTCCCGCGGCTGGAGTGAGCGGGATTTCCACTGTTGGTTGAGTCGCGCGCAGTTGTGTTTGCGGGTCAACCTGTCGTTGAGTCGCAGCCAGCGCGGCTACTCTCTGCCGCTCCTGTTGGATTCCTTGGTTTATCTGATCGAGCCTGCGGCGCTCTTCTTCCATCCTTCGAACCTCATACAGGAGCTCGGCCCTGGCGGCCTCAATTTCTGTTGCACGGAGGGCGGCGTTCGTGGCTGACACGGGGACAAGAAGTGGGTTGCTTGGGGGTGCCGATGCCTCGGTTTCTCCAGCAGTTCCTGATGCGCCTGCTCCTCCGGTCGTGTAAACCGCGACTTGCGCCGTCTCTCGATCTGGTGATAATGCGATTTCTGGTGGGTAACCCCAGCAACTTTCTTCAAAGGCAGGTATAATGGACCCAAACTCTTGCGAGTCCATGCTTTCGACGGATTCTTCCCCATCATCGGCGACTTCTTCTACTGAATCGCCTTCTTGGACCGAGCTAACGGACCTGCCACCGATGAAGCCAACGAAGACGTTGATGGATCCAAACGGGATGACGTGGCCGGTCTCCAAGTAATCTGCTTCCGGCCCCCAGCTTGAATCGTCGATGAGGGGTGTGCCATTGACCGTGATGATACGGCCAACAACAAGATCTTCAGCTCCCTTCATGGATCCTGCGCGGAACGTGACGCTCTTGACCGCAGGCCCCACGGTGGGCGCCAACTGTCGTGGGTTTGTCACGTCAGGTGTCATGGATGACTTCGTAGGTGTGGGATTACGCGAGTCAAGCATCTCCGAGCTTGGGATCGCAGGAACAAAGATCAACACAGATTTACCCAGGTTCGGCCCCCTCAATGTGAGGTAAAAGACCTACTTCCTGCCTACCCTAGATTGGTATTGATATGATAATCGAGGTGTTACAATGGAGGCGATCCGATCTGGTACTCGCCGTATGAACTAGGGTTTAGGGCTTGATAGCTCCCCGTCTAAGTCCTGCGAGTCATCTTTATATACACAGAGGCACGAAGCCTGATTGTCTTTCTTGTCTTCCAAGGCAAGTTTACACCGACCTTCTGGAACTTTCCTTTATCGAGTCGCGATGCGAGATTGGCCCATCTTTCACGTGGCCCAATAATGATAGCGCAGCCTTAAGTCGCGGGTTAATCATTCCCCCGACAACTACCTCGAACCGAAGGAATTCAGTGCGATAATTGGCTTTTGTACCAAAGGTAACCTCCAGCCTTATGCTGCCTATGGATTTAGCTTGTTTTCCCGGAACGATGCCATGAAACTTGACCTTGCTGTAGTCAAGCTGGTCTTCCATCAAATTCATGTGCTTCGGCGTCTCTTCATACATGATGTTGAGACTGCTGCCACCATCCATCAGCACCTTGGTGAGCCTGAAGTTGTCGACGATTGGGTCGACGACAAGAGCGCACTTGCCTGGGCTTGGCACGCGATCGGGGTGGTCTTCTCTGTCCCATGTGATTGGCATCTCGGACCAGTTCAAGTACTGAGGGACGTCTGGCATCGTGGCGTTTAGCTCACGAGGTTCCGCCTTTTCCTCTTTTGCCGAAGGAGTTCCCAGAAAATAGACTAAGCTGCCTTGTACATTGGGAACTTTTTGTCCTTTCGTAGCGGCTTGGGGTCCTCGTCCTCAGAGATAGACATTGCCTCCTCGCCGTCTTCCTTTTTTGACTTCGCCGCTTTCTTCATCTTCTTGGGCTTCCAGCCCACCTCGGGGTCTTTCTTGGCTTCATCCATGAACCGGCATTCCCCTAATGTGTGGTTGACTTTGCCTTGTCCAGCGTGGATTGGGCAAGGTAGATGTTTGGCTTGCTCCCACGACAAGCGCTGCTTGCCCGAGTTATCCGCCTTGCCTTTCCACTTGTTGTCGCTTCCACCGCCTTTTCCTTTGAAGGCGGCAACGACCTCGTTTGATGTTCCGGCTTTGTCGTCCTGGGGAGCTTTGTGCTTGTTGTTAGCGCGCCTGCCTGGTGCCATGTCATGGACGGCATCAGTCTCGCGGGCGTCGTCATCAGCTTGCGCATACATGCCGGCAACTTCTAGCATGACGCCGAGGTTTTTGCACTGCATCCGTATGAGCTTGTGCCTAAGGCTGGTCCCTTTAAGTAATCCAGTGGTGAAGGCATGGATGGCTTGGTTGTCATCGACGTTCTCGCAGCTGGCCTTGGTCTGGATCCATCTGGCCAGAAAAGCGGTTGCTGTTTCGCCCGGGCTTTGCACACATCTTGTCAGATCGGTGTACGTGTTGGCCCTTGTACGTTCCTTGGAAGTGCTGGGTGAAAACCCGCTCCATGTCCCGCCAGCAATGCATTGACTTTTCTGGCAAGTTCTTGATCCAGCTTCTAGCCGTTCCTTCCAGCATTAAGGGGAGGAAACGTGCCGCAACTAGGCCGTCGCCACCGGCAATCTGAACTGCCAGCGCGTAATCTGAGAGCCATGAGTTTGGCTTGTCCACGCCGCTGTACCTTGGGCAGGTTTTTGACACGGATGTCATGTCCTTGGGAACAGCAGCGACGCGGATTGCTGGGCCAAAGCACACAGGTCCAAGATATGACTGCTCTTTTCTAGCCTTGATGTCATTGAGGCGGTGCCTTGCGTCTTCTGGAGCGAGTTGACGGATATTTCTATCGACGTCAGGTTCGTCTTGCGCGGTTTTGCCTCTGCTGAGCCTGGGCTCGTCATGGTGTGCACTGTGTTCGCCTCCGTGCCTAGGCGCGGGGGGCGGAGAACACGTGCGATCTCTGCTCCGTCTTGGTGGTGGCGGGCCATTGTTGTGGCTGCCGCCACCTTGCGATTGATGGTCGTTTCCTCTGCTGCCACCTTCATTGCGTCGAGGCGGAGGAGGTGCTTCATGTTTCCGTCCGTCAGTGCGCAATGCTTCATCCCGCTGCTTCCTGGGAGGCGACTGCTTGCGGAGCTCTTTGTCCTTGCCTTTTCCCTTGCCATGGCTGCTGGAGCCAGATGGGTCCTCGGGTTGGCCATTGGCGGTAGCTTTGCACGCGTCTGACTTTGACTCCAGTCTTCCTCCTAACATGCCCGCCAACTCCACGCGGGAATCGGCACGGGCCTGCTGTTGGAGGGCTTTTTCCACGAGGGCTGCGGTGTAGAAGATCTTGTCATCATTGTTGTACTCGTTACCCGTGAGGATGTCGAGGGCAGCCGCTGTGTTGAGGACTGGAGTTGCAAAAATTGGAGCACCCTCCTTGTTTCGCCGCTGAGGTGCCGAACCCCACTCAAATCCAAGCTTCTGGGCAGGTGTCTTATATTCTTCAGGAGGTGGATCGAGATTCCTCCTGCTTTTCTTCCCAGCCCCAGGCGCTTTGGCGGCTCGGGTTGTTGAGAACAGATTTCTGGCGGCGACAACGTTGGCGCGTTCCGCCTTGGCCTCGTTGATCAGGCTCCGGACCTTTTGCTCTTGCTCATCGAGGGCACGGGATTGTTTTACAACTGAAGCGCGGAGCTTCTCCCAGTACTCTGGATTGGCGTCGTCGGGAACCGGAGAGTTCAAGATGTCGTCGAGAGGCAGGCCATCTTTGCCGCTGGTGCCGCCTTTCTCCAGGTTCGTCTTCTTCTTGGGAGCCGACGGAGGTTCAGGGATGGCGTCATCTGCTGTGGTTTTGCCGGCCCCGTCAGTTTCCGCCTCTTTTGCCGGAGTCGCCTCTGTGGCGCCGACCATAAAGGCCTGCTGCATGGTTGTGTCTGAGTTGACCGCTGCCTCTGAAGGCGCGGGATCAGCCGGTACGAAGCACTTTTTGACCTGTGACTCAAACATGCTGGCATAATCTTCTTCGGAATCTGAATCTACGTTGACATGAACAGTGGATGGAGATCTGGCATCTAATATCGCATCCACCTGGAGAGCAGGAAGGATCGATTCAGGATCGCTGCTATGTGGCTGGGAGTCGGATCCCATGCCGGCAACGCCGATGAAGTGGGAATCTGAATCTGCGGACTCCCAGGAGGAGGCGGATTCAGATCCGTCTTGCAAGTAGTCGGACTCAGGGTGGCGGGTGGGTCCACAAAGGGTGTGGTTTTTTGGGAAACCCATGGCTTCCGGGGTGAAGCCGATGAAGAGCTCGATGCCGCCGATTGGAACAAGAGTGTAGGCGATGAGCCCGTCGTTTGCCGGTGTCCAAGACGCGTCGTCTTGAACGTAGCCCATGGAGCTGACGCGGATGGAGCGGCCAACGGCGATGGTTTCGCCGATGCCGCCAAGTGTTCTCGCCTAGAACATGACGCCTATCGCCTTAGGCCCCACGGTGGGCGCCAACTGTCAGAGTATCGGCATTGGAGACAGGAGATGGGGGTCCTCTAGCCGAGGGTGAACGTAGGGCAAGAAGGTGGATGTCGTCAAGGTCGGGATTGAACAAGGCGGTTTACCCAGCTTTGGATCTCACGGCGGTGGCGAGATCCTACGTGCTGCTATAACTCACTATAATGGCAATAGCATTGATCACGTTACAATGAGTCTAGTCTGCGTGCCCTAAAGGCGCCCCGAGGTCCGGCTTATATAGGCGGCCGGACCTAGGGTTACAAGGAGATTGCGTATCCGGCAAGTGTACATAGTCCTAACCCTATCCGGCAAGTCTGCCACCTTCCGTCTGGATCTTGGTGGCCTTCTGGGCTTCAGTGTTGGGCCTCCTCCTTGCCGGCATCCGCCTTCCTTGGTCATCAGCTATGTGGGCAGCCCGATAGGCCAAAGGCCTTACCACCACTGCGGGCCACCCTGGACTAGCCGAATTATGCCATGTTGGTTGTACCCCCTTGTGATACGACCCCAACATTTCCCGAACACTTTTGTTGTTGTTTTGCCTCTAATTTGTGTGTTTTGAATACAACTAACACGGACTAACGCTGTTTTTAGCAGAATTGCCCTGGTGTCTTGTTTTTTGCAGAAAATCAACTTTCGGGAAAATCCCCAGAAAATATCGCAAAGCTCCTATTTTATCAAAAGACCCACGGTGCCAGAAGACGAGACGGAGGCGGGCCACGAGGCGTCCACACCACGTGGCGGCGCGGTGGGCCCTGGGCCGCGCCTCCACATGGTGTGGCCGGCTCGGGTACCCCCTCGCGTCCCCCTCTCGACTACTTAAAGCCTCTGACCTAAAAACGCAAGGGGGATCGACCACTTTTTCAAAAACTCTACAGAGCGCCGCCGCCACCGAAAACCCTAATTCGGGGACCAGAAACTCCGTTCTGGCACTCCGCCGGGACGGGGAATTGGAGGAGATCATCGCCATCATCATCACCGACGCCTCTCCATCAACCATCCATCTTTCCCCCATCCATGTGTGAGTAAATCCCTGCTGTAGGCTGAAGGGGATGGTAGGGATTGGATGAGATCGCTCATGTAATAGATATAAGATCATTAGGGCATGGTGCCTAGAATCCGTTGTTAGTACTTTATGTCATTGTTGCAACTTGTTATGCTTAATGCTTGTCACTAGGGCCCGAGTGCCATGATTTCAGATCTGAACATGTTATTGTATCATGAGGATAATCATTGTTTTAGATCATATCTGCAAGTTGTATACACATATAATTGTCCGGAACCCGAGGCCCCAAAGTGACAGCAATTGGGACAACCGGAGGGGATGGCTTTGATGTGAGGATCACATGTGTTAACGGAGTGTTAATGCTTTGCTCCGGTACTTTATTAAAAAAGAGTACCTTAATTACCAGTAGTTTCCCTTGAGGCCCCGCTGCAAACGGGCTGGTAGGACAGAAGATGTTGTGCAAGTTTCTCATTGCGAGCACGTACGACTATATACGGAACACATGCCTATGGTTACTTAGTACTTGGATGCTTTATCATTATTTACCTGCAAATGCCTATGTTTTGATTATTATATGAATTATCCTATCATGCAACGCTGATACCCGTAGAAGTGATAGCCTTCAGTAGCTACCTGCAAGATAAAGTATACGGGGTTAGGTTGAGCCTCCAAGTGCGGAGTATGTAGTAAGTGGAAGACGTGTTTTCCCCACGAGGGTGACTCGAGGGTTTAATATCGAACTCTCGGGGAATCAGTAGTGAAAGGTTTATATTCCTATCCTCCTTTTGGTTACCTACAAAATAAAGTTAAATGTTTTTGTTCTCAACCTCACCTGTGGTTGTCAAGCACAAGGTGTAAGAATAATATTAAGATAGTATGTGATGCAAACAAGAAATAAATATCCAATGATGGTGGTAAATAAATATGCAAGGATGATGATAACAATGATAAATGATATTTTTTTGTTTTTAATGATGTATGCAAGATGGAAGTGTTTTTGTATTTTCGGATTTAATAATTGCAGAAAATGGAAAAGTGGTAAAAGTTGTTGGAAAGTTGTTTTTTATGATTAAAAATGGACCGGGGTTCATGGTTTCACAAATGCACCCTCTCTTTAATAAAGTGGTAGACAATGGAACACTAGAGTTGACATATGAGATAGCAACACAAAGTTTAATGACAAGTTACTAATTATATGGGCATCACGTCCTAACATAAAGACCTTTTGGTTATTAGTCTCACTTATACTCCACCAAGATGCAAACTAAATCATAACACCTTAGTAATTAAGATAACTCAGAGTATAGCTTTAAGTATCATGACATCAAGTTAAAATAAGAACATGCTAGATCTAGTCACGGAGAAGTGACAAGTCACCCACAGCCCTTGGAGCATGGTATTTTTGTTTTTCCCTAGTGAGGCCACAAAGTAAGGTAAAACACCCAAGTGGATCGCTATATTACAGTTGTCAACTTACCGCACTCACCACCCCCCGTTACTCCAACTAATGCACACATCACCCCACACACGCTCTCATAAACATGCTTGATCATAACAAGTAGATAAGAACAGGGTACATAATATGCATCTATATTCATAACTGAAACAAACATTGCAATCTCAAACATATATTAACTCATAAAAAGATCCACCACATAGGAATTACAACGATGACCGTAATCATATTCAGCAGCTCATACGGTACTAATTAGTGAAGCTCAAGAGAGGAGAGATACATAAGTTACTTCCACAAACCCATAGTCCAGAGGTGGACTACTCCCTCTTCATCATGGAGACGGTGGAGAAGTCGATCGAGAAGATGGAGACCACGCCGGCCGCGCCCCGCCGGAGTTTTCCCCCTCCAATCTGCAGCTCCAGATCTCTCTTTCGGTGTTTCTCTGTTTCGGCGGCGCTCCTTCCAGAGAACGCCGAGGAACTATTTTTATAGGCGTTTTTAGGTTAAGACGATGTCGGTGGAGAAAAGATCGATGACAACGGAGCCACGAGGGCCAAAAGAGTGGGCCCCATGCGGCCAGGTACAGTGGCCGTGTGGGTCACCCTCTTTTGGGCCTCGGGCCTCCGTTTGCTCGCTTCCTTCGCTCCCAAGTGTTCTTCCTTTCAAAAAATGACGCTCATAAATTTGCAGGTGATTTGGACGTCGTTTGAGTCCCTGAAACTTAAAAGGAAAAAGTAGGGTTTTCTGCCTGCGCAGGGTTAATTCCATAAAAATAGGAAAATTATGAAATATTCCAAAAATCATTATAAAACAGTAATATAACCCTTATATGATGCAAATATGATTGGAATACAAGTAATATAGTGCAAAGTTCATGTATGCATTTTACATGCATCAAACGCCCGTTCATCCATCCCTATGCCTACAGTATTTTAATCCTGTTGTCTACTGCAATCTATTTCACTGTTGCTATTATTTCACTACTGCTACTGCTATAAAACTGTTGCTACTGATAATCTGTGTCGAGCAAGTCTATTTCTAGGTGCAGCTGAACTGACAATTCAACTGTTAAGGCTTATAAATATTCTTTGGCTCCCCTTGTGTCGAATCAATAAATTGGGCTTTACTTCCCTCGAAGACTGTTGCGAGCCCCTATACTTGTGGGTCATCAAGACTATTTTCTGGCGCCTTTGCCGGGGAGCATAGCTCTATCTATAAGCTCACCTGAGAGTGGTATTGTTCGCTGCAATTAATTCATCATGGGTAAAGTGAGAAGGTCCATATATTGCCATCCACTACAAGGAAAGGTACGACTCTGAGTACCTCTGCTGCTCTTGATTCACCGTCTGTGATGAGTCAACTTGTTACACCACCACAAGCTACACGCACTGTTACTTCTGCTGAATCTGAAAATACCTCTCATAATTTTGATGATGCTTCTACTGTTCTTGATGAAAGTGGTTCACTAGGTCTTTTTTTAGATGCTACAATTGCTAAATCTAAACAAATTGAAAATGCTGAAACACCTAGTGGAAGTCCCATTACCCCTGTTAATTCACCTGAGTTGAGAGATTTCACTTGTGATGATCTTGATGAAACTTATGTGGAACTTGATGATGATTTTATTGATGAATGTCATGCTACTAATGGTGCAAGTACTATTAAAAATCTTCTTGCAAGACATCCTGTTAGATATAAATTGTCTCCTGATGCTAAATTTGCCACATCTCTTATAAACATTAAAGATAAGGATTATGACTTCTCTCTTGATTTGTCACATATATCCATTGTTGAGAAAGAACCTTTTGTGGTACTGAAAATGAAAGTGTTGTAGAACATATGAATGAGCTCTCTACTTTGAGTAGTTTATGAAAGTGCATGTGTTGCCCCATGCGTGGTTTTGGTAATTAATGACAATCCTTATGGACTAATGTTTGCATTGAGATATACTTGTAGATCTTGTCCATAGGAAATGATTGGAGTTCATGTGTTGGACTCTAGAAGATTACATGATGATCAATGCTCTATTCAAGGGTTTATATGAAGAATGGTCATGTGTAGAGTTGAGCTTATTGCAAGTATGGCTTGGAAAAGAAGATTGGGTGAACAATCATGTTTAACCCCAAGCCATCATACATATCAAGAGAAGAAGATGAAGCGCAAGCTCAATATGATGCATCTCGAAGATATCATTTGATTGATGCTTACAAAGGAGACATGAAGACGGAGCTTAGCGAGACCCTCCCATAATGGCGTATGGGGAGCATTTGGAGAAGTCTTCATCAAGCATGTGCTAGCAAGCACAATAAAGAAAGGTGTGCCAACTTGAGAGAGTCAAGATCGTCATCATCGAGCTCAAGTGGAATGCGCAAGGCAAATGTATGATCTTGATAGGTTGTCTATTTTACCGGACTCATGTTGTTAGTGGGAGACCGGGTTTTAGGATAGATGGCGTACTATCAAGAGGGGCTCTCAAGTGAGTAACTTGATCGCATCCTTGTGGAGAGCTCAAACCTTTGCATACTTGGCATTTGATCTTTCTTGGTTCTTATGTGGCTTTTCTCCTTGTTGGGTTTTGGTGCTTGTCGTGATCTTCATGACAAGCCCAAGTTCTTCGATAACGGATTTCATTTGGAAAACTTGTTGCGTTTTCGTGTTGGAAATATTACCGGTCCACCTTCGAGTTAGGGTCCACACCTCCCCATTTGTGGTATCCCCTCTATATATGTGACCCTTAATATTTTTGTGGGTTAGCACTCGTCGTTATCTTTCCAACGAAATTGGTTTCACCTGTTTTGGAGTTCAAACGAGAGAGTTATCGCTTTTCAGGATTTGCTGTTTTGTTGCTGCTGTTCAGGCCGGAGTTTCCGGTCCCCAGGACCGGAGTCTCCGGACTCAGGTTTTTTCCTCGAAGAGGCAGAGTTCTTGTTCAGCCCCTGGTGGGGGCCGGAGTTTCCGGCCCAAGGGGCCGGAGTATCCGCCTCGGACCGGAGTTTTCGGCCCCAGGGGGCCGGAGTTTCTGCCTGTGTTTCTCTCGTCTGTTTTTGGTTCACCTCCTGGTGGGGGCCGGAGTTTCCGCCCCCAAGGGGCTGTAGTTTCCGCCCCAGGCCAGAGTATCCGGTCACTTGGACCGGAAACTCCGGTGTAAAACTGGCTGCAACGACTCTTTTTCTGGGAGGGGTATAAATACCCCTCCACCTACCTCTAGCCAGCCAGCTCTGCCAAACTCGATTTGCTTTTTCTCTCCTCCATTGTTGCAAGCTCATTTCTTTGATATCTCCTAATCCCTCCACCCAAACTCTTTGATCTTTGGAGGATTGAAGGAGAAGACCTAGATCTACATTTACACCAATCAATCTCTCCTCTAAGTGAGGGGAACCTAGTGGATCTAGTTCTTGGAGTTCTTGTGTGGTTCTCTTCTTAGTTCTTCCTCTCTTCTCCCCCCATAAGCATTAGTTGCTTTTGGTGGGATTTGAGAGTGAAGGATTTGAGCACTTGTGCTCTTGCCTTTTGCATTTGGTGCATCGGTGTGCTCTCCACGAGGATTCGTGGAAGTTGAAAGCTTGTGAACTTGTTACTCTTGGGTCTTCGGGCCCTAGACGCCTTTGTGGTGGTTGGACCCTTGTGTGTTCACTTGAAGCCGTTCGGGAGCCCCCAATCCCATTGTGTGTGTGCCTCGGATTGTTGTTGAAAGCCGTTCGGGCGCCCCCAATCCCTTTGTGGGTTGTACCCGGATTGTTGTTGAAAGGCTCCGGATTCCGCCTCGAAGGAATACCGATAGTGGAAGGTGAACCAAACCTTTGTGGTGAGGTTCATCGGAGAAGAGGGTGAAACCTTTGTGGTTGTTGAACCGTTGTGTCGGTTCACACCTCTCCAACGAGATGTACTCCCTTTCAAGGAGGAACTCGGGAATACATCCTCGTCTCGCGTGCTTCGGTTATTTCTGTACCCGGGCTTTTTACTTATGCACTTTACATTGTGATAGCCTTCGTGCTTGAAGTATTCTATATTGCTATCACCTTGTTGCTTGTCTTGCTTAGCATAAGTTGTTGGTGCACATAGGTGAGCCTAGTTTATTTAGGTTGTTGGCTTGTTAATTTAAACACCTAGTTTTATTCTGTAATTAGCAAGCCTAAACCGGAAAAGTTTTATTCGCCTATTCACCCCCCCTCTAGGCGACATATGTGTCCTTTCAGTTTATTTTCTGATGATATAAAGAAACGCAGCTACTTTGTTACTAAATTTTTTCCTTTCTCATTGAAAGATGAAGCTAAAACTTGGTATAATAGTTTGTCTCCTGGTTCTATTGATAGTCCTATTGGTTTGCTTAATGTTTTCTTTCAGAAATATTTTCCTCCTAGTGCTCAACATGCTGCCTTGTAGAGAATCTTTAACTTTAAACATGCTGAAAGAGAGAAAATGCCTGAATCTTGGGCAAGGTTTTGTTCTCTAATTAGAGCTCGGCCTGGTCATCAACTAGCCAAAAGCGAACTTCTTGATATATTCTATAATGGACTAACTTCTGAATCTAGGACATACCTGTATAGTTGTGCTGGTTGTGTTTTCAGGAAAAGAACTCCAGATGAAGTTGAGGAATTAATGGCTAAAATAAGCCAAAATCATGATGATTGGACTTTACCGGAACCGACCCCAACACCAATACTGAAGAAGAGGGGGATGATTGAATTAAATGATGAAGTGATGAGGGAAGTCAAGAAATCTCTTAAGGAGAAAGGTATTAAATCTCAAGATGTGAAGAATCTTCCTCCTATAGAAGAATTATGCAAGCCAATTCCCTGCTCATCCATAATTGAGATACACTCTCTCCAACGGTTTGATGATAGAGATATTCCCTACTCTAAACCTCCTGATCAATGCTTAGATGAGTTTGATAATTATATTGTTAAGCAAGGTAACTTTAATATGGGATGGAAAATCATTTAAATGAAAATTCTCAAGATATTAGTAAAGGGATAATTGCTTATGTGCCCTGGTTCTCTCTAGTTTATCTGTTTGTGCCATGCCTGCGTAGTTTCTCTCGTCCGTGCCCTGGCTGGCTCGCAAATGGCCCGTGCACGGCCAAGACGGCCGTTTCCGCCCTTTGACCGTTAGCAAACCTGTTACATGTGGGCCCAACGAAGTGTATGCACCCCGTCCCACTTAAAGCTTACAAGTGGGGCCAGCGGCGGATGAGTGCTTGCATGCAGCCGTACGTGCGCGTCCATGCGACCATGCCTTTGCTCGCCGTCCCCAAATTTGCGCCGCGCCTTCAATGGCATGCCCCCTGGCTGGCAAAAAGCTGCCTCGCCGCCTACACTGCCGGCCCGGCCGCGCATCTGCTCCGCCATCCTCGCGTCTCTCTTGCCTACTCTGTCCTGCTGCAAGCTGAGCAGTCTGGAGCCGGATCAATGCCCGGTCGTCGTTACTGCCGTCTAGACCGCGACGCCTTCCAGACCGCAGATGGCTTTAAAAGGAGCCATCTCCTTGCCCATTGCGCTCACAAATCCCCTCTTCCTCTTCTAGACACCCTCGCCCAGTCCCTTATCTCTCCATGGCTCGTGGTGATGGCAGCTCCACTCCCAGCTCGAACCGCCGCCGCCACGTCCACTATCCTTGGTTTCTTGAGGCGAGCGAGGGTAGCGGCATGGGGCGTGGGCGTGGGCGTGGGCGTGCGCGTACTCCTCCAAGTTCGAGCAGGATGCGTTCAAGGATGGAGATTGCACGATCCGGTGAGTCTCCAAGGCGCAGTCGCAGGGGCATGGGCAGGGCCATTGCTCCCGATCCCATTCCCTTCATCGATCTGTCCGACGAGGACGACGAGGATGACCCGTGTATGGACTGGAACATGGCCTGGAAGGACGAGGTCACGGAGGTCCTGGACCCGGGTATGGCCTGGGCCATGGCCGACCATAAAGCCACGGAGCTGGCCAAGCATTTCGCCGTCGCGCAGCAACGGCTCAGGGGGAAGAAGAAGGTCATGTGGTCGCCGTCGAACAGCAACGCCCCAATGGAGGTCGATGCCAAGGGGCAAGACTGAGTCGGTGGAGGTTTCCGATGACGAGGACGACTGGTAGTCCATTTTAGTTATTAGTTGCTTTCTTAAGGGCAAATGCCAATTTAGTTATTAGTTGTTGATCTATTTTATAATTTTGTACTACCATGAAATTTGGCAAGGCCTTGTGCTTGAAGTTTCCAATTGTGTGTGTAAACCATTTGGTGTGCCAAAATCCACTTCAGTTTGCAAATGTTGCTTAGAAATGGGGCCGTTTACCCTACCTTTGGAGATCATTTGAAAGACATTTTTCAGCGAGTCCACCATTTTTGCTTAGAAATGGGGCCGTTTACCCTACCTTTGGAGCTCATTTGAAAGACATTTTTCAGCGAGTACATCATTTTTGCTTAGAAATGGGGCCGTTTACCCTACCTTTGGAGCTCATTTTAAAGACATTTTTCAGCGAGTCCACCATTTTTGCTTAGAAATGGGGCCGTTTACCCTACCTTTGTAGCTCATTTGAAACACATTTTTCAGCGAGTCCAAGCTCATTTGAAAATTTATATGGATTCAAGCTAGATTTGACTGAGCTCATGCCTATCCCCGTTTGGTGTGCCAAAATCCCCATTTAAGTTACGATGACGGGTTACAACCAAAATCCCCATTTGGTGTGCAAAAATCCCCATTTTGAGTCACTCAGGCAAATGGGGGTGGGCGGGCTAAAATCCCCATTGGGTACGCCGTGGTCCACTCGTCAGCGGGTAAAGCCCTAGTCCTATGCGCGCGTCCAATCAGATCGCATAATGAGCTTCTCGCGGATTGCCCCGAGTCCGCCTGCAGATTCCTTCTAGAGAAACGATCCGACGGCTGCAGTTCAGCGCTAGGGTTAGTTCGACGGTCATTGTTCAAATGGGGTTTCGAGGCACTCAACGGGGTTTGAAGGCACTCAACGGGGTTTTGAAAAGTTTGATAAAGTGTCCAAGCTTCATTTTGAAGTGACTAAGAAGGATCGAGTTTTCGTTTTTCAAATTTCATGTTTTAAACTTGTTTAAATGTCGGTCAACGTTAAGTTGACCGAAATTTGAAATGAGCGTCAAATATTCTAAAAAAATCAAAAAATGAAAAATCTGCGTACATAGTCGTCTTATGTCATATACTAACGACTCAAGCTGATAAACAATGTCTATACACATTCAGATGAAAAATGCATGTATCTAAGTGATATCCTCGAACTATGTCGTATGAATTCGAGTTTCAAATGAGTTTCAAATATTAAAAAAAAATCAAAATTGTAAAATTATGCGCACATAGTCGTCTTATGTCATATACTAACGATTCAAGTTGATAAAAATCATCTATAAACATTTCATATGAGAAATGCATGTATCTAAGGCGATATCTCAGACTATGTCCTATGATTTCAAGGGTGAAGAGAAGGGGTTTTGGATTTTCAACATGAAATGTTCAAACACCACACAAAGTTTCATTTTGGAGTGACTAAGAAGGATCCATGCTTAGTTTTTCATTTTCATGTTTTAAACTTGTTTAACGTAGGTATTACCGAAATTTGACCGAATTTTGAAACGAGCCTCAAATATTCAAAAAAAATCAAAAAAAGGAAAATCCTTCGCACATAGTCGTCTTATGTCATATACTTACGATTCAAGTAGATAAACAAGGTCTACACATGTTCAGATCGCGTAACTACACAGAGCGCGCATTGTGGGTGCCGTTCACGTACAGTTCATGTCCAGATCGCGCTTTGCGTGTTGACACGGATGCACCGACGCATATTTGCACGTAAACAAAAAGTTAATCGCGTTAGTTCTCGCAAAAAATGTTTCTGCTACGTGTAGATGTCTCACAGCGTCTCCAACTGTATTCAATTTGACCAGAACGATGACGCACATCAACTGTTCGACACTTGGACTCGACACGTCAAGGGGCACAAGATGACGTGGTGAACATTTACAGGCATGTCAGTTCGACTAGACGTGAAGCGCTGTCACACGATGTCATCATTGCGAATAAAAACTGTAAATCGTGTTGTCATTTCACACTGCGTTGGCAAGAAAACGAAGCGACCGGCTGCCGACCGTTCGGTGCCCCAAGCGGTTATCGATCTACGCGCCGGCGGCAGTGAATTCATCATTATCCCTTCATCACACATAAAAACCCCAATCCCATTGCATTGCGGTTCACTCGGTTCTCTCTTCTCGACATTGCCATTGTGCAGTTCTTCTTTCTTCTCTCCAGCCCCAAAAAACCCCAACCACCCCCTTCCCTGCAATGGATCCGTGGTGGCAGAAGGAAGCCATCCCGAGCGACTCCGACGGCGAAGGAACCCGATCCCGTGGTGGGAAGAGGGCCACGGGCATTGGCAGGAGAATGCCGGCTCTGACGACGACGGCGAGGGCGACGACGACAACCAGGGGGAGGACGGCGACCCCGACTCCGACCCCGACTCCGACGACAACGACGGGTCCGAGGAGGAGGACTCGGACCCAGAGTTGGAGCCGAAGGACGGCAACAGCGGGGGAGGAGGAGGAGCCTCCACAGGAGGAGGATGAGGACGAGGAGGACGGCGACGACGGCCACGACGGCCACGGCTCCGACTCCGAAGACTCCGACTCCGACGGCGACGAACCGCCAGCCCAGAGGCGGCGCATGCAGTAGCAGTGCATTAGTTGCACTGCTACTGATTAGTAGTAGTATTAGGCCGCCGCCGGCGTAGTAGCAGTGCATAAAGCACTGCTAATCTTGTCTTATCTTTTGTAAAACCGCAGGAATCTTTTGTAATCAATGTTAATAGTAATTATGAATCATAATTTCAGTGTTAATCTTGTCTAATCTGTTTCAGTTTCAGTGTTAATTGTAATCAGTTTCAGTTTCAGTGTTAACGCGTAATTTCTAATCATAATTTTAGTGTTAATCTTGTCTAATCAGTTTCAGTTTCAGTGTTAATTGTAATCAGTTTCAGTTTCAGTGTTAACGACGTACTAACCAACTCACTAAACAATGACTCGTTTCCTAATCAGCTAATTCAGCATTCACATGGGTTAATTTCAGTTTCAGTTTCCAGTGAATATGAATCATAATTTCAGTGCTAACGACATACTAATCAACTCACTAAACAAATCAGTTAATTAAGTGGGGCCGAGACCCCACTTAAACTCACTTCCTGACCCCACTTAAACTCACTTCCTGACCCGACCTAACTCGCTTCGCTTCTTGTCCCCACTTAACTCGCTCCCTGTCCCCACTTGACCGGTCCCACTTCCAACTCACGTGCCGCGCCAGGCCGACCCCACAAGTCAGGCCATGTTACGGTAAAACGGGGTTGACCAGACGGAAACGGCCGTCTTGTCCATCGGCGAGTTTGCCAGGGCACGGACGAGAGAAACTACGCGGGGGTGGCACAAACAGATAAAACTGAGGTAGGTAGAGCACAGAAATGATAAGCCCATTAGTAAATTGCATTATATTGTGGAGAGAACCTCCAATGATTTTAAAATGCTTATCAAACATTTTCATATGGTTAAAACTTAAATTGATCAACTTACTAAAGTGCAAAAAGATTTGTTAGTCAATGCCTCTAGGGATAAAGAAAAACATGTTTGTGAAGTGACAACTAGAGGAGGTATTTCTACTCAGGATCCTTTATATCCCGAGGGGCATCCTAAAAGAATTGAACAAGATTCTCAACGAGTTAAAGAAACTAGTGCTCCTTCTAAGAAAAAGAAGAAGAAACATAAAACTGTTGTAGAATCCTCTGAACCTATTAATGATCCTAATAGTATATCTATTTCTGATGCTGAAACTGAAAGTGGTAATGAACATAACAATGATAATGATAAGAATGATGCTTCTGATAAAGAAGAAATTGAAGAGGAACCTGAAAAGCATTCTAAAGGTAAAAAGTACGGTAAGAAAGACTTCATTGCTAAGAAACATGGTGATGAGAGAGAACCTTGGGTCCAAAAGAAAATCCCTTCCCTGCTAAGAAACTCAAATCAAAAGAAGAAGAACACTATAATAAATTTTGTGATTGGATGAAACCCTTGTTCTTGCAAATTCTTTGACTGGTGCTATTAAATTGCCTCCTTATTCTAAGTATATGAAAGATATTGTTTCTAACAAAAGGAAAATTCTCAGTGAAGAAATTTCTACTATGCTTGCTAATTATTCTTTCAATGGCAAGGTTTCAAAGAAGCTTGGACATCCAGGTATACCAACCATTCCCTGTTCCATCAAAAATAATTATGTTAGAACTGCTCTATGTGACTTGGGAACAGGAGTTAGTGTCATGCCTTTCTCTCTTTATAAGAGACTTTATCTGGATAAACTGATACCTACTGATATATCTTTGCAAATGGTTGATAAATCTACTGATGTTCCTGTTGGCATTTGTGAGGATGTCCCTATTCAAGTGGCTAATAATTGTTTGATTTTAACTGATTTTGTGGTTCTTGAAATGCCTGAAGATGATAATATGTCTATTATTCTTGGGAAACCTTTTCTAAATACTGCAGGTGTTGTTATTGATTGTGACAAGGGAAAAGTAACTTTCAATGTGAATGATAAAGAGCACACTGTTTATTTCCCCAAGAAAGTGGACAAAGTATTGGAGTTAATACAATTTCTAATTTTAGAACTATCAAAGTGGGAAGTATTGCTTGCCCTATATATGATCATCAAGAAGGATATCAAAACATTATGATTGGATCCATATCAATACAATTCAAGGTAACACGATTGTCTCATCATGTTTAATTCCTTGGCGTCATATAATATTTATTTGGTGGCAAGACTTGATCAACCTTGTTAACAAATACATCTTATATACATGAAGGTGCTAAACAACATTTTATTCCTCATCCTTGTCTTACCTACTGTAGTGTTGCTTAGTTTGCAAAGTTTAGCTGAGTTTGATTTTGAAAATCATTTTTCTCACAGAATTTATTATCTTAAGTACCCAGAATTCGTCCAACTGAAAGTTTTCAAAAATTGATAAAAAAGTTATACCATTGGTCCTATTTTTGAACGAGCAACGTGGGAGTGCCTGGGGCTGACCAGAGGGACCCACCGTGCCACCACACCACATGGTGCCGCGGCAGGCTTCTGACCGCGCCGTGGCATGGTGTGGGGCCCACCTGGCCCTCCACTCACTCATCCACCTACCACACCTTTCTCTCTCCTGACCAAACAGATTTCCACTGCTCAAACCCGAGTTCCTGCTGTTCTTGCTCGCGATTTTCGATCTCCTTGCTCAGCCCATCTTTGCTGCTGAGATTTGGGGCATTTGCTCTCCGGTATGTGACTCCTCCGATTATCCAAGTAGAGTTTTGTTTAGTGAAATATATCTTGAGTATTTGGCTGCTGTAGGTGACATGTTAAGTAAGGTTGCATGCTTGTTCTATGTTAGAATAATTAGTTTTGATGCATGTCTAACCCTCTAGCAAGTTTCTATAGTAGTTTCCTTCATTTAGATGTCTCAAAATCATTTTTTTATAATGATTATTAAAAAAATTCAGAAAAGGAAGATGCATAACCACACCTTTGGAGAGATTTTTGAGAGGGATTCAGAAAGAGTGGCAAGGCCTCCAAGAGCTGCCATTCGAATTAGGCAGTCTGACAATGAAGATCTCATTGCACCAAGCATTGGCGATGAGAGGGATGATGGAGTTCCAAATCCATCATCTTTCCCATGCACTAACTTTTTGCGTGATGCAGGGATCCTTGAAGATTTCTTGTTCCTTGTTCATAGGGTTGGTTTGACTACATATTTGGTAACTCGTCCTTCAAGCCATCCATTGGATTTAAGATTTATGATAGGCCTATTTCCATGACTTTGAATGACTTTTGTGCTGCCATAGGTATTTCTGCTTCAGGTACATCGAAAATGATTCAAGGACGCCCCAACGATTTGCTGGAACTTTACCGAGGGGTGACCAATGATTATGACCGCACCGCCCAGCGCAGCAAGATAAGGAACATTCAGCTCCCCGCCATCAGATACTTTACTTATTATCTTGCTACTAGCATTCTTGGTAGGGAGAACACCAGCAACATTTCCAACTATCATCTTGCTTTTCTGGCTGATGCACTTACTGGTAACACAACTTATAATCTTGGTGCTCTCATCACTCGTCGCTTAGCTGCTAGTGGACCCATTTATGGAGGGATTGTTGCTGCGCGCGTTATAGCATATCTAGGCATTCCTGTTGATCCTAGTGATGAGTTGCTAACCCCTTTGAGGCTCGACCTTGCTGCTATGAGAGACCATCAATTTGTTACAGCTAAATCTCGTGCAGGAAGTCTTGTTTATAGAGTTTTATTCACTGATGGGGACGAAAGGAAAGTTCCTTTGCCGCATCCCGATTTGTTTAGTATTCGCAGGAGGCCGTGGTCGCGCTCAAAGGAGGAGTTGGACGAGCAGCTGAGGGTGCTTGGCTTCCACCAGCACGACTCCGAGGACACGACACCCTCTAGGACTACACCGTCACCTACACCGGCGTCCTCCAGTTCGTATCAGGACGAGGATCCTTCTTCGTCGTACTATGGAGGCGCCACTTCCTGGTCCCGATGGGGTTGATCTCCACTTAGGCCAAAAGCCTAAGCTTGGGGGGGGGTACACCGACATCTCACTCATATATATATATCATGTTCTGTCGGTACTTTGTATATCGATGCTTCAATTTCTTTTCTTTCTTTTTGTTGCTTCTTGTTTACTTTTGTTTTCCAAAACACAAAAAGACCAAAAATATTTCTGTTGTTCTCTTTACTTTTCTTTAAGTCTATAGTATTAGTTTTCTTAGTTATTTAAATTCGGTTTGTTAATCAAAAATCCAAAAATATTTTGCTTTATTGCTTTTTTTCTTTTTGCTCTTGTTTTAAATTCGAAAAACCCAAAAATATTTGTTGTTCTTTTTCGGTTTTGTATAGTTTGCTGCAGAGTTCGACAGCCTTCCGTGACTCCATTGGAGCTTGGTTATCATTCAAGCCACACAAGTGAAAAGCAATAATGACGATTTACGACAATTCGAGTTGGGGTGAGAGGCTGGTATGAACTCTATTTGTTTTCATTTTTGTACATATACTCATCCATGTGAACATGCTTAGTTGGTTCGTGTGAGGTATATGTCATTTAGTGGATGCTTAGTAGTTCATGTTCTCTTATGATCAGTTCCAATTTATTAATAGTGGGTAGCATGTTATATTGATGTTTGCTTGCATTGTTCTATTCATAAAAGGGTATGACATTGTGGTATCCTCCTCAGAATGATTCATTTGAATTGACTTGGCACATGCTCACGCATGCATATGACTGAAAAACAAAAAGTCAATTAAGCCTCGATGATTTACTTTGCCTCAGAGTTCTTGTATCACTTTTATGCCTCCGTTAATTTTGTTTTGTCGCAAGCATGATTATGACGGTTATTGCTCTCTTGATTGTCGCTTCCCAGTCTATTGCTAGCCTCCACTTGTACTAAGCGGGAATGCTGCTCGTGCTTCCAAATCCCTGAAAACCAAGTTATTCCAAAGAGTCCACTATAAATTCCTATGCATGGCATTTCAAACCATTCAAGTAAATTTTCATGTGCTACCTTTAAAACCTTCAAATTACTTCTCATTTTGTGACACTGTTTTTAGCTCATGAGGAAGTAGTAGTTGGGTTTGTTATCTTCCATACTAAATTAAGTACCTCGACTTGCATGCTTCATCTGCTTGTCACTAATTTTGCAAAGAGCTGGTTAGACCATTATAACATCAAAAAGCTAAAACAAATAAAATAGACACTCCTCCATGGTATGTGATTGTTGGAAGGCACCCGAGGATTCGGTTAGCCATGGCTTGTGTAAGCAAAGGTTGGGAGTGTCAAACTATATATAAAGTGCATGCTATAAATGCTTAATATCAACATCTCGGAACCGCTCTCAACTTGTTTAGTATGGAAGATAACAGAAACTCTATTGCCATTCGTTGACAGGAACAACCACCTCCCAAAACAATTTTACTTCTGTTTTAAAAATAAAAAGCTCTAGCACATGTTAATCCCTGCTTCCCTCTGCGAAGGGCCAATCTTTTATTTTATGTTGAGTCACCATCCTTTCTTTGAGCACCTTCTCGAGAGCATAATTTTCATTCTTAGTGTAATGTGATTGTCTCAGAATGCGGTTAACTGTGGTATAACTTTGATGCTTTTACCTTTGATATCTTTACTTCTAGTCTTCCTTTGAACTTCAGAGGTGCCTAGGCATTTATGTTTTGCTGTACAAATTCGGGCAAGGGAGATACCACCTTATCATATCTTATTATGAGCATTGCAATCTTGTAGATAGATATGTTTCATGTTGTTTATTATTAGTATGTTGGTATCTCTTCATGGTTTACATAACTATTGGGTGACATTATTTGCGTACATCTTATTATGAATTACCTAAGCACTTGTCCATATAATGAGAATGTATACATCATATGAAGCAAATGTGTTCGTGAAAGTTTCTTTTATCGGACTCAGTTGTTAACTGAATTGCTTGAGGACAAGCAATAAGCTAAGCTTGGGGGGAGTTGATACGTCCAAAACGTATCTACTTTCCTGATCACTTTTGTGTTGTTTTGCCTCTAATTTGTGTATTTTGGATACAACTAACACGGACTAACGCTGTTTTCAGCAGAATTGCCATGGTATCTTCTTTCGGGAAAATCCCCAGAAAATATCGCAAAGCTCCTATTTTATCAAAAGACCCATGGTGCCAGAAGACGAGACGGAGGCGGGCCACGAGGCGCCCACACCACGTGGCGGCGCGGTGGGCCCTGGGCCGCGCCACCACATGGTGTGGCCGGCTCGGGTACCCCCTCGCGTCCCCCTCTTGACTACTTAAAGCCTCTGTCCTAAAAACGCAAGGGGGGTCGACCACTTTTCCAAAAACTCTACAGAGCGCCGCCGCCACCGAAAACCCTTTTTCAGGGACCAGAAACTCCGTTCTGGCACTCCGCTGGGACGGGGAATTGGAGGAGATCATCACCGACGCCTCTCCATCAACCATCCATGTTTCCCCTATCCATGTGTAAGTAAATCCCTGCTGTAGGCTGAAGGGGATGGTAGGGATTGGATGAGATTGTTCATGTAATAGATATAAGATCATTAGGGCATGGTGCCTAGTATCCGTTGTTAGTACTTTATGTCATTGTTGCAACTTGTTATGCTTAATGCTTGTCACTAGGGCCCGAGTGACATGATTTCAGATCTTAACATGTTATTGTATCATGAGGATAATCATTGTTTTAGATCATATATGCAAGTTGTATACACATATAATTGTCCGGAACCCGATGCCCCAAAGTGACAGCAATTGGGACAACCGGAGGGGATGGCTTTGATGTGAGGATCATATGTGTTAACGGAGTGTTAATGCTTTGCTCCGGTACTTTATTAAACGGAGTACCTTAATTACCAGTAGTTTCCCTTGAGGCCCCGCTGCAAACGGGCTGGTAGGACATAAGATGTTGTGCAAGTTTCTCATTGCGAGCACGTACGACTATATACGGAACACATGCCTATGGTTACTTAGTACTTGGATGCTTTATCATTATTTACCTGCAAATGCCTATGTCTTGATTATTATATGAATTATCTTATCCCGTTCATACATCCCTATGCCTACAGTATTTTAATCCTGTTGTCTACTGCAATCACTACTGCTGTCTCTATTTCACTGCTGCTATTATTTCACTACTGCTACTGCTATAAAACTGTTGCTACTGATAATCTGTGTCGAGCAAGTCTATTTCCAGGTGCAGCTGAACTGACAATTCAGCTGTTAAGGCTTATAAATATTCTTTGGCTCCCCTTGTGTCGAATCAATAAATTGGGTTTTACTTCCCTCGAAGACTGTTGCGATCCCCTATACTTGTGGGTCATCACACCCCTTTCAGTATTAAGTTGCAAGTATGTATGGCACCCGCCGGTTTCGGGTGCGGGTTTGGCACCCCCATACCCGCACCCGCCCCTTCTCCCCACACCTGTCACCCGCCCCATACCCGTCGCCGGGTACAGAGCTCACCTATACCCGCCATCCGCCGGGTTGGCGAGACCCGACGGGTACCCGGCGGCGGCGGAGCATGAGGAGCCAGAGAGGGGTTCTTGGGAGGCGGCGGCGGCTTCTAGGTGAGGTAGAGCCGTAGAGGTGACGTGGCGGCGGTGGCTTCCGGCGGTGGTACACTCAATCTGCGAGAGAGAGGCGGCGGACTGCCGACGTCGTGTGCTTGGAGAGAGAGGAGGCCGGCTGTCGGCGTCGTGTGCTTGGAGAGAGAGGAGGCCAGCCGCCGTCGTCATGTGCGAGAGGAGCCATGGGCAGGCACCGGAGGAGAGGAGAGGAGACGAGAGAGAGCGACAGAGAAGATGGCGGCGGTGGATGGGGATTACCGGATTAGGGATAGAATCGATCGATAGGTAGTTTTGGGTGCACTCATGCGCTGGTGTGTGGGCTGGGTGCTTTAGTGGGCTGGGTGCTAGGTGCGTTAGTGGGCTTGTGGCCTTGGTGAGTTAGTGGCTTTTTAGCTATGACATGTAGGGTCACATGTCCTAGTCGGGTATGCGGGTTCGCGGGTATGGGTATAGCACCCCCATACCCGGTTCTGCTAGACCCGGCGGGTCTGGATTTTTACCGCTAAGCACACCCGCGGGTTTATATTGTTACCAAACCCTCCCCCATTTAATGCGGGTACCCGTCGGGTAAGCGGGTATCGGGTACCCATTGCCATCCGTAGTTGCAAGCAACAGATTATTGCATTAAGTAAAGTGCATAATGTAAGCAATACAATTATTCTTAGACAAAGCATCGCTGTTTTACCCCTAGTGGCAACAGCACATCCACAACCTTGGAGGTTGCTGTCACTCCCCCAGATTAAATGGAGACTGAACCCACTATCTAGCATAAATACTCCCTCTTGGAGTTACAAGCATCAACTTGCCAGTGCCTCTACTAGTAACGGAGAGCATGCAAGATCATAAATAACATATAGATGATAATTCAATAACCAACTTGACATAGTACTCAATATTCATTGGATCCCAGCAAACACAACATGTAGCATTACAATAATATGATCTTGATCATGATAGGCAGCTCACAAGATCTAAACATGATGGCACAAGAGGAGAAGACAACCATCTAGCTACTGCTATGGACCCATAGAGCCCTCCGGTAATGATTCCCCTCTCCGGCAGGGTGCCGAGAAGAGCTTCAGAACCCTCCTGAGTTAGGGTTGACGGCGACAGCGGCTCTGGAACTTTTCATGGAATATGACTCGGGTGTCTAGGGTTTTCCTGAAAATAGCATCGTTTTGGGCCCTGGGGGCACAATGACTGGAGATGCCCTAAGATGTCCGCCATCGACCGGTGTAGGGGGCGCCGGCACATGTAATCGCCTATGGGGGACGTCACATCCCACTCGTGTCCCCAATACCGCTCGTTCGGTGGTGCCATGGGCACGTAGTACCTGCGCGCGCCAGTCGTCTCTTCCGAGAGGCGTAGGTACACGCCGTCGCTCTCCTTCGAGTTTGTGAGGAAGATGGAGTCGTCGAATAACCAATAGTCACTAGTATAGAACGACACATCAGAAACGGGCCAAAACCCTCATCGGAAACGGAGAAAGGGTCCGTGTCCCTGACCCTGTCACTGATGTGAACGAGGTCATCGGCAACGGAGGCCAAAACTCCGTTTCCAATGTGAAATGCAAATTGCAAACGGTTGTCATATATAACCGTTTCTGATGTGAATATTAACACCCTAGAATCCTTGATCACGTTTTTACCAAGTTAAATGACCAGTATATTACTAGTGAAAAATAAAAGGCTGGCGGTTCAGCCTGCCGTTCTCAAGAACGTATCAAGATACGTATCGTCGTCCGGCCGGAAAACAAGAGATGGCAGTTGTAGAGACACAAGCACACTCTGAGCAACTAGCTAAGTACAGAGATCACATGTAAAAAGAAAAGTTAAGCGTGCGCGAGCTGCCTCTAGCAGCCGGACGGGATGTTCACGCCGAACGCGTAATTTTCAGAGAGAGACAAAGACGAAAAACCAGAAATAGCAGTTGCCAGATACGGATCTAGATGTGGGAGAGACAGATCGTACCAGAGCATACTAGATGTTGGTCGTCTCCTCCCCATGGCTGTCCCCCAGGATCAAATCGAACCGAGCTGCGAATCATCAAAGCACAAGGCAGCGGCGTGAGCAGAACGGCAATGGAAGGAGGACGAATGAGAGGGAGGGAGGAGGGACTGACCGCGGATGGCTTCGATCTCGAGGTGGAATCCCTCCATTGCGGCGACCTTGGAGGCGGCTGGTGGCCAGCAAATGGCCTCGTGGAGGAGGGCGTCGGCATCTTGCTGCATGCGTCCTGGTCTCTCCTCCGTGAGGAGGCTCGCGTCCTGGCGAGCAGCGGCTCCGCCGACCGATCCATGGCAGCCAGGAGCGACGCCGTCGGCTGGTGTCAAGGTCGGAGCGCAGGAGGCCGGTCGACAGGCAGAATCGGGCGGAGGAGGTGGGGAGCGGCGGTTGAGAGAGAAACGAGATCGAGATGTGGACTTGTGGAGGAGGTGGGTGTCGGTGCGTTTGGAGCAAGATGGGGCGTTGAGCTGGACTTTATCTTCAATAAATGACCTGACTAGGTAGGCCCACTTAATATTGCAAACGGGCCGAGTTAAATGTCCGTTGCTATAGTGGCTCACATCACAACAGACATAAAAAACATCCGTTGCCAATAGTTATTGCAAACAGTCATTTATTTTGACCGTTTCCGATGTGTCGCGATTCGGGGGCGCGAGCTCTCATTTTCCACGCGCGGGTCCGTTTTACCGTCGCTTTTTTGCTGCTGTTTCCATAGAGGGTATCATATGTGTCGTTCTGTACTAGTGAGTTCAAAAGCGGTGACTAAGACTCGCTCGTCGGGAAGAAGTTGTGGAGCACCCCTATTACTCCTGCTCCACCTCCTGGTCCTCAATACGGCGACAATGCGTAGTATTGAGGGCCACACTGCACCTCCCACGACATGGTTGATGCACCTCATGTCGACGTAGTCGAGGCGGACGTGGCGCTGATTACCCCCAAGAGCAGGGGATCTCTGTAGCACCTCTCAAAGTTATCTATTCCCTACAACTAAAGTGTCACACTAAACAAGTTTAAAGAACAAGATGGTTGATTTGATGGATGAAGTTTAATGTAAAAAAACAAGAATGTAAAAGTGTCCCAATCCTCTTCAATGCAAGAGGACAAGACAAAGGTTTTCTCTTATAGGAACAATGGACATGGGTTCAAGGGTTCACTTAATCCTCTCTCTCTCATCTACGGTGATTATCATGTTATAGATAAAGTACACACAATTATCATATTTTAATGGTAGCTTTTATAACGGCTATATGTCCTAAAACACATAGTTGAAAGAAGTACTCATTTGTGTTGCTAGGTCACCCTCGTAAGGCTAGCGTGGTTGCTGTCACTCCCACATCATACTCTTCCTTTTTACCCCCAGATAAAGGATGTTGGGCGGTACTGTGTCACTCAATACCTATGCCGTGTCACATCGGCCATCCTATATCCACATACATCATACTTCTTAAAGAACAACATTCTATCAAAGTATGACAAGTCATAAAAATTCCAACACAATAGTAAATGCATAACAAATCATCTCATACCACAATATCCACCATAGGAATAACATAGATGACCGCAATCATGTTCAGCAGCTCATACGGTACTAATTAGTGAAGCTCAAAGAGAGGAGAGATACATAAGTTGCCACCACAAACCCATAGTTCAGAGGGTGGACTACTCCCCCTTCATCATAGAGACGGTGGAGAAGTCGTTGGAAAAGGTGGAGACCACCCCGGCAGCGCCCCGCCGGAGTTTTCCCCCTCCAATCTGCAGCTCTAGATCTCTATTTTCGTGTTTCTGTCTTGTGGCGGCGCTTGTTTTCGAGAACGTCGTGGGACATCTTTTATACGTCGTGGGACACCTGTATTTTTCCAGATTTTTTTGACGTCATTTGGGTCCCTGAAACTTAAAAGGAAAAAATAGGGTTTTCTGCCTACGCAAGGTTAATTCCATAAAAATAGGAAACAATTATTTTATTTCCTAAAATCATTAAATAACAGTGGTATAACCCTTATATGATGCAAATATGATTGGAATATAAGTGATATAGTGCAAAGTTCATGTATACATTTTACATGCATCAACATCCCCAAGCTTAACCAATACTCGTCCTCGAGTATGAAGGTGATAAAACTAACATGGGCTTTGCAATATAGCACTAACAATGAATATCAAAGATGATTGCTACTGCTACATAAATTCAAATGATTCATTCTTCAAAGCAGTAGCAATATGCAAAATAGTTTATGAAGTGATATCAAATATTCAATGCAAGGATGTTGAATGATAGTTCACAAAGTGTAACATAGAAGATAGTAATATGGACCACATGTATGCATAATGATAAGTAAGAACATCATACATTGGTCATAGAGTGTAGATGAAAATCTGAATATAAAAGGTGGACACTTTGGAAAGATGTATATGTGAGTAGAGGTAAAGCATGCATAAGTTTAATCTAACTTCCAAACTCTTCTACTTAAGTTAATGATTGCAATGTGGAATTCTTGGTGTCAAGCTCTCATTACCCCTATCATAGCATCTTGAATGATTAAAGTTTAATGTGAAAGCAAATATGAGTAGTGTGCCTGATAAAGTAAAGGTTAGGTGTCTCATGCCCCTTGAATACAAGTACCTACACCATAATTACTCAACTTAGGAAACAAAGCAAGTTCAAGTTCTATCATTGTAAGTAATAATAGTATCATCAAGAGCGTCAACTGGGGTACCTCTTGTCCCAGGATATGGAACAAGCCCATATCAAAATGACAAGACAAACAAACAAGATGAACAATCTCAACACCCTTTTTATTTACCATTGGAATAGCTTTTTATTATAAGGTGCATCACAGACGGTTCACCATAGCATGTAAATAAATTTCCACCATGAATAATGCATGGCTTAGATTAGCGGCCCAGACGTCTCTCTAACCATTTATACAAACTCATTTAAACTACTTTATTTCCACCTCATTTCACCTCATTTCACCATGATAGGCATCCATAAACAAAAGTACATGATATCAACTAAATGAGATGAATGAGCATGTTGAAAGCTTTGCATGTGACAGCACATATGGTCTAACTCCCAACCTCGGACATTTATCAAGCCACTAGCATCATATTATTAATCACAATGGGTCACGTTTTATTTATGGAATAAAAATAAATTGTACATCAAGTTCGTGAGAGCTATATAACAGACTTTTCCCATAACAATCAATAACGTAAACATTTTCATTCAGAAGTATATATAACATAAATATCATGATAGCATAAAGCTAATAGGTAGATATGGCGGACTCACTGGAATAACTTTGGTTGAAGGTGTTGGAAACAAGTTTTTGCTTGTTGGAATGTTTGGGCTAGCAAGAGGGAGAAAGTTGACCATCTAGATGCATGCATGAGTGTCCATAGAACTAACTAATCCATTTAAACAAAGTAAGATAACTTTCAGCATCAAAACATGAGTAAGCGATATCTCTTGATAAAGCATTTGCAAATTATTACTCATAAACAAGCTCATGAATCATGCAACTATATATATCATTAAAAATCAACTCAAACATCCCTTTTCCCAATTTGATAAAAGCATCCAACATATTTCAACCCATATTTCCAGTAGCTCTTTCTCATATAAATGATAATGTGGTGGTCTAAAAAAATAACAAACAAAAAGACGCTCCAAGTTTATGCGATAAAGTGTTTCGATCGAAAAACAGAAGTTAGACGTGTGCAAACCGAGAGTGTGTAGGTCCAGTGGAGTTGTCTTCACATCCCCAAGCTTATGGTTTTCACCATCCTTGGATAACTCTTGGTGCATCTCCTCCAATCCCTGTGAATTTTTTTCAAAACACCGTTTCTCCCATTTTCTTTTGGGATTATTGCTTCTGTGCCCTGATTCTCTCTAGTTTATCTGTTTGTGCCACCCCCGCGTAGTTTCTCTCGTCCGTGCCCTGGCTGGGCCGCAAATGGCCCGTGCACAGCCAAGACGGCCGTTTCCGTCTGGTCAACCTCGTTTCACCATAACTTGGCCTGACTTGTGGGGTCAGCCTGGCGCGGCTTGGTTGGAATCGCATCCAGTGGGGCCAGCGCACTTGTCTGACTGGTGGGGTCGGCTCAAACTGACCACGTCTCCCGCTGTGCTGTTGAATCATACGTGTTGGTGTTGGTGTTGTTTTTTAGTCCCACCTCGCTAGTTGGGTGTGTGCGCGACCTCTTTATATACCACAATATTCCAAGGCTTTTGTTAGCATTGAACGGGGCGGGGTTTAACCGGTCCCGGAACCCCTTCTTTCAATGCTAATTTTATATCCAGTGTATAGATCTGCCCCTAAAACTGTAGATAGTTTCGGTACGGATGATTAGTCATTTGTCCCAAAAAAATATAAGCAATTTCTGGTGTAAAATACGTGTTGGTGTATAGATCTGCCCCTAAAACTGTAGATAGTTTCGGTACGGATGATTAGTCATTTGTCCCAAAAAATGAGACGACTGGTTTATCATAAGCGGTCGTTCCAAATAACATAGAGCTTACATTGCATTAATTATGCTTACATCGCATTAATTAACTATGACTGACAATCAGCAGATAAACAAAGCCTAGAGCAACTATACAGAGATAAAATCCTGCAGCTATCAGATTAGCCTGCTTCTTCAGATCATTCATCTGCCTTAAGTGCTTGTTCAACTTCTTCAGTTCGCCTCTCACTTCCGCAAGCCCCATCGGTGGAGCAACCATGTCAGACCCCATCGGCGGAGCAACGATGCCCATCGGCGGAGCAGAGGGCGCAATCTCCACATCAGACGACAGAGGAAGGTCGCTGGGCGCGCGCCACCTTCCATCCCGTCTAAGCTGCGTAACGTATTCATCCAACCACTGAAAATGGTTGCATGGTTCCAACACCTCACAAAGTTTCATTTTGGAGTGACTAATAAGGATCCATGCTTAGTTTTTCATTTTCATGTTTTAAACTTGTTTAAATGTCGGTCAACGTTAAGTTGACCGAAATTTGAAATGAGCCTCAAATATTCACAAAAAATCAAAAAATGGAAAATCCTGCGCACATAGTCGTCTTATTTCATATACTAACGATTCAAGTTGATAAACAAGGTCTACGTACATTCTGACGAGAAATGCAGTATCAATTGTGTTTCTCAAACTATGTCGTATGAACTCAAGAGTAAAGAGAAGTGTTTTTGGACTTGCAACATAAAATTTTGAAACAAATGAGCGAAGGCAAGCTTATCCATCATAATATAATTATGGTGACGCACAGAGCGCGCCAGTTCATGCCCAGAGCACGCCCATAAGGTGTTGGACCAAAATACATCCGTCCAAAATCCGACCAAAATCAAATACAAATCATAGTAATATTAGTCAGTCTCTTCTTTGACGTCCTTCTCTTCTTTGACGTCGTCAAAGCCGGACATCATCTCGTCAACCCACTTCTCGATCTCTTCGCTGGGGTCGCTGATCTCTTCGCTGGGGTCGCTGGAGTCGCTGTAGTCATCAGATTCGTACATCATCTGGTCGTCCCACTGCTCGATGTCTTTGACAGGCTCCTCGACGTCTTCGCTGACCTTCTCAAATGTCAGCTCGATGTACTCCTCCTTGACGATCACCTTGATAACGTAGAGATCACCAAAGTGCATCTGCAGTTGCTCCCAGAATAGATCCCATCTATCCTTGAACTCGATGTAATCTTCGATCACTCGATATGATCCAAAGATCTCGACATCGTCTCTCGCCAAAAGACGAGATTTTCCGTGAACTTGACGTAATATGCGATCACACGATGGAATAACATCGTAACCATCTACTACCGCAATCTTGAGATGCTATCAAAATAACATGAGCATCGTATCAGAAAATGACAGAATAGTTCAAATGACAGAATACTTCAAAATGACAGAATACTTCAGAAAATGACAGAATAGTTCAAATGACAGAATAGTTCAGAAAATGTAAATGAATACGAAACGTTTGAATCATACCAGAAAATTGACATCTATAGAATCATCCTCAATCCTGCGCACGTAGAATTGAGGGATCTCTTCCAACTCCATCGTGGCATCTTTGAATAAAGCGAAAGATATCGCATTCATTTCTGAATAGGTGACATCTCTCAGTTCGTGAAATATGCCCTTTAGGAGGGCCGGCTTGCAGCATCTGACAATCTATTCAAACTCTGATCAAAGAGAGGAAGACATTCAGAAAACTTGTAAACTACTCAATGTGTAAGAAAAAGAACACAAACCAGCATACCCGTGTGTTGCACAAAAGGTTTTGCAGCATTGTGCTCGTTAGTTACTTCAACATTGAATAGATGCTGATCTTCATTCCAAGTGAACTTGACAACATCGCCCTCCTCGATGCCGTAGCATTCACATAGTGCTCTCCACTGCGTTCCACAGATCGAGGTGAAAATATGGGTCTTCGGGCTATCACTTAGCCGCTTACAGATATATCTCCGATGTGTTTCAATTTCAATTTCCCACATATCCAGGTAGAAGAAGTACTGGTCTCCGTTCGGACACCTAGCCTCCATCCAGTTCTTACGAGGGCCAATTGCCCGGCTCTCTAGAAGATATCTTAAAGGGCATGGCAGAATCTGCAAAACCGGAGAAACTATGAAGACACTCATTGAAGGAAAAACAAATGACATTCCCTCGAATTTGAAAGGCAATACTTACAACTTAATCTTTGTAACCGTGTTCAATCGGGACTTTGAAAGTATTGGAACGACGAGTTAGTGTGCGACAGAAAGTTGCTGTATGACGGCACATAGCACAGTAATCGACGACATCGCTATCGGAATCCTATTTTAACAATTGAAATTTAGAACCTGATAAACAGGCGGAACCTGGGGTTTTTCCCCATTCCGCAAGCCAAATAGAAAATCAAATCTACTCACATATAATGAACCATTCGGGAGCTCAAACAGGGAAACGAAGCATGTAGAGAAGATAGCACTGACCATCGAAATGGGGTTGATGGACTGCAGCTGGAACCGTCGGCGACCAAAAAACCCCAAACGACGAAGGCGGCCGTATAATGGCGATGGCGATGAAGCTCCTTGCTTGTCCCTCCTTCTCGACGAGCGACGGGAGACGGGCGGGTGACGACAATGGCTATGGCGATGGCGATGGAGCTCCTTTGCGCCTTCAATCACCCTGCTCTCCGCCCTCAATCCAACTCCTATTGCTCTGTTCTTCGGGGTTCCTCGGGGTTCTATGGGCGGCAGAAGTGAGCCAGGGAAGAAAGACCACGTGGGCCCCATTGGCGGTATCCCTTCATTAAACAAGTGCCCCGGCCCCACTGGATGCGATTCCAACCGCCCCAGCCCCACTTGACCGGTCCCACTTCCAACGCACGAGCCGCGCCAGGCCGACCCCACAAGTCAGGCCAAGTTACGGTGAAACGAGGTTGACCAGACGGAAACGGCCATCTTGGCCGTGCTCGGGCCATTTGCGGCCCAGCCAGGGCACGGACGAGAGAAACTACGCGGGGGTGGCACAAACAGATAAAACTGAGGTAGGTAGGGCACAGAAACGATTGTCCCTTTTCTTTTCTGTGGGGTGCGTTAGTAGTGATAAACAAATAGGTTTCTTGCTGCATATAATCCTTAAACAAAACATCATATGAATGTCCAGAAAGTATATTATGTTGTATGCCTACTCATAAACTCATTTGAATCAAAAAGATTCAAGATAAAAGTTCAAAACATGCATAAAACAAAATGGGACAGAATCTGTCCAGAAAAACAGCAGCAGTAAAACGTATTTTTCTACCCTACCAAATTTTGCCGAAAAATTCTGCAAAACTTCACGCATACATAGGATGAAAATTTGCAACTACAGTTCAAATATGAGCTCATTCGGAGTTACAGAATAAGAAATAAAATCATACCGTGCACAGATTCGTGCAGGAATAAAATCTCCGAACTCTATAAGCAACTTTTCAAGACCAAAATGGGTAAAACTTGGCACTTTATTACAAACTCCAGAAACTAAACTAAAAACAAACTCTCTTGATACAACAAGAGGACACAAAAAAAATCACACATAAAAATAACCGGGTTGCCTCCCGCAAAGCGCTTTCTTTATAGCCATATAGTTAGACTTTTTACTTGTTGTTTATTGAAGATGAAGCTCATGAGGGAGCTCGAAATTTATATGTCCCTCTTCCTTGGGAAGTGTTTCATGCTCAATACCAGGATCCCATGGTGCTCTCAAGCCATTGAAAATAATAATCAAGTTGAAACCTAGTAGAGAGAAAAACAAAACACAAAAATAATAACAACGAAGTCTAACTTTCTTTCTATGCATTGGCATTCTGTATATGAATGAATCATAATAAATAGAAGTTTTCCAATGTATATTAACAATAGTTACTTGCAGCCCATAATTATTAGTAGCATAAAGAGGGTTCTCATCACCTCCTCTCTAATAATAGTTGCAAGTAATAGAAGTGTATTCAACCATATAACCAATAGGATCTTCCAATTTAGATAATTTAGGCACATGAAGAGGATCATTAAATTTATTTTAGAATTCATTAGCATGCTTCCCTCTTTCAAAATAGTTATTAAGATCAATATCAAGTTTAATATCATGGTTGCAACAAAGATTTGGAACTAAAGATAATTGCAAACAACATAAGTATCTCTCAACATAAGCAAATTTCTCCTCTATGGTGTTATTAGGAGAATTCAGGAACAAAGTAGGACTCTTATTAGTAAGAGTATTTTCACAAACAGCAAGTATATCATTTTTATCAATAAGCATAGGACCATTATCTAAAGCATTATCAAATAACATATTTAAGCAACACTCCTCATTATTATTAATAAGTTTACTAACAAAAGGTTTTTGAGTTTGAGTGTTACTATCATATGTTGATGGTGAAGTTGGGGATCCAAATCTTCATTCTCTAGTTGTTCATCTTTTTCAGCATCTTCTTGAGATTGCATGGGCATCCCCAAGCTTAGGTTTTTATCCTCTTCTTCACATTCTTCCTCTTCCAAGCTTATGTGTTCATCATCTTCTTCCTGCAAAATATTAGTACTTTCCTGGGAGTAAAATATTGAAGAAAAATCTCCCCCAAAATACTCCAATCAATTTTCACTTCTTCATCCAAAGACATGTACCAATCACGAGCATTACCAGATAAAGACAAATATAATAGCTTCCTTTTTATTTGATCATCAGAAATACCAGGAAGCCTAAATAAACCACATATTTCATCAATTGTTTCTATGTGTTCACATGCAGACTTAGTTCCATCCTTAGTAAATGGTTTGTTCATAACTCTTTTAACATGACCAATGGGACTTTAAATCCCACTTTAGGTACCTCAGACACAGTAGTTTCAACCACTTTAGCAGTAGTGGCATAAGCACTTTCGTATAAAGCAAGATGCATCGATGCACGATTCATAAAAGCCATAGTAAACTAGTGAGAAACTTACAACCAAACAAGTTTAAAGGAACCTCCCCAAGCTTAGATGATTAAGGGCGTACCCAGTGCGAGAGCTCCCGCGCTGTGCGCTGAGCTCCCGCGCTGTGCGAGAGCTCCCAAGCTTAGATGATTGCAAGATATAAAACAAGTTAAAGAAACCTCCCCAAGCTTAGTCTAGTGCACACAAGAATAGAAACTTAAGCGCTACGCTCCCCGGTAACGGCGCCAGAAAAGTACTTGATTACCCCCAAGAGCAGGGGATCTCTGTAGCACCTCTCAATGTGGAAGTAAGGTATTGATCCGCAGGAGCAAGAAGGAAAAGTTATCTATTCCCTACAACTAAAGTGTCACAAGTTTTAGTTGATTATGCACTAAACAAGTTTAAAGAACAAGATGGTTGATTTGATGAATGAAGTTTAATGTAACAAAACAAGAATGTAAAAGTGTCCCAATCCTCTTCAATGCAAGAGTACAAGACAAAGGTTTTCTCTTATAGGAACAATGGACATGGGTTCATGGGTTCACTTAATCCTCTCTCTCTCGTCTACGGTGATTATCATGTTATAGATAAAGTACACACAATTGTCATGTTTTAATGGTAGCTTTTATAACGGCTATATGTCCTAAAACACATAGTTGAAAGAAGTACTCATTTGTGTTGCTAGGTCACCCTCGTAAGGCTAGCGTGGTTGTTGTCACTCCCACATCATACTCTTCCTTTTTACCCCCAGATAAAGGATGTTGGGCGGTACTGTGTTACTCAATACCTATGCCGTGTCACATCGGCCATCCTATACCCACATACATCATACTTCTTAAAGAACAACATTCTATCAAATTATGACATGTCATAAAATTTCCAACACAACAGTAAATGCATAACAAATCATCTCATACCACAATATCCACCATAGGAATTACATAGATGACCGCAATCATGTTCAGCAGCTCATACGGTACTAATTAGTGAAGCTCAAAGAGAGGAGAGATACATAAGTTACCACCACAAACCCATAGTCCAGAGGGTGGACTACTCCCCCTTCATCATGGAGACGGTGGAGAAGTCGTTGGAGAAGGTGCAGACCACCCCGGCAGCGCCCCGCCGGAGTTTTCCCCCTCCAATCTGCAGCTCCATATCTCTATTTTCGTGTTTCTGTCTTGTGGCGGCGCTTGTTTTCGAGAACACCGTGGGACATCTTTTATAGGCATTTTTAGGTCAAGACGAAGGCGGTGGAGAAAAGATCGACGGCTGCGGAGCCCCGAGGCCCAAGTTGGTGGGCCCCACGCGGCCAGGTACAGTGGCCGTGTGGGCCACCCTCTTTTGGCCCTCCGGCCTCCGTTTGTTTGATTCCTTCGCTCCCAAGTCTTCCTCCTTCCAAAATAATGACGCCTGTATTTTTCCAGATTTTTTGACGTCGTTTGGGTCCCTGAAAGTTAAAAGGAAAAAAATAAGGTTTTCTGCCTGCGCAGGGTTAATTCCATAAAAATAGGAAACAATTATTTTATTTCCTAAAATCATTAAATAACAGTGGTATAACCCTTATATGATGCAAATATGATTGGAATATAAGTGATATAGTGCAAAGTTCATGTATGCATTTTACATGCATCAGGCGCCACTAGGACATGGATGATGTTGGTCGTCCATCCCTCCGGGAGACGCCAAATCGTCGACATCGGCCAGTTGTCCGCGGCTCCTCGTCCTCCTCTGTGAGGAAGTGGAGGCGGCGCACAGGACGAGCTCGTCATGTCACGATGGTGCCACGCTATGGGGACGGCTGTGGTCCAGCGTCTGCCCTGTAGTGCGGCGGTTCTCGTCGAAGTTGTGGCGGGGAGGGTTTTAACTATGACAAGGTTGATCCACGTGTCGGTGTTCGACGCATTGGCTCATGAGGTTTTGTTCGTGTGTCCAAAAAAACTCGCGACGGTTGAGGGTTGGCCTGATAGCGTCGTACATGCAACGACTATGCGGCCCTGGCGCCCTGCCCAACTGGTAAACAGGACTACACAAGCTCCTACCTCGTATCATTCACATCTCTATGTCCACCATTTTTGTGTGTTTTTCTGCTTGAACGTCCAAATACTGGTTGTAGAGTTTCATGTGGTTTTGGTTACTATGGAAAACCAAGATACATGACATTCTATTCATATAGTTGCTTCTCTGTTCTTGTCGGGGGCTACCTCCGGGTAGGGTCATGATATGGTAAAAGCTATGCCCAGGGGTGGGCCAGGTTATAGTAAAAGCCGACATACCTAGACCTCAGAAGTGACCGGGGTGTAATGTTGGTACAAACCAACATAGACAAACCGAGGTAGCCAGGGCTAGAAGGGACCGAGGTATCATGCTGGTGCAAACCGGCATATGCCAACCGGGATAGGTCAACCGACATATGTATGTCGGTATCTTCTTGTCTTCTGTTATGTGCAGGAAGAGATAACCACCGAAGGAGAGTCCGACATATCTATGTCGGATCAGGCGAGACGAGGTATCTTGGTGTCGGAGAGCAGTCAATGCTCCTGTCACATCCCGTCTGACACGGGAGCGCCTGGCACGGAAGCGCCTGACACGGGGGCGTGCAGTTGGAGCGAGGTGACACGCCTCACCTAACCGCTGACCGCGGGACATCCAGGGAAAAGGCTACGAGGTAGGCATGGGCATGCCATGTCCTGTCCCTAGCAGTGGATACATTCTAGGTGTACCGTTGTGCTGCAGGGGATGGGCATGTCACGTCCTGTCTCTGACAGGAGTACCATCATGACATACCGTTGAGCATGACTACAGTGTAGCGTGAGGGGTATTTCCGTACTCGGTTTAGCCTATAAATAGGGCTTCACCCCCTCCTGCGTGAGGGACGATGCTCTGAGATACATTTCCCCCCATAGCTTCATCTTCTACCTTGTGTTCATCCCATTGTTGGGATCATACAGCTCGAGGAGCAGCTCTGTACGTGTGACACCGAGATATACTGAGAGAGACAGGCAGGAGTAGGGGTTTTACCTCCTCACGAGGGCCCCGAACCTGGGTAGATCGCGGTGTGTTCTTCTGTTTGCTTGTTCTTCTGTGTGCGCTATCCAGCGCGCTAGCCCTCCCCGGATCCACCAGCGTCCATCGGCCCCTACCTTAAGCTATCCCATGGCATCTGTCGTAATATCACCACGACAGTTCTGGCTGAGTTTTTGTTACATTTTGCCTTTCTCAACACGTGGATCCCAGTGATATATAGTTGTACTTTCGGATTTTAATAGTTTGCTCACTCTCACGTATAGCAACGAGTTCTCTCTCGAGACGCTAGCTAGCCGTGTTTTACTCTACACACAAGGTTTTTCGCTCGATCGTCCGCCGCGTGTAAACTAAAATCCGCTCGGTAAATAAAATGACGTTGTATGTACTACTCCTTGGAGTAATAAGAAGATTTACAGCTACTGCTCCTCTTTCACCAGGCGGTGCACTTCACGAGAAACTAAAAATTCCTGGCCCAGATCGTGGACCATACCATACTACCTCACCTCACCTGCAAAGGTTTATTGCGGCCATTATTCTACTTCATGGGAGTGGTCATGCTCACCCGCGCAGGGGCGCAGAAAATAATTAAGTACCTCAGCACCATGAATTCAGACACCTGCAACTATATACTACTACTACTACATAGATATACTGTATATATTTTCCTCTGTCCTATTCATCGTCATTTTTACTCCGGGAAACAAACAAGCTCGCCGGGGTTGCTTTCCTCCATGCGTCACTCGCCGGAGATAGATAGGACTACTGCCTACTGTACAAGGTTCCAAGCCAACAATGGCGATGTGTCTGCGGGTGGCGACGCGACCTGAGCCCTCTTCCGATTGATTGTTGCCTTGTAGTATCATCCTTAAATTTGTTTTGTTTGCAACCACTTTGTGGCTCCCAACCACCACTACCTCCTTCCGGTTACAAAAATAAATGGAACAAGTTTGCAGTACATTTGTACCAGTATTCTACTCCCTCAGTTCGGAAAAAAGATGTCACAAAAATGGTCTATCTATAGTTCATTTTTGTGGCATCCTTTTCCGAACGGAGTGAATACATTACTTTGATTCGATTGCATTGGGAACTCGTGTGGGGTTTATTTGGTTAATAATACTCCCTACATTGCATGTGTGTATTCTATGCTTCATTAGACGGCGATGGCACTTTTTTGCTGTCCCTTTGGAAGATTTTGCGATGGGGCATATTCTTCGGAGAACGCCATAAGCTTCAGATATCCTCTGCTTGCTTAAACAACTGAAGATTTGGTGGGAGAGAATCGTTGGGGAATTGTGATTTTGTCATGTTTCCACATTTGCTCCCATTTTTTAACCAAACAGGCTCCTGCTCTCCACTCCACCTTAGCACTAGTTAATTAGCGCTTCCATGTCGATGAATGAGTTGGTAGATTGCTAGGTTTTTTTTATCTATTTTAATCATAATAAAGTGGCACTAGTGAACCTACTCCGGCCTTTGTTTGAGACCGGGCATGGCAGTGATGGTCCATGATTCATTTGTGCACTGTTGAAAGGGGTGAATGAAGACAATGTAGGCAAAGCCCTGTTTGATTTGTTTGTTTGTACCGGAGCGCCAAAGCATGTGGCCCGCCTCGCACTCATAGCTTAGGGACCCGAATAATTGGTAGGGCTGGGACCTAATTACCAAAATGTTGGGTGATGACAATGAAGTTGCTTCCTCCACCCTTCATTGTCTTTTTTTGGTTGTTATTATTGTTTCGTTCCGTTAAGTTTCAGTAGATCTCGAATCTTACTTGATTCAGTAATAGTTTATACATAATAGTTTGTATTATGTATAAACTTTGAGCTAGTTCCTTTATTTATCTTTAGGTAAAATGTTACTACAATGAGGGAAAGATGTACACTCATCACACAAAATGCTTATGGGTACATCAGCATACTTCCCCTGCTACCAGTAAAAGATGACCTATGTATCACTCCAATTTGTTTACTACTATTTTACCTAGCATTCCAGGGTACTTAGTAGAGTACTACTATACTCCAATAGAAGTGATCATTTTCCTGGGGGGTTTCATGACCAAGTATGTGTGGGGCTCAGCTGGTCAAAATGCATTTGCATGCTCAATTAGTTGCTAGCTAGCTTTTCAGACGCCGTGTGTTTGCCTTTATTTTGTGGGATCATCAGGGAGAAGCCAAGGTACTCTAATTATTATTCATCTCCAGTACACATCAGAGACCTTATCATTTCGTGCATGGCTCCACTCTATGATTGCTTGAAACAAAATAAATGGAGATGGAAATAACTGGGAGATAATGATATATTCTGCGGGCTATCGCATCCAAATATCAAGATCTAGATCATCATGGGCTTCTCACCCGGCCTTGTTAGTCGTATGCAGCATATTCGGGCCATATTGTTGCTGGCATCCTGAGCAGATGGACACGGGCCGTCAGGTCAAAGCTGGAATCCTAATTCCCGCTTACTTTTCTATCCTTTGCTACTGGAACCGGCCTAGTAGGACATATATATTTTTTATTTACTGAATTTCCTGTTCTTTTTGTATCCGCGTCTCCTTTTTACACCCCCTTTTCTATCCTTTTTTTATAGTTTGTACTGTGGTACTCAATACATAGTTACTTATGTCAATATATAAGAAGGTGTAATACATATAACAAAAGTCTGTCTGCTACCCTGTGGAATTTATTTGGTTAGCAATTTGCTTTGTAGGAGAAGGTAAAACATAACATAACATAACATAGATGGTTATCTATCATATTTGTTCGTACCAAGTAAGTGAACAAGGTTTTTCTTTGTTAAAGCCTGAACCTTCTCCATGGATTAAAAAAAGTTTATTTATACACAGTATGGTATAGATCAAACGTACTTTATAATTTCTTTTTGCGGGTGTATTTGAAACAATTTAAGGGTGTATTTATACACCATATGGTAACGTATTTTAAAAGTTTTGTGACATTTTGTTTGACATACATGAGCATGTTATTTTAAAATGTAAAGATCGTACAGAACAATTTTTTCCGTTGAAACTTTTCTGACATGTTGCATGAGTATTAATTTTATGCTCTTATACATTTTGGTATGTACGAGTTTCTTATACAATCTATTTGCACTTTGCACTACCACGTGAAAGGTTTGAGGGTTGGGTGTGGATTCTGCTAAAAGTGAAATGTCTAGCTACGTGGCGAAGGATATAGAGCAAATGAACTTGGCGAAACAGAAGAATGGTTAAATAAAATGTACACTCTGTTCCTAGATTTTAGGTGCAATATTATGCAAATAACCAATACATATTCCTATTCCTAGATATAGTTGTATGCAAGTTTCTGTGTAATTACTCGCTTGTTGCTATAATTTTGATGGATACGGAAATAATAAAAACCGTTAAAACTGATGAACAAAATGTTAGAAACATTAGGCTTCCCTTATTAATTAATCAATCAAATCAAATGGGGTCTCCCAATTTCGAAAAAAAAAACAAATGAGTACCCGTTCGCGTCACACGCACCACAATGGCATTAGAAAGTGTACCCCCACCATGTGAGTTCAATTCAAACATGCTAACTTGGTAATTTTTCTACCGTGGTTGCCTCCACCATTGTGCTTCCCGCCACGATTCCGCCCGCCGGCGCCGGATCCTCCACCAATATTGTGGCCCACTCTACCTTCTCCACCAATGCCACCGCGAGCACCAAGACCGCCGCCGCTCTTGCCCACTCCGCCACCTCCACCCATGCCGCCACCTCCACCCATGCCACCGCCAACACCCTTGTTAGATCCTCCGCCGAGGCCGCCACCACCACCAACTCCTTTGCCTAATCCACTCCCTCCCCCGATGCCACTGCCGCTGCCCGCTCCAAAACCGCCTCTGGCACCAGCTCCCATGCCTTCGCCTGCGTCACCGCCACTTCCCAATCCGCCTCCTGAACCATCGCCTCCTCCAAAGTCACCTCCTGCGCCACCCCCAACTCCAAAACCACCACCTACACCACTACCAGCTCCAAAACCACCTCCCATGCCACCACCGCCTCCGAAACCTCCTCCTTCGCCCGCACCGTCCCCTAAACCACCGCCCACACCACCACCACCTCCGAAGCCTCCACCTATTCCTGCACCGGAACCGGCTCCAACACCAAATCTGCCACCGGCGCCTCCGCCACTTCCACCACCCATGCCTCCGCCGGCGCCACCACCAAAACCACCACCCTTCCCTCCACCGGTGCCTATGCCGCTGCCACCTCCAAAGCCTCCACCGCTTCCTCCACCAATGCCTCCACCGCTTCCACCGCCCATGCCGACGCCACCACCAAAACCACCACCCTTCCCACCACCGGTGCCTATGCCTCCACCTGCACCGCCACCACTTCCAAAGCCTCCACCGCTTCCAACGCCAATGCCTCCACCAGAACCTCCACCCATACCGCCCCCACCTCCAAACCCTCCACCACTTCCACCGCCAACTCCTCCACCTGCACCCTCGCCACCTCCAAAACCTCCACCGCTTCCGGCGCCAATGCCTCCACCAATACCGCCTCCAAAGCCTCCACCGCTTCTGCCGCCCATGCCTCCTCCAGCTCCACCACCAGCACCGCCTCCCATGCCACCACCAAGACCCGTGCCATCACCCAAGCCGGCACCAAATCCACCACCTGCACCACCACCACTTCCAAATCCTCCACCACCACCAGCGCCGGCTCCTCCTCCAAGTCCTCCACCAGCGCCCATTCCTCCACCAGCTCCTCCTCCAAATCCACCTCCACCACCGGAGCCCATGCCACCACCAGCTCCGCCTCCCCCTCCAAATCCACCTCCACCGCCGGCACCCATGCCAACGCCACCACCAGCTCCTGCTCCACCTCCGAGTCCACCACCAGCACCTAAGCCAGCTCCGCCACCGGCTCCTGCACCTCCTCCACTTCCAAACCCTGCACCTCCGCCCATGCCACCGCCGGCGCCGCCGCCCACACCACCTCCTCCTCCAAACCCACCACCGCCGCCCATACCTCCGCCTCCACCAGCGCCACCCCCCGCACCAACGCCACCTCCCAAACCACCACCCGCTCCCCCACCAACACCTCCACCGCCACCCTTACCATGCTTCTTCTTGTCGCAGCCCTTGGCCGCGACCAAGCCGGCGCTCCACGCCGCCCACACAAGCGCCAGCAGCAGGAACGCCAACGCCCGGCTCCCCATCGATCGGAAGCACGCCTTTCTTGCTCTGCAGCTTCGTGTTCGCGCGTACGGAGACGGATCGATGGTGGTACTCACAACTCACTGTGTTGTGTCTTGTGCTGGGGAAGCGGGAGGCGCGGCGCGGGGGTATTTAAACAGGATCGAGGACGTACGTACGCGTGCACTGGCTTTGGATTGAATGGCCTTTCGGTTTGGTGGCGAGCCGGCCCGGCCGGGGAGCGTTGACATGGCTTTTCAGTGCGTGCCTGTGATCAGGTCGATGAGAGGCTTTGGTTGGCGCAAATTTTTACTCCCCATGCATCGACGTGAGCTACTCTGCATGTATAGCTGTTCTCTGCGTGTGATCGGTTGTCTAGCTTAGCTGCTTGCCTCCTTTTAGCCTGTGACTTGTATAGTTGTGTGTGCATGCACGTACATAGAAACGATGCTGTGGATGGTGCAGCTGCCCATTAATGGCGATGAGCTCGCAAAGAAGCTGTGTGGCTAGGAAGGGAGAGGAGGTACAGCTTGGCCTGCACGGGGTTGATCATGCCTGAAAACTGGCGATAAGCTCTTTTCTTGGCAAGTGGCCTTGTCGTCCATCCATACAGAGCACAAGTCGACTGTCACAAATTGGGTATGCTTTTTCGGTGCTGATGCTTTATCTTGGCACGCTGTCAAAATTCCCTATTAATCTGAGATTAAACAGGAAGGTGCATGTACTGATGTTCTAGTGGCAAACTGAGAGATGAAGTTGTTGACACTTGAAAGTTCAGACAAACCGAGCAATGCACCCTAGCCGACTCGGGTCAAATGGGCTTTGCGTTCTTGTAAACACCCAAGGCAGACAAGCATATATACAAGACACTACAGAACACGTGCCATCAGAACCGCAGACTACATCTATGGATGCCAAAAATTGACATAACCATGAAAATTAAGACATGACACTGAAACGGATCTAAGCACTGATAATTAGGGGGTCAGTGGTGGCTTCTCTGCGCTCATCTTCCTCCTTTCCTGAAGTGAGACTTGAGCTCCTGGGCGACGCAGAACATCGTGTCCATGGTGTCCTCGTCCAGGTGCGCGTCCTTGACACCACCGATGGCCAGGATCGTCCTCAGCCAGTCCTCGTGGAGGGTGGAGAACTCTGCTCGCCCTTCGCTCGACTTGAAGTTCCTGGCGATCTTCGACTTCATCATCTGGCCCGCGACGGACGCCTTCTCCACTATGGACATAGGGATACCTGCCATTGTGGCGACCTGCAGGCCGTAGCTCTCAGGGGAGGCGCCTGATGCGAGCCGGTAGAGGAACTGAGGAAGGTGAGCTCCTTCTCGCCGTTGCCACCGCTTTTTGGCCTGAGCATGCAGGCCATGTGCTGGAGGCTCACGTGGGGGTGGGAGGCGAACTCCTTCGTGAGAGGGTGGTAGTGCGTGGCGAAGAGCAGACGGCATCGCACCTGTTCCACCAGGTGGCGGAATACCTGGGGCACAATATAATTATCAGAAGCATGGACTTTTTCAGATGCATGAATGATGATCGATGCAAAAGCAGGGCAAAAACACGGCACCATATGCCCATGTTGCAAGTGAGAAATTGATTTGTTTCTGCCTATCTCATCTATTGCAGATATGCCAGACCAGCTTACTGGTACCAACATGGTACTACGTGTCACAGGGCCTTAGTGAAGGTTGAAAGGCATGGCAAGAACGGTGATGACATAGTATACATAAGAAAGAAATACTCACAGCATATGCAATTGCATATCCATCAAATGTGCTAGTCCCTCTACCAAGCTCATCAAGCAAGACAAGAGAATCCTCAGTGGCATTCTGAAGAACAGATGCAGTCTCGGTACATTCAACAAGAAAGGTGCCTGCAAGAATGCAACTAATGTTGTAACAATCCAGGTTAAGGTCGACATGTCATACCTAATCCAAATTTGATAGTGCTTTCTAAGTTGCTATTAAGAATCCACGGATTTACTCAACAGATTATTAGCATGTAAAACCCAGGATGCATTTTTCTGTCACCACATTTGAATATTTGACTTATTAGGAACCAATTTGTGGTTATAATTCTCTTACGTAATCCTTCAGGGTAAATCTGGAACTGGATCTCTAAGATCCATGGACTTTGGACCTCAAATATAGTGGATCCAGCTGGACTGGGCTTAAATGGATGTGGACTTCAACAGAACATCAGGTCCAATAATGTTGGACAAGCTTGGACCTTAACAATTGGATAGTCCGGAGTCCATTGGACGTGTCACGTGTGTTGCTTCTCGCGTTGTACATACCTACACGTACGTACGTACATGTGCTGATCGCTAGCTAGGTCACCTAGGTGTATGATCGCTTCCGTGCAACAACAACAAAAAACGTTGCTCGCTGCACGCGTTTCCAGTGCTTAGCTGAATGATCGCTGCATGCGCGGCCGCACCGTCGTAGGTCCATTTGGACCTTGGACTATCCAGTATTTACATTACTTGGATTGGACGGATTTGGGTACTGTGGAGTTAAACGTGGACTGGAGTTGGATCGGGGCACATTATGATGGACATTAGTTGGTTATCTGCTATTTGGATTTGGACTGAGGTCCAGTTCCAGGTTTACTTCAGGGATTGAGGGATATGGTGTACAGTTTTATAATATGGAAAGTATAACATATGTGAATCCCCTAGTGTTGCCTGGTCAATTTATATTTGTAAATATAATATAATTTGGAAGGAAACCACATTTCTGTAACTCCATTTTGGGCCAAAAGACATAGAGTTCGATAGACATGACCAAAATTGTTGGTTATGACTACTTACTTTCTCCAGACATAATCCGATCTGTTGCACCAAGGCGCGTAAAAATGGAGTCAGCAAGAGTCAATTCACATGATGTACACGGGACATAACATCCAAGCTGCAGACCAGAAGAAATTCCATTTACATATCTAAATAGGGAGGCAGAAGTGTTCACAAGAACAAGGGCACGCATAACAAAATTTAGTTATACATACCTGGGCAAGTAGAATAGCCAAGCAGGTGGCACGCATTATAGTAGATTTCCCTCCCATATTTGGACCAGTCAACAACAATGCAAAGCGATTATGCCCAGATAAATCCTGGCCAAGAGATAAATCATTTGGCACAAGCCCTGTTGCACTTTCTGCAAAAGCATAGGGATGCCATAGACCCTTCATCCGAAGTACAGGCACTTTGTCTTTCAACAGAATACGTGGTCTGCACATGGTACCAAATGACGACAATGTCATTGCTGCAAAGGACCTAAGGACATCAACAACGCTGATGGCATTGATCACTAGAGACCATTCAGAAGCTTTTCCAACAAATAGTTCCACTAAAATAGCCAAGGTGTTAGCATCATCGTCTTTGATATCATGATCCTGTCAAAACTCAAGATCAGACAATAAGCGGTCGAGTACTGATGGAAGCCCGGAACAAACAGCCAGTAGTAAGCACTTAGATTGATAATGCACACAGAAATTCCAAGTACCTGGTACCGTGGAAAGTCATTCTCTATAGCCTCTTCAAATTGATGAACTAGTTCATCGAGAGAGCTCAGGGTTGGAATATCCACTGACTTGGACAGTGCTAATATACCATGGTCCTCTCTTTGTAGAACACTTAATAAGTTGATTCCAACCCGAAGGCCCTTGATAAGCATGCCGAACGTTTTAATCTAGCGCATACAAAAAGTCACTGTCATTAGTCAGTACCATAGATACAGGAAAGAACTGTATAATTTGCAAAAGCGTTCATACCATTGACTGAATCTAGACCATACAAAAGAGAACTATAAGCTGCAATAAGCCTATGAAGCTAGGATTGAAACAGAAAAAAGCAACCACTAACCCGTCTCTTTAATATCCTTTCTCCAACAAAGGGCAACATAACAGCAGACGTTAACCCCACGGTGGATCTAACTCGTCCCAGTAACCTCTCAAGGTCAGGAATTTTCCGGAGATGCTCAAGTGTAATAGAGCCTACCCCACAATTTTGAATTAAGCCCTCAACAATATCGAGCCCTCAACAATATCCATCTTCTTAGATGCAGTTATGCAGTGATTGAGGTGCTTGTACAGAGTACCTGCAACAAATTAAGAGTATACAGAGTTGACTATTTGTACGTTTGATATATTAAGTAGAGCATGACATAGGTAGAAGGTGCACTTATACCTGATGAGCCACCGTCAAAACTGTTGTTGAAAACCTCCAGGTTCACAAGAGTCTGACCATCCATCCTTAGACAAGTTTGGTACACATTGTAAGGTAATACTTCACCATTTTTAGAGCATCCTCTAGCTGTATACAGATTGTAGCATATCAGAGCTTCGAACACATTTCCGGCTAGAGTTGTAGCGGGCAATCTCATGACAAGCACATTATATTTAGAAAAGACTGAAAAACTATGCCTAATTACAGTGTTTTGAAGCAATTCTTAAGAGTTACTGAAAAGGAAATGTTGTTACTAATGGTCAATTCACAAATCTTAAGTGTGCAGCAAATGCAGTCGAAGAAAGAAAGAATTGGATTAGCATACCATAAGTCTAGTCAAATGACCAATAAGTCCACCAAGTGCACAAATAACTGCATCTTGATTCACTGAATTAGCCGATAACCAAGAATCTGTTGATGCTTTAAAGTATCCTTTAGAATGTACTAGCATTCGAATTTGTGAAGCATCAGAGAAATCTATCCAGATAGTGGGGTCAGCTGCATTTTCACAGAGCCTGCAGTTAGAAGAAAGGTCTTTAAGTTCACAACTCTGGTATCAGTTTACTAGTTACAAGACGAAAGAGCTATATCTGTCGCTAGTCAAAAGAAGTTAGACCTATATAATGATAACAGAAAATACTGATGAATAAAGACACTAAAAGTCAAAAGAGCAAAAGATTATAAGAGTTAACCTGCCGAGGCATATTTTAACATAGATTTGCGACTTTCTCTTGAGAGGCCTGACAAAGGAATACATATATTAGTTCCTATATAGTATATACATGAAAAATACAAAATAAAATATATACTGACCTGAGGATTCATAGATTATCTCCCTCAGGGAAACCTGAAATAGCATACTACTGAGTGATCATTTCAGATATGTTAAACGAAAGGAAACAAAATGCAAAAGTAAGGAACCTACCTGCACCAGCAAAGCCCCCAAACCTGCAGATGAATCATCATCCGGGATTGAACCTACCCAAATTTTAAGAGCAGCATAATCTAGAAAAGCAAATCCATATGCCCGAGAACCATTAGAAGCTAGCATAACCTGAAAAATAGAAAAAGGAAAGCCTGGCTGCATTAGCCCTTCACGAATGAGAAAAAAAAACAGAGTGTGGGGAAAAGTGAGTACAACTAAGAAACCAGGGGCATGAACTTAAATAACCCATCCAGTAAATGGTGCAAGACCACTTGCGGAACAAATTGCAGGAGAGAACTAACTCAGTAAAAATTAGGATACGCAACAGTACATGTTCCACAGGAGAATGACGCTGAAAGTGTCATTTACTTTCAGATATAACCAATAGGTGCACGTGTGTCGAGAAATGTCTTCGCATTTACTGGCTCCACATATTTCTATATTCTTGCCATAAAGAATTCCACAGATTTATAAATTGTGATGAACCAGATTTCAGATTTATCACTATGTTCATATGTAAATCTATTTGGTTATTTTGTATTTTGTCCAAAGACCATGAGTTTGTAATTATTCCCTGTCTTTTGAGGAAACAGTGTTCTTTCTATTATCAGATAGTTAGCTTTGGAAGTTGTACTGTGTCTACTCGTATGTATGAGATGAACTTACAAAACATTATACCAAATCATATGAACTTACAATTACAAAATATTACAGTAAATCATATTGGTCCAAATGAAATGCACTGCTTCGTTAGCAAAAGACAAACCTCTTTCAATGCAAGAAGATGAACAGCATCAGCCCCTATATTGCTGTCAGCTGCAGTTGATGGCGTGGAAACATGAACCAACTTCCGTTCAATAACCTTGCAGTAGTCAAAAAAGAAATGGTTACACTTACATGCGGTCAGTCTCTTGTCAGGGCGAGTTCTGTGCATCTATCAATGCAGATGCTCGGGATCTAAGAAAAAACTTGCACCTCAAACACTAACCAAAATTGAATGTTTGCATTCAAGTGAAGCTGCACATGCCATATGGCATATGGCTAGAGCTACTACCTTCACTCTTTTCTACTTGTCCTTTTATACCACGACAGTCTCTAGCGTGCATGAGACACCACTACTTTCGTAGTCACATGCTAACGGAAGTTACTAAAAATGAAATTATTTCTAAGTATTTAATGGTAAATCTAGTAATAACATGTACACATGACAAATCCAAGTACTATTAGGCATATTAGTGGTCAAAGTTTCGGAGTGTTGATTGCACACATCCTAATAACGCATACAAGAAACAAAGAAAGTGAAACACTTACTGAATTTGGTCCTCTAGCTTTTGCCTGCACTGCAGATTCCATTTGTTCTATCCTTCCAACTTTATATCTGGAAGGAAATACTAGATATATGAGCAGTAAACTACCAAAATAAATAGTAATAGCAGAACATATTTATATCCAGCACTATTTGTGATGTGTCTTATCACAAATCATGGCATACCATTCAAAAAGAAATTAAACGCAATGTGCAAGCAGTTGAAAAGGTCTAATTTTCTGGAACTCGACAAGGGTGCCACAGAAAATGGTAAGGAATCAATATTGAGTACATTTCTCATATTATCATCAATAAGAACAGAGACGGAACAAAAATATGCCTATCAATGCCAACCAGAATAACAGAGCATAAACTTGCTGATGTTCAAGGTAATGGTAAGATTAACATGTTGAAAATGAGCAATTGTAATGAAAACAAAGAGCTTACCCCCGAGCCAAAAGCTTTTGAACAGCATCATCTATCCCACTCTCTGAAATACCAACCTTCACATAAGATGAAAAGGTTAATATCATATGTACCATAATGTGGTAATAAAGCTACTTTAGTACAAAGGAATTAGTTGAAAGAAAACATGAAACTCTACTGTAGTCATGTAGTGGCCAACAAAATATGAATACATACACAAGCTGCTGAGGATAAAAACAAGATGAAGTGATGTATTCCTACAAGCTTGGAACAATTTAGCCAATCATTTTCCCGATGCCAAAAGAACAATAGCACACAGATTACTTTGTCCAAATACTACAAGTAATATAGCATATAAAACTTGTACGACAATGGTCCAGTTAATGATATTTGTTACTCGGAAGCAACACGGTAACCACAAGTTGCATAGGAAATTAATTACAATTTAGCAGGATCAGTACAGAAGAAACTCAGAAGTCAGAACCAAGCATTCCAATTTCAAAATGAGAGCGGTCAAGGTTTATGACTTTGGGTACCTGTCGGCATTTGCCCACGCCACTGATAGTCATTTTCCAGTCAAGTTCCTTTTGGCCGATTTCAGCGTCTACTTCATAGAGTTCATAAAATTTTCCCTACATATACATGAAAAACAATTCTGTAGGTTATATATCTCAAGTACCATACAAGAACTGGTCAGTATAGTTAATTTTGGGGGCTGGGCAGGGGGATCAAAGCAGCATTTGAACTGTGGGATGTATGAAATCTGAGAGGCGAAGAAGAAATGGACCCCCAAACAAAAGCAGATAACATTTTGGAGTATTAATCAGAACATCATTTTAAAATGTCTTAACTTGTGGTGCATATGTCTGTATGCATAGAGTAATTGAGTAAAACTGCTTATAAGTATGCCAGCAAACAAAAAATTACATAGTAGTCCAATGAGCAAAAAGCATACACTTCCAATTTATATGGTTAGGCAAATGCTCAATATGACACCAGGTATGAGATAGGGATTAGCGTTGCAGTAATCTTTCACATGATAATCTTGACAGAAGACTGCCAATAGGCAGTGTATGAGAGCCATTGATGATGCAACTTACCACTTTAAAAAGAGGACAACATCCATATATTTGCACTTAACAGTCCAGTATTGCTTTTGAGATGTTGACATCTTTCTCAATGCATCAGGTGGAATAAAAAGAGTTCTTTTGTCATAAAGTGGATCTTCTGGCCGCCTTTTATTTGCATCCCTGATATTAGGAGGATTCAGCCATTCAAATTTACTGCGTGCACCTTCAGCCATTTCATCATGAACCATCTTCTTAACTGGAGAACAATGTACTGGTTTCACCTTCTTGTTTGAACCCCACAAAGGCGAATGATCCTGTTGAACTCGCTTAGCAGAAGGAGTCACTGCCCGTGTCAGTGGCGTTTCTGGTTTCAGAGAAACAGAATCAAGTTCCGGAAATAGTGTAGCAGGTGCTCCATTATGTTTACCATTCAGAAATACTGAGAAGTTTTTGGAGTGGTTCTGCAGTGGAGTTCCATTCGAATCAAATTCGGCAAACAGATTTGTTGCTTTAATGTATGAAGGGTCTGAAGACCCAGAGAATAGCTTCTTTGAGTGTTTCACTGTAGGAGTATCATCTGAATCAAGTCCAAGCAGTGTCCCTGCTCTAACATGTTCACCACTAGAAGAGGTCAATGGTAACTTCTTCGATGGATGCTGCAAAACAGTTGGATCTGAACCATACTCTGATAGAGGTGTATCTGCTCCACGAAAAGGCCCAGAGAAGATTCTCTTTGAGTGATCCTGGGAAGGAGTTTGTACATCAAATTCTTCAAACATTGAAGAAGCTTTAATGTACTGATTATTGGGAGACTCTGAGGATAACTTCTTCGGACACTCCTGAAAGAGAGTTTGATCTGAACCAAGTTCTGGGAACAGTGTGGTTGCTCTAACAAATTCATCTGTGGAAGACCTCGCAGGGCACTTCAACGGCTCATGCAGAGGACTGATATCTGCAAATATTGTAGTTTCTCTGCTATAACTGTCACTGTGTGGTCCAGAGCATAATTCACTTGGGCGCTTATTTGAGTTGTGCTGATTTTTAACAGGTAAAGCTCTCTCCGCAACATGTCTAACCTGGGCAGCGCCATTGTTTCTGCAACAACCACAAGAGCATCGTCACGATGGCGCGACAAAAACAAGGCAATATTTTTCTAGAGTCCAATGAAATGCCTGATGTGGCGCATAAAAAAGAGGAAAGTCCACCAACGTTAACCAGCAAAAAAACACTTTGGGAACCAAGCACAAACACCTGACATAAATAAACCCAATAACACAGACACAAATACTGTACACCCGATCCAAGCAATCATTAGTCCGTTGCAATATCCAGATTTACACACTCAAGTGAATGGCAGTTAGCAAGTTAAACACTGAATCCAAAATGCAATTATTACGATGAGCACAAAAGATCTTAGAAGGATTTCGCTGTGTGCTTGCCCATACAAATTGCGACCGCCTGCAACAGCATCAAACTTGATGTTATATTGAGGCCTGTCTCAATCTTTTGTGGTTCTGAGATGTAACCTTATACCATACACTCAAACTTTGTAATAATGCGGTTGTGTGCATCACTCTATGCAGAGGCTGGGATTAATAAAATTCCCTTTTCTAAAAAAAACAAAGTAAACTACGGTGGGATTTCTCTCCACGCTACACACATGTAGATGTATAATCAAAGCATAAAATGTACAAAGCACTATCTATTTGGCGTGCCACACACATGCAAATGTACATAGCACTGTCTATTTGCCGCGCTACACACAAGCAAATGTACACTCAAAACATAAAATGCACAAAGCACTATCTATGTGGCCACATGAGAAGTGGACCGAAGACGGCGCGATGGCAGACTCGCATCGATCTCCTTCATTCCTACTGTTACTGCCCACACAGTCGCGGAGCCCACTAGCACCCAAAAAAACGAAACCTAACAACAAACCAATCGAATCCCCGTTCGAAGTCAAGTTCAACTAGTAGCAGCCTACACGAACCCGCTCGAAGCCACGAGCTCACAGTCCAGCAAGTAATCGCGAACCGGCCACAAAACCCTAGCCTACGCCTGTCGGTACCGGGAGAGCTAGCCGGAGGGTGACTCGTGTCCGTAGGTACGTACCTGCCCTGCGACGGCGGCGGGCGCACGAGCCTGTCCATGATGGCGTCGACCGAGGACGCGGCGGGGGGCCGCGGGGGCCTCTCGGGGGTCGCGCCGAGGGGGTCCCCCGGCGGGGAGGTCCGGCGCGGGTGGAGGAAGGAGAGGATGGACTGCTGCCGCCGCGGCTGCATCGCGGTGGGCGGCCGGGAGGGGCCCTGGGAGGTGGGAGGTAGAGTCTGGCCGCGGTGGCGGGAGGAGCGGCGGAGCGAGAGGGAATGGGAGGGAAGAAGGTAGATGGAATTATTTTGGGGGAATTTGCGAGCGCGAAATGAAAGCGCGACGCGAGGCCCCGCGGTGGGCACGGACTGTATGGGGGAATTTTCACCCTTCCCGGAACACCATGGTGTGGACAAATAAGACCATCCACTATGTGTGTCAAAAGCGAATCATGAGGTTGGTTTGGTTGAAAGTACGAAACTTGTTAGACTCGTCACTTTGTTTTTTTACGTGAGGCTCGGCATACTTTAGAGAGAAGAGAAACGTATTATGTTTGCATATAAAGAGCGGAGTCCACGTCGAAAATGAATCTACATATAGGGGGAAATGGACCGCTTTCAATACTTGCCACATTTAGACTGAATCGGCTATCACATAGTGGATGGTTTAAAAAGATTGGGCCTATGCGTAGAGGCACACGATAACTTGGATTGGGAACTCGCGCATTGGTGACGATTTTATGGGATCCCAATCTTTTACACGCATGTTTATGGAGTCACCATTTTCCAAACAACTATCAATCAAAAACCCACATAAGTCTCTAAAGCGAAAGTTTATAAATAGTGCTTCAGCTATCCTCCAAGACGAACCAGCTCCTACATGGGTAAGTATGGACACAATGTGTGCCAACCACTCGTGCGTGGAGAGGGGGATGGGATGGAAGAGGGCGAGGGGAGGAGTAGATGAAATTATTTTGGGGAATTTTCGAGCGGGAAATGAAAGCGCGAGGTCGCGCGGTGAGAAGGAGTGGGAAAGTTCTCCGCCTCTCCGGTTTGGTTAGATGGTACCCGTAAGGTATGTGTAAGGGTGAAGTCACCCCATACACTTTATCCGTTGCTCTCAATTTTACTCGTCACTCGCACTCATATCCTTGTGTAGGTACCGTCCAAAATAAGTGTCTTAGATTTGTCAAAAAGTGAATGTATCTAGACTTAAAATATGTTTATATACATTCACTTTTGTGCAAATCTAAGACACTTATTTTTAGACGGAGGGAGTACAACTTTTAGTTTTTACATATGATTTTTGTTTCTTGTTGTTTTAAGTCCAAGTCCGTCGCCATCAATTTTTTGTACGAAGGGAGGACGCATGCATGCAAATCTAAGACACTTATTTTTGGACGGACGGAGGGAGGACGCATGCTTGTACGAACTACTCCCAATCTCGTGCAAAATGCATGATGCACAAGCGCAGCTCCAAGTCGAATCCCAAAACTTCCCCGCCCACCGTCCACCTTCTGTTGAGTCTAAGCCATGCACGAGCAGGTGTTCGACCGGCGTTCCGGCGCGGCAGGTCGGTGGTCCGGCTCGGACATGGCGGGGTCGCGTGTGCGTGTGTGTAGCGCGTCTGTGCGCGGGTGCGTGCGTTCGGTTAGTTTGTTAGCGAGTTAGCCGGGGACGTTTTGATCTGTTGGGTGCTGGCCGTGTGGTGCGCGTGGCCTGGGCGTGCTGATCGTGGGCGTCCTGATCGTGGGCAGCTTCGTGTGTTAGCGCTGCTGTATAAATCCCCCTGCTGTGTACTGCTTGCAAGGAAGCTAGAGGGAAGAAGCGATGTAGTCTCTGATAGGTTTTCGTAGCCGACCGGCAGGTCGCCGTGGAGGACCGCCGGAGCTTGTAATAGCTAGTCGAGTTTGTGCTCACTGGAAATACAGAAAACAGGCGTCAGTGCGCCGGAAAAATCAGAGTTTGTACTGTGCTTCTTCCTCCTTCGTTCGAGCGACAGTGAGGGAGAGAGGAGCAGCGATCGGCCGCTCCAACACCTTCCTCCCATTCCAGCAGGGCTTCACCCGGTGGTTCGTCCTCGACGGCGCGCTCCAGCAGTCACCGGCGCTGCAGAGAACTCTGCGCGGTTCTCCGTCCGTCGTCCTCCACCAGGGCTTGTGCCGGTCGGTGGTCGTTGCCTGCCGCCCGCATTCGCCAGCAAGAGCAAGGGATGCGACCTCCTAGGCCTAGGCGGCGACAATGCCTCGTCTCCGACCCGGCTCTTCCTCCAGCTTCAGCTCCTTCTCCTCAAGGGCCTACAAGCTGCTGAACGAACTCAAGGATCATCTCAGCTCCGGGACGAAATGCTGTTCGACGAAATGCTGCGTCAGCCAGACCCGGTAACAACACGCGCGCTCAATGGCTTATTTGCTGCCCTCGCGCGTGCGCCACCCTCCACAGCGTGCCCCGATGGCCCCGCCCTCGCCGTCGCTCTCTTCAGACGTATGGCCAAAGCAGGCCGCCGTCGGGGGATGGCACCCACAGTTCACACCTACGGCATACTAATTGAATGCTGTCACGGTGCACGCCGCTCGGACCTAGGGCCTGCCTTCTTTGGCCACCTCCTCAAGAGAGACATCACGGCCGACACCATTACCTTCAACTGCTTACTCAAGTGCCTTTGTGACATGAAACGGACAGAGGAGGCTCTGGACGTGCTGCTCCACAGGATGCCCGACGACCTGTCTGATATCATCTCCTACCTAGTAATTCTCAAGAGCTTCTGCAACGATGGGAGGAGCCAGCTTGCGCTTGACCTGCTCCGGATGATGACAAAAAAAGGACCTCACCTCTCTCCCAACGTGGCTTCATACAACACGGTAATCCATGGCTTCTTTAAGGAGGATCAAGTAAGCAAAGGATGGGATCTATTCCATGAAATGATGCAGCAGGGAGTTGTGCCTGATGTGGTGACATATAACTCCATTATTGATGGGCTGTGCAAAGCAAAAGCAATGGACAAGGCGGGCGGTCCTTCCACAAATGGTTGATAATGGTGTTCGGCCGGATACAGTGACATATGATACCCTGATCCATGGATATTCCACTTTGGGTCAGTTTGAAGAAGTCGTTAGGTTGGTGAATGAAATGAGAACTCAAGGTATCATAAGAAGCCTGTTTACTTGCAACTCAGTCATGGACTATCTTTGCAAGCATGGAAGAATCAAAGAAGCTGCAGAATTATTTTATTCCATGTCTAAGAAGGGCCATAAACCTGATGTTGTTTCATACACTATTATGCTAAATGGGTACGCTGCAGAAGGATCCTTAACTGCTATGACCGATCTCTGTGAGCGCATGGTAGAAGACGGAATTGTACCTAGCCTCTATGTTTACAACATACTGATTGATGCATTTGCTAAGTGCGAAAAGATGGATGTGGCTATGCTTTTCTTCGAAGACATGTTGAAGCAGGGTGTGAACCCTGACAAAGTCACATATTTAATTGTGATAGCTGCATATTGCAGAATGGGCAGGATGAATGATGCTACGGAAAAATTCAGTGAGATGATTGATATGGGACTGCAGCCTAACGCAGATGTTTACAGGTCATGATTCAGGGTTATTTTAATCAGGGTGATATCGTGAAAGTCAGGAATTTATTAACTGAAATGAAGGATAAGGGTATTCCTCATAGGTCATGGAAGGGCAATGGAGGAACACATTATATTTGACTGGGTTATCAGCACTGACGAGAGGCTTGATCCTGTTACGTTTGCTTCAATGATCGACGGATATTGCTTAGTCTCCATGATGGAGAAATGAGAAATCATTCAGGTTAGTTTATTCTGTGGTATCAGCTGGTGTTGTGCTACTGTCATTACACAGCACTTGTTACTGCATGGTTATGCTCCCATCGTACGTCTTGATGTGCTCCAAATGTGTTATCGTTCCTGTTGTTCTTGTACTGAGAAGTGGGAATAAGCCTTATGGTTGCCAGTTTCTGTTTATTTGTAGTTGGATAGATTGTTTAGTTTGGATTTTCTTCAGGCACATTGTGGCCTGGCTTATCATAATACCTTGTGTCCAAGAGTGCTTCGCACTTCATGTATCATGGACTGTTAGGGCTTCAGATGGGCCTTGCTATGTTTGTGTTGTTCCAAAAGCTGAACTCTGGATAAAGTGATATGATTGCTGTCTTTCAGGGAGAAAGAGCGCAATTTCACTTTTCTACCATAAATGTTTGTTTTCTGAAGTCCAAACACTACAATTGGTCATTGGTCATGAAGCTATTATTAGCTTGGTGCTTCCTGGTAGCACCTTGATGTGAGGTATGATACTGTATTAGCCATTGTTCTTATGCGTGTATCTATCGTTTCAGTTTAAGATCCCTCTTATGTTTTACACTTGATGTGAAATATCCTGAGCACAGAGCAAATGATGTAATGTGCACCCAATGATCAGGCTAATGATTTAGTCGTTTAGATGGGCACTTGTACATGTTAAGGAGTATTCGTATTGGTCTAGGAGTCCGTATTAGACTAGATTTACTTTCTTGTCTCTCAAGTCATATGTGCTATATATTGTGGCCATTGGCCCCCAAGGCCCAAGTAATACAAGTTGCATATTCATAACAGTACCAACAAACTGAAGAAGAGGAGAAAAGCTATGAGGACTATGCCATTTGACTTATACATTGGACCATTCTGTTCCTTAAAAAAAGTTCTCCCTTTTGCCAGCTATGTATGAAAAGAAATCTGAGATAAATATATTAACCTAAATGTAGTTCACTTAGTCACCTTCAAACCATTTTCACCAGCACCGGTTTTGTTTCACATTTCTTAAATATCTTTCCACAGTGTTCATTTCCCTTTGGTAACAAAGGGAGGTAATAATAAAGTACTTATCATAAAAATATTATGTTGTGTTATTTCGGCATGAAAATACTGAATACTTATGTAGTACATATTAGCAGCCAAAATTATGGTGTCACTCAAATCGTGAACATAATATGCTTTGAATTACCAAATATGGCGATTAAAGTAGGCAGTGGCGATTGCAAGTTTCTGTGAACCTTCAAACAGATCTTTAAATCGGTATGTGGCCATGGTGTGAAAGTACTTTGTGTTCTCGTCCCCTAGACAAGTATACTGCAATGATCAGATTGACGAGATTTGACGTTTTATCGACATCCGACGGTGGGGGGTTTTCCCGGGGAGGCCCAGCGTTGTCTAGTAGAAAGAAAACAACTAGTCAAGCTGAAAGACTAGTGGCAAAAGCCGAGCTAGTTGGATTTGGACGCGGTTTCGTCGAGGTGAAGCTGTCGCCTCGCCTCGCCTCGCCAAACTTCCGGGTGGCTGCCAGCCACGTACGGAAACGCAGCAGAAGCTTCGGAACCATCGACTTTTACACGGCGAAGCAAAAGAAGCTCACATTCGTCTGCCACCCGGAGCACGCACGTTTGACCAGGAATTCAACCATCCCGTAAACCCTCCAAACTCTTCCCCCTATATAAGCACGCCACATCCCGGCGTCCACGAATCGTAACAAACCACCACCAGTCCACAACAGCCGCCAGGATTCTCTGCTTTTTTCTCACCGGTGCAATCCAAGGGCTGAGTCCGTGAGTCGAGTCTTCACGTACGGGCGCCGCCGCCGGCTCAGAGGGAAGGAGCATCGATCTCCCGTTCGTTCACGCGATGACCAACGCGGCGGCCGTCGACGCACCCGTGGCGGCGCAGGGCGGCGCGAGGAAGCCGATGGTGGCCGGCGACGGCAGGAGGGTGGACCAGGCGGTGGCGTACCTGCTCATGGCCGCCGCGCTCACTGTCACCTACCTCGTGCACTGATCCACCCACCGCCACCGGACGGGCGACGGCGAGGGGCGTGATGGCAATAACAGTTTGTCGTTCGTGGCTGCAGCTAGCTAGGAAAATCTTTTTCGTTGTCACTCAATCCATCTTGTAAATCCTGAGCGAAGTTATTAATCGTATCAGTATGTTCTTTACAAGCCATTTTGTTCACTTCTGTGATCGGCTGGCCAGAATCAGATAGATCGCTGAACTTGAATCGCGCATGTTCATGTCGCGTCATCCCTATACTATACAGCTATACTGGTTCTGAAGATTTCCTGGTAGTCAATTCTAAGTTACCAGCACAACTAGGTTGACCTCTCAACCTCGGTGACCTTTGCAAGATCATTTTGCCAGAGGAACAACATCTCTGGTGCCATACACATCAAACAGGCACTACTTCATGCCAAACAACACACACACACACACACACAATCTGTAGCAGGGTGCACAGGTCATGCTTGATCCAATTATATAAATATTATAAATGAGAAATTTAATCAAAATGATGGCAACACAAACGTTGACACGTATGTACAATCACCAAAATCTAAGCACATAGATGTTCCCATGACTTTCACAACTAACTAGGCAATGGAGGAACTGTTGGTGCAGTCTGACTTCCCCCAGCTGGTACAAGCGGAAACTGCGCAAAAGTGGAAACGGCGCAAAAGTGGAGTGTAAGTGCTCATCTAAGGCGAGCCAGACTCCTCCCCAGAGTCTGCGTCAGGCTCTGAAGCCTCGTCTCCAGAGCCTGACGCCAAGTCCGCAACTGACTGCGAATCATCATTATCTTCAGAGCCTGAAACATATTCTTCAACTGGCTCTGAATCGTCATCTTCCGAGCCTGACATAGAAAACTGCTTGGAGATGGGTGTCGGTCTTTGCCTCGTCGTTTTCTTCGTCATTGCTTCAGGCGTAACCTGCCCTGGTTGCTCCTCCATCTCTTCGTCATCACTTTTCATGTTTCTTCGACTCCGGCGAAGCCCTTGTCGAGGCTTGCTATCAACCCTACGGGCAGCAGGACGGGTCCTCTTACGCGTCACGACAACATCCTCCTCCTCGTCCGAGTTGCTCTCGTGGGAATCAGAAGCATCAGTGTCTTCATCGCTGCTGGAGGAGCCGTCATCCTTATCATTATAGTCAGAGAGTTCATCATCGTCAGAACTAGGATCATCTAGGTCCTTGGCTTCCTCCTGTTCCCTAGCTTCCTTATTCTCTGGACTGATGTCAGATCCTACATTGGCTCCAGTGTCTGCCTGATCTGAAACATGCCTCGTCTTCTTGCCTGCCTCCTTATGTGGATCAGATTCCTTTCCTTTCCTGCATTAAAGTACGAGGATTCTTTTCAAGAAGAATGCATTTGACGTTGCATAAGAAAAGGGCAATTAGTAAAATTTCAGTAGATGAAACGAGGACGAGAATCCAATCCACACTCCACTTTTGATGTTTCTTCCAGGAAAAAACAGACAGGGTCAGATCACTGGAACCAAGAACTAGACATCAATTTTCTTCTTCAGAATTTTCTAGATGCACTATTCCCCAAACAAATGTGCAACTGCCGAACATGCTTATAACAATGTATAATATCAAGGAAAGATGCACTTGCAAGACAGTAAGCAATACCATCAGAAACTTGCGTATGCGTTTACTGCCCCAAAGCAGCTAAATGCTACTCCTAGAAAACTAGAGCGAAACAGCAGTGTACTGGTTTTAACTTACGCTGTAGCTTTTATTGCCTCCTTTATGGAACGATCATAATCAGCTGCAAACAAAACCAATACAGGATATCAACGTTAAAATATAGCAGGTGGTCACAATTTATTTAACAGGTATAATATCAACTTCTACAAATTTGAAAATAGTGAAAGCCAGGTAAATCAAATATTGCAAACATTAAATCGCAGTACTGGTCTATTTAGTGAGAGTTACGAACAAAAACCAACAAATAGAATCAGTTTTCCATTCCACTAAATTTGCCTTACGATGATTAGAATCAGTAAAAGAATATTATGTACAAAGATGCCTAAATTTGACTACAGAATGAGCGATGCCAAAAGAGCTTGAGATTTCAATATAAACAACCAAGCCGCAGTTCATGAAGCCCAAGATCATTGCTAATGTAACGAACAGTCGTGACAATGTTTTATTTTTTTCCACGTTTAGCTAAGGTTGTTGAACAAAGAAGCTCCTTACAGTAATCGTAGCTGACAGGTTTACGTTGGCGTAAAGCGCGGGTTTGGTAAACATTAGCAAAAGCTAAACGTTCGTCCTTCTGCTGCTGACGTTTTAAGTTCCTCTGTTTCTTCTGCAAGTTAAAGAATATGTAAAATGGAGTGATAAAATAATCAGTGATAAAATACAATCTGCTGCCAAGGATAAATGCAAACATTACAATGAATGCAAGTATGCTGGTCTACCTTTTCAAACTTCTCCACATCTGGAACGGTATTCTTCTTAAGATGCTCTCCAATTGCAGATTCAGATCGACCCTTGCTGCATAACTTTTCCTGTCAACATCAAATGTCAAGTATTGGTACTAACAAGTGAAATGCACAAAAAACCTATCAGCAGGAAACCTAACTGATATATCAAGAAACTCATGGAGGTTAGTTGCAATTGTTTCCCAGTGGATATTGAGAACCGGCTTTGTCAAACGGCCATTCTTCCCCTTCCAGTTCTTCTTAAAATCAACCGTTACATCTTCTTTGAATAGCCTGTGGCCAACAGTTGAGTCTCCAACGTGCCTAGAAAGCAGGAAAGTTAATGAGCTGTCAACAAGAAAATTAAAAATACTAAGGGGCTCCTAAATTATTTTCTGGAATGTGCAGTTAAAAGAAACAAGCACTAACTGAAAATATTCAAGGTAAAATATTGCCAAATAATGTGAAGGGTCACTTGAACTAAATCATATGTGGCAAATGCCATATTAGAAGAGTTCTTACTGTGGATACAGTAGGTGGTCATTAGAAAATAAAGAACGGCAATGGAGGGGAAAATTCTTATCAAGCGGTCACATCTGTACCTATGGAGTTTCTATAACAGCCATCAAAATATCGTTTGCATTTAAAGCCAGTTGCTTGTCTTACAGCTGAGCATCTCAATTTGATCATCCATGATTAAATAGCATATGGAAAACCAAGACGAATATCAAGTATATATGGACTATGGTAATAACTTGTGGTGCAATTCAACTCTTACAATTATTCAATATAATCAAGCCAAGCATGTTACAAATTGTATCAACTTGTATTTTGGAAATTTAGAATATGCAGAAATAGCTTAACTAGGTGATGAGCCGATAGCCGAATAGGTGATAACAGCCCCATTGACATCATATGATAGATTTGAGGATTGTAGAAAAAAGACATTATGTGTCTAATGCAGGCCCCCTTGTGTCTATGAGATGTGCGCATATGGGCAAATAAGATTTTAAAATTTACCGTACAAGCATATTATGTTTTGCCCCTCAAGGGTTACAAAACCTATTAGTGAACACCTGATGTTACTGGCAATGCCAAAAAGTTGAAGAAAATAACAGCGAATGGAGATGGTAGACTATGAAAAATGTAAGGAAAAAGGAACAAAAATACACACCAGTATATAGTCCCATTGTTGGCACTCCCTAACTTCTCTTTCCGGAAATTGGAAATATTAACTCCTTTCTTCATTTCATCATTAACGTACCATACTGCATCATTTTGCTGCATTATAGATGATTTCTATTAATCTAATGCGCTTTACATGCTAAAGAAAACTTGCTGATATTTTGTTGATCAAAATACTCAGCTAGCTGAAGTTTGACCAGAAAACTTGTTCCACAAAAGCAATACCTCTGAACGAACTTCACAGAGCGCTTTGAGTATAAATAAACGATTCAATGGATCCAGCTCCTTGAACGTCTCAGCTTCCTTACTGCACCGACAAATAAGTGACGGTGATGAAAAATCAACGGAGTAATACACACGAAGAGAATTATTAACACATAACAATATAACGATGCATACCCGGGATTTATTTTGAACGGGTTTGTTCCTTCAGCAACCTGGAACCAAAATTTATTAAGCGCTGGGCTAGTCTATTTTATTTGCATTAGTAAATGACCAAGCAATGTATTCCAGCCACCTACCCATGACCACCAATCGGTTAGTTTCTTGGCAGTTGCTATTACCCATCCATCATCAACATTGAGATTCTTGTTGACTGGTGGTATTCCCTGATACATTTGACAAGTGCAAGTTAGCAAACAATATCAGGGACAACCATGGTATGGTAAAAAGAAACAAGCTAATAATTCGTTATGTCCGAGGCAAGAAAAACTATACTAAAATAGGTCTAGGGTCGTAAAACTGCTTTTAGCAGATGCATAGGGAATATATCATATACGTACAACAAAGGCGTTTTGTGACAAATACGTAAACCCAGAATGATGCCCCACACGAGTCCTGTTGAGAAACGTAGACATCACTAGAACGCCATGTTTTTACGAGCCCAGAGGTTTTTAACGTAACTGATTCGCCTTAGTCATACAACACCATGGACAAATAGTTAGCGGAAGATCTTCAGTTAACAACATATCTTCTGGAATAACGGGTGAGAAAAATTGCAGCACATAAAAGAAAAATAATTTGGTTAATTAACAATGTAAAACATCTTGATTACTTGGTGAAAAGCAAATGTCCAATTAACCAAAATACTGTTTTAGCTTCACACCAGGCATATGGGCATAATCCCAAACATACATTCGGCATTCATAACATGAACATGAAGCTACTAAGACCACCCTTGTTTCATAAACGTTGTCATGAATAACTAAATATGCGCAGTATGTAGTTAATGAAAACAAAAAAACAGAAGGGGAAAGAAAAACTATGCATCCCGATCTCTGCACACGAAATCACACTGTTGCCGAACCAAATCAGAGCAGCAGAGTGATTTTTTTGGTGGCACGAATGTGTATTGTAACTACGCCCAGCACAGGAAAACAATTAAGAGGGCAATGAGGAAGGACAGCACTACCTTCAAGAGGGCAATGTGGATGCGCGCGAGGTCGCGGTTGTTGGCGATGAGCGCGGTCTCGATCTCGTCGGCCGAGAGCCCCAGGTCGGCCTCGATCACCGGCTCGAACACCTGCGAACCCCAACCGTCCGGTTATGTTTAAGGAAAGCAGGGATCCCCGTCGCGGGAGGGGGTGAGAGAAAACCCTAGGCGGAGCGGGGGCGGCGGCTCACCTGGAGGAAGTGGAGGACGGAGGCGAGCTCCCAGCGGCGGCGGAGGATGGCCAGGGGATCCTCGGCCGGGCCTTCCTCCGGCGGCGGCTGCGGTGGACCTGGGGATTTGGCCGGAGAGGAGGGCCTCGCGCGCTTCGCCGGCGACGCCATGGGGTGGGGGGCGTTGGGTGGGCGGGAAGAGGGGGGGAATTCGTGGGCAGCGGGGCGGGACGGGAGGCGGGGAAGGCACTATGTGTGAGTGCTCCACTATTTCTAGGGTTTTTTTTTCTTCCAGAAAGCGGTGACATGTTATCGTTGTTTTTTGACACTAAACCACCACTTTATTGATCACAAAACATCAATACACAGAGTTCTCCGGATACAATCCGGAACAGAATGAAAAACCTCACTAGAGGGGACGCTATTACAAGACTTAGCAAGAATATGAGCTGCAACATTTAAACTACGATTCACATGAATAAACGAGCACGAAACGAAGGAACTGGTCAAGGCCTTGATGCCTCCGACCAAGATACCAACAGAAGACCTGTCCATTACTGACGAGCGGAGTCGCTGGACCAGCGAGAGACAGTCCATGGCGAATACGACCTTGGTGAAGCCTTCCTCCCGTGCAAGTGAGACTGCACGCCGAAGAGCGAGCGCCTCGGCCTCCTCCAGCGATACAAAACCTTGCAGCTGGTGTCGACATGCGACCAAGCAGTTACCAGAGTGGTCACGGATTAAAACACCCGCCCCCATACTTCTGATGGCCACAAAGATCGCTGCATCAAAATTAACAAGTACCACTCCCGGCGGCGGTGGAGTCCAGCGAGGAACCGGAGCTTTGGATTCACACCTTGAAGCCGGAGCATGGGTAGCAGATTGCGATCGTATCAAGTCCACATACGCGAAGATTTTCGCAGTTGTGCGCATCGGATCTGGCTTGACTGCCAAATTCCGAGCATCATTGCGCGCCTCCCAAATATGCCAGAACGTCACCGTCAAAACAGTGGCTTGCAGCTCAGAATTACGAGCTAGGAAATCAAACAACCACTTCGTTACTCATGGGATCCGGCTATATTTGACACGTACGCTCTATACCTATGAACATATCCGATAGAGGGAGCCGGCAAATTTTGAGGATGACAAATTCGCCATGACCACCGGTTCGTCAACAAAACATGCATGGTGGAGAAAACCTAAATAAATATAACACTCATACAAAATTTAGGGCTTAAATCTAGGTGGACATATTTTACTCCCACCCCAAAGAACAATACCAACTTTCACATGTATTCATAATAATAGAGTGTGTGTCGAAAAAAATACTCTTTAAATTTTGACACACATCAGTAATTATAATAGCAAGTCTGTACTTAATACCCACATTTGTCTTTAGAAAACCAATACTTTATTGTATGTGCTTTTAAATCAAACATACGCATGCCCATATACTAGCATTTCTAGTTTTACTCGTCGTGCCAAGGGTTGTATTTGGATTTGAAGTTACAATGGAGGATTTCCAAAATATTAAAAATATGTTAATCCAAAGAAACAAGATCTCCTTGTTTTTTGAGTGCTCTCTCTTACTTATTTCTTTATAATAATTTTGGCAACATGTCAGCCATGTAGAAGCTCATATGGTTTTAAAACAATGAAAGAGCGTAGAGCGATATGATCAAGTTCCCTCCATAGAATCAAATTTTGGGATGGAATACTATGTGATCATCATTGAGCGACTGGAGAAGTTGTTCTAGAGGTCGAGATGCAACTAGGAGATGTTCCAGCGGAGGTTCCCGACCAATCTTCTCCAGATGCGGCCTTCGGTTACAGTGTTTCTATGTTTTGCCTCCCTCTCTATCGCACGTAAAACTACGAGCATGTTTCTCTTGTGTATATAATTTAGGTCAAGACATAGCCAACATGCAAGAATGAAGACAGTTGGACGATCATGGGTATCTGGACCCACCACGACGCGGCGTGGAAGGTACACCGTGTGCCTACCCCCCATCTTGTGGGTGCCTCTTTGGCTGATACTCTTCGTTTTCTTAAGATAGGATCACATAAAGGTTCTTGAAACATGGAAATACGAAAAGAGGGGATTCCTGCCTTCCAACATTAAACAAAAAAATAATGGACCTCATGGAGAGTCATGTACATCATTAAGATATTAAAGAAAAAATAATAATCATTGCAAATAACATGGATATTAAGATTTATAAACATTTAAAAGGCATAGATACTTGCGACATGAAATGTGTACGTGGCAAGATGCCGACCACAAAGGGCTGCCCAAATGTTACACCCGTACTGGGTATTTATGCATATAGGCTGCATGCTTGCCATGAAGGATGAAGCATGTGATGAGGTATGGTCGATCAAGGCAAGATTTTCCCTTCCGAACAAGAATCTCTCAAGTGATCTAGTTCAAATCTACACAAGGGTAACCCGACTAAGGAATCCACATTAGCATAGGACGTCTATATAAGTAGGAGATGTGAACATCATTATTATTGATGTAGGGTTGTAGAGACCTTTGATGACGTGAAAGACACACGTTCGTTGGGAACCCCAAGAGGAAGGTATGATGAGTGCAGCAGAAAGTTTTCTCTCAGTATGAAACCGTGGTTATCGAACCAGTAGGAGATGAAGACAGTTCTGAAGGTGTCAACGGCGCCAGAAAAAATGGTGTTGGTGGAGTGCTTCCTCTTCCTAGCAATGGTGCCAGAAAAAGTGCGGTGTCGAAGGGGAGGTCCTGGCGGTTGACTTGGAACCTGCACACGACACAATCAAAATAATTTGCCCCAACTTAACAGTGAGGTTGTCAATCTCACCGGCTTGCTGAAAACAAAGGATTAGACGTATAGTGTGGAAAATGATGTTTGTTTGCATAGAATGAAAAAGAACAATGATTGCAGTAGTTGTATTTCAGATGTAAAAGAATGGACCGGGGTCCACAGTTCACTAGTGGTGTCTCTCCATAATAAATAACTAACATGCTGGGTAAACAAATTACAGCTGGGCAATTGACAATATTGATAAGTGCATAACATGCATGTGCAAGTTGTAGTGTCTACTATGAGATTCATTTGGGCATTACGACAAAGTACACAGACCGCTATCCAGCATGCATCTGTGCCTAAATAGTCCACCTTCAGGTTAGCGTCCGCACCCCTTCCAGTATTAAGTTGCAAGCAACAGACAATTGCATTAAGTAAAGTGCATAATGTAAACAACACATTCATCCTTAGACAAAGCATCATTAGGTTACCCTAGTGGCAACAGCACATCCACAACCTTAGGGGTTGCTGTCACTCCCCCAGATTAAATGGAGACTGAACCCACTATCTAGCATAAATACTCCCTCTTGGAGTCACAAGCATTCACTTGGCCAAGTTCAACAAGTAACGGAGAGCATGCAAGATCATAAAAGACATAGACATGATAATTCAATATTCAACTTGACATAGTATCAATATTCATCGGATCCCAGCAAACACAACATGTAGCATTACAATAAGATGATCTTGATCATGATAGGCAGCTCACAAGATCTAAACATGATGGCACAAGAGGAGAAGACAACCATCTAGCTACTGCTATGGACCCATAGTCCAAAGATGAACTACTCACACATCACTCCGGAGGCAGGCATGGCGATGTAGAGCCCTCCGGTGATGATTCCCCTCTCCGGCAGGGTGCCGGGAAGAGCTTCAGAACCCTCCCGAGTTAGGGTTGACGACGGGGCGGCGGCGGATGTTTTCTGGAATATGACTCGGGTGTCTAGGGTTTTCCCGAAAGATGAATATATAGGCGAAGGGGCGGCGTCGGTGGAGGCCGTGGGCCCTCACCACGTCACGGCGCGGCAGAAGGGGGCCGCGCCGCCACGTGGTGTGGGCGGCCCACGCCCCCCTTCGTCTCTCCTTCGGACTCCGTGTACGTGTGGAAAAATAGGGACTTTGGCTTGTTTCGTCCAATTCCGAGAATATTTCCAGAACAACTTTTCTGAAACCAAAAACAGCAGAAAACAGGAACTGGCACTGTGGCATCTTGTTAATAGGTTAGTCCCAGAAAATGCATAAAAATGATATAAAGTATATAAAAACATGTAGCAATTGGTATAATATAAGCATGGAACATCAGAAATTATAGATACGTTGGAGACGTATCAAGCATCCCCAAGCTTAGTTCTACTCGTCCTCGAGTAGGTAAAACGATAACAAAAATAATTTCTGAGGAGACATGCTTTCACACAATCTTGATCAAATAATATTGCAAGGCTCATGTCATGAATGAAGTGACTCAAGCAATGGTCTATAGTTTGCTAACAAATAGATAAAGAGTAAACAACTGAATCATATAAGCAAAAACTTTTCATGAATAGTACTTTCAAGACAAGCATCAAAAAGCTTTGCATAAGAGTTAACTCATAAAGCAATAGATTCTAAGTAAAAGGCATTGAAGCAACACAAAGGAGATTTAAGTTTCAGCAATTGCTTTCAACTTTCAACATGTATATCTCATGGATAATTGTCAACACAAAGTAATATAACAAGTGCAATAAGTAAGCATATAAGAATTGATGCACACAAAGTTGACACAAGTGTTTGCTTCTGAGATAGAAAGGAGTAGGTAAACTGACTCAACATAAAGTAAAAGAAAGGCCCTTCGCAGAGGGAAGCAGGGATTAAATCATGTGCTAGAGCTTTTTAGTTTTTGAAATCATATAGAGAGCATAAAGTAAGTTTTTGAGAGGTGTTTGTTGTTGTCAACGAATGGCAGTGGGCACTCTATCCCCTTTCACCCAGACTTTCAAGAGCGGCTCCCATGAAGGACGTTATTTCTACCCAAGGTAGATCATCCCTCTTCTCTTTTGTTTACACATGCATATTTATAAATTGGTATGACACTCCTCCCAACCTTTGCTTACACAAGCCATGGCTAACCGAATCCTCGGGTGCCTTCCAACAATCACATACCATGGAGGAGTGCCTATTTGATAAAGTTTAACATTTTGGAATTTGCTTCTGATAAATCATTGGCAAACATGTGAAGAGAAAAATGGTTAAAGTTATAATTAATTGGGACTGGGCACCCCATTTGCCAGCTCTTTTTGCAAATTATTGGATAAGCGGATGTATATGCCACTAGTCCATTGGTGAAAGTCTGTCATGAGTAAATGACAAGGTGATAGAGAAAACGCCACATAACTTCCTCATGAGCTATAAAACATTGACACAAATAAGGAGTAATAAAGTTTTGAATAGTTTAAAGGTAGCACATGAAGTATTTACTTGGAATGGCAGGAAATACCACATAATAGGTAGTTATGGTGGACACAAATGGCATGGGTTTTGGCTCAAGGTTTGGATGCACGAGAAGCATTCCCTCTCAGTACAGAGTTTAGGCTAGCAAGGTTGTTTGAAGCAAACACAAGTATAAACCGGTACAGCAAGACTTACATAAAAACATATTGCAAGCATTATAAGACTCTACACTGTCTTCCTTGTTGCTCAAACATTTTACCAGAAAATATCTAGACCTTAGAGATACCAAACATGCAAACCAAGTTTCAACAAGCTCTACGGTAGTTCTCCACTAATAGGTTTTAACTACATGATGCAAGAGCTTAAACATGATCTACTTGAGAGCTCAAAACAATTGCAAAGTGTCAAATTAAACAAGACAATGATCTACAAGAATGATATGTCTTTTCAATATACCATCTACCACATGTAGCATTTTCTGTTTCCAACCAAACACCAATCAATTATTTCAACATAAAACTCTCCAAATACTACACAATGAAACAAGAGAGTACTTCTCTACAAGAACTAACAGCTCTGAACAAGAGATGCATGAAAAACAGGAGCTAAAAGCATTGCAGTAGCTAGTTAAGAATACTCAACAAATATAAGTGAAGAATATGAGTATTCACATGAAAAAGCGGAGCGTGTCTCTCCCACACAAGAATGCTAGGATCCAATTTATTCAGAAAATAAAACAAACAAAGCAAAAATAAAAGCACACAGACGCTCCAAGTAAAGCACATAAGATGTGAAAGAATTAAAATATAGTTTCACTAGAGATGACCTGATAAGTTGTTGATGAAGAAGGGGATGCCTTGGGCATCCCAAGCTTAGACGCTTGAGTCTTCTTGAAATATGCTTGGGATGCACCACGGGGGCATCCCCAAGCTTAGGCTTTTCACTCTTCTTGATCATATCATATCATCCTTCTCTCTTGATCCTTGAAAACTTCTTCACACCAAACTCGAAGTAATTCTCATTAGAGGGTTAGTGCATAATCAAAAATTCACATGTTCTGTAATGACACAATCATCTCCAATACTTCTGGACATTAGCTACAGCCACTGATATTTTGTGGAGCAAAGAAATCCACTCAAACACAGTAAAAGAGAGAATGCAAATAAAAGGCAGAATCTGTCAAAAACAGAACAGTCTGTAAAGACGAATTTTTTCGAGGCACTTAAGTTGCTCAGATGCGAAAAGTCCAAACTAATGAAAGTTGCGTACATATATGAGGATGATGCGTGATTTTTTCAGAATTTTTCAATTTTTCTGCAGTGAATAAATCTCAAAACGTGGACAGCAAAAATCTGTCTCTGCGCAGAAATCCAAATCTAGCATCAACTTTCTATTAAAGGCTTTACTTGGCACAACAATGCAATAAAATAAAGATACAAAGGAGTTGTTACAGAAGTAAGCAACACCTTGACTCAAAGAAAAAGAAAAAAATTGCAGCAATAAAAACATGGGTTGTCTCCCATAAGCGCTTTTCTTTAACGCCTTTCAGCTAGGTGCAGAAAGTGAAAATCAAGTGTTTCCAAGAGAAGAAGCATCAACATCATAACTTGCTTTAACAATAGAATCAAAAGGCAACTTCATTCTCTTTCTAGGGAAGTGTTCCATACCTTTCTTGAGTGGGAATTGATACCTAATGTTTCCTTCTTTCATATCAATGATGGCACCAACAGTTCTAAGAAAAGGTCTTCCCAAAACAATAGGACAAGATGCATTGCATTCGATGTCCATAACAACAAAATCAACGGGGACAAGGTTATTGTTAACCATAATAAGAACATCATCAATTCTCCCCAAAGGTTTCTTCATAGCATTATCAGCAAGAAAAACATCCAAATAACAGTGTTCCAAAGGTGGCAAATCAAGCATATCATAGAGTTTCTTAGTCATAACAGAAATACTAGCACCAAGATCACTGATGCATGTGAAGTACACGTTCGTCAGGAGACCTCAAGTGTAAGGTTTGATGAGTATAGCAGCAAGTCTTCCCTCAGTATGAAACCGAGGTTATCAATCCAGTAGGGGATCGATGATGCTTCGAAGGTGTCAACGGCGTCAGAAAACTTGGCACGTTGATGGGGAATTCTGACGACTGACTTGGAACCTGCACAAAAGACAATCAAACTACTTTGCCCCAACGAAACAGTGAGGGTGTCAATCTCACCGGCTTGCTGAAAACAAAGGATTAGACGTATAGTGTGGAAAATGATATTTGCTTGCAGAGAATGTAAAAGAACAATGATTGCAGTAAATTGTATTTCAGATGTAAAAGAATGGACCGGGGTCCACAGTTCACTAGTGGTGTCTCTCCATAATAAATAACTAACATGCTGGGTAAACAAATTACAGCTGGGCAATTGACAATATTGATAAGTGCATAACATGCATGTGCAAGTTGTAGTGTCTACTATGAGATTCATTTGGGCATTACGACAAAGTACACAGACCGCTATCCAGCATGCATCTGTGCCTAAATAGTCCACCTTCAGGTTAACGTCCGTACCCCTTCCGGTATTAAGTTGCAAGCAACAGACAATTGCATTAAGTAAAGTGCATAATGTAAACAACACAATCATCCTTAGACAAAACATCATTAGGTTATCCCTAGTGGCAACAGCACATCCACAACCTTAGAGGTTGCTGTCACTACCCAGATTCAATGAAGACTGAACCCACTATCTAGCATAAATACTCCCTCTTGGAGTCACAAGCATTCACTTGGCCAGAGTTTCAACAAGCAACGGAGAGCATGCAAGATCATAAAAGGCATAGACATAATATTCAGTATTCAACTTGACATAGTATCAATATTCATCGGATCCCAGCAAACACAACATGTAGCATTACAATAAGATAATCTTGATCATGATAGGCAGCTCACAAGATCTAAACATGATGGCACAAGAGGAGAAGACAACCATCTAGCTACTGCTATGGACCCATAGTCCAAAGATGAACTATTCACACATCACTCCGGAGGTAGGCATGGCGATGTAGAGCCTTCCGGTGATGATTCCCCTCTCTGGTAGGGTGCCGGGAAGAGCTTCAGAACCCCCCGAGTTAGGTTTGACGACGGCGGCGGCACCGGAACTCTTTCTGGAATATGACTCGGGTGTCTAGGGTTTTCCCGAAAAGATGAATATATGGGCGAAGGGGCGACGTCGGTGGAGGCCGTGGACCCTCACCACGTCACGACGCGGCTGAAGGGGGGGCCACGCCGCCACGTGGTGAGGGCGGCCCACAGCCCCCCTTCGTCTCTCCTTCGGACTCCGTGTACGTGCTGGAAAAATAGGGACTTTGACTCCTGTTTCGCGAATTCCGAGAATATTTCCAGAACAACTTTTCTGAATCCAAAAACAGCAGAAAACAGGAACTGGCACTGTGGCATCTTGTTAATAGGTTAGTCCCAGAAAATGCATAAAAATGATATAAAGTGTATACAAAACATGTAGCAATTGGTATAATATAAGCATGGAACATCAGAAATTATAGATACGTTGGAGACGTATCAAGCATCCCCAAGCTTAGTTCTACTCGTCCTCGAGTAGGTAAAACGATAACAACAAATAATTTCTGAGGAGACATGCTTTCACACAATCTTGATCAAATAATATTGCAAGGCTCATGTTATGAATGAAGTGACTCAAAGCAATGGTCTATAGTTTGCTAACAGATAGATAAAGAGTAAACAACTGAATCATATAAGCAAAAACTTTTCATGAATAGTACTTTCAAGACAAGCATCAAAAAGCTTTGCATAAGAGTTAACTCATAAAGCAATAGATTCTAAGTAAAAGGCATTGAAGCAACACAAAGGAGATTTAAGTTTCAGCAATTGCTTTCAACTTTCAACATGTATATCTCATGGATAATTGTCAACACAAAGTAATATAACAAGTGCAATAAGTAAGCATATAAGAATTGATGCACACAAAGTTGACACGTGTGTTTGCTTCTGAGATAGAAAGGAGTAGGTAAACTGACTCAACATAAAGTAAAAGAAAGGCCCTTCGCAGAGGGAAGCAGGGATTAAATCATGTGCTAGAGCTTTTTAGGTTTTTGAAATCATATAGAGAGCATAAAGTAAGTTTTTGAGAGGTGTTTGTTGTTGTCAACGAATGGCAGTGGGCACTCTATCCCCCTTACCACCCAGACTTTCAAGAGCGGCTCCCATGAAGGACGTTATTTCTACCCAAGGTAGATCATCCCTCTTCTCTTTTGTTTACACATGCATATTTATAAATTGGTATGACACTCCTCCCAACCTTGCTTACACAAGCCATGGCTAACCGAATCCTCGGGTGCCTTCCAACAATCACATACCATGGAGGAGTGCCTATTTGATAAAGTTTAACATTTTGGAATTTTCTTCTGATAAATCATTGGCAAACATGTGAAGAGAATCAAATGGTTAAAGTTATAATTAATTGGGACTGGGCACCCCATTTGCCAGCTCTTTTTGCAAAATTATTGGATAAGCGGATGTATATGCCACTAGTCCATTGGTGAAAGTCTGTCATGAGTAAATGACAAGGTGATAGAGAAAACGCCACATAACTTCCTCATGAGCTATAAAACATTGACACAAATAAGGAGTAATAAAGTTTTGAATAGTTTAAAGGTAGCACATGAAGTATTTACTTGGAATGGCAGGAAATACCACATAATAGGTAGTTATGGTGGACACAAATGGCATGGGTTTTGGCTCAAGGTTTGGATGCACGAGAAGCATTCCCTCTCAGTACAGAGTTTAGGCTAGCAAGGTTGTTTGAAGCAAACACAAGTATAAACCGGTACAGCAAGACTTACATAAAAACATATTGCAAGCATTATAAGACTCTACACTGTCTTCCTTGTTGCTCAAACATTTTACCAGAAAATATCTAGACCTTAGAGATACCAAACATGCAAACCAAGTTTCAACAAGCTCTACGGTAGTTCTCCACTAATAGGTTTTAACTACATGATGCAAGAGCTTAAACATGATCTACTTGAGAGCTCAAAACAATTGCAAAGTGTCAAATTAAACAAGACAATGATCTACAAGAATGAACATATCTTTTCAATATACCATCTACCACATGTAGCATTTTCTGTTTCCAACCAAACACCAATCAATTTATTTCAACATAAAACTCTCCAAATATACACAATGAAACAAGAGAGTACTTCTCTACAAGAACTAACAGCTCTGAACAAGAGATGCATGAAAAACAGGAGCTAAAAGCATTGCAGTAGCTAGTTAAGAATACTCAACAAATATAAGTGAAGAATATGAGTATTCACATGAAAAAGCGGAGCGTGTCTCTCCCACACAAGAATGCTAGGATCCAATTTATTCAGAAAATAAAACAAACAAAACAAAAATAAAAGCACACAGACGCTCCAAGTAAAGCACATAAGATGTGAAAGAATTAAAATATAGTTTCACTAGAGATGACCTGATAAGTTGTTGATGAAGAAGGGGATGCCTTGGGCATCCCCAAGCTTAGACGCTTGAGTCTTCTTGAAATATGCTTGGATGCACCACGGGGGCATCCCCAAGCTTAGGCTTTTCACTCTTCTTGATCATATCATATCATCCTTCTCTCTTGATCCTTGAAAACTTCCTTCACACCAAACTCGAAGTAATTCTCATTAGAGGGTTAGTGCATAATCAAAAATTCACATGTTCTGTAATGACACAATCATCTCCAACACTTCTGGACATTAGCTACAGCCACTGATATTTTGTGGAGCAAAGAAATCCACTCAAACACAGTAAAAGAGAGAATGCGAAATAAAAGGCAGAATCTGTCAAAAACAGAACAGTCTGTAAAGACGAATTTTTTCGAGGCACTTAAGTTGCTCAGATGCGAAAAGTCCAAACTAATGAAAGTTGCGTACATATATGAGGATGATCCGTGATTTTTTCAGAATTTTTCAATTTTTTGCAGTGAATAAAGCTCAAAACGTGGACAGCAAAAATCTGTCTCTGCGCAGAAATCCAAATCTAGCATCAACTTTCTATTAGAGGCTTTACTTGGCACAACAATGCAATAAAATAAAGATACAAAGGAGTTGCTACAGAAGTAAACAACACCTTGACTCAAATAAAAAGAAAAAATTGCAGCAATAAAAACATGGGTTGTCTCCCATAAGCGCTTTTCTTTAACGCCTTTCAGCTAGGCGCAGAAAGTGAAAATCAAGTGTTTCCAAGGAAGAAGCATCAACATCATTAAAAGCTTCATCTAAAACACAACTTGTCACAATAGGTATTTTTGGTACCCTGAAGATGTTCCAATGTGTAAATCACCATTAATTGTATTAAAGGTTTTATCAATCTTAAGCGCACTAGGAAGATTTGGCTTAGGCACCTTGGGGACATAAATAAATTTTGCTCTTTACCCACAAAGGCCTTCTCCCTCTTAGTTTTAAGAGAAGTAAAAGTAGAACTTAACATTTCCAAAGCCTCCTTAACTCACCAATTCTATGATTTTGAGTATCATGAGTATTACTAGCCTCTAAAACAGTGATTCTTTCATTCATGCTTACTATTGATTCATTAGCCTTACTAACATTTTCAAGAAAATTTGGCAAGTTTTTCTCCATAGCATCCAACTTCTTTATAACATCTTCCAAAGTGATCTCAGTTTTAATATCTTTAATAGGTGGTATCCCTACCAAACTTTCAATTAAATTGCAAGCTTCCAAAGCAGGGGTACCCAGAAAATTACCCCCTGTAAGAGTGTCCAGAACATACCCATACCAACTAGTGATACCAATATAAAAATTCCTACGAAGGATCATGGTAGAATATTTTTTAGTACATCTATGATGAGCATCACTTATCCTATACCAAGCATCTTTCAAACTTTCTCCCCCTTGTTGCCTAAACGAACGAACTTCAACTTCAGGAGTAATCATTTTAGCAAAAACAAGACTAGGCCGAAATAACAAAAATAAAACAGGTAACTAATTTTTTTGTATTTTTGATAAAGAGAGCAAACAAGACAAAATAAAAATAAACTAAGCAAGACAAAAACAATGTAAAGAGATTGGAAGTGAGAGACTCCCCTAACAGAAGGCTTGATCTCACGGACGGCGCCAGAAAACTATGTTCTGGTGCGGGAGTGCAAGACTTCCAGAAGCACCTCCTATCTCCCCGGCAACGGCGCCAGAAAACTTGCTTGATGCGTGTGAAGTACACGTTCGTCAGGAGACCTCAAGTGTAAGGTTTGATGAGTATAGCAGCAAGTTTTCCCTCAGTACGAAACCGAGGTTATCAATCCAGTAGGAGATCGGTGATGCTTCGAAGGTGTCAACAGCGTCAGAAAACTTGGCACGTTGATGGGGAATTCTGACGGCTGACTTGGAACCTGCACACAAGACAATCAAACTACTTTGCCCCAATGAAACAGTGAGGGTGTCAATCTCACCGGCTTGCTGAAAACAAAGGATTAGACGTATAGTGTGGAAAATGATGTTTGCTTGCAGAGAATGTAAAAGAACAATGATTGCAGTAAATTGTATTTCAGATGTAAAAGAATGGACCGGGGTCCACAGTTCACTAGTGGTGTCTCTCCATAATAAATAACTAACATGCTGGGTAAACAAATTACAGCTGGGCAATTGACAATATTAATAAGTGCATAACATGCATGTGCAAGTTGTAGTGTCTACTATGAGATTCATTTGGGCATTACGACAAAGTACACGGACCGCTATCCAGCATGCATCTGTGCCTAAATAGTCCACCTTCAGGTTAACGTCCGTACCCCTTCCGGTATTAAGTTGCAAGCAACAGACAATTGCATTAAGTAAAGTGCATAATGTAAACAACACATTCATCCTTAGACAAAGCATCATTAGGTTATCCCTAGTGGCAACACCACATCCACAACCTTAGAGGTTGCTGTCACTCCCCCAGATTCAATGGAGACTGAACCCACTATCTAGCATAAATACTCTCTCTTGCAGTCACAAGCATTCACTTGGCCAGAGTTTCAACAAGCAACGGAGAGCATGCAAGATCATAAAAGACATAGACATAATATTCAGTATTCAACTTGACATAGTATCAATATTCATCGGATCCCAGCAAACACAACATGTAGCATTACAATAAGATAATCTTGATCATGATAGGCAGCTCACAAGATCTAAACATGACGACACAAGAGGAGAAGACAACCATCTAGCTACTGCTATGGACCCATAGTCCAAAGATGAACTACTCACACATCACTCCGGAGGCAGGCATGGCGATGTAAAGCCCTCCGGTGATGATTCCCCTCTCCGGCAGGGTGCCGGGAAGAGCTTCAGAACCCCCCGAGTTAGGGTTGACGACGGCGGTGGTAGCGGAACTCTTTCTGGAATATGACTCGGGTGTCTAGGGTTTTCCCGAAAAGATGAATATATGGGCGAAGGGGCGACGTCGGTGGAGGCCTGTGGGCCCCTCACCACGTCACGGCGCGGCTGAAGGGGGAGCCGCGCCGCCACGTGGTGAGGGCGGCCCACAACCCCCCTTCGTCTCTCCTTCGGACTCCGTGTACGTGCTGGAAAAATAGGGACTTTGACTCCTGTTTCGCGAAATTCCGAGAATATTTCCAGAACAACTTTTCTGAAACCAAAGACAGCAGAAAACAGGAACTGGCACTGTGGCATCTTGTTAATAGGTTAGTCCCAGAAAATGCATAAAAATGATATAAAGTGTATACAAAACATGTAGCAATTGGTATAATATAAGCATGAAACATCAGAAATTATAGATACGTTGGAGACGTATCAATCACATAAAACATTACAATCAAAATCATTCACCTTCATCTTAATGATGGGCTCCCAACCATCTTCTAACTTCCTAGGGATAGAAGCTTCATGTTTCAATTTTTCTTCCCTAGCTTGTATGAGAGCATTTGTAATATGTTTTGTAAAAGCCATATTAATAGCACTAGCATTAGGACTTCTAGCTAGCTTTTGCAAGAACTTAATAACTTCAGAAATATTACAATCATCAAAATCAAAATCATTATGGTCAATGGTAAAGGAACCATTGTCTCCCATAGTTTGAAAAATTTCAGCACTCTTATCAGAAACAGTTTCAGCAGTTTTAGTCAATTTCAAACGCTTTGCAGAGGTAGTGGAAACATTGCCAACACCAATAACATTACCATTGATAGTAGGAGGCTTACTAGCATGTGAAACATTAGCATTACTAGTGGTGGTAATAGTATAAACTCTAGCTATACTATTCTCTTTTTCAATTTTATCCTCTCTTTCCCACCTAGCATGCAATTCAGCCAACATCCTAATATTGTTATCAATTTTAACTTGGATATCATTTGCTATAGCAAAAGTCTTGTTCTCTTTAACATCATTAGGCATAACTTTTATTTTCAAAAGATCAACATCAAGAGCAAGACTATCAACCTTACAAGCAAGAACATCAATTTTACCAAGCTTTTCCTCAACAGATTTATTAAAAGCGGTTTGTGCCCTAATAAATTCTTTAAGCATAGCTTCAAGATCAGAGGGTACACTTCTATTGTTGCTGTAGGAATTACCATAAGAATTGCCATAACCATTAGAAGGATAAGGCTTATAATTATTGCTACCAAAATTATTCCTATAGGCATTGTTGTTGAAGTTGTTGTTTTTAATGAAGTTCACATCAACATGCTCTTCTTGAGCAACCAATGAAGCTAAAGGAACATTATTAGGATCAACATGAGAGTTACCATTCACAAACATAGACATAATAACATCAATCTTTTCACTCAAAGAAGAGGTTTCTTCAACAGAATTTACCTTCTTACCTTGAGGAGCCCTTTCGGTATGCCATTCGGAATAGTTAATCATCATATCATCAAGAATCGTTGTTGCAGAACCCAAAGTGATCTACATGAAGGTTCCTCCAGAGGCCGAATCCAACAAATTCCTTGAAGAAAATTTAGTCCTGCATAAAAGGTTTGGATGATCATCCAAGCAGTCAGTCCATGGGTAGGGCAATTTTTTACCAAAGATTTTATCCTTTCCCATGCTTGGGCAACATGTTCATTATCAAATTGCTTGAAATTCATAATGCTACTTCTCAAGGATATAATCTTAGCAGGAGGATAATATTTTCAAATGAAAGCATCTTTACATTTAGTCCATGAATCAATACTATTTCTAGGCAAAGATAGCAATCATTATTTAGCTCTTCCTCTCAAAGAGAAACGAAATAATTTCAGTTTTATAATATCCCCATCTATATCCTTATACTTTTGCATCTCACAAAGTTAAACAAAATTATTAAGATGAGCAGCATCATCATCAGTACTAACAGCAGAAAATTGCTCTTTCGTAACAAGATTTAATAGAGCAGGTTTAATTTCATAAAAGACTGCTTTAGAAGCAGGTGGAGCAATAGGAGTGCATATGAAATCATTATTATTTGTGCTAGTGAAGTCACACAACTTGGTGTTCTCAGGAGTACTCATTTTAGCAAAATAAAGCCTAAGCCGAAATAACAAAAATAAAACAAGTAACTAATTTTTTTGTGTTTTTGATAAAGAGAGCAAACAAGACAAAATAAAAATAAACTAAGCAAGACAAATAACAAAGTAAAGAGATTGGAAGTGAGAGACTCCCCTTAACAGAAGGCTTGATCTCCCCGGCAACGGCGCCAGAAAAATTCTGGTGCCTAGGGGAGATAGAAACCTGCTGAACCGAAATGTCTTCACTCCCCGGCAACGGCGCCAGAAAAAGTGCTTGATGACGTGAAAGACACACATTCGTTGGGAACCCCAAGAGGAAGGTATGATGAGTGCAGCAGCAAGTTTTCCCTCAGTATGAAACCGAGGTTATCGAACCAGTAGGAGATGAAGACAGTTCTGAAGGTGTCAACGGCGCCAGAAAAAGTGGTGTTGGTGGAGTGCTTCCTCTTCCTAGCAATGGTGCCAGAAAAAGTGCGGTGTCGAAGGGGAGGTCCTGGCGGTTGACTTGGAACCTGCACACAACACAACCAAAATACTTTGCCCCAACTTAACAGTGAGGTTGTCAATCTCACCGGCTTGCTGAAAACAAAGGATTAGACGTATAGTGTGGAAAATGATGTTTGTTTGCATAGAATAAAAAAGAACAACGATTGCAGTAGGTTGCATTTCAGATGTAAAAGAATGGACCGGGGTCCACAGTTCACTAGTGGTGTCTCTCCATAATAAATAACTAACATGATGGGTAAACAAATTACAGCTGGGCAATTGACAATATTGATAAGTGCATAACATGCATGTGCAAGTTGTAGTGTCTACTATGTGATTCATTTGGGCATTACGACAAATTACACATACCGCTATCCAGCATGCATTTGTGCCTAAATAGTCCACCTTTAGGTTAGCGTCCTCACCTCTTCCAGTATTAAGTTGCAAGCAACAGACAATTGCATTAAGTAAAGTGCATAATGTAAACAACACATTCATCGTTAGACAAAGCGTCATTAGGTTATCCCTAGTGGCAACAACACATCCATAACCTTAGGGGTTGCTGTCACTCCCCCAGATTCAATGGAGACTGAACCCACTATCTAGCATAAATACTCACTCTTGGAGTCACAAGCATTCACTTGGCCAAAGCTTCAACATGTAACGGAGAGCATGCAAGATCATAAAAGACATATACATGATAATTCAATATTCAACTTGACATAGTATCAATATTCATCGGATCCCAGCAAACACAACATGTAGCATTACAATAAGATGATCTTGATCATGATAGGCAGCTCATAAGATCTAAACATGATGGCACAAGAGGAGAAGACAACCATCTTGCTACTGCTATGGACCCATAGTCCAAAGATGAACTACTCACACATCACTCCGGAGGCAGGCATGGCGATGTAGAGCCCTCCGGTGATGATTCCCCTCTCCGGCAGGGTGCCGGGGAGAGCTTCAGAACCCTCCCGAGTTAGGGTTGACGACGGCGGCGGCGGCGGATGTTTTCTGGAATATTGGCTCGGGTGTCTAGGGTTTTCCCGAAAAGATGAATATATAGGCGAAGGGGCGGCATCGGTGGAGGCCTGTGGGCCCCTCACCACGTCACGGCGTGGCAGAAGGGGGGCCGCGCCGCCATGTGGTGTGGGCGGCCCACAGCCCCCCTTCGTCTCTCTTTCGGACTCCGTGTATATGTTGAAAAAATAGGGACTTTGGCTCCTGTTTCGTGAAATTCCGAGAATATTTTCAGAACAACTTTTCTGAAACAAAAAACAGCAGAAAACAGGAACTGGCACCGTGGCATCTTGTTAATAGGTTAGTCCCCAAAAATGCATAAAAATGATATAAAGTGTATACAAAACATGTAGCAATTGGTATAATATAAGCATGGAACATCAGAAATTATAGATACGTTAGAGACGTATCAACCTTCCCACCCGCTTTCACGCCAAAGTTGTGTGGTCGGAACGGGTCGTTGTCAGACAAACTATGCAAGTAATCTATGACGAGGAGAAGTAGTACAACTACATCTAGATTATGCTTTAATTAAGCCTTCGCGCCTAGCGGTAATCAAGTGAATAATAACATTAACATGATCTTTTTTATGTGTTAGACAATCAATTTTGTGCTAGTGTATCCTATCTATACCCAACACCAACTCATAAAGAGAAGGACATCATACTGGTGTATGCATAACATAAATTTACACCGTATATGACCTAATACTTGAAACGTCCCCGGCCCCCTCAACTGTTACATGACAATTTTCGGGCACTAATATAGCTCTGTAGAATTTTGTCAGGGTCCTTTGGACCTTTGCATAATTTCCTCAATCCAGTAGGAGTATTACACAAGTATCCACGTTAATACTCCTTCCACAGCCGTCAGCCAAATGTCCCTCACAGCTAGTGACGCGTGTCCTCCGCCGCGTCACCCCAACCCCGACGCTCGTCGCCCCGGCTGCATGCATCGCTCCTTTCCAAAACTGATCACGCTGGCGCTCACATTTCACACGCGCAGCGACTCCTCCCTCCCTGCCCCATCTCCACCAGCCCATCTGCGCCGCCGCCGCCGCACTGAAGCCCTAGCTCGCGACCATGTCGTGGCGCCGGAAACAGAGCATACCCCGACGGTTTGTGGTGGGGCCTGAGCCTGAGCCGCAGCCGGTGCCGGAGAAGAAAGCTCCTCTGCCGCGGCTTCGTCATTTCCCTGACGAGGATCACCTGGCGGAGGACTACTCTGACCTGGTCGACGCGAGCGAGATCCCAGACTATATGCTGATATCGATATACGAGGACATGGAGCGCCATCTGCCGGCTGCGCTCCGGGCCGCTCCCCGCGCCGAGAAGCTGGCGGTCATGCAGCGCATCCTTGCTGGCAACGTCCCCTCGCCGGAGAAGTTTGCCAGCGTAAGTCTCTACGTGTATATACATCTCCCGGCCGGATCCAGAACCTGTGTTTGTTCTAGTAGACTTGCTATGCACTTATGCTTGAGATTAACTGGTTTGGAGATTCCACGCAGATGAAGAGCTACAGACAGTACAGGCAGAGGATCTGTTCAAAATATAAGGTTTGCCCTCGATTTGCCGCCGCATATTTGATGAAGGTGTTCTGCACTTTTGTTTATGTTCATTTTTCATATATCCCTCCTGTTTGTATGAGGACATTTGCAGGCACCTAAAGTACAATTTATCTAATGGATAAGTATGACGTGCAAGAGATACATGGCCTTTGGCTTCTCCTTCAAACCAAAATAAATAACTGTAATATCATTCTCTTCCCAAGGAAAACTAAAATCAGCGAAGGGATGCGTACTGAAAAAATGAATGTAGATACGATCTATAGTTTAGTACACTCGACCAAATGGCTGTGTGTCTATAGTTTAGTACACTCGACCAAATGGCTGTGTGTCTTACAGATCCTTATTCATGCTACCGAGATACGCATACGTATGCCCGGAAGCTCAAACGAGGGCATGCTCAAGTACGATGCACCAGCTAGCTTGTGCACATATACGCATTACTCACAGTTTGTTTCCATGGTTCTACTTGCTTGTTTATATCCTTTTTTTCAAGGCTCAAAAGGCGATATAACATAAACTTTGTATGCAGTCCCTTCGTAGACAGATAAGCTGCACATGTCCCTAATTTCGTATGTAAGACTATGCTCAAAAGTGAATTTATGTGTAATTTTTTTACTTGCTTAGATATTTACTTCTTTGTTTATTTAAGCAGTATCTTTGATTTCGGTTACAACACATGCACATTTTTTCTTTCTTATACAATCATATACTCGATCCATTTACCCATTGAGGTTTTTCTGCAGCCTCTACACCCCCAACTGTACAGAATGAATCCTAAAGCTTTCTTCGTGCCTTCGTTTCTCCGAGCCATTCGTCAAAACACAATACAAAGCTTATATGATATGATCCAGGAGCCGACCCTAAAGTGTACACATTTCCCATGCTGCGGCCCTCATTCTGCGAAATGCTCATGAACGAGGTGCATATGACCAAGATTATGTTAATGTTATTTTCTCAATTTGATTTTTAAAGTAATTTTTAATGATTGTCATGTTGTTAGGTGTATCTCTTTGCATTTGCATATTTGATCACTTCAACTGATTAAATCCATTCTTCGTACTTATAGGTTGAAATTTTTCGAAACTGGGCACGTCGAGAAAAAGAAAAGATATATGATCCAAATACCTTTGACAAGTCTGGCAGTGGAACCACTATTTCTGATATTGGAATGAAAGGGATGCTTGATGACCTCATGGAGAAGTTTATCTCACCTATTTCCAAAGGTCATATGTCAGTAGAAAAACTAATTAATAGATTTTTATGAAAGGAGGAAAGAGATATTATAAATCCTAGTGATAGTTACGCTCCAAATAAATTCACATTTGTAAGGAAATTATATTTAGTTTCTTCGTGTTTTCTACAGTTCTTTTCCCTGAAGTTGGAGGTGGGTGTTTGTGTTAGGTCGATCTCCTACCGTGCGAGCCCAACGGCTCCACGACCTGATCCCGCGCCCTGATCGGGGGCGTCCAACCGAACTCATGGTTGGTGGGCCCCCGTGGCCTGCGCTATATAAACAGAGGTGGGGGCCGGGGCACGTCTCACGAGGTTGATCGCTGCCACAACCCCACCGACAACACCGACCCGATCTAGGTCATTGCGCAGTGCCCACGGGAAGTTTCCACCGCCGCCACTGCCCTCTCACCACCGCCGCCGTCACCGTCCACCATGGACGGCACCAGCTCGGGCTCTTCGAGCCAAGGACAAGGTTAACCCTCTCCCTCTCCATCTCTCGGTTCTCTCTCAATCCCGAAGATCATCGAATCCTAAAGTATCTACCGTAGAGGTTCTAGACTAGTTGTTCCTATGATTTTAACATTGGTATCAGAGCGGTTCTAGTTGCTAGAATTTTTCGGTAGAAAAGCAAATCGAAAGGAAAAGAAAAGGATCCCCTCCCGTGAAAGCCCCTAACCCTAATTCCAAAAGGGGAAGGGAAAAGAAAACTCACCGGAGCCTCAGCTTGCCGGCAAAGAGCGCCGCCGTCCGGGCCGCGCCTGTTCCTCTTGATCCGGTGCGCACCGAAAGGGGCACCGGACGAAGAACTCACCCCCTCAGGGGCAAAGAGAACTTCCACCCCGCAAGGGGCAAAGGGCGCCACAGCCACGGGTGGCGGCGCACGCGCCACGTTCGACGGAGAAGCGCGCTGGTTCAAACGTAGCACGCTCCTCCGGCGAGCGCAGCGCAACGCCACCGCGTGCGGGTCGACGAACGACGGGAGCGGACGAGCTTCTCTCTCGGGTGCAAAGGGAAAGAAGAGGGAAAGGGGAAGGACGCGCGCGGCGCGGACGTCTTCCCCGCACGGGATGGCTGTCTCCGGCGGCCGGCCGGCGAACTTTTTTTTTTCCGCCGCCATTTTCGTGAGAGAGAGGAGCACGGGAACGGGGAAGGAGAGAATGGGGGCTAGGGTTAGGTCGGGGACAGCCGGCTGGTTTTCATCCAGCGTGAAGCGCGGACAGCCGTCCGATCTCGATGGACGGCCACGATTGCGCCGTGGCTAGCCCTAGCGCGCAGACGGGCTAGCGGGCCGAAAGTGAGCAGGGCCATGGGCCGTGTCCCTGGTGTCTGCGTCGCCGCGGGCGACGGATAGAGAGAAGGCCGTGGGCCGCCGTGGGCTGCATAAGCACTGCCGCGGGCGGCAGATAACCACTGGTCGCACAGAACAGTTTTTTCTGTTATTTTTTTTTAACAGAAGCAAGTTTTAATTTATTTTGGTCCATTTTTTGGGCAAATTTAATTCTGTTTTTCCTATCCAAATTTATCCAACGAAAATTTTGTTTAGGAAAACAGAAGAAAGAAAAGTGAATACTTGTTAAAAGTATAAAAGTTTATGAATTTTATTCATTTATTTAAAGTTTCCGCTGCAAATAGTTAAAAGAAATTGCATAAAAGCAATAAAGTGAAAATTAAAAGCATGATTAAAATGATATTAATGCTGATTATGATTCTGCTATTATTTGACCAACGTTATTAATAGCATTATTATGATTTAAAGTGAGAATTGAAAGCATGATAAAGTGATTTTAATGATGATTATGATTTTGTTGTTAAATGACCAACGTTGTTAATAACATGATTATGATCTGTCTTAAAGGTGCATTTATTTCTTTTATTGCCCAACGGTAATATAGTTTTAATTGCACAAACGGTTGTATGTTTTAATTTATACCAACGTTGGATTATTACATGCAATTGTTTTTTGTTATCTTATATCCTTGTGGTTTCAGGAAGTTTTCACCTGATGAGTTGCCTCAAGGACGTTCCGACGCTCAGGGGTGACAACTACGCTGAGTGGTGGAAGAAAGTCGAGCTGGCTTTTGTCTGCGCTGAGGTCGACTGGGTTGTGAGTACTCCACAGCCAGTCAAGCCAGCAGAGCCAGTGAGAGCATCTGATGATGATGATTCTGCTTGGCAGAAAAAGCAGCTGGACTATGGTCCAGTAGAGATGGGTTACACCCTAGAGAACCAAAAGTGGGTGAACGCCAACAAAAAGTGCATGGCATTCATAAAGAACACAGTTGAGAACGCTATTGTGGGCTCAATTGAAGAGTGTACCTCTGTGGGAGAGTATCTCCAAAAGATAAAGAGCCAGTTTACTGGTTCTTCAAAGACATATGCTACCCAGCTGCTCAACAGCTGGTGACAGAAAAGTATCATGGAGGTTCACATGGCATAAGGGAGCACATTCTCAGAATGAGCAACATGGCTGCTAAGCTTAAGTCCATGGAGGCTGATCTGGAGCTCAAGCCTGCACTCATAGTTCACTTGGTGATGGCTTCACTGCCACCACAATTTGAAAATTTCATCATCAACTACAATGTGTCGCCTGAAAAATGGGACATTGAAAAGACCATTGCCATGTTGTCGCAAGAAGAGGAAAGGCTGAAGTCCCAGAATGGGGGCTCCTTGAACTTTGTGAAGGACAACAAGAACAGGAACTACAACGGTTCCCCTTCTAAGCCATATGGCAAAGGTCCTCCCAGTATAAGCCACATGGCAAAGGTCCCCAGCAGTATCAGCAAGTGGACAAAGACACCTGCCACCACTGCAAGAAGAAAGGGCATTTCAAGCAAGATTGCCCAGATTGGCTCAAGATGATAATGGAAAAGAGAGGTAAGACACAGTTTCTTTTGTAAATGAATCCCTGTATACACAGTTTTCAAAATCTACTTGGTGGATTGACTCAGGTGCAACTGTTCATGTTGCAAATTCTTTACAGGGATTCCATTCGACAAGGACTTTGCAAAGAAGCGAAAGACACATTGAAGTCGCAAATGGAGTTCAAGCAGAAGTTGAAGCTGTTGGCGACATCTCCTTGGAGCTAGCTGATGGTTTCAATATTATGCTTAGAGATGTTTTATTTGTTCCTTCGATTCACAGAAACTTAATAAGTGTATCGTGTTTGGATAAAGACAGTTATGAATGTTATTTCGGTCATGGCAAGTGTGCCATATGGTTTAAAGATGCTTGTGTGGGTATTGCTTTACTTCATGATAAGCTTTATTTGTTATCCTTGCGTGAAAAAGTGCATTCTGTGAGTAATGTGAATGAACAAATTCCTTGTCGAACAAAGAACAAAAGAAAAGAAAGCGAACTCATGACTCTTCGAAGTTATGGCACTGTCGATTAGGCCATATTTCGAGGGGAAGAATAGAAAGCCTCGTTAAAAATGAATTCTTCCTCCGTTAGAGTTCTCAGATATGAACAATGCATAGATTGCATAAAAGGAAAATACGTAAAACAAATTAAAAAGGGTGCAAACCGAAGCACCGCGACACTAGAAATTATTCACACTGATATATGTGGACCATTTCCGGTGAAAAGTGTGGATGGTTATGACTCGTTCATAACGTTCACAGATGATTACTCCCGATATGGTTATATTTATCCAATTAAAGAAAGATCTGAAGCATTGGATAAATTTAAAATATTCAAAGCTGAAGTTGAAAATCAACATGATAAAAGAATTAAAATAGTCAGGTCCGACCGTGGGGGGGAGTACTACGGTCGGCACACTCCATATGGTCAAGTACCTGGACCTTTTGCAAGGTTTTTACAGGAAAATGGAATAGTCGCCCAGTATTCTATGCCGGGCGAACCACAGCAAAATGGAGTAGCTGAAAGGCGTAACCGTACTCTTATGGATATGGTGCGCAGTATGATGAGTTATTCCACACTGCCATTGGGATTATGGATGGAGGCGTTAAAAACCGCCATTCACATTCTCAACAGAGTACCAAGTAAGTCGGTGCCCAAAACACCGTACGAGTTGTGGACAGGGAAAGTTCCTTCTCTACGCCACTTGAAAGTCTGGGGGAGCCCAGCTGAGGCAAAAGTTTTTAATCCACACATTGCAAAGTTAGACCCCAAAACAGTAACTTGCCATTTCATTGGCTATCCTGATAGATCAAAAGGTTATCGTTTCTACTGTGCAGACAGATACACAAAGTTTGTAGAAACGAGACACGCGGTCTTCTTGGAGGACGAAATGATGAGGGGGAGCATGGTAGGCCGGAAAATTGATCTTGAGGAGAAGAGGGTGTGTGCACCTTTTCCGATGATCCATGAGCCATTTTTCGCCCTACCTGTTGTACCTGCACCGATAATCCCAGAGGTTGTGGTGCAAGCACCTGTTGTAACTCCACCCGTGACCACAACGAGGCAAGATTCGGAACCTGTCCGTCAGGAGCCGACTCAACCCGTTGTTGAGCATGAAAGGGAGCGACGACAGCCACATTTAGAAGAAGAGTCGCACGTTGAGACACATGATGTGCCAGAGAATGAGACTCTTAGAAGGTCTAAAAGAGCTAGGAAATCAGCTATTTCTAGTGATTATAGAGTTTATAATACAGAAACAGTTCATATGGAAGAAGATCCCACTTCATATGAAGAAGCCATGAGAAGCGTTCACTCTTCGAAGTGGCTGGAAGCCATGGAAGACGAGATGAAATCGATGAGTTCTAACAATGTTTGGGATTTAGAGGAAATTCCTAAAGGAGCCAAAACAGTAGGCTGCAAATGGGTCTACAAAACAAAGTATGACTCCAATGGGAACGTAGAAAAGTATAAAGCGCGACTTGTGGCAAAAGGCTTTACGCAAAGAGAAGGGGTAGATTACAATGAGACATTTTCTCCGGTCTCATGTAAGGATTCTTTCAGAATCATCATGGCACTAGTTGCGCATTTTGATTTAGAGTTGCATCAAATGGATGTAAAGACGGCATTTCTAAATGGAGATTTAGAAGAAAATGTTTACATGAAACAACCCACGGTTTTTTCATGGAGGGGAAGGAACATATGGGATGCCGCCTAAAGAAATCCATTTATGGGTTAAAGCAAGCCTCTAGACAGTGGTATTTAAAGTTCAATAATACAATTAAAAGTTTTGGATTTAAAGAGAATGTTGAGGACAACTGCATTTATGCAAAGTTTAAAAGTGGGAAATATATTTTCCTAATTCTGTACGTGGATGATATCTTGCTTGCAAGCAATGATGTCAGTCTACTACTAGAAACAAAGAAATTCTTGTCCTCAAATTTTGATATGAAAGATCTTGGTGAAGCTTCATATGTTTTGGGCATAGAAATTCACCGGGATAGAAAGAATGGAGTGCTAGGACTATCACAAAAGGCATATTTAGAAAAGGTTCTAAAGAAATATAATATGCATAAAAGTAGCGCATCACCTGCTCCGATAGTCAAGGGCGATAGTTTTGGGAAATTTCAATGTCCCAAAAGTCAATATGAGATCGATCGAATGAAAGCAGTACCATATGCTTCGGCTGTTGGAAGCTTACAGTATGCACAAGTGTGCACTCGCCCTGACTTAGCTTTTATCACCGGGGTACTCGGTAGATATCAAGAAAATCCAGGCCATGAACACTGGAACATGGTAAAGAAAGCATTGCGTTATGTACAAGGCGCAAAAGACCTCATGCTAACATATAGAAGATCTGATTCCCTAGAACTAAGAGGGTATTCAGACGCAGATTTTGCGGGAGACAAAGATGATAGGAAGTCCACGTCAGGGTACGTGTTCACTCTCGCAGGAGGGGCTATTTCGTGGAAAAGCTCCAAACAGTCATTAGTTGCTGCATCCACGATGTATGCAGATTTATAGCATGTTATGAGGCCACGGGACAGGCGATATGGTTAAAGAAATTTATACCCGACTTGAAAGTGGTAGATTGTATTGACAAACCACTAAAGATGTACTGTGACAACCAGCCCGCAGTATTCTATGCTCACAACAACAAGTCGAGTAATGCTACAAAGGCAATAGATATAAAGTATTATGTTGTGAAAGATAAGATCCAGGATCAAACTATAAGTCTCGAGCATATAAGGACAAAGGAAATGCTTGCGGATCCGCTAACGAAAGGCTTACCACCCGATGTGTTCCAGAAACACATAGCCGGCATGGGATTAATGGAAAGCCTATGATCCTGGATCATAGAGGCCCAAAAGTAACAGTTTTTGTTTCAAAATGAAAAGTATATGGTGGCTGTCTGATTCTATCGGCAATTGAGCTGTGACGATGAAACATGCTCTATGTACTAATCGGTGATGAAACAAGTAAAGTAAAAGTAAAAGTAAAAGTAAAAGTTGAGATCAAGGGGGAGAATGTTAGGTCGATCTCCTACCGTGCGAGCCCAACGGCTCCACGACCTGATCCCGCGCCCTGATCGGGGGCGTCCAACCGAACTCATGGTTGGTGGGCCCCCGTGGCCTGCGCTATATAAACAGAGGTGGGGGCCGGGGCACGTCTCACGAGGTTGATCGCTGCCACAACCCCACCGACAACACCGACCCGATCTAGGTCATTGCGCAGTGCCCACGGGAAGTTTCCACCGCCGCCACTGCCCTCTCACCACCGCCGCCGTCACCGTCCACCATGGACGGCACCAGCTCGGGCTCTTCGAGCCAAGGACAAGGTTAACCCTCTCCCTCTCCATCTCTCGGTTCTCTCTCAATCCCGAAGATCATCGAATCCTAAAGTATCTACCGTAGAGGTTCTAGACTAGTTGTTCCTATGATTTTAACAGTTTGGACTCACAACATTCTTATGTTGTTTCATATATTGGGAATGGCATTGAAGATGACATGGGCCTAGGTACATATGCTACTACAAGTTAGCAAACAACAAACATAAACCTTATTCATCTAGTTTTTTTTTTTGCAAAGTGCTCCTTGTAGTATAAGAGAAATAACTAGCTACATATAAAATATATCCATGAATGTTAATCATTTCACATGTCTATACTATCATTATTATATATATACATGTTCATGTTATGATCATTGACCTTTTCCAATCTGAGAGCTATGTTAGTTTATGGCACTCGAAGATATTTCATATAAGCTACTTGTATTTAGAATATAGATATGTGTACACTCATTTTCTATCCTACCGGCCTCTAGTTTTTGTTATCTTATAAGATAGTATTTTGGTTGTTAAACCCCTCACAGCCAATAACACCTACATATTTGTAGGGATGCATGTAGAGGGATGCTGATATTACACTCAATATCTGCCTAGGCAAACAATTTACTGGTGGTGAAATGTACTTTGTTGGCACACGTTGTGGGAAACATTATAATTCAGGAGCACACGAGCAGGTAATTTATTTACGGTGTAATCTCTCTAGTAGGTTAAATATCTATGCATTTATCCAAAACGTTAATTTTCTTGTAGTGTAACTAAACCTACACCCCTTCTACTGGTCTCCTTTAGTACTTTGGTACTCAAGGAAAGTTCTTAACAAAATAAATGATTATTTGTAGTTCGGATATGCAATGTTGGCGTTGATGTTTTCTTTAGATTAACTACTAAATACTTACATCGCATAGGTAAGACCCTACATGAAATGGTAGATATTTCTTAAATACCGACTATTTTTCGTTGGATGTTATTGGACTTGTTTCAAGGCCACTGGCATTTAGTTTATTCACTATGCATGCTATCCAACCGGTACACTCACGTGTGGTAGATGCAGCCTACTCTGGTACACATATATATCGAATTTATTGAATTATATGACGTATATACATACATTCATATTTTGTCTTCAATTTCGATTTCGATTTGCAATGTACTTGCGTCAGCATCTTATTCTAATTTCTAAGAAACTAAGATTATTCTCGCAGTTAATCATACATACATTTGGGCCATAATAACCATATAAAACCAAACTTGTATATACGAGATCATGCTTATTTAGTAACTTTATTTTTCGAAATGGAGGGTGTATCCCAGCCTCTGCATCCAAAGGATACACATAGCCATTTGATGTTTTTTTTTCTTCATTAGTGCCGTATATAAAAGGTACTATGTGCAAATTACCTATCTAGGCTAGACTGTGTGTCCGCATTTTCCTCATGTATATCTAAAAATCTCTTCTAAGCACTACGACTCAGAATCTGGGAGGAGAAGTGTACCCAAGCAAGCTCCACTATCCGACCTTTTATATTATTACTACATATATATGCTAATATCATTATTGGAGGAATGATATAAACCGCGTCCCTTAAAAGTGTTAACCACATATCACTTTCCATTTTTTTATCAATACGACAATAGATCAGTCCACAAAGATGTGACATCTGACCCATCTTTCTATTATATTTTGTGGGTACAGGAAACATTTCAATATTCTCAACTAGTTGGACAAGCATTGCTATATCATGGTCGCCATCGCCACTGGGTAAATCCATCCTTTGGATTCAGGGCTAACATGATCATGTGTTGCAGAAGGTACAAATGCATACATCTTATTATGCAGCTCTAAATGCACAGACATATTTATGGATGTTTTGTACGTCTATTATCTGTTTATTTAGAAGCTTTTCTTGCAAAATTATTTTCTATTTGGGTTTTCCAAATGACCAAAGAAACATGAGCTTGTTAGATCAAACCGAAGATTTATGCCTAGTCATTGACTATACACACGTGGATTAAGAAGAATTTTAACATGACACTTCTTGTGGTTGAGTAGGCACGGTTAAAAAAGAAGACTATTATCTTTGGTTGACTGACTATGGGTGGTAAACTATAAATACAATGTTATCTCTTATCCGTAACATCTTTTTTGTGAGTGTGGACATATGTATGTCTGATTTATGTTGCCTTAAAGATGCTTACGATGGTGTTGGTTTTAATGGAAATACAACTGTATTATATGCCCACACATACATAATTATTAATCATTGTATAATTGTATAATTTATTTGTAAGTAAACAAGGTTGCTTCATCCATGTAGCTCACTGTTCAAGGAGGTGAGGAAATGCAAGATAGATTTCCCTGACTGGTGCAGCGAGTGCCAACGCGAAAACATTGCGAACAGGAAAAATATATCAATACCATGAGGCTGGTAATTGTAAATCAGTTTTTGTATTTTACTCAAGCACCATAATATTATTTGTCATCAAGACTAAAGCTAACTTTGGTTTCGATCCATCGACAATTTCAGATTCTTATCCAAGTCTAGCAATAACGGATAAGTTCTCTAGGGATTCACCGACATGTTGTGACATGCTTAATTTGATGTATCCAATATATGTACTCCTTAATTTCGTTCAGCGTGTTTCAAATGAAAAATGTGGCATGGCCATTAATCAGTTTTGCTTATTAGCTTTGTGGCTAATTAACAATGAGACACTGGAGGAGGTGGTTACACATTAATATAAAAAATTAGGAAGCACATGTCAACTTTCATCCTAGCCTAGTTGTGTGCGCACACAATTAAGTTTAAAAAACCGTATGGGAAATGCTTCATGATGAACTGCTCATACGATGACTGAAAATCACACTTTGCTAGAGCACTCTAGCAGACCTCGTATCAGCCCCAAAACTTTAAAATCCTGGCAATTGTACGGACTGGGTCCCTTTTTTTTTGGACAAAACAGAGGCCGTATAGCCGGCCAGACCTGCAATTGTTTTACAATGGCCTGTGAGTCGAGCCTCATGGCCTCTATTTCTAGCGCAGATTGCTCGATTCAGTTCACAACCCGTCCATTCCGCCGTCGCCCGCTCGTCAAAGCTGCCTCCCCGCACTCGCCGCCGGCGAGAAATTAGACACCACCGCCGCGCATATATCCGGCACCGCCGCACCGCCATGTAGCAACGTGGTGGCTCAATCGGACGCGAAGGTCGGCGCGATGGCCATTCCCTAACCTCGGGCGGTGACGACTACAACTCCGACGAGGCGCATAAGAAGTTCGTGGCCTCGGATGCGGCTCGGAAGCGGAACATCGTCACACGAACTACGGAATGGAGCCTTAGCGTGCCGCCGGAAGCGAACGACTGTCACGAACTCGATAATTGGATACAATTGAAAGGGGATTCGGGAGGGAATTGGAGGTTCGAGGAGAGATGGCAGCACAGGTTCTAGATATTATTCAGATAAGAGAGGAGAGGTTCAGAGTTTGTGTACAACGATAGTCAACCTCGGCCACACGGCACGACGAGGATAAGTAGTGGCTCACTGCTTTGCTTACACGGCCCATGGCCAACAACGGGACGCAGCCCAGTAGTGCAACGGGTCAGGCCCAATAGGATCTGACAATACCTCTCCCTCAGAAGCCGGCATGACCTCATGCCGATCACTCGCCACATGATGGAGGTGCAGTATCTTCCTTGTCATCGACAACTGGAGTCACCTGTTCTTGATCATCTGAAGTTGCTAATGGAGGAATGTGTTTCTTCAATAGCGACACATGAACCACATTGTGAATTTTGCTTGACTCTGGTAACTTCAATCGATAAGCAACCGCGCCCACACGAGCAAGAACTTCGTAAGGCCCAAAGAAGCGTAGAGATAGCTTCTGGTTTGATCTTCTCTCCACAGATTGTTGGATGAAAGGCTGTAGTTTGAGATAGACGAAATCTCCAACTTCAAAATGGCGTTCAGAACGATTCCGATCAGCCTGTCTTTTCATCCGTGCTTGTGCTCTTGCCAGTTGTTGCTGCAGAACTTGTAAAGTGGTGGCCCGATCAGCTAACCAGGTATTCAAGTCTGGTGATGCACACTGACGATCATCCAAGATGCCCAACTGCCGTGGCTGCCTGCCATACACAACTTCAAAAGGAGTCTTGCCCAATGCTGAATGGTATGTAGTATTGTACCATTGTTCTGCCAACGGCAACCACTCGAACCATTTACGAGGTGAAGAATGTACTGCACACCTCAGATATGTTTCGAGGCATTGATTCAGCCTTTCGGTTTGCCCATCAGTTTGGGGGTGATAAGAAGAGCTCATGTGTAAGGCAGTATCTGACAAGCGAAACAATTCTTTCCACAGCTGACTTGTAAAAATCCGATCCCTGTCAGACACAATCACCTTTGGAAGTCCATGGAGACGATAGATGCCAGAAATGAATGCTTGAGCAACTTGTAATGCAGTGAATGGATGGGACAGTGGTATGAAATGCCCATACTTCGAGAATCGATCGATCACCACAAGGATCACATCACAATTGTGAGACTTAGGCATACCTTCGATGAAATCCAAGCTGATTACCTCCCAAGGTTGAGTAGGAATTGGCAATGGTTGGAGCAGTCCAGGTGTCTTGACATGCTCCACTTTTGCTTGCTGACAAACTCCACAAGCTGCCACAAATTTTTGTACCGACTGTTTCATTTTAGGCCAAGCAAAGAGATGTTTCACTCGCTCATAGGTGGGTCTAACCCCGGAATGTCCACCAACTCCACTGCAATGCAAAGCTTGCAAGATGTGATGCTGGGCAAGTGTATTCTGTCCCACCCAAATGCGTCCCTTGTACTTGATGATGCCGTCAAGCAAGACATACCCTTCAGTATTCTCATGAGATGGCACTGCACTCAATTCAGCTAGCAATTTTGCCGTTGGTGCATCCTCGAGATAACCAGCCTGCAAGTTCTCTAACCAAGATGGAGTTGCTTGCGAAACAGCTGCCAGATCAGCCCCTTCGTGCTGTCGAGACAGAGCATCAGCGGCAGCATTACTGATCCCTTTCTTGTACTTAATGGTATATTGAAGGCCAATGAGCTTGACAAAAGCTTTGTGTTGAACACCAGTGAGCAACTTCTGATCAGTCAAATGCAGCAAACTCTGATGGTCTGTCATGATTATAAACTCACGATGTTGCAAATAAGGGCGCCATCGATCAACTGCCATAATAATCGCCATACACTCTTTCTCGTATGTGGACAGTGTTTGAGTTTGTCTGGATAAAGCCTGGTTGAGGTAAGCTACAGGATGTCCATTCTGCATTAATACAGCTCCAATGCCAGAATTGCACGCATCAGTTTCGAGCACAAAGTTCTGGGAGAAGTTCGGAATAGCTAACACAGGTGCTTCAATCATCGCCTTCTTGAGCAACTCAAAAGCTTGCTGGTGTTCAGAGGTCCAAATGAATAACACTCCTTTGTGCAGTAATTGTGTTAGTGGCCGAGCTATAATGCCATAATGCTGAATGAAATGTCGGTAATACCCTGTGAATCCAAGCACCTGACGAAGGTCTTTCACATTTCTGGGACAGGGCCAATTTTTAACTGCTTCGATCTTGGACTTGTCAGTAGAGACACCATCTGTGCCAATCACATGACCAAGATATTCCAGTTCTTGGCTAGCAAATGTACACTTGCTTTTCTTGATAAACAGCTGATTCTGTTGCAACAACTCAAATACTGCGCGGAGATGTTTAACATGATTTTCCAAACTGTCACTATACACCAAGATGTCATCTACAAATACCAAAACACATTGCCGAAGTAATGGTGCAAAAACTTGATTCATAAGACCTTGAAATGAGGCTGGTGCGTTTGTGAGGCCAAAGGGCATCACAAGAAACTCAAACAAGCCATGGTGAGTTTGAAATGCAGTTTTAAACTGCTCCCCTTCTGCCACTCTGATTTGATGGTAACCAGATCGAAGATCAAGTTTAGTAAACCATGCTGCACCTGCTAACTCATCAATAAGTTCCTCCACAACAGGTACTGGGTGGTTATGCTTGATTGTGATGGCATTCAGCTGTCTATAATCGACACAGAACCTCCAGGAGCCGTCCTTCTTGCGAACCAACAGAACAGGGGATGCAAATGGACTGGAACTGATTTGGATGATTCCATTTTGCAATATTTCTTTAACTTGAGCTTCAATCTCATCTTTCTGCTGTGGAGTATAGCGATAAGGCCGCGCTTTCACTGGCTGAGCTCCCGTAATCAGAGGAATCTTGTGATCTGCCTTTCGAGATGGTGGCAATTCAGTTGGCTTATCAAACACTTGCTGAAATTCCTCGAGTAACTGCTTAACTTTAGGCACTAATGGAACTTCAGTTTCTGCAGCTTGTCCTTCTGTAACTGCCAGCACCTGGAATATGTGTCCTTCAGGTGCTTTCTCAATTTGCACTATGTGAGATAGAGCTCCCAATCGATGCAGACCTTGAAGTTTTGGAAATTTGACAGGTTTACAGGTTTTAGTGTTTCCCGTCACTCCATGCAGTGTAATCATCCTGCCGTAGTGCGCAAATTTCATCATCTTGCGCTTCCAATGCACCCACATTGGACTGTGGCTTTCCAACCAATCTTCTCCCAATATCATGTCGTAGCACCCCAATGGTAGAATTTTAACATCTTGGACAAATGTGTGTCCCTGACTGCCCCACTCCAGACCAGGAACATACTCAGAACACTGCATCTTATCACCATTAGCAACTACATAAGTGGAAGGCAGCAGTGACTTGCGAGAGCATTGTAACTTGTCCACCAAATCAGCATTTATAAATGACATGACACTACCAGAATCAATAAGAATAAGCAAATGATGCTTTCCCACAGTACCATGTAACTGGAACGAGCGCCTTCGAGTTGATCCAGCAGTGGCAACATTTCCCAAAACCATAATGGGGTCTTTATCAGAATCTGAAGAATCATCTTCTTGTTCTGGAGACTGCTGTATCTGTAACACTTCAAGGAGTTCTTCTATAATATGTAGAGGCACTTGAGCTGGACATTTGTGTGTTCTGCTATACTTTTCACCACAGGTAAAACCGAGCCCCATTTTCCGGCGATAATCTTTCAATGCTTCAAGCTTGTCATCATGTTTGGGAATCTCGTTCTTCTTGCCATCACGCTTGTCATCACTGATTCTAGAAGACCACTTGTTTCTGCCATTCTCTTTATAATCAAATTTAGAGAATGGTCTCTTCTTACTTGGAGCAGCATCTTCTTCCTGCATGAGAGCCAACAAATGCGCAGTTTCCAAGTCTTGTGGACGATGTAACCAAATAGCAGAGCGAATGTCTTCCCGTAACCCCGCTAGAAATTCATCTACAAAGTGTCCCTCATCTAAATGTGGATTATAAAGCAGCAACTGATGTCTAAGTTTTGAAAATTTCTCCCAGTACTCTGAAACAGTACCAGTTTGCCTGAGGACTCTCATTTGGTGTCTATAGCTAGCTTGTTTATTTTTCCCAAAGTAATCATGAACTAGACTACACATCTCAGTCCAACTTTCTACTCTACCCTTAGCTTCTACTCCTTGAAACCAGAGAGCCGCATTTCCTTGGAATCCGAGAACAGCATAGCGAGTGCGTAAGCACGGCTGCACTCGGAAAACCTCAAAATACGTCTCGCACTGCTGTTGCCACAGTTTTGGATTCTCGCCATCAAATTTAGGGAACTCAATTTTAGGAGCCGGAGCACGCACTCCACCCTCATCCCTCTCATCATGATGAACACGAGTATTAAGCGGACCCAAGTGCGTCAAAGGAATCGCACATGTGCCCGGGGCTGGCAACGGGATCCCAAGGATACCCGGAGCGTTACCCCGGAGAACGTTTGGAGCGCGGTGGTCCTGAGACCCATGTACTTGTACTCCGAGCGGTGGATGCGCCCCTGCCGCAGGTGCTGTCGCTGGTCTCGCAGCCGCAGTCGACGTTCCCGAATCCGGTGGCGGAGTTGGTGGCGCGTGCGGACTCGGCCGTGCCGAACCCGTTCGCTGCTCGAGAATCGCAGCCTGAGCTTCAATCGCCTCGGTCCTGGACTGGATTGCGATGAGCGCTTCCTTGGTCTCGATCAGGCTGGCCTTGAGGTCGTTGAAGCCGTCCATCAGCTGCTTCATCATGTCCGTCAGTGCCTAGTTTTGCTCGACGACGCCCGCCATGGATTCAGTAACGCTCGCGCGGAATTGCGCCTGAGCCGGTGCCAGCGTGCCTTGCCCCTGATCTCTAGATCGACGCAGAATTCAACCAGCCGTGGGTGTTCCGAAGAACTTTGCGCGATTCAAAATTGAATCGCACCCGATCGACTAGGAGAAATCGAATTTCTCGTGAAATTTCTGCCCGGTCTCGAGATATAACCTCGGCTCTGATACCAAAATTGTCACGAACTCGATAATTGGATACAATTGAAAGGGGATTCGGGAGGGAATTGGAGGTTCGAGGAGAGATGGCAGCACAGGTTCTAGATATTATTCAGATAAGAGAGGAGAGGTTCAGAGTTTGTGTACAACGATAGTCAACCTCGGCCACACGGCACGACGAGGATAAGTAGTGGCTCACTGCTTTGCTTACACGGCCCATGGCCAACAACGGGACGCAGCCCAGTAGTGCAACGGGTCAGGCCCAATAGGATCTGACAATGACTCACCACACCGAGGCGGGGAGCTCCTCGAGGGCTACAACCCGGACGCCTACGCCTCCGCCCTCGGGGTGCAGGTCTCGTCCCGGAGAACTTTGTCGACGCCATCACCACCGTGCTCTGCGAGCGCACCGCGCGAGAGGAGGAGCTCTAGAAGCGCAGCCGCCGGGACGAGGACATCGATGCCCTCCTCTTCAAGCAGGGGTTCTTCACCGAGCGCGCGACAAAGAACAAGGCGGAGGAGTGGCGTCGCGCAATCGTGGCGGACGACAAGCTCTTCGTCGACCTCGTCTGCGACGAGGAGTGAGCGCCGCCGCACCTGATGGTTCCGATGAGCCAAATTTTGTAACTAGGTTTAGGGTGACGACGCATTTTTAGGAATTCCACTATGTATAAAAACTACTAGTAATCTATTCTTTTTCAGCGAATGAAGAACAAGTGATGATCAGTTGCTTGTTCTTTACCATGAGTACCAAAATTTAAAATTTGCATTTCAATTTGCGGTTTCTGTTTTGCGCGACGTTGTTTACATTCTGGCGGGATACATGTTCCGCTAGAGATGCTCTTATGGAGTCCAAAGCACATTTAGGACTATATTGCAAAAGTATACAGAAAAACCTAGCTACTGGCTCTCTCTCCCAGATCACTCCCTTCAGGGAGATCTCTCTCCCCGAGCTTATGACTACCAAGTCCCATTGCAAAATAAGCCGCAAGCCTCATCACTTGGTCGTTGTGGAGCCTCCTGCCTCCACTGGACGGTGCGGCCTTACTTCCTCCATCAGGCCGGATAACACGACCCTTCTCAACAAGCTTAGCCATTACAACCTCCCTCATTCACGACAAAGTTGAGAGTGCGGCCACTTCTGAGTACGACGACAATCTTCTCCTGCACCCCACGTATCTTCTACACGATCCGTGTTGCGCTGGTGCCAAAACTCTGCTGACAGTTAACCCTGTCGTTAGTAGATTCAGTTAGCTAGAGTTTGTTTCGTCGGTTAAGTTCAGTCTAGGACTTTGTGGTTTTTCCCGTTTACTTTTCAGCTATTTTATTTAAGGCACGAGCCCGCATTTTTTTGATGGCCGTGCAAGGACTCGTCATCAGTGGCGCACCAGCGACTTTTTCTTGTTGAAGGTTTTGACCAGAAGTTGTGTAATTTGTCTTTTTATTGTCGTTACCGTAGAGCTATAGTGATAGTCCGATGGAGTTTGGAGATACTCATGAAGTACACACCAATTCTTAATATAAATATGTGTAATACACAACACCAAATAGGCTCGCAAATTTTGATGGTGAAAATGTTTTAGACCAAGAACTCAACAACTCATTCATACATTATAAATATATAGCGGTTTAGTCGTTGGATACATAAATATCACACCCCTATGAGAAAGATTGGCGTAATAAGCCCGTTAAGCGCCTTCGGTCTTAAGACACACAACTAGTCACTTACAATTGTTTTTTACCGAACATTTATCAAGATATTAATAGCATTTTGAATGTATGAAGATAATTTTTATATCGAACAGTGAGATTATAATACCAACCGAAAAAAATAGAAACGAGAAGTTGAGCCCTATACATATTTTGTTGCTCCACTTTGCCATGTCGGTCTGTCTTTCTCGCTAAATTATTTGTCGGAGTCTTTCACAAATCAGATAGATCCAGATCATCTGACTTAGCCTACTCTGACTTTGGATCGTTGACATGTATGACCCACTAGTTGTGGGACCCGCCTAGCAGCAACCAAAATAGGTGGAAACTCAGGCTTGGCAAAGGACCCCAGTACCCCCATTCCCTTTCGGTTTCGGACCTCTTTGGCACCAAAGAAAACACAATGTTCTATAAACAAAATTTTATTTTAGGCTGTCAAAGTTTTTTCTTTATGCATTTATTCTTCCCATGACAACCTATTTTCCGAACATTCGTCTCCCTGACCTTTTCCTTCCATTTCAGGACGCGCCCCCTTCGAGCAAAAGAAGCAAGTAGTAACGCTCTACGCTCTCCTCTCCAGTGCATTCAATCACTGGTTTCCAAAACCAGCACGCGGCCAGCGCGGGATAGCATCACATTTCACACGCCGCAACGCCAACGCGCTCCATACTTCTCCTTCTCCTCCCCACCTCCCTCTCCACCGTCGACGGACCAAGCCCTAGCCGCCAACCTCGCGCACCATGGCTCCCATTCGCCGCCGGCGCCGGAGCCAGAACGAGCAGCAGTCGGTACCGCAACCGCAGCCATTGCTGGCGCTTCGCGACCACCCTGATCCGGACCACGTGCCGGAGGACTACTCCGACGTGGTCAACCCGCTGATGGACATGCTCGAGCCTGCCGTGTACCAGGACATGGAACGCCGCCTGCCGCCTCAACTCCTCGGCGCCACCCGCGACGAGAAGCTGAGGTTCATGCGGAGGGTCGTCAGAGAACACCTCCCCGAGCCGGAGAAGCGAACCAGGGTATGTACGAGACTACAGACTACGAGTACGTAGTACTTCCCTAGGTAGATGGATCTCCCGGCCGGCCGGCCGTAGTAGTTGTACTTGTACATGCAGGCGATGGAACGAGTATACTTTGTTCTTGAGATTTATGAGTCGCTTGGTTCGGAGATCAACTAACTGCTTTGAGAAATTAAACTGAACTCCACGCAGGTGGAGATCTTGCGGAGACAATACATCCACAATATCTGTTCACTATATCAGGTTTGCACGTTTCTTACCTAGTACCAGCATCATCTTGCTGCATAAGGTGCATATATTATATAGAGATAGAGATACGACCATCTGTTGTTCAATTCATTTTGTTTTCTAGTCCCTCCGTTCACAAAAGGATGTCTCAATTTGTCCTACCTTTTGTGAACGGAGGGAGTACGAGTTTTTTTTTATCTTCTCATGTGTTTCGATGAGGATTTGTGCATGCGTGCCAACAATCCGATGGATAGCATGGCGTCTATGTTCTTTGATTTCTGCCTCAGAGAATAATAAGAAATAAAGAACCGTGATGTTATGTTCGTATGCTCCGTAAGATTGATCTCTGGCCTTGAGTACCCGGATATATATGCCCCGTATGGTCTAGACTTTTTTTATGACTGCCTAGAAGGATATACCCGAGGCTTAATTTGATGCTTTATTTTGGTGCTGTTAAAAATTATGCTCCCAATAATGGTATCCATTTCCTTTATTATTATTATTATTATTATTATTATTATTATTATTATTATTATTATTATTATTATTATTTTGCGGGGGTCTACTAAATTTCTTTGATGTATAGAATACTAATTTTCTTATCCAAGTAAGTTGTTTTAGTGTTGAAAACATCCATGGCAATGGTCATGATGTCCATTAACCTATGAAGTGTTAACGCATGAGCCATCTTGAACATTTGCAGCCTCTGCATCCTATACATATTTACCTTGTACCATCATCTTACTGCATAAGTGCATATGTATATAGAGAGATTACCATATGTTGTTCAGTCCATTTTGTTTTGTTTATTAGTATTTTTTATCATATCATGTGTTTCGATAAGGATGTGTGCACGCGTGACAACAATCCGATGGATGGATAGCATGGCCTATATGTTCTTTGATTTCTGCCTCAAATAATAATAAAAAATAAAGAACCGTAATGTTATGTTTGTATGCTTCGTAAGATGTATTTTTGCCCTTGAGTACTCGAATAGATATGCCTGTATGGTCTAGAATTTTCTTATCACTAGCTAAAAGGACTATACCATGGGCTTAATTTGTATGCTTTTTTTTTGGTGTTGCTAAAAATCATGCTCCCAATAAGGGTATCCATCTCCTTTTTTTTTTGCAGGGATCTATTAAAATTTCTTTGATATACATAATACTAATGTTCTTATCCAAGTACTCCCTCCGTCCCAAAATAAATGTCTTAAATTTGTCTAAAAGTGGATGTACCTACACATGGATAAATATGAGACAGTTATTTTGGGACGGAGTGAGTATTTTTTTACCGTTGAAAACATCCATGTCAATGTTCATGATGTCCATTAACCGATGAAGTGTTAACGCATGAGCCACTTGAACATTTGCAGCCTCTGCATCCTGAACTCTACAAAATGAATCCTCCCGCTTTCTTTGTGCCTTCGTTTCTGCGTGCCATCAAGGGCAACACTGCAGAAAGCTTCATGGATATCATCCAAGAGGTAGCACATTCAGTGTATGCATTTCCTATGCTGCGACCTGCGTTCTGCGACATGCTCATGGCTGAGGTTTAATATGATGTCCTGGACGGCACAACTAGCTTGCTGTTCCATATTTATGTAATGTATTTCAAATAAATTCCAATCGTGTTTTTCATCTTTCAAGATGTACTGTTCTGTACGTGTCTTGCACATTTGACTACAAGCTGATTACAGGTAAATAATTTTCTGAAGTGGGCACACATGACCAAACAGAGGATAATTATGCCAAATACCATGGACAAGCCAGGCAATGGCGTTAGTATTTCGGATTTTGGCATGGAAGGGATGCTGGATGAGCTCATGAAGCAGTTTATCTCACCTCTTTCCACAGGTATATACTTATTTCTCTATACATCTCGCTCATGCTAATTAATTTTCCTTGCTGAAGAACACAATAGTATACATGTATTAGCTTGATATAATTTTTTATACTTAAAAAATGCTTTTGATCTGAAAGGGGTATTTAAATTTTCTCTTGTTCTCTGCAGCTCTTTTTCCTAGTGTTGGTGGCGGAACTTTGGACTCGCAACATTCTTTTGTTGTTTCATACAGTGGAGATGACAGTGGCCTAGGTACCTATGCTACTACAAATATCCAATAACTACATAACAATTTCTTCGACATCCCTCTCTGTGTCATATCTCTTGTGTAGAAGAAACAATAGCTCACTACGCCTAGAATTATATGTTCATCCTTGATCACTGATGTTTACAAAGTGGAGCGTCATGGTAGTTTACGACACCTCAACATAATCGGTTTATGAGCTTCTTCGAGAGATTATATTTTAAGCACATCTGCACATGATATATTAAAATTTTGTATCCGGCATATGTATTGTTGCTAGCAGCTAGCTACCTTGTTTGAGGTTTTTTTAAGATATAAGTTTTATATTTCATTGTCGCGAACCGTAATGTTTCTTTTCTGTAAAATTAATAGTTCAAAAATATGCAGGGATGCATATGGAGGACGGTAATATTATACTAAATGTCTGCCTAGGCAAAGAATTTACTGGCGGGGAAATGTACTTTTGTGGTAGGTGTTGTGAGAATCATAAAACTTCCGAAACACATGAAGAGGTACTATATTCATCATGCAAAGTTTTCGTACAACCTGGTTAATTAAATTCCCACTATCAAAAAAGTATTATTATTCTGCTAGTGCTCCCCTTCTCCTAGTTCATTTTCCGGTTTACTCTCGTTTTATTTAACTGCCAATCAAATGAAAATTTCTTAACCATACATGATTATTTATAATCTGGATATATGAAATTTTTATGTTGGTATTCATTTTCATTACAAACGAACGATTAATTAAAATGACCAAAACATTCATCAAATGATGGTTTTATTTAATTTTGTTTGGAAGACACCGTGTAAACCGTACACTTTGAGAATGGTGTGAACATTAATTTTATTTTTGTGCAATTTGTTTACGTGATATAGACAACACATCCAAAAAAAAATTGTAATCTGTTGTGTTTTTATATTAAGTTGATTGAATGCCCTTTTTATGAATTAATCCGCTTGAGTGATTGAAACTAATTCGAAAAAACTTGTTAACCAATGTAGCATCGTTTATAATTGAGAATGGTGAAACTATATGCCTGGTATTCGTTTACAATACCAGAGGATGGGTGTTTAGTTAACTTTTTTTTGTTGCTTTTTGGCTTCTAAACAATTCGATAATTTGAAGTGACAATTTAAATTAATTAGTACCGCCACCAAGCTGAAAATATCCATGAAAAAAACCTGGAAATGAAATAAAACAGTTATATACTAGTCAAGGCAACAAAATGACGTAACCTTTATATGAACAATACTTCAAGTTTAATAAAAATGATCCAACAAGCATTGCACGATTTAGTGGATGGCTACTAGCTAGGAAGGCATAAGTGGTTTGGGGGATGTAGTTAGGGAAGCGTATACAATTGTGTGAGATGAAAGGATAAATCTATGCCTATTTGGAGCCAAGCTTCACTTCACAACATGATGGAAAGATACATCACTAGTGGTGGCTAGAAGCAAAGAAGAAATTAGGGAATGTGCTGAGAGGTGACTAACCTGAGTAGAGCGTAGGAGCCGACAGAGAGCCGAGTAACCTAGGTCGGTACGTGAGAGCGGCTAGGGTTTATCCATTGGGTAGTTTTCAATAGAAATTTATGACTAAGGTAACATGCGATGGTTGGGATTGAATGCGACTATGGTTGGACCTTGGGTAGGTATAGGCCCCGGTGCTTCAGCCTAATCGAATTAGTTCAATAATGCTAACCAAATTTTGTGTTTTTGTCTGTTCATTAATGCTAACCAAATAAACAAATAAAATCCAGTATTCCGGTTATTTTTCTTTCAAAAAATTTCCTATTTCTCGATATTTATGTAGACTTAGTTCATATTGAATTATTACCTAACCCTAAAACCTTATGAAAACAATATATTGTTGGTGAAATAGTATTGTGTTGGTGGACATTTTATGAATCGAAAAATACAAAGACATAGTTATTTTACCCATGTTCACATGGTGGATAAGCGTTATGACCATTTTATGTGCCTCTATTGGTATGATTATTATAAAGTACAAAAGCTGAACTGAATTTACAAACCTGGGCCTTTCAAGAACGATGTGCTATACTAGTACCTCTGTTCCTTAAAGTATGGCATATATTTTTAGCTAAAAGTAAACAATGTGTAACTTTGACCAATTTATAGACAAATAAATTTTAATTAACACTCAATGGAAATATATTATATGGTGACTATATTGATATTGATCTGGTATTCATGTTGTTTATATTTTTATCTATAAAATTGGTCAAACTTACACTTTGTTGACTTTTGACTAAATATACGGCTCACTTTAAGGATCAGAGAGTGAGTATCGCTTTAGTCTTCGCCAGGGGTCTCCAAACCCTTTTATAGATGCATTTTCCTAGGCGGATAACCTTCATTGAGATTTGATATGATTGAATCCCTAACTATGCTAGAAATATTAAATTCCCACTATCAAAAAGGCTTATTATTCTTCTAGTGCTAATGCCGAGATCCCCCTTCTCCCAGTTCATTTTATGAGTTGGTCTCTGTTTCTTAACCACACAAGATTATTTATGACCGGATATGAAATTTCATGTTGGTCATTCCTTTGCATTAAGTACTGAATGATTAGTTTATATGGCTAAAACCTTCATGGAATGATAGTTTTCTTTTTTTGTCTGTGGAAGGCGCTATGTAAATCATATAATTGGAGAATCACGTGAACATGTACCTTTTTTGTGTAATATATTTGGAGGGGATTTTTTTATTTGTACTCAGTTAATTCTATGTCATTTTATCCAAAATCTTTATTAAGGTAGTGAGGGCTTACACTAAGTTGATTAAATGTCTACTTTAGGAATTATTCCCCTTGAGTACTTGACACCAATTCCTAGAAGTTCTTAACCGGTGTACCACTGTCTATAAGAGAGAGATCTGAAAAAATCATGTAAGCCATTTGTTTACAATATATGGGGATGGGTGTTCATTTAACTTGATTTTGTTACTGATTGTTAGGTTCTAACAAATCTGATAATTTGACATGCCAGATTAATTAGTACCTTTATTAACAAGCTGAAAATTCAATAAAAATGTGCTATTGGAGCATATGTTCATAGTTTAAAGTTAATAAAATCAAGTTGTTTTGGCTGAGTAGTTGTGACCATTAGAAAAGGGAAACCGGAAAGAGTTGTTGGTACTGACTGTGAGTCGGGAGGAGAGGTGTGAAAATGTGCTTTCACCTCATATGTGCCGATTAATGATATGGTTTCTTCAAAATCTCTATCTTGCACACACGCTTCTCTATCGATATACCATACTATTTTTATTTTATATTTGTAAACCACGTTCAGTATACATTCGAATAAAAAAATGCCCCCTATGGTCAACTACTCGGGTCATCTCATCACACAAGAAAACATGAATATATTAGATTTATACCAACCTTTCAATCTTAGGTGTATGTCATCTCTTCCAACACCATCCATGTAGCTCATGATGATCCATGTCACAACAAGAATACTGTATATCTTAATAACTTGGTATAGAAAAATCGGATATACAATACAAATACTAAGAGATGTGATAAAACATAAAAATATATTATATTGCAATAGCACGCACTAGAAATATTTTATGGATACCTATGGTATGCTTATTTGGATAACTACTACCTTGAAATGTTGTGCACTCTGTGAGTCTCATTTTCTGTGGGAACAAAGCCTCGTTATTAGTAAGATTAACCCACAACACTCGTGCAATTACAGATTAAGACGGGAGTATATGATTTACATTGTGGCTGTGCTTGTCATTGGTATAGTTTAGTGAACATTTTTTTGGTAATGTATGACAGTATGATAACTAAATTACTTTATTGTTCACAATTTAGCCATCTATATATTTATTAATTGGAGACTTTCTACCATGCTGCACGTTACTCATAGGAGATTGAAAAGTATGGTCGTCCGATCCTACTTAAAAACGATTTAACACATCCGATCTAAATTCCTTCTCACGCTATCTGTGGTGATCCTCACCGGTATCCGCCCCCGCCCCTCCACACGGCTCCACGGGATTTGTCACCGGGTCCTCTCGTGTGTCACCTTTCCTCTCTTACTCTTGTATTCACAACGCATTCCAGATAAACTAGAGTAATGTTTTCTCCGAAACTAAATGTTATTCTAGCTGCTATTTTTTTATTTCCACATCCTCCTCTAGTCTTCACTTTATGATCTTCATATTTTAGCTCTTGTTACACCACCAGGAAACAAATCGGGGCAGATTTGAGCACCTGCATAGCGTCTTACAAGTGCATGTCACACTCTTATTTCTTTTATATTTATTTTTCAGGAAAGAATTATATATTCCCATATACCTGGACAAGCCTTGTTGTTTCATGGACGTCACAGACATCATGTCCTTCCAACATCAACTGGCTTCAGGGCTAACATGACCATATGGTGCAGAAGGTACACTCTCATGCTTCTTGCCCAAAATGTATAAGTTCGTTTGTGCTATACGAGACTTTTTGTAAGTACCATTTATTTATGCATGGATTCATATATAATATATACATAAAATGTAATTTTACCTTTTGCTCTTCAAAACAGTTGGACCATTAATTATATTCAGTCAAAAAGTATATGAGGACTAGTCTCTCAGGTAATACCATAGGAGAACAATTTTAAAGTTAACTAAGTACAATTAACAATAACATATATCATTAGCAACAACTCTTTGTCGAGTCTCCGTACATTTGTATGCATAGATACTTCCATAAAAAAAATTTAATATGCACATGCAGATGTAATTAAAACAACATGTCAGTTTATATGATCATTCTTTCTGCCGTGGGAAAAATGTATAATGGAAATTCTTACTCGGCATGTTGTCTAAAAACTTGGGCACAATTTCACTAATTATATATGTTAGATAGTTTAGATAACTTTGCACATTTGAATGTTGTATTTCTAGCTAAAGTCGCATATAAAAATACTTAACACGCCTACACGGTTGCCCTCCCACCAAAGAGGGGTAGGGAGACTATATATATATATATAGGTAAAAAAAAAATATATATATATATATATATATATATATATATATATATACCCCTGCTATTCTAGACTCCCTTCTAGAATAAGTATTCTGGACAACTTTCTGAACTGCGGTTTTAAAAGTAGGTGAACTTCCGGTCACAATTTTTGAACCGTTTGTCGGAATGAGACATGAAATATACTGTTGGATAGCTATGAAAATTGCGCACCTTTCTCCTGTTGACATGTTTTCCAAATTCGGTACGGTTTTAAAACAATTTTAAATATACTAAAGATTGTTTTCACGGATTTCTCCGTTTTTACTGTATTTTGGACGCTATTTTCAAACCGCTCATCGGATTGATGCAAACGATATACCGTTGGAAAGCTACGGAAAATGCGCACCTTTCATATCTCAGTGCTTTTTTCCAAATTCGTTACGGTTTAAGAGCAGATTTAAAAATACTAAAGATTGTTTTCGCGGATTTCTCCGTTTTTCACTGTATTTTGGACGCTATTTTTAAACCGCTCATCGGATTGATGCAAATGATATGCCGTTGGAAAGCTATGGAAAATGCGCACCTTTCATATCTCAGTGCTTTTTTCCAAATTCGTTACGGTTTAAGAGCAGATTTAAAAATAAACGATTCTTTTTTCTGAACATTAATGTCCAGCGGGCTGTTTTTTGCCAATTACTTTCAAACCGCTTATCGGAAAGTAACAAATGTTATGTCGTTGGAAAGATATTGAATAGGCGCAACTTTTTCGTATAGAATTTTTTTCGAAATTCGTTACGGTTTTTGATTAATTTTGAAAATAAGGAAAACAGAGAAATTAGAACACATGGGAATCGATTTAAAATTAGCATGTTTGTGGTGCTCGGATTGGGCAAGTCAGTATGGGAGAATCAAATTAGACATATATCCTTGCCAATGGATGTGGCGCCGGCCGATTTGGACTAACGAAACTCGAATAAATGATTTATATGCTTAAAATTTCCGCCCTGAGAAAACAGAGTATGCGAACTTCCTTATATAAGTCCGTGAACTTTTTGTTATTCCGTTAGTGAACTTCGGTTTATTTCGTTAGTGAACTTCTGATCGCGAATTTTTTATTCTGTGTCGTGCACTATTTTTCTCATAGTTTTCAAACCGTTTATCCAAATGATGCATATGATATACCCTTTAATAGATATGAAAATTTCGCATCTTCCTGTTTTGACTAGTTTTTGAATAATGAACTCTCTAACTTTATGCACTTCCGTTTTAATACTAAGTGAACTTCACGAGATAAACTTCCGTTTAATACGAAGCGAATGTCGTGTGGTGAACTTCGCGACTGAACTTCCGTTTTAATACGAGATGAACTTCGCGACTGTACTGTTTAATACGAGGTGAACGTTGCGTGGTGAACTCCCATCTAATATGGAGTGAACTTTTTATTAATTTCAAAAGTGAAATTGTTATGTGGATTTTTTATGTACGGTGAACTTCTAAAAATTAGCGAACCTCCGAAATGGATGGCCCGAACTCCCGGTCTTAAAATAGCGAACCTCCGAGATGGAAGATCTGAACTCCCGATTTTTGGAATAGCGAACCTCCAGGATGAAAAAATAGCGTCAGGTCATTTGTATCAGTTTCTGTTTTTTTTAATATTTTGGGATATTTTGGTTGCCTCAAACTATCTTTCAAATAACAACTAAGAAGTTTTCTGTAATTAATAAAAATAAAGAAAACAAGTTTTGGCAGGGGCAGCAGCCAGCCCACCGAGCCAGACAACGTACCAAACTATTCTAAAAAAAACACGTAACAAACGCAAGTTTTCCTGCTCCTGTGATCTAGTCAACGCACACGCACAGCTTATCCTCTCCTCCCTTTTTCGCGCGACTCGCTCCTGCATCGAGCGCCATGGACGGAGTAGCTGACGGGATCTCGAGCTGGTGCTTGCTGCCGTCGCCGCGGTTGTACAGTCGGTGCTGGGAACGAAGGGAAGTGGGGCCGGCGCAGATGGAAGGTCGGCCTGAACTAGAAAATCCACACGAACAGAACTTGGCGTCGACTGAACTTCGATTGAATTGGTTATGCTGCAGCCTGCAGGTGAGCTGTTGTCGTGCCTGACGAAGACACATGCGCGGGCGTCAGCTGAGAGGCGACGCGGCCAGTGCAGCGCTAGCCCCGCTGACGAGGACTCCCGTGGAGGCGAGCGGTGGACTGCTGCGGTAGGGAATTTAAGGTGCGGCGTTGGTCGGCAGTCTTTCGTCGGTCAGGAGCATGTGCGGCGACTGTCGGTGTTCGGGAGGACAACAAGGGCGCGCCGTGGACGCAGCCAACAGCTGCTGCCAGTTGAGAGGTCGAGGGCGCGTACCGGACGGAGCCAGCGGTTGCCGTTTGTCGAGAGGTCGAGGGCACGCCGCGAATGGATCCACTGGATGCCGCCGGTCGGGAGGCCAAGGGCACGCCGCGGACGGAGCCAGCGGCTACCACCGGTCGGTCGGGAGGCCAAGCTTGTGGCTGCCTCGCCGCGACGGGGATGGGGCCGGAGGATTGGGGGCGGATGCCCTCTGGTGCAGTGGACCGGCTTCCGGCGCGTGGAGCCATGGATCTCCCGCGGTTGGCGATGGAGGTGCGGTGGCTCGCCGGCGGTTGGTGGGTCGCGGAGCGGCCTGGGTCTGGGGATACGAGGAGCGGCGAGCGGAGAGCTGGGCAGTGACGGAAATGGAGGCGGGAGCTAGAGCATAGGGGCTTCCTCGCCGGGAGGCGCGAGGGGGCGGAGGTCGCCGGGGCGCGCTGGGGCGAAGGTCGGGGCCCTCGGGCGGGGCGATTCGAGGAGGAAGAAGGTGGGGAAGTGGGGATCGAGTCTGGTGGGTAGGTGGTGGGATCGGGTGTGCTGGGGCCCTGGATCGGGGATAAGAAAGTTGTCTAGAATAACTATTCTACAAACACTTAAGGGGTTGTCTAGAATAGTCCCACCCTATATATATATATATATATATATATATATATATATATAATATATATATATATTATATATATATATATATAACTCAGCTAAAAAGGAACCTATTCCTGTTTAAGCTAAACAGGAACTTTCTGAACCTTCTCGGATATGCTAATTGAACCTTCTCGCGCATGACATGTGAACCTTCAGACGGAACATGAACTGAACTTTTTTCCTGAACATTTTTCGGAACGAGGTGAACTTTTTTTCTGTACCAAGTGAACCTTCTCGCGCATGACATGTGAACCTTCAGACGGAACATGAACTGAACTTTTTTCCTGAACATTTTTTTTGGAACGAGGTGAACTTTTTTTCTGTACCAAGTGAACCTTCTCGCGCATGACATGTGAACCTTCTGACGGAACATGAACTGAACTTTTTTCCTGAACATTTTTTCGGAACGAGGTGAACTTTTTTTTCGCAATTGCACATGAACTTTTTTTTCTGTACCAAGTGAACCTTCTCGCGCATGGAACGAGGTGAACTTTTTTTTTCTCTGAACTTTTTTCGGACGAAGTGAACTTTTTTTTGAACTGCACATGAACTGTTTTTCCGAACGAAGTGAACTTTTTTTTTGAAACCTTTTTTTTCGAACGAAGCGAACTTGTGAACTTTTTTCTGAAGGAAGTGAACCTTTAATCAGATCGGGGGATTATAAGTGGATGAATGAACTGCAAAAAAATAGCAGTGACCTCTAAAAATTTATCAAGTGAACCTTCATTTAAGCTTTATACCTGCCTGTAAACACGCAGTTCAAATACTGGTTTAGATCGGAGCATTTTGCAACGGACTTTAACGGTGAATGACCTGAACTGAACTGAACCATACAAAAATGATAACAGCGAACTTCAAAAATTAATCAAGTATGTGAACTTTAATTCTTGACCGTCTGAACTCTAAAATTTTGACACTGACGCAATGGCAGTACACAAGTATGTTCACGAAGATGCAGCATCGCGCGTCACATCAAGGGGGCGACGAGCAGAGGTGGCGCTCGAGTGGTTGGAGATGCTTGCCGGAGGAAGGAGAGTCTGCCAGCCGAACTCGCGCGGTTGGGGCAGGGGGTCCCCGGTGCTGCCTCCTGGCCGTGGATGCGCTCGACAGGGAGGCGTCCTCCCCGGGAGGCGCACGTGGTCGGCTTCCTCGCCGCGGAGGCGCCCGGGGCGGCGTTCTCGCCGGGGACGCGCGAGGGGAGGCCTCCTCGTTGGGAGGTGGGGTTGGAGAGGAGCCGCCGCGGCCGCCTGCGGGGGAGGGGAATTGCGCGTGGCCGCCGGAGAGGGAGGAGACGGGGCGCGCGGCCGCCGGCAGGGAGGAGAGGGGCGCGCCCGCCCGTGGCGCGCGGGGTCGGCGCGCGGGAGGCCACCGGCCGGGGCGAGCGCGCGAGGTCGCCGGCCGTGGCGGCGCACGGGAGGTCGCCGACGAGGGCGGCGCGTGGGGAGCGCGCGGGGGTCGCCGGCGAGGGTGGCGTGCGGCGGTCGCCGGCGGGGCGGCGCGTCGGTGGTTGAGTTGGGTAGAAAATATAGTAGTTGGGCTTCGGTCGGGTGTGGTGGGTCTAGTTTTCCTAAACTAGGAATGGTTCCTATTTAGCTTAAATAGGAACTCTTAAGACAGATTCCTGTTTAGTCCTGCCATATATATATATATATATATATATGCGCATCGAAGAATCTCGATAATTATGTGTAGCTTAACTAGCATCCTTATTTTGTTTATACAGTCTGGTTTACAAGGAGATGGTAAAGTCCAGGACAGATTTCTCTGAGTGGTGCAGAAAATGCCTATATATATATATATGCGCATCGAAGAATCTCGATAATTATGTGTAGCTTAACTAGCATCCTTATTTTGTTTATACAGTCTGGTTTACAAGGAGATGGTAAAGTCCAGGACAGATTTCTCTGAGTGGTGCAGAAAATGCCTAAGCGAACAAAGCAACTAGAGAATCACAATGAGTCACTGTCATAAGGATGGTAAGTAATCAGCCTCTATTCATTCTTTAAGTCAAGTTACATCGTATTTGAGTCAAGATTGTCACATTGTAATACTAAGTTGATATTATATCTAACTTATATTGGTCCATTCGAAATTTCAGGCTATTTTCAACATTAGTGGAAAGCCGGTGACATCCTTGGAGATTATGGCAACAATGCATGGCATGCTCAATTTTATTTATCCAATATATTTGTACATCTAGAATGTCTCCCAAATATTTCTAAATATGGGTGGCATGCCCAGAGTTTGTTTGGTGACCGTTACCTTCTCACAGAGGCTTCTAAAACATGTTATTAAATACATGCATTTATTCGTCCTATTTACAAATTTTGTCTGGCGATATGAGTGCAACTAGTTGTGTTCCGTATCTGCTACCCATACAAAACATTAAAAAAACGTGTTCCTGTTTTTCAAATGTGCATAGATTATATCTCCACTACTATTAAACAAGCAAACATCAGTTTCGCTACAGTCACCCCATCGACATAAAACCAAAACACTACCACCGCCAGATCGCCCCACAAAACTAAATCCAACGGTTGTACTTTCCAGATCAGGTCTCCCGTGTGCACATAGCGATTTATGATGACTGAATCCTACTTCACCTCCACCGGAAAGGAAACGTTGAATCTCTCTGCGCGTGCTTTCGCGACCCTGCAATCACGGAAGCTCTCCCCGGTCGTTCACCGACAGAAGCTCCGCCGCGGAGCGGCGGACGGGCACGGCGGCGTCTCTCATAGGGCAATGTTTTCCCTGACAGCAGCAAGACGGCGGCTGGTCATCCTCGTCTCCGGCAACGGCGGCGGTGAAGTTCTCGAAGCTTCTGAATTCCTTTCCCCTACGTATTTGGTTCTGTATTTCTGCTGTGTACTTTGTACGTGGTTTTCGGTTTGAATATACGTGGTGAAAAATGTCAAAAAAAAATCACGGAAGCCACACAAAATAGAAACCGATCACATCGCCCCACGCTCCCTCGTCGCACGGCCGCACGAGGTCTCCGTCCTGGATGGCGCCACCACGCAGCCCGGCACCACCGTCGTCACCATCGTCGACGACTCGGCGGCCCGCTCGCCGCCCGACAGCATGAGATCTCCGTCCTGGACAGCGCCCTTGCCAGCAAGCAGCACGAGGTTTCCTGTCTCCGTCGCGCCACCACGCAGCACCTTCGTCGACGGGGCGCCACGAGATCTCCGTCCTGGACGGCGCCCTCACCAGCAAACAACACGAGGTTTCCTGGAAGGCGACCTCGCGGCCCTGCACCGCGCCGTCACGTGCGTGGCCGTCACCTCCAGTTACTCTTCCGCCTATTGACAATATTTGACAAAAAAAGATTGGATTCAACTTGAATCATTCAAGTTACTTTATAGCTATTTTTCTATGCAAAATTCCGTCAGAAATTTTAACTATAAAACAGCTCTACAATTACACACACAACATGAGCGACGAAATACTCCTGGGATATATGAATATATAATATCTACGAACAGAGAAATATACACCACTATGGGTACAATGCATGCACAGTGGAGGATAGATCACACATATTTTATGTGGTAGAACTTGATCGATATATACCTCATCCAGTGTTGGGTTCAACACCAAACTCCCATTAATTCTCCCAACACGTACTACTCCAATTGGCCCAAGGTATATCAGATAGCATAAGTGCAGCTGAAGATGCATTTGCAGCCATAACATCCAGATCCTGCTTCCCGTCTGAAGATCCATAAATAAGAGGGTTTTCGAAAATGAAAACACAAACAAAGAACAGATCCTGAAGCTCATTGCATAGGAATTGCGGCTTTGGAATACGAAATCAGCCGAGCTGCATGATCAGATCATGTACTGGGCAAACTAATAAGTATTGCATGATAATATAAGGTTTAATTTTATGGATTAGCAAAATTACAGAAAGTTAGTTAAGTTCAGGTGTGTAGAATTAATCAAAGCCAAACAAAAATCTGGAAGCCATCAACTACTATAGTATGGAGCGAATATATCGAAATAACATTGAATACCAAAGAGATGTCTAGAGATGTTTGATGAACAAAAATAGGAAACCAAACATATAGGCTCTGAAATAGTTTGGCTTTTACAAGACAATTAGCTGTTTCATCTGCTGAATACTAATTAACATGATTGGTTGCCTTCCTGTAATAATAGATCATGTGATGCCTGAACTTTGTAAAAATAGGAAACCAAACATGAAGTACCTGCATAAATTTCAATAATCTAGAAAGGCAAGCAACAAGTCAAATAAAAAATAAATCTAAAGTCTGGAAACTCACCGGTGCAATATAAATAAGTAGGAAACATGAATACCAATGCCCGGCCTTATTGCTTGCTCTAGAATAATAACTCGCCTAACTTCTGCCATCACACCATGAGTAGTCAACACAGATGAGTTAGATAGTGGTTTCTGAAGATTAGTTTGCACCTTTACAAAAGAAGAAAATACATTGACATACTGTGAGCTAATTTGCATTACCTCTGCATATTGATGGTATATGGTTCGTAGCACAAATGGCACATACATATTGTTTTGCTTATCCTTCACCCTTATCATCATTTCTAACCAAGTACTAGATTGGAACATTCACATGAGAATAGTGTATTGTAAGCCCATAAAACTTAACACTAGCCACACCGCCCTATAAACTGCAACCCTCTTCAGACAAGCAAGTTCAGTTGCAAAAATTCATTATACCACAATGCCGTGACGCAGAACGACCAAGGATATCAGCTCTTGATTGTATAATCTGCTTCATCATTAGCCTAGAGGAGTGCACTGAAAACAAAGGGAAATAATTCAATCCAAAGGCACTATGAAGAAAAAAGAACAGATTCAGCAATGCATACAACCAAAACTAAAAAAGCAAGAACAGAGTTGTAACTACAGGAGGAAAGGAGAAAATTATCAGCACGAAGATAGGGAGAGAACTCGCCTCGCCGGACGGCCGGACGGATCGACGGAGGTTAGCTTGCAGGGTAGGAGGCCGTTCGATCTGGGAGAGCCCCTGCTGCTGAGCTGCTCACCGCCCGCGGCCAGGATGAGACAAGTCAAAACTGCTCCGGCAGACTGCCGCCGTCACCCAACGCCAACGGCCCCATGCCCACACAGCCCAGGTTCGCCCCCGTGAAGCTCCGCCGTTGCCAGGGTGGCGAGGGGCCGGCGGGGGCGGCCACAGCCCGGCAGCTTGCACCGTCGGCGGTGGTGAATGTTGGGCGCGCGCGGGAACGGGGGTTCGGCGGTGGTGGCGTGGCGGAGAGCGCAGCGAGGGGGAGGCCAGAGCGGCGGAATAGAGGCCCTCGAGCATGCCGAGCTCGAGTGCCTCATCGGGGTCTTCAGCGACCTGATACGACGAGGGGGTGTGCGTGCCCTCAGCTCCGCACGCCAGCAGATGAGGCGAAGGGGAGGGCCGACCTGACGAGGGATCCCTATTCGAATGGGTGGATAATGGGGAGCTCGACGTTGAGCTTGGCACCAGGCGAATGGAGAGAGGGTGCAGGTCGGGGGCGGTGGGGTGGGAGGAGGTTAGAGGACGAAAGAGATTGAGATTTTTTTATTTTATTAAAACTGAGAGATTAAGAGTTGACTGAGAGTGGACTGGGGCATTCCGAAATGGAACAAGATCTTCATATGGGGACGCAAAGTTCCTATTATTCCGACCAACTCACACGGCTATGAAGCTTTTCTGTTAAATATAACCTTACTTGATTTGTTTAACGTGACATTTCATATGTATGTAGTGCTTTGTCTGGTTATTTGATTTTTAGTCTACTATACTCATGGTACGATGAAGCGTCATTTTTTCCGACATACATAGTGAATATTCTCGGCCATACCTTGAACATGAACTGTATATTACAACATTGTATAATGCATATGTAAGATGGTTTTGATTTGACAAAGCGATTTTTCGTATATATTTTAAATATAGAGACAAAGAAGCATAAATAATATTCTCGACTTGGAATGTTGAGTAATTGCTCGTATAAAGACATGGACGTTCATGAAATAATAAATAGGTTTTCTACTTTCGATTTGAAATGGGTTCAGTTGTAATATTTATGCAAACTATAACTATTATTTCGTGCTTTGTGGATTTTAAGTGATGCAACTTGTGTGTGGATTGTATGTTGTTCGCACATCTTTACACGGTTTAGTCATGAAATCTTTTTCTCTGTTAATAGAAAAAACTCACTGAATTAAAAATGAAATTTATATTTTAGAGACGTGCGTTGCACGTGCACGTATACTAGTAAACAAAAATGAACATATCCTTCGACAGGGCACATCCTCGTCTGCGAACTCTCCATTCCATCAGAGGGTTCTCGCAAAGTAGATGGGCCGCAGACACTGAGCGCAATGGCTCTGGGTAAACGATGAAGCGGAATAATGTACTAGAGCTCAATCTGTTCAATACTCAAGTTAAACAGCAAGGATACAAAAGTTACAGGTAGTACAAATCGTCCTATCAGCACAAGCAAGAATAGTCCAGTAAAACCAGAAGGACCAATGCTAGCCTTAACGACGGTACGGCTGTTGCGCTGTGCCAGCCCCATAGTTATGGGCAGCAGCCCCAAATGCTGCTCCAGGTCCGCCATACAACACGCCGCCACGCCGTGCAGCCATACTCCCCGGCGCATAGTACGCCTGAGCGGCAGCTGGGCTCCCGTACCCCGCAGACCGAGCTGCGAATCCAAAAGAACGTGACACTGGGTTCTGGAAGGATGGCCCGTAGCTTGAGCCCGATCCCCTTGCGGACTTGGCAGCAGGAAAGGACTGAGGCCCAGCTGCTCCCCGTGCTCGCTTGTTCTGGAATCTGTTTGCACTGCCTAGCTTCTTCTGGTCGGCCTTCTCCTTTTCCATCCTTGCCACCTTCTTTTTTAAGTTGCCGGTGTTAAATACCGATTGTAGCTGGCAAGCCTCGACGCACCTGATGACAGACTTGCAGGCAGTGCACTCCAAGCTTTTTGACTCTTCCTGAAAAGAAAAACATAAGCTCGTCTTGAGTGGCACAAGTTGCCAAGAGGATAGAGAAGGCATGGTTCACTGCCACCAAAAGCAAGTGAATTAATACCAAAATACCAAAAAGAAACTTTAGAAATTGGTGTATATTGTAACAGACATCACTCCCTCCGTTCATATATACAAGGCCTATAATCTTGGGTATCTTGTTCACCAACTTAATGAGGTTTTCCGCTTTTTGCTTCATTTATCTTTCTCTCTACAACATTTATGAACACTCCCACTAACTTCTCTCACTGATTCCCACGAGGCCACGACACTAACACTGGATAGAAAACATGGTCATTCCCCTCTACTATTCTCTCGTTTATGTCAATTTTAAGTTCACATGCTGAGCGACAAAGTAGACCCTATATTTTCAAACAGGTGAGTGTCAGCTAACCAACAGAAACATTATTTGTAAATGTGCATCCAACTCCAAAGAGGACATTAAGAAAATCCAAGACTAAAACAAAGATCTTGATGGACTAGATGGAGCCAACTAATCTATGACTCGAAAATTCTCAGCATGAATCTACGACTAATGAGCCAGATAAGAGGTCTCCTCAGATAAGTATGTAATTTTGAATGAACTGTTCAAACTGAGTGGCGTAATTTGTTTTCTAGAATGGTGTACACAACACTACTTTGACGAATCTGATGTCGCAGCACATATTTGAAACAAATGGAAGATTTTCAAATGAAGGGTACAGCACTAATTTTATTTCGTTATTAAGAGATCTCGGCGCAGGCATTCAGACAGAGGAAATAGGCCTATACCCAAATTCAGTGATGAGTTAAACAATCAGAGGATAGATTCATCGGAATAAAAGTAGAATGGAGTCTTACAAGAGCAGAACTGGAGCGTCTTCCACTACTCAGCACGGCCTGAGCCTTCTCAGTGAAGTCCTTTACATAAGAGTTAAGAAGAGGTACTGGTGGAAATCGCTCGAACAAACCCGCCTCATAAGCAATATATATAGCCTCGATTACGTTTCCTGAAGTTATCAATTCCTGAACAACATCTGAAAGTAGTAACAATATAATTGTGTCATGTCTTTCTCCTAACTAGAAACACAGTAGTCATAAAATGCTAAATCAGAACATCTAAAGATATTAACTGAACACAGAACCTTTAACAAACATATTAAATTAGTAATTGTGAAAATCAATTCATCAATCTTCTAAATGGCTATTAGACAAACCCTAAGTTAGTAAAAGAAAAGAACTTTGAAACTATGTAGGTTCGACCGTTCCACTCGATCCAATGCAATCCGGGGGGAGAAATTAACAGATATCAAGAAACACCTAAATCAGTGTTACTATCAGGTTAAATCTAAAGATAACAAAAGTTCAACATGATCCGTCGAAACTTAATCTTGAACTTGTCATATTTTTGGTCCATGGATAATCTCATGATTAATTAAATACCTCATGTAATGTTTATAATCTGTATCTCCAAAATATATAGTATACACCAAAACGAAGAAACACCACTAGTACCTTATGATACAGCTCAAGGAGAACGTCATAACTAAGAAAATTTAGAATATTCGTGTGATCCTAAATCCACCAGTTCTAAAGATATTTCTTTCTCCATCTACAAAATGGACTTTAATTTGCAACGTAATCCAAATGAAGGGCACAATCCTCATATGCAACATTACTTTAGTCTCTAATTCTTCTAGCATAATTCTTCTACCAATGCATAGTCTCAATTCCACAAACGGATGACCTGTTACTGAATTAGATTGATAAACGAAACAATTAAAACCAGGACAGAAGGTCATCATTACCTGTGACGCTCTCCTCAAACCCAAGGAGACACGCAAACTTTGCAAGATCCTTCCTCCGCCGGTTAGCGACAAACAGGGTCCTCAAGAACTCCTGGTCAAACTTGTCTTTCAACGCAAATGCGGCAACCATCTGCAGGAATATATGAGCCTCTGCTTGCCCCAGTGCACCCTTCTTCTCCTCCTCCTTGACTCCTCCTCCCGTTGCCTTCTTCACTTCCTCAACTTTGCTCGTTTCTGTTTGTTCTTTTGTCTTCTCCTCATCTGCCACTTCCACCTTTACCGCTTCACCCTTCTTCTCCTTCTGTGCTTCCATCTCTGCTTCCTCTGGGTCCTCCTGTGCTTCATTGTCTACCTCCTCAGGGTTCTCTTCTTCCTCATCGCCTGATGCAGCCAACACCTCCTCCGGGTCTTCCTCTTCCTCCTCCACTTCTTCCTCCTCTTCCTCTTCCTCTTCCTCTTCCTCTTCTTCTACCTCCTCCCCATCCTCCTCTTTCACATCTATCGGCTCTACTTTCTTCTCTGGCGTTGCTGCATTATCCAAGACGGCGGCTTCTGCCATCTCCACCTCTTGGTTACTGGGTGCTGGCGTGTCCATCTTGATCCCAAACCGCTCTGTCCAGTCCTTGGCGACCGCGGCCGCCCTCTCAACCAACGTATCTCCTATCTCCGGAGGCTTCCGGCCATCAGACCAAACAACGAGCGCAGCAGCATGCCGAGCACCCAGCACTGGTCCTCACCGGCGCCTTCGCCGGCAGCCACGAAGTCGCTGAGCACATCGAGGACGAGGCGCGGCGGGTCGACGACGCGGCGACGGCGGGGGCGACCTCCTTGCGGACGGCGGCGAGCTCCCTGCGGCGCGCGGCCATGAAGCGCCAGAGCGCGGGGCCGTCCATGCGGCGGCACATCCAGCGGAGCGCGCCGCGGCCGTCGGCGGGGGGCGGCGCGGCGGACCCGGCGTCGGCGACGGCGGCGGAGAGCGCGTCGGAGGCCTCGGCGAGGCGCGCGGGGATGGAGGCCTCGCGCGCGTCGAGCGCCGCGAGGGACTCGGAGGTGGACGCGGCGGCGGCGGACGCGGCCTCGTCCACGGACGCGGAGCGGGCGGCGACGTCCTTGTCGAGCGAGGCGAAGTGGTCAAGCGCAAGCGCCCAGGATTCATGACAGGCGGCCAGGAGCTGCTTCTGGGAGTCGAGGTGGGCGAGGAGGCGCCCGACCTCGCCGGCGGCGGTGGAATCGTCGGTGGTCGCCATGGTGGCGAGGGCTGGGGGATTGGGGTTCAGTTTCCAGATTGGTTCGTTGCCGGGGATGCGGAGGTGGGTTTTGGTTTCGATTTGCATCTGGACCTTATTGGGCTCACCCTGTCATAATAGTTCAAGGCTGAAATTTGACATAGCATCACCCGATTAGTACGAACGTGGGCTGAGCGGAGACAGTAGTAGGCCTTGATAGCTTATTGGGCTGTACTATGCTCAATGTATGGAATTGTCACTCGTTCAGCGGGGAAGTACACGAGTAATTTAAAAACTGCGGGATGCGAAAATACTTCCACTTATACTCCTTTTTTTTTTGCGAAAGCACTTATACTCCATTTTGTGCATGCCTGGTCCAAAATTTTATATTAGTCATGTAAGAAAATGGAGTACAAGTGACAAGTGTGAGTCATTCGGCCTCCTCACGCGAGCTGAATGCATCTCCAGCAATAGCTCCACTTGTCTAAACCTCGAAAGGTCAAACGAATATTACCCTAATTTTTTAGCCTAAAAATGGCGTCAACTTCAGCCTCCTTTTTATTACGACACATAAGACGTGTGGAATTCTCTTATTACTTCTCCCCGTTGTGCCATGGATTGAGCATGAAGAAGACGTTGGGCCATGTAGGTAAATGCTCACGATATGCTTGAGGAGCGTAGGAGGAGACGACGACAGAGCTTTGGTGGGGTGAAGTGTCAGGAGGGGAGAATTGAGTGGGAGGACGGTAGCGGGGCTCGAAAGGAACGATGAAAAAACTTAAGAGGGACCGGAGGAGGTCCCGGGGCGAGGGTTCAGCTGACGGTGTAGGAGAGGTGGTTGCTGAGCAGTAGTGATGTTCGGAGGAAGCATAATAGGGCGGGGTATAGGATGGCTCGAGAACATTGTGGAGACAGAAAAGTTATCCACGGGGCCAACAGGGAAAGAGTAGAGGGGGTGGGATCGCGTGGACATTTCGTCCCAACCTCCCCCAACTGCAGATAGAATCTCAGGTCTAGAGGTCCCAATTCTAAAACTGTGGAACTTTGTTTGTCGATCTAAGGCCCCCAAAACTATTTTTAAGGACTTGAATTACCGTGAGTGTGAACCGTACTCTTAGCTTGAATGGCTTAGATTAAACCAGATTTTGAAAATGACTTAACTTAATTCTTTTGGTTTCTTTTCGCCGGTAAACGCCACAACTGACACACAAACCTTGATGTTGATGGGGACCAGTGGTTGCTACACCTAGAACCAGGTGGTCGATGCTATCCTTTAAAACTACAATTACATGGTTAAATGTTGTGTGTAGCATCACCACCAATGGCGAAACAACAACGCGCTGCGGCAGGTGGCAGTGCTACACATTGTTTGTAATGTCAACTCGCAATCTCGCATCACAAACATGTGCAAAGCACTCTTAAGTTTCATAGATTCATCATAAGCTTTAGAAAATCATCAAAATATATTCGATGAATTGGCATCACAGTGTTAGAGGTCCAGCACCGCCACTAACCGAGACAACGTTAAACATAATCGGGAGTCTCGACTCAAGGCAAGATTGTATGTATGACAAGAAATTGTCCATCTAGAATCTCTGCACGGAGATACAAACCAGCCCCACAACAAAATGAAGCACCTGCCCATTCAATCTCATCATCCGACAAAAACTGAATTGAAGGCGGCTGACGTGCGGATCAAGTCAAAGGAAGTGACTGGCAATTAAGGACGGCACTGCATCGTCATCCGGTTTGTTCTCAAGTCTCATCCATGAGCTGTGCGCCTTCTTAACTGATGGAAGAAGAGCATCTGGCTGCTGAGTAGACGCATAACATCCGTAGGTCACACCTCCCTGTCGTTTCCATCGCCGGTGCAGGACCGTTTCCGCCTGTCAGCTTGGACTCGCCATTGTCGCCAACTGTTCACGTCGGAACAAGATCGCAGTTACTCCTTCAGAAGCTCTTCTGCAGCTGGTCCAGCCTGCCTGCACAACTGTGTGAGAAGATCAATTTATCTCAGGTCCCTTTTGTGCGGGAAGAAAAACAAAAAATATTACAGTCTGCATTTAGAAGCTGGTAACTGAAGCATCGTGCAAACAAACTACACCCTAATCGGCTGTCTAACTCTGAAAACTGGTGTGACCTGTAAGCTTCAGAACCTGAAAGTGTAAACTTGCTGCAATTGTTATCTTATACTCCCTCCGTTTCAAAATAGATAACTTCCATTTGCCCAATAGTGAATGTATCTATGTTACGTATATAGATACATCCACTGTTGGACAAACGGAAGTCATCTATTTTAGAACGGAGGGAGTAGAATGCATGTGTTTAAGTTCGCGCAGTCGCGCACAGAAAAATGGAATCCGTACATAGAACAGATGGGCGTGACTCAGATTACCAGTCAAAAGCTGGCGTCTTTTTCTTGAATTGGTTCAGGAGAAAGCGCCGGCCGGCCCATGGATCTCTGAAGATTACAGCATAACATAATCAGATGCATCAGGTGTGGGCGGGCGGGCGGGCGGCGGCCTAATGATTGTGAGCCAACGTGCAGGCCAGCAGGATTAATAAGGTATCCAAAGAGGGCAGGAGACGATGATGATGACGAGGATGACGATGATTAATCACTGATAAGTACAACCTTTCCACATGATCACACATGAGAGGAAGCTTGATGGGCTATGCTCGCCATTGACCGCAACAATCTGCTGCAAGTTGATGCCTGGGAGGATCGGAGCGTTTTCTTGATGCAAGTTGCGTCGCCCCGATTAGCTCAACATAGGTTCGTCAAAGATTTAGCGCCGCGCCAAAGATTCCCAACCGGATCAGATCGCAGTTAATGGGATGTCCTCAATGAAAATCTTAAGAAAGAGCACATATCTTGAAAGATTTGTACTATCATGCCATGGCCTTCTTGGCTGATGAAAGATCGTGCTGCTTTGATTTTTCCCCGATAAATGGGGCTTTTTTTTTGAATTTTGAGAAACTCAGCCTCTGCATATATAACAAAGAAGCACACAACCGCAAAACAGTCCGAAAAAACAAAAAGGATAAAAAAAACCGAAAAAACAAGTGATCACTAGTAAAGTGCATACCGTCTATGGAAATTCACATGGTCACTCATAAACTATGTTTCGTTATGCTAACTGAAGAAAAACGAATAGGAAACTAAGATGGAAAGGGCAAGGACGCTTCGATCGGAAGGGAAATCAATTGGGCGGCACCGTGCTGCTTCACGCAATCAGCGTTCGACAGGCATGTTCGCCCACTAAACTAATCATAATCAACCTTCTAGTCTTCTAGATTGATTCCTTTCAAGTGGTACGAAGATGCGATGTATACATAGGGCCACATATGTACCGATCAAATGCATCGAGACACCAGCGCTAACAGTAGTAGTAGTGACATTGTCAGCCACAAATGTTGATTCACCATGTTTTGCTGGGAGTAGTTGATCTTTTTTTTTTGAAGGGAGTTCGTGATCCTCAGGATTACAACACACACGCCCACACGAACAGAGAAAGGAGAAAACCCATCTCGCAACGAAGCCAGGCACCACCACGCCGCGAACCTCTTCCGATCACCAGCGGCTCGCCGCCGAAGAGGAAGAAAGCAAGCACTCCACGCACCGAAGGAAGCAGCTCGGACAACCTTGTTGAGACGCCGCATAAGCCATCCGACGCCAGCGCCGGAATCTGAGCGATGAACGAATCTCGACTCCAAGCCGCCACCAACACGCCGTCGCCGTCTCCCGCCGGAGACGAACACGAAGGCTCCACCCTTCTTCCACGAACCCAGCCAAGCTCGCTGACGGAGACGAGCCTCCCGTCTTGAAACTCCCAGGAAGATGTCTTCATCCTCGCCGGCCTGCAAAGAGGAGGAAGAACCACCAAAAGCCGCGGAATCCACGGATCCACGGCCACCAAAAGCTGCACGCGCCGCAACGAAGCCCCGGAGGACGCCGCCGCAGGAGGGGAAGCACGCCGACCTGCACCTAACCGCCGACACCATCGCCGCCTCCACGACGCCGCCGGCGGGCCTCTACCACGACCTACACTATGTACAAGCCCGGATCCGGGGATCCCCCACCCTCCCGCCGCCGGAGCGGCCGCCGGAGGAGAGGAATCCCGCGGATCCGCGGCGAGCGAGGTGGCCGGACGGAGGAGCCTCAAAAATCGCCTTCCTAATCACTGTAGAAGGGGAGAGGGGAGCGACCGACAGCTCTTTGTGCTGCTACTGATTGGGAGTAGTTGATCATGTCCTCGTGCGTTCTGGATGTCGTTGATCTATTGATTTACCATACTAATCAAGCTTATAAGTAGAGCTATAGGATTATTTGTTCTTGTTCCGTGCTTTGAACTCACCTTTAGTTGTGATATGTATTTTTTTTTTGAAAAACGTTGTGATATGTATTTAATCCGCAATGCTACCACATTTACTTTCCTGTCATTTGTTGAACATTCTTATGTACAGATACATGTTGATTGCCATGCCGCTCGCTCATGAGTGCATTTTAAAGGCGCACGACAAACAGGATATGTGGCGTAGGTTTGCCGTGAGCATGACTACGGCAAACTATGGCGTGAGTATTGTTGTCCTTGTAGCCTACGGCAAACCGCATGTATCTTGTAGTGATGCATCTTGTCTAGCTAAGATTTTGGTTTATAGAAACACCGACGGTTCCATAATTGTATTTGTGAAAAGTGAACATCGCGATTGGAAATTAGAAGTATTATGGAAGTTGGAACTTTGAGAAATTTACAAATAATTGTGAACAAAAGTAACATTATTTTTTACTATTTGTTAGATCCTTAAATTCCTTGTTTATTCAACATAACTATATTTACCTTTTATTTCATAAGAAATAAATATTTTAAAGTTCTACCTTTTTAGCAACAAGTTTCTGCATACTATACAAAAATTTAAGTTCTTATTTTATTGCATGCCTGAATTTACAATTTTAAAAATTGCATTGTTAAATTTAATATTTTTCAAATCTATTCGGTACAAGAAGATGTGGATACACTTCTTGATAGCGGGTCCCACGGGCAACAAATGAGGGATGGTCACAATAAATAAGTATATGAATCACTTTCAGATGTAATTGAAGGTAAAGAAGGAAGGTTTCACGAGACTCTACTTGGAAATGGGTCGATTACTCGGGGCATTTTTACCTGGATACTTCAAAAAAATGTTGCTGAATGCAACTCAGTCTTCAGCCTGCCATCGAGTTCTCTCTTCAACTGAAGGTAGGAGGGTATTTTATTTTTGTTGTGACACGTGCTAAACCACTGTCATGTTATCATTGTATAATATGCAGAAATTTAAACTGTGACGGAGATGTTGGATTGGATTGGTTTCGTGACCGGCTTCCTCCACCCGCTCAACATTGACGACGATATTTGCACTTTGCAGTGCGGCAGTATTTGTACACTTCTCTTTCCAGACCTTTTAATTTGAGGTAAACACGATGCATTGCTTCTTCGTACTATGTATCAGCGCTCAAGATTGTTCGTTCTATCGGCTTGTTCAAATCTCTTTTCAGTGTGCCATCAAATTTTCATTCATGTTGCATGTTGATCTAAATTTATTTTAACATGCTCTACAAAAGTTGAGTATATCTGTTCTATACAAAATAGGTATGTGACCATAATTTGTAGGTATGCATACTTGCAGCATGTGATATATCAATATCCACGTTGAGGCGGCTCTATAGAAATACCCATGAGAAGGAATGAATCCACGAGAAACACAAAATATATGCATGATACTAAAGGACATCTCGTACTCATTAATTGCGCAAGAATTGACTTAACCCTTTATAAGAACCATCAATGAATATCATGCCAAAGAAATAAACAAAATAATTACATATTTTTTAATTAAATTCTAAAGTAAATAAATAGAACACGTGACATTTATTTGAACTTAGTTAAATAAAATATCTTAGAATAATATTTTGCTATCAGCATTTATGTGCGGAAATAAATGCAAGATATAGGAAGAGAATGAAAAATGATTAAATCTACATGAGCACGAGCATTTAATAACACATGGAGGAATATGAAATAAATAGTATATGCCAAAGTAGGTGTATACATAGGTTTACAACAATAAAGATAAGTGAACATTAGTTTAGAGATATGCATATAATGAGTAGTTTATCAATATCAAATATTCTAGGGTGGCTCTATCTAAACTACTTCAACAATGAAAAACATGACATAAATAGATGGTACAAAAGAACGTCAGATATTTACTAATCATGCTAGAAGATATGTCATTAAATGGAACTTAATACGGTAAAATCTCTTACACTAAAAATAATATTTTCTATCACCCTTATGTGTGATAAACAAATGTTTGTTACAATCAATGCATGAGATTTAATCGTTCTTGCTCCCATATAAAACATCATAAAATACCATATAAAGAATAAAAATAAATACATAGTATACAAAAGTGGTAGTATATTAGTTAAGAGCTAAAAATATATGTGACCGTTAATTACAGATATGCATAAATGCAAGGATCAATATCATGATTCGAGGGTGGCCCTATAAATACGCCTAGAGGAAATTGGTAGAAATGATCCCAAATAGATGACAGAAGAAGCATAAAAATACAAGTAGTCTCTTCCTCGTAATATGATGCTGATCACTGGCAAAACAAGGATGGTTACCTACAAAACTGCAGTTGCTCTCTTTGTAGTTGTGCTCATATCTTCTGTGTTGCCATCCTATCTTGCAAGTATGCACCAATTTCCTTGTTTACTCTTCAATTTGGAGATGTGAAAGAAAACTAATTCTAGATACATTCTTGTTTATGTATTTGCATACAAGATACTATATTGTTAATTTATGTAATGTAATGTATTTTTAGTTGGAGCATGGGAATGCGAGGCTTTGAAACATTGCAGTGCTTCGTCGTGCGTATATGATTGCAGAGAAAGAGGATTTGGTGCTCACAGTTTTAGTTCCAAATGCAATGAAAGTAAGGATAAGTGTTGTTGTCAGTCTTTGCGTGGGATGCCAGAATGACATCATCGATAGTAATCATGTTTGTGTAAAACAATGTTGATGAATAAAACAATTTCATGTAATTGATCAATATGCATTTAACGCAATAATTGATCTTCGTTGAATATTTTGTGTCTCTTATTGGGCTCTCTTTTATCGGTTTTTGATTCCTACTCCATGAAAAGGAATATTAATTGTACTGTCGTCATGTTCCATTGGACGCGTGATTTGCATGTCATGCTGAACACCTAGCTGATGAGTTCAACCAAGACAACCCCCGTAGACTATGCATGTCAAGCAACAAAAACATGAAGAGTTACGTGTTTGTCTCAGCTTGACATATATAGAACTTGTTTTCCTTTTAGCAGCTATTGAGTATGGAGTTCAAAATTTATAGGTACAGAGTATATTGTCTCCTCTTCATATTACTATTTCATTTTTTCTTTATTTGTGTATAGCATTTATTTGTGTTTTGCGTTGTGTTTAGATATTTATCAGAGTTATTGTCACATCCTAAATTGAAATTTTAAAATTAATAAAATAAATTATTGAAATATCACAATGATCAAAAACGTTTTGAAGATTATATAAAATTAGATTGAAAATAGAAAAAACAAATAAAAATATTGACATAATCAAATTTACTAGGAACTTAAACATTCAAATAATCATTTATTTTTAATTTGGAAGTTTTGATAATCAAAAGAACTGAATTGGGCATTTTATAAAACCATAAACCCATCTTTATAAATTTACCTAAAATGACTAAAAGACAGTTTTGAATATTTCAAAACTAAATTTTGAGTGGAAAAGGTATTGCTAGGTTTAATTTGACTATGTTGAATTTGCAATTTTTTAGAAATTTATTTGATATACTTTTGAGGCTAAAAGTCATTTCTGCAAATACAAAAAGGAAAGGGACAGAACAAAGGAGAGCTAATCTAACGGGCAGCCCTGCCCAACCCATCCGTACCTACCGCTCGGTGCAGCGCGCAGTGGCCATCCGTGGCCCAACTAGCTAGCAAACTGAATGATCGAGGTATGATGGCTAGAGGGGGTGAATACAAGTTTATAAACTTTGCGTCGTAAGAGCATCTCTAGCAGATCCACTATAATCACGTACCGGATATTCATTTTCGTGTTCCCCGGATAACGTTTTCCGGTACCGCGGCGCGCGGGGCAGAACATATGCGCTAAATCTGTACCGGATATATCCGGTACAGGTTTAGCGCATCTGTGCTGCCTCACGCGCCATACCGGTACCGAATAACAGCATTCAACATGATTTATCAAATTCATCAATACAAACATAACCAATATAAATTAGAACAAATATAAATAATGTTCAAATAAAATACCACTTAATTATTCGTTACAACAATATCAAATCAAATGCAAAGAATGGTTCAAATTACAACAATATCAAATCAACTGGTCCGAATGCAAAGAATGGTTCAAATTACAACAATATCAAACGGGAAGCTACTTCTTCCCATACAATTGCCAATGGTGCTTAACAAGATCCTTTTGGAGTTGAAGGTGTGTGCCCTTGTTCTCAATGTTCCGGTAGGTCTCAATAAATGCTTCGATCCGGTCCGGGCCGCCCGAGCACCTCACCCGTGGCCGACAAGAAATCGGCCGCTCCGACGGCTCAGAGTGGGTTACCTTGCTCCCGGTAGCCGGACCTGGCCGTATCAGCGCCCCCGGAGCGAACTGGCCGTGTGCCTGAGCTCATCGGCGGATCCATGGCGGCGGGCGCCGCGGACGGGATACGCCTCCCCCGGGCACGAAATGAGGGGGAATGGAACCGGCGGGAGGCGGCGGTCCTTTTCCGCGGTGGAGTCCGAGCGGGGGGCGGCAACAGGCGGCGGAGCTTGGCGGCGGAGTGAGAAGGGGAAGCGGAAGGGGAAGAGAAGGAGAGAGCAGCGGTGAAACTTCCACGCGGGAGGGTTCCCGCCACGAGTAGGGGGAGCAGAAAAACGGTGGGCGAAACCGCACTGATTTGGCACGGACGGGTGTATATCCTTGTGCTACATATATATGTCCTCCATCGCCACATATGTACACATCACATGCATAGACACCAGTGCAAACAGTAGTAGTAGTGACATGCATCATAGGCGAGCGCCTAGTATTGTTATGATTTTTCACTTCAGTTTCCTAATCCTTGACAGCGAAATAGTTCGTAGCGAAAGAAGTAATCCTTGACAATCAACCTGTGGTTGGATGGCTTGGTTGATGGTTGTATTGTATCCAAGTCCCCGCATTGTTCACGTTGTGTCCGTCCAGGCTAAATGTTCAGTCAGCGAGAGGCAACATTCCCGTCGATGTGGCAACTTCGTGGATCTTGAAGTGGTACAATGACATTGTTTCTGGTTTTGAATAAGTGGTGGCCAGATCAACGCAGAAATTCAAAAAGGTAACAATCATCTTATCAAAATAAAAACCAACAACCTTGTATTAGTCAAAATGATCAACATAATCAGTAAATCTAGAAAAATGGAAAATTAAAAGTATTATGGAACTTGGAACATTGAGGAAACTTACGAATAAGGTGAAAAGAGATCATTTTCATATTATTTGTGATTTCTCCCTATTCCATGTTTATTCAACATATCTAGTTTTCTAGTAACAAGTTTTTGCAAATTTGCACATTTTTAAGCTACAATTTTCTTGCATCCCCCAAATTTACAATCTTGAAAGAAGAAAAAATCTTATTGTTGAATTTTGTCTGCGGTCCACTTGACTCGCCCAGTGAATTGTGTGGAAACAACATAACCCTGAGAAATTTCATATATATTCTAAACTTTTTATTTTATCCTATTTTCTACCCTATATTAATATACATTTTATATTTTCTCAGATTTAGTGTTATTCTCAGTGGCTATTTCTATTTTCCGATGCATTAATCGGTCGTATCGTTTCGATTGATCAAGTTGAGAGACCAAATAACAAATATCTCGGTGTTGAAATATAGGTCTCAAACGTATTAGATAGTCCATTGACCAAAACTAAACTCTACGAATAGTTGATGGTGCACATTTGTTTGTAAATTTCTATGCATGGGCTCAAGAAAATTCACGCTATCCTATAGAAAACGCATTGCTTTAGTAGTGATGTTCCACTTCAAGCAAAGGTGGCACGTCATATATAGATACATCGTACATGACCCTCCGAGAACGAAATTTACTTTATCTCGAAGACTGTAGCTGGCCTAGTATCTGAAACATATGAATTATAATCTTCAATGTGCTATCCTGTTGTGCAATGGGTCATGACCCCAAGTGCATGAGTTGCTCTTGGTTCACTGTACACTGTCATTGCATTATCTCTGCTGGGGAGAGTGAGAGCATTCATCGGAGGAGATGCAGTGTACCTGCCAGTGGACCGGATAAAGACTATGTGTAAAATTCTTGATCAGCAGTGCGCTCTCCCTTTTGAAGAGAAATGAACACAGTTGTTAACCAGCAACAATTGTGTGATGCCATCCATTCCTGATACTCGTCAGAAACAATTCAAAGAGATGAAATTTTCTTCCCCAGAAATCTTCATTCCTTATACACTAAGTAAAATTCAACAGATGAAATTCCGCCATCGGATTTCTCCGTTCCTGAGACAGTATTAAAAAAAATGTCAAAGAGATGGAATTTTCTCCAGCAGTTTTCTGTTATTTTTCACGGTCAGATAAAACTAAGGCCTTACCAATTTAATCTGTAGATTTTTGGATTATCTGGAAATGGTCAGATATCTCGCTGTCATCTCTTTATTTCGGAATTCTTCCTATGGTCAGACTGAAAGCGTTTGGTGGATTACAAAAGAGGAACATGGAGCACTCCAAGTCCAATCAACTTCACATGCAAAGACGCCTGGACTAATCCCCAAGAAACATGTTGGACCAAGCAAAGGCTATATGCACTTTGCACCTAACTGGATTTGATTACGATTATGATATGCACACCAATTGGATTGGATAAGCTAAGCAGCATTTCTGGTAACAAACTGACATCTCTTCTTGTAACAGACTAATTTTTTTTTTAGAAAAGGGAATTTTATTAATCCCAGCCTGCCTCTGCATCGAGTGATGCACACAGCCGCATTATTACAAAGTTTGAGTGTATGGTATAAGGTTACATCTGAGAACCACAAAGATTGAGACATGCCTCAATATAACAGCAAATAGGTGAAACACAACTACAAAAGTCGACTAATATGCTGCCACGTATGCCGGGAGAAAAACTCTTGTGCCAAAGTCTCGTGCATCCAGCCTCCATAACCTCCCGCTGGTCCGAAGGCAACAGGAAAAAAAAGTAAATCCTTATCAAGTTTAACACAGACTAATCCTTATCAACATGTGTACAGCTGGCAAATTTAGAGATTAGTAAGTATCTCTAATTCAACGCTTGAAGACAAGTGATTTACTTGTCACAATCTGCAGCAAATTCATAAAGATTTAGTCCTGTCATTCATAAAGATCACAGCAAAATTGATAAAGATTCAACAACAATAATACTGTATGAAAGATTGCTGCAAATACTGATCATGCCATTATGATTGAAAAGCTACCATTTACAGATTGTGGGAAAGAACGTTTCTTTTTCACAGTCGACGACTCCAAAACTGAAATTGGGACAAGAAACAAGAAAGAACGAAAGAAAAAAACGACGACCAGCCGCCGCCGGCGGCGGGTCGTGTCTACACGGCGACCCTCTGCAGCACCCTGGAGGGGACGGCGAACCGCGCGGAGAAGGATCGCGAGAGGTTCTCCGGCTCCACCCACGCGGCGCCGTCGTCGAAGTTCTGCGCGTAGCTGTAGGCGTCGTACGGCTCCCGGGACGCCGCGGACGCGCCGGCCATCGGCACGCAGCCGGTGGTGCAGAGCAGTATCCTCTTCTTCTCCCGGACGATCTTCCGCCACAGGCCCCTCAGCTTCGTGCCGCACCCACGAGACGACGACGACGACGATGATGTCGCGGAAGCCGCCGGCGCCGTGCCGTACGAGGAGGAGGCCTTGTCGAAGTGGCCGTCGAAGAAGTAGTCATCGTCGTCGTCGTCGAGGTCGAAGCCGCCGCGGACGTAGCGGCGGGACATGGACGGGGCGCAGGAGCAGGAGGCCTGCCGCTGGAACCGCTGGCCGTCGGCGCCGTCCATGGCGGGGAGTGGGAGGCGGCGGTTGCAAGAATCAAGAACGGGGGCAGAGGGAGGTTGTGGGAGAGATGGGAGGTCGTGTATATGTAGAGAGGTGGCCGGTGGGTGGTTTTGCTCGTGGGTTAGGATAGAAAATGAGTATCTTTTTAATCAAGTACTGTAAATGAATTGTGCTAACAACTAATATCTGACTGGATTAATTGTTTTCTGACGATGCGAGAGTAGCTGGCTAGTGTGATCATGAACAGCCCGTAGCTAACTGGGAAATGAACTCGCACCAGTTGCTCTGGAATTTTGTTTGTTTCCATAGAGAGTTCGGAACACGGGAATGCTTTGTTTATGTGTGCTGGTGGTGGTTTTTTGTTGGGCGAGTTTTTATTTAACAAAAATATTCCATCTCATGAACACAATAGTTTGAATTTTATTGTGCAATAATTGGTTGTACATGGAAATGACTTGAAAATATTGTTTTTTTCATCGTACATCATGATGTTTTCGCAGAAGCACCGAGGCACATGACACCAACCGGAATAGAGCACTAGAGTTTTAAGATAGACGAAACCACCATGGATTTCAAGCTATTAGGTAGGGGTACAAACCAATCCTAACCATCCAACTTCATGTTGGTTCTCTCACCTCATACATTATATGTCGCATAGTATAGACATAATATTTCATTTCGCGATAAAAATGTCCGCGCGAGAGACCGATTAAATACATTATATGACCGTTAAACCAACTAAGACAAATATTCGTGGTGTTTGAGTGAAGGAACATAGCTTTAATGTTTACCTAAATCCTTCCTAATAAAGCAAAATGGGGTATTTATTTGGTTCTCACGTCACCTACTGAAGGTTAATTCTGAAATAAATCCAGATAACTATGAGCACACATGGTAAGTCTAGGATTTAAACCTACGTGCGCTGGTTTCAACACAAGAAACCTAACTAAGGAGGTACGCTCAGTTCGCCGCAATAATGCAATAATGTACATGTACAACATTACGCGCCGAGAAGAAAAAACTTAATGCATATGGCTAGAGAGGGTATGCATTTCCCAAGCTTATCTTAGCCATTTCTAACCGAAACGGAACGAGAGATAAACTTATCCTATCCTGTCTCAATCATGAGAATTATTTGGTCCAATGCCCCCACAACTTGGAAGTTGACATCTTGAAGACCCCTTGAAGTGGAGACGGCACCAACTGTGGTAAGCAAACGAAGGAGCCGCTCTCGTCCTCTCATGGTGGGATGACCAAACTGCAAGATGGTCCAAATGCGTAGCTTTCACATGGAAATTGCCTTTTGGCTCCTGGTGACATGTGATCGTTATGGTGGATAATGTACCCCCAAAGTTACATTGTCTCAGTTAGGCTTTTTGCGCCGCTACAAAATTTCTTTGTCACTACCGAAATTCACGCGTTTTGAACAAGTCCTTACTTCCATTTTTATCGGGCTCGCAAAATTATCTTGCACCAAAGAAATCTAGGGGTACCTAAGTGCTGAAAACATAGAGACATTATCCTTAAAAAACAAAAGGTACATATGGGTGCGTGCTTAGGCTCCCTTTGCGGGTTTATCTATCTTGATTGATGATCATCATGATACCAAAGTGTTCATTGCTTCGGAATTCAGAGCGTTCATCATGGCTACTACCTTAATGTACCCTTTGATGATCATGCAAGTCAATGTGCATCCCTTAATCACGCTATTATTTTCATCGGAATCCTCTAATCAGTTTGGTCTAACACGGGATTCAGTTAATCCAAGATAATTGATCCTCCTCTTGTTGCCAAGTGGCAGGTTAAGCCTTCGGTTATGCCTACAGTTTGGCAGCTTTGGCTAGCTGTTTGTTGCTTGCGGATTACACTAACACTAATATGCCACGTCTGTTGCATCAGCAACATAGTTCATGCATGTATAATATACTTGACGTCTACTGACGTCGACGTCAGTTGACACAGCACTTAACATGCTTATCTCATCTTAATTTGGCTACAGATTTTTCCTCTTTTGCAAAAACTGTGAAAACGATCAGTTCGTAGAGGTGTTTGAACTTTGAACTGTTTTGATGAGCCATGGCATGTGCAAGTTTTGATGAGGGCAACAGCACCAAATAAGAAAAGAACAGAGAAACGATATTAGTACTGTTCAGACAGAATGCCAGATTTGACTATTTGACGCAAGCAGTGCAGATCTCCACGCAAGTTGCTGAGAAAAGGATCGGCATGCGATGGTCAAACAAAGCAAGCAGGATCAGTTGTGAAACCCTTCAAACTTGTTTGACCTGGAAAAATTCCTTGAAGCTTTAAAGATGATGGTTCACGAGAGGGCGGGCGGGGAAATTTAAAAAAAAATGAATGGTGGCCGAATCGTGTGTCTGTTCAGACTTGCTTGTCAGAAAGAATCATTCTACGGTAGGAGTTTCTTTAGAAAAACGATGTACAACTGCCAACAGTATTCATAAAACAAATACCTCCAGCTCGAAAATGGCTGGTACTATGCCGACGAGTATTTAAATCCGGATCGGGACATCATCACGACTCACAAGTGTACAAAGATACTGATAACGCACAAGGCCACAAGTGTACATGTATACACGGTACGCCAAAACCTGCATGACGCTAGTATCTCGCATTTACAACCGCAGGAACGACGCAATGGCAATTCCTACTTCTTCGGATATCTACCATGTCGCTTTTGCTGTTGTCTGTCCCCTAAGGTCTCGACATAGGGTTTTCTGTCCTCCGGCGGCGATCGACGTGAGTAGCCAGAGTTCGATGATTGATTCGCTTCTGCTTGTCCCGTGCGATCCCGCACAAATCCCCCGCCGTGGTCTGTGTTGGTTAGGGTCTCGGTTCTTTTGGTGGCTGCTCGATGGAGGGATCAGGGAGTAGCTCCCGATCAGGAATAGTGGAAGAACCATCAGCGTTACTGGAACGTCTACGTCCTGGAAGAGAACGAACTTGATAACCTGATCTGGGAAGAAGAGGTGGATGCGCCCGCGGAAAAACCAAAGTGGCTAGCCTTGGCACGAGTTCTGGCGGCAAAATCGTTCAGCCAGGGTGCGCTGATTGCGGACATGAGAGCTGCTTGGAATCCGGCGCAACAGGTAACTTGGAGGAGGATAAACCCTAATTTATTCTCTATTCAGTTTAAGTGTTTGGCGGATTGGAATAAGGTGATGCATCATGGACCTTGGGAGTTCAGAGGTTTTGGAACTTTGATCACGGCTGAGTATGACGAGTTCTCTAACCCAGAAACAATCAAGCTTGATAGATTGGAAACGTGGTGCCAGATTCATAAATTACCTGATGCGGTTCTGAAGAACGAGAATTTTGTGAAGAATATGGCAAAACGGATTGGGGAAGTCGAGGAACTACAGATAACACTTCCGAGTGGGTTTATAGGTCAATTTATTCGGGTACGGGTGAAGCTGGATGTCAACCAGAAATTGACTCGATTCGTGAGCTTCACCAGGGCTGGTAAAACCGAGTTCTATCAAGTAAAATATGAGAAGCTGCCCCTTTTCTATCATGCTTGCGGTAAGATGGGACATTGGCACCAAGAGTGCGGCTCCGGAGAATTTGTGGAAGATAAGCTTGAATGGGGTTCCTTTATATTGGCTCCTAGAAGGGTTGAGGCAATGGTCGGGGTTTGGGCCAGCAGCGTGATGGTGGCCGAGATGATCCCGCTCGTGCTAATCCTTTTGGCCGCACCCGTGGTGGCTTTGGTAGAGGAAATGGTGGCCGAGGTAACATGTCTAGAAGTAATGAAGATCTTGATACAGATGATAATCATATGCAGCATAGCTGGAGGTGGAATAGTACTGTTCAGAGGAATGCCGTCGAGAATCCTCCCAAAAACTTGCTGCCAGATAATGTTCCATTGATGACCCACAAGTATAGGGGGTGTATCGTAGTATTTTCGATAAATAAGAGTGTCGAACCCAACGAGGAGCAGAAGGTGTTGACAAGCAGTTTTGATATGGAATTCACTGTAAATACTAGCAGACAAGTTTTTAGGGGTTATTGATATAGCAGATAAATAAAGTACAAGTCAATAAAATGCAGTAATAATAATTGCAGCGAGTGGCCCAATCCTTTATACAACAAAGGACAAGCCGGTAGGTTTACTTATGATGACCAAACGTTCTTGAGGACACACGGGAATTACGTCAAGTGCTTTCGCTTCATACAGTTGATTAATCTTCATTATTTTGATAAGTGTTGTGTGGGTGAACCTATACTAATGCACCGCCCTTCCTAGGACTAATACATACTTATGATTATACCCCTTGAAAGCATTCGCAAATACACGAAAGTAATTAAGATAAATCTAACCACAGCCTTAAACTCCGAGATCCTGCTATCCCTCATGCATCGATATACCAACGGGGGTTTAGGTTTCTGTCACTCCGGCAACCCCACAATTGCCAACCGAATACACAATGCATTCCCCTAGGCCCATAAAGGTGAAGTGTCATGTAGTCGACGTTCACATGACACCACTAGAAGAATAACACCACAACTTAAATATCAAACCATTAAATATTACTCAACATAATTCACTACTAACATCAAGACTTCTCCCATGTCCTCAAGAACTAAACGAACTACTCACAAGACATCATATGGAACATGATCAGAGGTGATATAATGATGAATAACAATCTGGACATAAACCTTAATTCAACGGTTTCACTCAATAACATCAACCACAAGGAGTAATTAACACCGGGAAAGCTTCCCCTATGAACTAGACAAGATTCAACCCTAGATGTTACAGCGGAACGAAGTGGAGCGGTGGAGATGATGGTGTCGGCGGTGGAGATGATGATGATGATCCCAATGATGTCCAACTCGATGACGGTGACGATGGTGACGATTTCCCCCCTCAGGGAAGGAATTTCCCCGACAGATTTCTCCCTGTCGGAGAGTTTTTCTCTCTCTGGTGTTTTCCGCCTCGTGGAGGCGGCGGAATATTTCCTCGACGATCCCCTGGCTTAGGGTTTTCTGGGGATGATACTGATGTTACGTGAAAGTCACACGTCCGTTGGGAACCCCAAGAGGAAGGTATGATGAGTACAGCAACAAGTTTTCACTCAGTATGAAACCAAGGTTTAATCGAACCAGTAGGAGATCAAAGTCACTTCTGAAGGTTGTTGGTGAAGGAGTGTAGTGCGGCGCAACACCAGGAATTCCGGTGCCAACGTGGAACCTGCACAGCACAATTAAGCTACTTTGCCCCAACTTAACAGTGAGGTTGTCAATCTCACCGGCTTGCTGAAAACAAAGGATTAGACGTATAGTGTGGAAAATGATGTTTCTTTGCAGAGAATGAAAAAGAACAATGATTGCAGTAGGTTGTATTTCAGATGTAGAAGAATGGACTGGGGTCCACAGTTCACAAGTGGTGTCTCTCCATAATAAATAACTAACATGCTGGGTAAACAAATTACAGCTGGGCAATTGACAATATTGATAAGTGCATAACATGCATGTGCAAGCTGTGGTGTCTACTATGAGATTCATTTGGGCATTACGACAAAGTACACAGAACGCTATCCAGCATGCATCTGTGCCTAAATAGTCCACCTTCAGGTTAACATCCATACCCCTTCCGGTATTAAGTTGCAAGCAACAGACAATTGCATTAAGTAAAATGCATAATGTAAACAACACATTCATCCTTAGACAAAGCATCATTAGGTTACCCCTAGTGGCAACAACACATCCACAACCTTAGGGGTTGATGTCACTCCCTAGATTAAATGGAGACTGAACCCACTATCTAGCATAAATACTCCCTCTTGGAGTCACAAGCATCCACTTGGCCAGAGTATCAACAAGCAACGGAGAGCATGCAAGATCATAAATAACATAGACATAATATTTAGTATTCAACTTGACATAGTATCAATATTCATCGGATCCCAGCAAACACACCATGTAGCATTATAATAAAATGATCTTGATCATGATAGGTAGCTCACAAGATCTAAACATGATGGCACAAGAGGAGAAGACAACCATCTAGCTACTGCTATGGACCCATAGTCCAAAGATGGACTACTCACACATCACTCCGGAGGCAGGCATGGCGATGTAGAGCCCTCCGGTGATGATTCCCCTCTCCGAAAGGGTGCCGGGAAGAGCTTCAGAACCCTCCCGAGTTAGGATTGACGGCGGCGGCGGCTCTGGAACTTTTCGTGGAATATGACTCGGGTATTTAGGGTTTTCCCGAATAGATGAATATATAGGCGAAGGGGCAGCGCCGGTGGAGGCCCGTGGCGTCCTCACCACGTGGCGGCGCGGCATGAGGTGGGACCGCGCCACCACCTGGTGAGGGCGGCTGATTACCCCCAAGCAGGGGATCACCATAGCACCTGTCAATGTGGAAGTAAGGTATCGATCCGCAGGAGCAAGAAGGAAAAGTTATCTATTCCCTACAACTAAATTGTCACAAGTTTTAGTTGATTATGCACTAAACAAGTTTAAAGAACAAGATGGTTTATTTGATGGATGAAGTTTAATGTAACAAAACAAGAATGTAAAAGTGTCCCAATCCTCTTCAATGCAAGAGGACAAGACAAAGGTTTTCTCTTATAGGAACAATGGACATGGGTTCACTTAATCCTCTCTCCCTCATCTACGGTGATTATCATGTTATAGATAAAGTACACACAATTGTCATGTTTTAATGGTAGCTTTTATAACGGCTATATGTCCTAAAACACATAGTTGAAAGAATTACTCATTTGTGTTGCTAGGTCACCCTTGTAAGGCTAGCGTGGTTGTTGTCACTCCCACATCATACTCTTCCTTTTTACCCTCAGATAAAGGATGTTGGGCGGTACTGTGTCACTCAATACCTATGTCGTGTCACATCGGCCATCCCGTACCCACATACATCATAATTCTTAAAGAACAATATTCTATCAAAGCATGACAAGTCATAAAAGTTCTAACACAACAGTAAATGCATAACAAATCATCTCATACCACAATATCCACCATAAGAATTACATAGATGACCGTAATCATGTTCAGCAGCTTATACGATACTAATTAGTGAAGCTCAAAGAGAGGAGAGATACATAAGTTACCACCACAAACCCATAGTCCAGAGGGTGGACTACTCCCCCTTCATCATGGAGACGGTGGAGAAGTCGTTGGAGAAGGTGAAGACCACCCCGGCAGCACCCCGCCGGAGTTTTCCCCCTCCAATCTACAGCTCCAGATCTCTCTTTCAGTGTTTCTGTGTTTCGGCGGCGCTCCTTTCAATAACGCCGTGGGACTTCTTTTATAGGCATTTTTAGGTCAAGACGAAGGTGGTGGAGAAAAGATCGACGGCTGCGGAGCCCTGAGGCCCAAGATGGTGGGCCCCACGCGGCCAGGTATAGTGGCCGCGTGGGCCACCCTCTTTTGGCCCTCCGGCCTCCGTTTGCTTGATTCCTTCGCTCCCAAGTCTTCCTCCTTCCAAAATAATGACGCCTGTATTTTTCCAGATTTTTTTACGTCGTTTAGGTCCCTGAAACATAAAAGGAAATAAATAGGGTTTTCTGCCTGCGCAGAGTTAATTCCATAAAAATAGGAAACAATTATTTTATTTCCTAAAATCATTAAATAACAGTGGTATAACCCTTATATGATGCAAATATGATTGGAATATAAGTGATATAGTGCAAAGTTCATGTATGCATTTTACATGCATCAACATCCCCAAGCTTAACCAATACTCGTCCTCGAGTATGAAGGTGATAAAACTAACATGGGCTTTGCAATATAGCACTAACAATGAATATCAAAGATGATTGCTACTGCTACATAGAGTCAAATGATTCATTCTTCAAAGGAGTAGCAATATGCAAATAGTTTATGAAGTGATATCAAGTATTCAATGCAAGGATGTTCAATGATAGTTCACAAAGTGTAACATAGAAGATAGTAATATGGACCACATGTATGCATAATGATAAGTAAGAACATCCTACATTGGTCATAGAGTGTAGATGAAAATCTGAATATAAAAGGTGGACACTTTGGAAAGATGTATATGTGAGTAGAGGTAAAGCATGCATAAGTTTCATCTAACTTCCAAACTCTTCTACTTAAGTTAATGATTGCAATGTGGAATTCTTGGTGTCAAGCTCTCATTACCCCTATCATAGCATCTTGAATGATTAAAGTTTAATGTGAAAGCAAATATGAGTAGTGTGCTTGATAAAGTAAAGGTTAGGTGTCTCATGCCCCTTGAATACAAGTACCTACACCATGATTACTCAACTTAGGAAACAAAGCAAGTTCAAGTTATATATCATTGTAAGTAATAATAGTATCATCAAGAGCGTCAACTGGGGTACCTCTTGTCCCAGGATATGGAACAAGCCCATATCAAAATGACAAGACAAACAAACAAGATGAACAACCTCAACACCCTTTTTATTTACCATTGGAATAGCTTTTTATTATAAGGTGCATCACAGACGGTTCACCATAGCATGTAAGTAAATTTCCACCATGAATGATGCATGGCTTAGATTAGCGGCCCAGGCGTCTCTCTAACCATTTATACAAACTCATTTAAACTACTTCATTTCCACCTCATTTCACCATGATAGGCATCCATAAACAAAAGTACATGATATCAACTAAATGAGATGAAGGAGCATGTTGAAAGCTTTGCATGTGACAGCACATATGGGCTAACTCCCAACCTCGGACATTTATCAAGCCACTAGCATCATAATCTTAATCACAATGGGTCATGTTTTATTTATGCAATAAAAATAAATTGTGCATCAAGTTCGTGAGAGCTATATAACCAACTTTTCCCATAACAATCAATAACATAAACATTTTCATTCAGAGGTATAGATAACACAAATCATGATAAACATACTCGGAATAGCATAAAGCTAATAGGTAGATATGGTGGACTCACTGGAATAACTTTGGTTGAAGGTGTTGGAAACAAGTTTTTACTTGTTGGAATTTTGGGCTAGCAAGAGGGAGAAAGTTGACCATCTAAATGCATGCATGAGTGTCCATAGAACTAACTAATCCATGTTAAACAAAGTAAAATAACATTCAGCATCAAAACATGAATAAGAGATAGCTCTTGATAAAGCATTTGCAAATTATTACTCATTAACAAGCTCATGAATCATGCAACTATATGTATCATTAAAAATCAACTCAAACATCCCTTTTCCCAATACAATAAAAGCATCCAACATATTTCAACCCATATTTCCAGTAGCTCTTTCACATATAAATGATAGTGTGGTGGTCTCACAAAATAACAATCAAACAAAAAAAACAAAAAGACGCTCCAAGTTTATGCGATAAAGTGTTTCGATCGAAAAACAGAAGTTAGACGTGTGCAAACCGAGAGTGTGTAGGTCCAGTGGGGTTGTCTTCACATCCCCAAGCTTATGGTCTTCACCATCCTTGGATAGCTCTTGTGCATCTCCTCTCCTGTGAAAAAACTTCAAAACACCGTTTCTCCCATTTCTTTTCTGTGGGGTGCATTAGTAGTGATAAACAAATAGGTTCCTTGCTGCATATAATCCTTACAAAAATGAATATGAATGTCCAGAAAGTATATAATGTTGTATGCCTACTCATAAACTCATTGAATCAAAAAGATTCAAGATAAAAGTTCAAAACATGCATAAAACAAAATGGGACAGAATCTGTCCAGAAAAACAGCAGCAGCAAAACGTATTTTTCTACCCTACCAAACTTTGCCGAAAAATTCCGGAAACATTCATGCATACAGAGGATGAAAAGTTGCAACTACAGTTCAAATATGAGCTCATTCGGAGTTACAGAATAAGAATTAAAAATCATACCGTGCACAGATTCGTGCAGGAATAAAATCTCCGAACGCTATAAGCAACTTTTCAAACCAAAATGGTAAAACTTGGCACTTTATTAAAAATTCTAGAAACTAAACTAAAAACAAACTCTCTTGATACAGCAAGAGGACACAAAGAAAATCACACATAAAAATAACCGGGTTGCCTCCCGCAAAGCGCTTTCTTTATAGCCATATAGCTAGGCTTCTTACTTGTTGTTTATTGAAGATGAAGCTCATGAGGGAGCTTGAATTTTATGTGTCCCTCTTCCTTGGGAAGTGTTTCATGCACAATACCAGGATCCCATGGTGCTCTCAAGCCATTGAAAATAATAATCAAGTTGAAACCTAGTAGAGAGAAAAACAAAACAAAAAGTAATAACAACGAAGTCTAACTTCCTTTCTATGCATTGGCATTCTGTATATGAATGAATCATAATAAATAGAAGTTTTCCAATGCATATTAACAATAGTTACTTGCAGCCCATAATTATAGTAGCATAAAGAGGGTTCTCATCACCTCCTCTCTCATAATAGTTGCAAGTATAGAAGTGTATTCAACCATATAACCAATAGGATCTTCCAATTTAGATAATTTAGGCACATAAAGAGGATCATTAAATTTATTTTGGAATTCATTAGCATGCTTCCCTCTTTCAAAATAGTTATTAAGATCAATATCAAGTTTAATATCATGGTTGCAACAAAGATTTGGAACTAAAGATAATTGCAAACCACATAAGTATTTCTCAACATAAGCAAATTTCTCCTCTATGGTGTTATTAGGAGAATTCAGGAACAAAGTAGGACTCTTATTAGTAAGAGTATTTTCACAAACAGCAAGTATATCATTTTATCCTCACATAAAGTAGTAACAAGTTCTAAACATGGAGGATTATCAATAAGTATAGGTCCATCATCTAAAGCATTATAATATAACATATTTAAGCAACACTCCTCATTATTATCAATAAGTTTACTAACAAAAGGTTTTTGAGTTTGAGTGTTACTATCATATGTTGATGGTGAAGTTGGGGGATCCAACTCTTCATTCTCCAGTTGTTCATCTTTTTCAGCATCTTCTTGAGATTGCATGGGCATCCCCAAGCTTAGGTTTTTATCCTCTTCTTCACATTCTTCCTCTTCCAAGCTTATGTGTTCATCATCTTCTTCCTACAAAATATTAGTACTTTCTTGGGGACTAAAATATTTAAGAAAAACCTCCCTCAAAATACTCCAATCAGTTTTCACTTCTTCATCCAAAGACATGTACCAATCACGAGCATTACCAGATAAAGACAAATATAATAGCTTCCTTTTTATTTGATCATCAGAAATCCAGGAAGACTAAATAAACCACATATCTCATCAATTGTTTCTATGTGTTCACATGCAGACTTAGTTCCATCCCCTTTAAATGGTTTGTTCATAACTCTTTTAACATGACCAATGGGAACTTTAAATCGCACTTTAGGTACCTCAGACACAGTAGTTTCAACCACTTTAGCAGTAGTGACATAAGCACTTTCATATAAAGCAAGATGCATCGATGCACGATTCATAAAAGCCATAGTAAAACTAGTGAGAAACTTACAACCAAATAAGTTAAAAGGAACCTCCCCAAGCTTAGATGATTGCAAGATATAAAACAAGTTAAAGAAACCTCCCCAAGCTTAGTCTAGTGCACACAAGAATAGAAACTTAAGCGCTACGCTCCCCGGCAACGACGCCAGAAAAGTACTTGATTACCCCAAGAGCAGGGGATCACCGTAGCACCTCTCAATGTGGAAGTAAGGTATCGATCCGCTGTAGCAAGAAGGAAAAGTTATCTATTCCTACAACTAAAGTGTCACAAGTTTTAGTTGATTATGCACTAAACAAGTTTAAAGAACAAGATGGTTTATTTGATGGATGAAGTTTAATGTAACAAAACAAGAATGTAAAAGTATCCCAATCCTCTTCAATGCAAGAGGACAAGACAAAGGTTTTCTCTTATAGGAACAATGGACATGGGTTCATGGGTTCACTTAATCCTCTCTCCTCATCTACGGTGGTTATCATGTTATAGATAAAGTACACACAATTGTCATATTTTAATGGTAGCTTTTATAACGGCTATATGTCCTAAAACACATAGTTGAAAGAAGTACTCATTTGTGTTGCTAGGTCACCCTCGTAAGGCTAGCGTGGTTGTTGTCACTCCCACATCATACTCTTCCTTTTTACCCCAGATAAAGGATGTTGGGCGGTACTGTGTCACTCAATACCTATGCCGTTTCACATCGGCCATCTCGTACCCACATACAACATACTTCTTAAAGAACAATATTCTATCAAAGCATGACAAGTCATAAAAGTTCTAACACAACAGTAAATGCATAACAAATCATCTCATACCACAATATCCACCATAAGAATTACATAGATGACCGTAATCATGTTCGGCAGCTTATACGACACTAATTAGTGAAGCTCAAAGAGAGGAGAGATACATAAGTTACCAACACAAACCCATAGTCCAGAGGGTGGACTACTCCCCCTTCATCATGGGGACGGTGGAGAAGTCGGTGGAGAAGGTGGAGACCACCCGGCAGCACCCCGCCGGAGTTTTCCATCTCCAATCTGCAGCTCCAGATCTCTCTTTCGGTGTTTCTGTGTTTCGGCGGTGCCTCCTTTCGAGAACGCCGTGGGACTTCTTTTATAGGCGTTTTTAGGTCAAGACGGAGGCGGTGGAGAAAAGATCGACGACTGTGGAGCCCCGAGGCCCAAGATAGTGGGCCCCACGAGCCAGGTATAGTGGCCTCGTGGGCCACCCTCTTTTGGCCCTCGGCCCCCGTTTGCTTGATTCCTTCGCTCCCAAGTCTTCCTCCTTCCAAAATAATGACGCCTGTATTTTTCCAGATTTTTTTGACGTCGTTTAGGTCCCTGAAACATAAAAGGAAAGAAATAGGGTTTTCTGCCTGCGCAGGGTTAATTCAATAAAAATAGGAAACAATTTTTTATTTCCTAAAATCATTAAATAACAGTGGTATAACCCTTATATGATCCAAATATGATTGGAATATAAGTGATATAGTGCAAAGTTCATGTATGCATTTTACATGCATCAGCGGCCCACGGCCCCCCTTCGTCTCTCCTTCGGACTCCGTGAACGTGTCAGAAAAATAGGGACTTTGGCTTTTGTTTCGTCCAATTCCGAGAATATTTCCAGAACAACTTTTCTGAAACCAAAAACAGCAGAAAACAGGAACTGGCACTGTGGCATCTTGTTAATAGGTTAGTCCCAGAAAATGCATAAAAGTGATATAAAGTGTATGTAAAACATGTAGCAATTGGCATAATATAAGCATGGAACATCAGAAATTATAGATACGTTGGAGACGTATCAAGCATCCCCAAGCTTAGTTCTACTCGTCCTCGAGTAGGTAAAACGATAACAACAAATAATTTCTGAGGAGACATGCTTCACACAATCTTGATCAAATAATATTGCAAGGCTCATGTCATGAATGAAGTGACTCAAGGCAATGGTCTATAGTTTGCTAACAAATAGATAAAGAGTAAACAACTGAATCATATAAGCAAAAACTTTTCATGAATAGTACTTTCAAGACAAGCATCAAAAAGCTTTGCATAAGAGTTAACTCATAAAGCAATAGATTCTAAATAAAGGCATTGAAGCAACACATAGGAATTTAAGTTTCAGCAATTGCTTTCAACTTTCAACATGTATATCTCATGGATATTGTCAACACAAAGTAATATAACAAGTGCAATAAGTAAGCATATAAGAATTGATGCACACAAAGTTGACACAAGTGTTTGCTTCTGAGATAGAAAGGAGTAGGTAAACTGACTCAACATAAAGTAAAAGAAAGGCCCTTCGCAGAGGGAAGCAGGGATTAAATCATGTGCTAGAGCTTTTTAAGTTTTTGAAATCATATAGAGAGCATAAAGTAAGTTTTTAGAGGTGTTTGTTGTTGTCAACGAATGGCAGTGGGCACTCTATCCCCCTTATCACCCAGACTTTCAAGAGCGGCTCCCATGAAGGACGTTATTTCTACCCAAGGGTAGATCATCCCTCTTCTCTTTTGTTTACACATGCATATTTATAAATTGGTATGACACTCCTCCCAACCTTTGCTTACACAAGCCATGGCTAACCGAATCCTCGGGTGCCTTCCAACAATCACATACCATGGAGGAGTGCCTATTTGATAAAGTTTAACATTTTGGAATTTGCTTTTGATAAATCATTGGCAAACATGTGAAGAGAATTAACAGTTAAATTGAAATTAATTGGGACTGGGCACCCCATTTGCCAGCTCTTTTTGCAAGTTATTGGATAAGCGGATGTATATGCCACTAGTCCATTGGTGAAAGTCTGTCATGAGTAAATGACAAGGTGATAGAGTAAACGCCACATACTTCCTCATGAGCTATAAAACATTGACACAAATAAGGAGTAATAAAGTTTTGAATAGTTTAAAGGTAGCACATGAAGTATTTACTTGGAATGGCAGGAAATACCACATAATAGGTAGTTATGGTGGACACAAATGGCATGGGTTTTGGCTCAAGGTTTGGATGCACGAGAAGCATTCCCTCTCAGTACAGAGTTTAGGCTAGCAAGGTTGTTTGAAGCAAACACAGGATATCAACTGGTACAGCAAGACTTACATAAAAACATATTGCAAGCATTATAAGACTCTACACTGTCTCCCTTGTTGTTCAAACACTTTACCAGAAAATATCTAGACCTTAGAGATATCAAACATGCAAACCAAGTCTCAACAAGCTCTACGGTAGTTCTCCACTAATAGGCTTTAACTACATGATGCAAGAGCTTAAACATGATCTACTTGAGAGCTCAAAACAATTGCAAAGCATCAAATTATCCAAGACAATGATCTACAAGAATGAGTATGTCTTTTCAATATACCATCTACCACATGTAGCATTTTCTGTTTCCAACCAAACACCAATCAACTTATTTCAACACAAAACTCTCCAAATAATACAGCAATGAAACAAGAGAGTACTTCTCTACAAGAACTAACAGCTCTGAACAAGAGATGCATGAAAAACAGGAGCTAAAAGCATTGCAGTAGCTAGTTAAGAATACTCAACAAATATAAGTGAAGAATATGAGTATTCACATGAAAAAGCGGAGCGTGTCTCTCTCCCACACAAGAATGCTAGGATCCAATTATTCAGAAAAAGAAAACAACAAAGCAAAAATAAAAGCACACAGACGCTCCAAGTAAAGCACATAAGATGTGAAAGAATTAAAATATAGTTTCACTAGAGATGACCTGATAAGTTGTTGATGAAGAAGGGGATGCCTTGGGCATCCCCAAGCTTAGACGCTTGAGTCTTCTTGAAATATGCTTGGGTGCACCACGGGGGCATCCCCAAGCTTAGGCTTTTCACTCTTCTTGATCATATCATATCATCCTTCTCTCTTGATCCTTGAAAACTTCCTTCACACCAAACTTAGAGTAATTCTCATTAGAGGGTTAGTGCATAATCAAAAATTCACATGTTCTGTGATGACACAATCATCTCCAACATTTCTGGACATTAGCTACAGCCACTGATATTTTGTGGAGCAAAGAAATCCACTCAAACACAGTAAAAGAGAGAATGCAAATCAAAAGGCAGAATCTGTCAAAAACAGAACAGTCTGGAAAGACGAATTTTTTCGAGGCACTTAAGTTGCTCAGATGCAAAAGTCCAAACTAATGAAAGTTGCGTACATATATGAGGATCACGCCTGAATTTTTCAGAATTTTTGGATTTTTTTGGAGTGCATACAGCTCAAAACGGTGGACAGCAAAAATCTGTCTCTGCGCAGAAATCCAAATCTAGCATCAACTTTCTATTAGAGGCTTTACTTGGCACAACAATGCAATAAAATAAAGATACAAATGAGTTGACTCAAAGAAAAAGAAAAATTGCAGAAATAAAAACATGGGTTGTCTCCCATAAGCGTTTTTCTTTAACGCCTTTCAGCTAGGCGCAGAAAGTGAAAATCAAGTGTTTCCAAGTGAAAAAGCATCCAAATCATAACTTGTTCTAATAATAGAATCAAAAGGCAACTTCATTCTCTTTCTAGGGAAGTGTTCCATACCTTTCTTGAGTGGGAATTGGTACCTTATATTTCCTTCTTTCATATCAATAATGGCACCAACAGTTCTAAGAAAAGGTCTTCCCAAAACAATAGGACAAGATGCATTGCATTCGATGTCCATAACAACAAAATCAACGGGGACAAGGTTATTGTTAACCATAATAAGAACATCATCAACTCTCCCCAAAGGTTTCTTCATAGCATTATCAGCAAGATAAACATCCAAATACAATGTTCCAAAGGTGGCAAATCAAGCATATCATAAAGTTTCTTAGGCATAACAGAGATGCTAGCACCAAGATCACATAAAGCATTGCAATCAAAATCATTCACCTTCATCTTAATGATGGGCTCCCAACCATCTTCTAACTTCCTAGGGATAGAAGCTTCATGTTTTAGTTTCTCTTCCCTAACTTGTATGAGAGCATTTGTAATATGTTTTTGAAAGCCATATTAATAGCACTAGCATTAGGACTTCTAGCTAGCTTTTGCAAAACATAATTACTTCAGAAATATTGCAATCATCAAAATCAAAATCATTATGATCAATGGCAAAGGAACCATTGTCTCCCATATTTCGAAAAATTTCAGCACTCTTATCAGGAACAGTTTCAGTGGTTTTGGGCAATTTTAAACGTTTTGCAGATGTAGTAGAAACATTGCCAACACCAATTATATTACCATTGATAGTAGGAGGCTTACTAGTATGTGAAACATTACATTACTAGTGGTGGTAATAGTACAAACTCTAGCTATACTATTCTTTTTTTTTTCAAGTAAATCCTCTCTTTCCCACCTAGCATGCAACTCAGCCAACATCATAATATTGTTGTCAATTTTAACTTGGATAGCATTGGAAGTAGCAAAAGTCTTGTTCTCTTTAACATCATTAGGCATAACTTTTAATTTCAAAAGATCAACATCAAGAGAAAGACTATCAACCTTAGAAGCAAGAACATCAATTTTACCAAACTTTTCCTCAACAGTATTGTTAAAAGCAGTTTGTGTACTAATGAAAACCTTAAGCATGGCTTCAAGATCAGAGGACACACTTCTATTATTGCTGTAGGAGTTACCATAAGAGTTGCTATATGATGCATGTAAAATGCATACATGAACTTTGCACTATATCACTCATATTCCAATCATATTTGCATCATATAAGGGTTATACCACTATTATTTAATGATTTTAGGAAATAAAATAATTGTTTCCTATTTTTATGGAATTAACCCTGCGCAGGCAGAAAACCCAATTTCTTTCCTTTTTTGTTTCAGGGACCTAAACGACGTCATAAAAATCTAGAAAAATACAGGAGTCATTATTTTAGAAGGAGGAAGACGTAGGAGCGAAGGGATCAAGCAAATGGAGGCCGGAGGGCCGAAAGAGGGTGGCCCACGCGGCCACTGTACCTGGCCGCGTGGGGCCCACCAACTTGGCCCTCGGGCTCCGCAGCCATCGATCTTTGCTCCACCGCCTTCGTCTTGACCTAAAAACGCCTATAAAAAAGGTCCCCCGACGTTCTCTGGAAGGAGTGCCGCCATATCACAGAAACATGAAAACGAAGATCTGGAGCTGCAGATTGGAGGGGGAAAACTCTGGCGGGGCGCTGCCGGCGTGGTCTCCATCTTCTCCATCGACATCTGCACCATCTCCATGATGAAGAGGGAGTAGTCCACCTCTGGACTATGGGTTTGTGGAAGTAACTTATGTATCTCTCCTCTCTTGAGCTTCACTAATTAGTACCGTATGAGCTGCTGAACATGATTACGGTCATATATGTAATTTCTATGTGGTGGATCTTTTTGTGAATTAATATATAATTAGATTGCAAATGTTTGTTTCAGTTATGAATATAGATGCATATTATGTACCCCGTTCTTATCTACTTGTTATGATCAAGCATGTTTATGAGAGCGTGTGTGGGGTGATGTGTGCATTAGTTGGAGTAACGGGGGTGGTGAGTGCAGTGAACGTGAGAATATCGCGATCCACTTGGGTGTTTACCTTACTTTGTTGCCTCACTAGGGATAAACAAAAATACCATGCTACAAGGGTTGAGGGTGACCAAGCTTCTTCCTGTGACTAGATCTAGCATGTTCTTATTTTCACTTCATGTCATGATACTTAAAGCTATACTCTGTGTTATCTTAATTACTAAGGTGTTATGATTTAGTTCGCATCTTGGTGGAGTATAAGTGACATTAATAACCAAAAGATCTCTATGTTAGGACGTGATGCCCATATAATTAGTAACTTGATATCAAACTTTGTGTTGCAATCTCATATGTCAACTCTATGTGTCCATTGTCTGCCACACCATTAAAAGAGAGAGTGCATTTGTGAAACCATGAACCCCGGTCCATTTTTAATCATAAGAAACACCTTTCCAACCACTTTTACCACTTTTCCATTTTCTGCAATTATTAAATCCGAAAATACAAAAACACTTTTCCATCTTGCATTCATCATAAAAAAACCCAAAAATATCATTTATCATTGTTATCATCATCCTTGCACATTCATTCACCACCATTGCATATTTATTTCTTGTTTGCATTGCATATTTATCTTGATATCATTCATACACCTTGTGCTTGACAACCACAGGTGAGGTTGAGGACCAAAAAATTAACCTTGTTTTGTAGGTGACCAAAAGAAGGATAGGAAGATAAATCTTCACTACTGATTCCCCGAGAGTTCGATATTAAACCCTCGAGTCACCCTCGTGGGGAAAACACGTCTTCCACTTACTACACACTCTGCACTTGGAGTCTCAACCTAACCCATTTACTTTTGACGCAGGTAACTACGCACCGGAGATCAAGACTGTTCATAATCAAGCTTGTTTTCTGGCGCTGTAGATCAACCTCTTCAAGGGCCATCAAGACTGTTTTCTGGCGCCGTTGCCGGGGAATCATAGCTGAAGATTTATCCAAGGAGATCACAACAAAGTCAACATCACCAACTTGTGCTAACACCTAAGCTTGGGGAGGTTGCACCTACGTGAGCATCATCTTATCCATCTTTACCTTCAAAGCAAAATTATTTGTTTTGTCATTGTCTTGCATTTGTAATTGGTTTGCATTTGTGAGACTCATTTTATTTTCAGTTTTGCATAAAAAATAAAAAATACAAAAAAACTTGCTAAAATGGGAGAAAGAACTAAATTGTGTGACTACACAAACACTCCTAATGATCAATTCATCTCTAAAGCTATTGCCACACCTGAGATTAAAGCTGATAGCTATGAAGTAAGTCCTAGTTTGTTGAACTTGATAACTAGGGAACAATTTGGTGGTAGTGCTATGGAGGATGCCTCTATGCATCTTCATGATTTTGTTGAAATATGTGACATGCAAAAGTTTAAGAATGTGAAAGTGATATCCTAAAATTGAAGCTATTTCCTTTTTCACTTAGAGGGAAAGCTAAAGAGTGGTTGCATTCATTGCCATCCGGTAGTATTAATTCATGGGATGATCTAAAGAAGCTTTTATTAAGAAATACTATCCTCCTGTTAAAATTTTGCAAAATAGAAACAACATCCTTTCTTTTAGGCAAAATGAAAATGAACATGTTGCTATGGCTTGGGATAGGATTAAACTTATGCTTCGAACTTGTCCTCACATGGGTTAATGAATGGACCATATTACACTCTTTCTACAATGGTTTAAACTACATGTCTAGAAACATACTTGATTCTGCTGCTGGAGGTGCTTTTATGAGTAAACTATAGTAGAAGCTAAAAATATATTGGAAAGCATTTTGCAAAACTATAGTCAATGGCATACTGATAGGGCACCCAATCCTTCTAAGAAAGTGAATTCTATTGAGGAAACTAATGATTTGTCATCTAAAATGGATACTATTCTTGCTTTGCTTAATAAACCTAGTGTTGAAAATGTTCCTTTGCAAGAACTAGTTGGTAATAATTCTGAAAATATTGATGTCAACTTCATTAGGAACTATGGTAATAATGGGTATGGTAACAACAATTATAACTCTTATAATAAACCCCCATATGTGCCAAATAAATATGCTTCTAGTGGTAATGTTTCTAGTGATTTGGAAAACACCATTAGATCTTTTATATCTACTCAAAAGAGCTTAATAAGGAATTTATCTCTAAGTTTGAAAAACAAGATGCTTTGTTTGAAAGGGTAGATCAGCTTGCTAAGGAAGTCTCATCATTAAAGAGTATCATTACAGCCCAAAAACATGAGGAAACAATTAAATATTGCCAAGAGGTTATCAATAAGTCTTGGGAACACATTCATGAGCAAGAAGAGTTGCTAAAGAATCTATTGGGGTAATGAAAGAGAGAAGTTGAGGAAGTTAAAATGCTTAGTGAAGTCAAGGATCCTTTGCTTGACTTAGAAAATTGTAGCTTGCATGAATTAATCTATCTTACAAAAGTTTGCAAGTGATCCTTCCATCAACACTAATCAAGCTGGCTTTGGTTCCTATATTGCTAATCATGTCTTGAAAGAAAAATTGCTAGGTACAACCAAGAGGCTATGATACCACCTAAGCTTGGGGATATGGATTCCCAAGGTACTAGTAACTATTGGAAAAGAGACACACATGCCATACTTGATCTAGGATCTAGTGTCTCTGTTTTATCTAAAGAACTATATGAAGTACTTGAATTGAAAAATCTTGAAAAATGCTCTATTGAACTTGCACTTGCTGATGATTCCATTAAACATGCTTTAGGGAAAGTAAGTGATGTTATGGTAGAGTTACATATGACTTTTGTGCCTGTGGATTTTCTAATCATGGACATGGGGAATAAAACCTCTAGTCCTATTATTCTTGGAAGACCTTTTCTTCGTACTACAGGTGCTATCATTGATTCAAAGGAGGGAACGTGAAGTTTCAGTTCCACACAAGAAGTGCATGGAACACTTCCCAAGAAAGGGGAACATCAAAGTTCAAGCTCCCTCATGAGCTTCATCTTCAATAAACAACAAGTAAGAAGCCTAGCTATATGGCTATAAAGAAAGCGCTTTGCGGGAGGCAACCCGGTTATTTTTATGTGTGATTTTCTTTGTGTCCTCTTGCTGTATCAAGAGAGTTTGTTTTTAGTTTAGTTTCTGGAGTTTTTAATAAAGTGCCAAGTTTTACCCATTTTGGTTTGAAAAGTTGCTTATAGCGTTCGGAGATTTTATTCCTGCACGAATCTGTGCACGGTATGATTTTTAATTCTTATTCTGTAACTCCGAATGAGCTCATATTTGAACTGTAGTTGCAACTTTTCATCCTCTGTATGCATGAATTTTGGAATTTTTCGGAAAGTTTGGTAGGGTAGAAAAATACGTTTTGCTGCTGCTGTTTTTCTGGACAGATTCTGTCCCATTTTGTTTTATGCATGTTTTGAACTTTTATCTTGAATCTTTTTGATTCAAATGAGTTTATGAGTAGGCATACAACATTATATACTTTCTGGACATTCATATTTTTTGTTCAAGGATTATATGCAGCAAGAAACCTATTTGTTTATCACTACTAATGCACCCCACAGAAAAGAAATGGGAGAAACGGTGTTTTGAAGTTTTTTCACAGGGATTGGAGGAGATGCACCAAGAGCTATCCAAGGATGGTGAAGACCATAAGCTTGGGGATGTGAAGACAACCCCACTGGACCTACACACTCTCGGTTTGCACACGTCTAACTTCTGTTTTTCGATCGAAACACTTTATCGCATAAACTTGGAGCGTCTTTTTGTTTGTTTTTGGTTTGTTTGTTTTGTGAGACCACCACACTATCATTTATATGAGAAAGAGCTACTGGAAATATGGGTTGAAATATGTTGGATGCTTTTATATTGGGAAAAGGGATGTTTGAGTTGATTTTTAATGATACATATAGTTGCATGATTCATGAGCTTGTTTATGAGTAATAATTTGCAAATGCTTTATCAAGAGCTATCACTTATTCATGTTTTGATGCTGAAAGTTATTTTACTTGTTTAACATGGATTAGTTAGTTCTATGGACACTCATGCATGCATCTAGATGGTCAACTTTCTCCCTCTGCTAGCCCAAACATTCCAACAAGCAAAAACTTGTTTCCAACACCTTCAACCAAAGTTATTCCAGTGAGTCCACCATATCTACCTATTGGCTTTATGCTATTCCGAGTATGTATATCATGATATTTGTGTTATCTATACCTCTGAATGAAAATGTTTATGTTATTGATTGTTATGGGAAAAGTTGGTTATATAGCTCTCACGAACTTGATGCACAACTTTATTTTTATTGCATAAATAAAACATGACCCATTGTGATTAATATGATGCTAGTGGCTTGATAAATGTCCGAGGTTGGGAGTTAGCCCATATGTGCTGTCACATGCAAAGCTTTCAACATGCTCCTTCATCTCATTTAGTTGATATCATGTACTTTTGTTTATGGATGCCTATCATGGTGAAATGAGGTGGAAATGAAGTAGTTTAAATGAGTTTGTATAAATGGTTAGAGAGACGCCTGGGCCGCTAATCTAAGCCATGCATCATTCATGGTGGAAATTTACTTACATGCTATGGTGAACCGTCTGTGATGCACCTTATAATAAAAAGCTATTCCAATGGTAAATAAAAAGGGTGTTGAGGTTGTTCATCTTGTTTGTTTGTCTTGTCATTTTGATATGGGCTTGTTCCATATCCTGGGACAAGAGGTACCCCAGTTGACGCTCTTGATGATACTATTATTACTTACAATGATATAACTTGAACTTGCTTTGTTTCCTAAGTTGAGTAATCATGGTGTAGGTACTTGTATTCAAGGGGCATGAGACACCTAACCTTTACTTTATCAAGCACACTACTCATATTTGCTTTCACATTAAACTTTAATCATTCAAGATGCTATGATAGGGGTAATGAGAGCTTGACACCAAGAATTCCACATTGCAATCATTAACTTAAGTAGAAGAGTTTGGAAGTTAGATGAAACTTATGCATGCTTTACCTCTACTCACATATACATCTTTCCAAAGTGTCCACCTTTTATATTCAGATTTTCATCTACACTCTATGACCAATGTAGGATGTTCTTACTTATCATTATGCATACATGTGGTCCATATTACTATCTTCTATGTTACACTTTGTGAACTATCATTGAACATCCTTGCATTGAATACTTGATATCACTTCATAAACTATTTGCATATTGCTACTCCTTTGAAGAATGAATCATTTGACTCTATGTAGCAGTAGCAATCATCTTTGATATCATTGTTAGTGCTATATTGCAAAGCCCATGTTAGTTTTATCACCTTCATACTCGAGGACGAGTATTGGTTAAGCTTGGGGATGTTGATGCATGTAAAATGCATACATGAACTTTGCACTATATCACTCATATTCCAATCATATTTGCATCATATAAGGGTTATACCACTGTTATTTAATGATTTTAGGAAATAAAATAATTGTTTCCTATTTTTATGGAATTAACCCTGCGCAGGCAGAAAACCCTATTTCTTTCCTTTTTTGTTTCAGGGACCTAAACGACGTCATAAAAATCTGGAAAAATACAGGAGTCATTATTTTGGAAGGAAGAAGACGTAGGAGCGAAGGAATCAAGCAAACGGAGGCCAGAGGGCCAAAAGGGGTGGCCCACGCGGCCACTGTACCTGGCCGCGTGGGGCCCACCAACTTGGCCCTCGGGATCCGCAACCGTTGATCTTTGCTCCACCGCCTTCGTCTTGACCTAAAAACGCCTATAAAAAGGTCCCCGACGTTCTCTGGAAGGAGCGCCGCCATATCACAGAAACACGAAAACGAAGATCTGGAGCTGCAGATTGGAGGGGGAAAACTCTGGTGGGGCGCTGCCGGCGTGGTCTCCATCTTCTCCATCGACATCTCCACCATCTCCATGATGAAGAGGGAGTAGTCCACCTCTGGACTATGGGTTTGTGGAAGTAACTTATGTATCTCTCCTCTCTTGAGCTTCACTAATTAGTACCGTATGAGCTGATGAACATGATTACGGTCATATATGTAATTCCTATGGGTGGATCTTTTTGTGAGTTAATATATGTTGAGATTGCAATGTTTGTTTCAGTTATGAATATAGATGCATATTATGTACCCCATTCTTATCTACTTGTTATGATCAAGCATGTTTATGAGAGCGTGTGTGGGGTGATGTGTGCATTAGTTGGAGTAACGGGGGTTGGCTAGTGCAGTGAACGTGAGAGATAGTCCTGCGATCCACTTGGGTAAGTTTACCCTACTTTGTTGCCTCACTAGGGATAAACAAAAATACCATGCTACAAGGGTTGAGGGTGACCAAGCTTCTTCCTGTGACTAGATCTAGCATGTTCTTATTTTCACTTCATGTCATGATACTTAAAGCTATACTCTGTGTTATCTTAATTATTAAGGTATTATGATTTAGTTCGCATCTTGGTGTAGTATAAGTGACATTAATAACCAAAAGTCTCAACCTAACCCATTTACTTTTGACGCAGGTAAACTACGCACCGGAGATCAAGACTGTTCATTGGGCGTCAAGCTTGTTTTCTGGCGCTGTAGATCAACCTCTTCAAGGGCCATCACTATAACCATTGCCACTATTTGCAGGATAAGGCTTATAATTGTTGGTACCAAAATTATTCCTATAAGCATTATTGTTGAAGTTGTTGTTTTTAATGAAGTTCACATCAACATGCTCTTCTTGAGCAACCAATGAAGCTAAAGGAACATTATTTGGATCAACATGAGATTTACCATTCACAAGCATAGACATAATAACATCAATCTTATCACTCAAAGAAGAGGTTTCTTCAACAGAATTTACCTTCTTACCTTGAGGAGTCCTTTCGGTATGCCACTCAGAATAGTTAATCATCATATCATCAAGAAGCTTTGTTGCAGCACCCAAAGTGATGGACATGAAGGTCCCTCCTGCAGCCGAATCCAACAAGTTCCTCGAAGAAAAATTTAGTCCTGCATAAAAGGTTTGGATGATAATCCAAGCAGTCAGTCCATGGGTGGGACAATTCTTTACCAATGATTTCATTCTTTCCCATGCTTGGGCAACATGTTCATTTTCAAATTGCTTGAAATTCATAATGCTACTTCTCAAGGATATAATCTTAGCAGGAGGATAATATTTTCCAATGAAAGCATCTTTGCATTTAGTCCATGAATCAGTACTATTTCTAGGCAAAGATAGCAACCATTCTTTAGCTCTTCCTCTCAAAGAGAAAGGAAATAATTTCAGTTTAATAGTATCCCCATCCATATCCTTATACTTTTGCTTCTCACAAAGTTCAACAAAATTATTAAGATGGGCAGCGGCATCATCAGTACTAACACCATAAAATTGCTCTTTCATAACAAGATTTAATAGAGCAGATTTAATTTCATAAAAGTCTGCATTAGAAGCAGGTGGAGCAATAGGAGTGCATATGAAATCATTATTATTTGTGCTAGTGAAGTCACACAACTTGGTGTTCTCAGGAGTACTCATTTTAGCAAAAAGAACACTAGGCCGAAATAACAAAATAAAAGCAAGTAACTATTTTTTTTTGTATTTTTGATAATGAGAGCAAACAAGGCAAAATAAAATTAAACTAAGCAAGACAATAACAAAGTAAAGAGATTGGAAGTGAGAGACTCCCTAACAGAAGGCTTGACCTCCCCGGCAACGGGGCCAGAAAATATGCTTGATGTTACGTGAAAGTCACACGTTCGTTGGGAACCCCAAGAGGAAGGTATGATGAGTGCAGCAGCAAGTTTTCCCTCAGTATGAAACCAAGGTTTAATCGAATCAGTAGGAGATCAAAGTCACTTCTGAAGGTTGTTGGTGAAGGAGTGTAGTGCGGCGCAATACCAGGGATTCCGTTGCCAACGTAGAACCTGCACAACACAATCAAGCTACTTTGCCCCAACTTAACAGTGAGGTTGTCCATCTCACCGGCTTGCTGAAAACAAAGGATTAGACGTATAGTGTGGAAAATTATGTTTGTTTGCAGAGAATGAAAAAGAACAATGATTGCAGTAGGTTGTATTTCAGATGTAAAAGAATGGACCGGGGTCCACAGTTCACTAGTGGTGTCTCTCCATAACAAATAACTAACATGTTGGGTAAACAAATTACAGCTGGGCAATTGACAATATTGATAAGTGCATAACATGCATGTGCAAGCTGTGGTGTTTACTATGACATTCATTTGGGAATTACGACAAAGTACACAGACTGCTATCCAGCTTGCATCTGTGCCTAAATAGTCCACCTTCAGGTTAACATCCGTACCCCTTCCGGTATTAAGTTGCAAGCAACAGACAATTGCATTAAGTAAAGTGCATAATGTAAACAACACATTCATCCTTAGACAAAGCATCATTAGGTTACCCCTAGTGGCAACAGCACATCTACAACCTTAGGGGTTGCTGTCACTCCCCCAGATTAAATGGAGACTGAACCCACTATCTAGCATAAATACTCCCTCTTGGAGTCACAAGCATCCACTTGGCCAGAGTATCAACAACCAACGGAGAGCATGCAAGATCATAAATAACATAGACATAATATTCAGTATTCAACTTGACATAGTATTAATATTCATCGGATCCCAGCAAACACAACATGTAGCATTACAATAAGATGATCTTGATCATGATAGGCAGCTCACAAGATCTAAACATAATGACCATCTAGCTACTGCTATGGACCCATAGTCCAATGATGAACTACTCACATATCACTTCAGAGGCAGGCATGGCGATGTAGAGCCCTCCGGTGATGATTCCCCTCTCCGGCAGGGTGCCGGGAAGAGCTTCAGAACCCTCCCGAGTTAGGGTTGATGGCGGTGGCGGCTCTGGAACTTTTCGTGGAATATGACTCGGGTATTTAGGGTTTTCCCAAATAGATGAATATATAGGCGAAGGGGCGGTGTCGGTGGAGGCCCTCACCACGTGGCGGCGCGGCAGGAGGTGGGACTGCGCCACCAGTGAGGGCGGCCCACGGCCCCCTTCGTCTCTCCTTCGGACTCCGTGAACGTGTCAGAAAAATAGGGACTTTGGCTTTTGTTTCGTCCAATTCCGAGAATATTTCCAGAACAACTTTTCTGAAACAAAAAACAGGAGAAAACAGGAACTGGCACTGTGGCATCTTGTTAATAGGTTAGTCCCAGAAAATGCATAAAAGTGATATAAAGTGTATGTAAAACATGTAGCAATTGGCATAATATAAGCATGGAACATCAGAAATTATAGATACGTTGGAGACGTATCATGTACGCGAAGGGGCACTGGCAGAGGTGGGCCAGGGCCTCCTCACCACCTGGCGGCGCGGCAGCAAGGTGGGCCGCGCCACCACATGGTGAGGGCCCATGGTGGCCCACCTTGACCTCTCCTTTTGGCTACCTCCGTCATCTGACAAAATAGGAATTTCGGGATGTTTTCCTCGAATTATTGATCTTCAGAAATATGGTGTCTTGACGGTCCTTTTTCCAGCAGAAATCTGACTCCGGTGATTAATTCTCCAATAATCATCAAACATGCAAAATAGGTAAAATAACATAAGTATCATCTCTAAATATGACATATATCAATGAAATAACAGTAAATTATGATATAAAATAGTGATGCAAAATGGACGTATCATCCATCCGCAAGAAAACGGCATGCGTTGGGTCCTAGTGAGACTGGTAATCTCACCATTGCTGCTTCAGAAAAACCCTCCTCGGCTTCGCATTTAGATGATCTGATTGAGTCGGAGAAGGAAGTCATTGCTGATCCGCGCGCGACGCCGCAGGAAAATCATAACAAGAAAAAATTAAAACTCAGAATGGAGAAGCTATTGATACACTTGAGGTGGAAAAGAATGTGATACATGGCGTTGGGTTTGAAGCTGCAGCAGATTCAGCCCAGGATATGGAGGACGACTCAGAGTTGCAAACAACCGAAGGTGGAGCTAACTCCTCTTCATCAGGATCGGCGGGCCTCCGAGAGGGGTCCGTCCGGGCGCAATGAAAACCCTATCCTTGAACTATCAGGGGGCGGGCAACTCCCCGACAGTTCGATCGTTTTTGGATGCCCAAAGGCGTTATAATCCAGATGTAATGTTTTTGTCCAAAACACATTTAGATGATTACCCGGCTGAGTGTCTGAAAAGAAGGTTGAGTATGGATTTCAAGATAGTAAACCCGAGCAATGGGAGATCAACTTTTTAACACGCCTCTCATGACTTTACCCTTTGTTAATTCTCTATACTTCATATATAATTCTTTAACTTCCATAGAAGTTCTAGCATGTTCTTCCATATCAACAGTTTTTTAGATTTTCGGTTTTTCAAAATTTTATGGATTTTCGGGTATATAAGAAAATAAAACAAGGCAAAAATAAACTAGACAAAAGTAAACTAAACAAAACACAACTAAACATAAATAAACTAAGCACAAATAAACTAGACAAAAGTAAGCTAGACAAGACAAAATAAAATAAAAACAGAGAGACAAGTAAAGTGTACTCCCCAGGTGAACTTATGAGTAGAGCTATGCTCCCCGGCAACGGCGCCAGAAAATAGTCTTGATAACCCACAAGTATAGGGGATCGCAATAGTCTTCGAGGGAAGTAAAACCCAAATTTATTGATTCGACACAAGGGGAGACAAAGAATACTTATAAGCCTTAACAGCGGAGTTGTCAATTCAGCTGCACCTGGAAAAGCACTAGTAACAGGGGTGATGTGAAAGCAACAGTAATATGAGAACAATAGTAATAGTAACACAGTAGCAATAGCAGTAACACGAAGGCAATGGCACCAGAAAATAGTTGATACTACTTCTAATGGCGTACTTGACGGGAAAGCAATGATGATGACAGATGGACCGGGGTTCCCAGCTATCTACACTAGTGGTAACTCTCCAATAACAAGTGTTGGGTGAACAAATTACAGTTGGGCAATTGATAGAATTGAAAAAGCATTAAGACAGAACATCTATTCTATTAATCATATGTAGGCATGTTTTCCATATATAGTCATACGTGCTCGTAATGAGAAACTTGCACAACATCTTTTCTCCTACCAGCCCGTTTGCAGCGGGGCCTCAAGGGAATCTACTGGTAATTAAGGTACTCCTTTTAATAGAGCACCGGAGCAAAGCATTAGCACTTAGTGAAAACATGTGATCCTCATATCTAAACCATCCCCTCCAGTTATCCCAGTTGCTATCACTCTGGGGCCTCGGGTTCCGGACAGAGACATGTGCAAACAACTTGTAGATACAATCTAAGCAATAATTATAGAGCTTAAATCAAAGATCATGCCACTCATACACTAGTGACAAGCATTAAACACAACAAGATTGTGGCAACAATAATTTCACAAACTTATAGATAGACTGATCATAATGTAACAATTCATCGGATCCCAACAAACACAACACCGATTACATCAGATGGATCTCAATCATGTAAGGTAGCTCATCATTGTATTGAAGTACATGGGAGAGAGAGTACCAACTAGCTACAGCTAGAACCCGTAGTCCATGGGGGAACTACTCACGGAGCATGATGGAGGCGGTGGCATCGATGGAAAAGGCTCCGGGGGTCGATCCCCGTCCCGGCAGGGTGCCGGAACAGGACCTTCTGACCCCCGAAACTAGGTTTCGATGGCGGCGGCGCTCCAGAACTTCTTCTGGAATATGATTGATTGATTTAGGGTTTTCGAGGCAGGGGGATTATATAGGCGAAAGGGCGGCGCGAGGGGGTGGCCTAGTCGGCCTCACCACCTGGTGGCGCCACCACCCTCCAGACCGCGCGGGGACACACTAGTACAAAACGACACTATGGCAACGGGCGCAAACTGCTATGGCAACGGAGAAAGCATATGTTGCCCCGCTTCCGATGCTGATGTGAAGCAGCTTATCTAAAATGGTAGTTTTGTCCATTTCCTTTGTTGGTCATATATATTAAAAAAACAGGACAGGCCACCGGTGGTGACCGGTAGCGAAAGCAATCAATTATATCAACAGTACTACATTTTACTGTGCAGTCTTTTGCACAGATTACACATCAAGATTCATATTAGACTATGTCAAATATATATAAAGTACATGCCTCAGAATACACGAGAAAACTGTGGCTCCTCTCGCAAAAAATCCACTACTGGGCTCGCAAAAATCCACCTAGACCATCACGCTTTGCCTCCTCTATCTTGGCTGGCAACAGAAATCGACCTAGGCCATTGCTAGTTGCTGCAGCATCCATGCACACCATTCTTCAAGAGATACTGCGCAGGTAGAGAAAATTTAGAACGAACAGGCATAGATGTATATTTTGAAGAAACAACAAGAACTAGTAACCACAGCAAGATCCAAACTGTACTCCAGAAAATCACGAAGAAACTTCATGTATTCAAAAGGAGAGGAAAGCAATTGAAATTCGATTGCTACTAGATTACACGCAAGCTGTCTCCTCCACAATCTCTACTGAACCGAAATACCCAATCCCCTGAACCAAATCACCACAAACCAACGAGAAAAAACCAAAACTGAACTGCATGTAGAGATGAAGTTTTACCACGCCCGGAGATCTTCCAGGCCGGATGGGCGGCGGCGCCACTGTCGCTGGCTCCGTCTATCCCGACGCCCTTTGCTCATTTGCCGGCTGCTGTTTCTGTTGCTCCTTGCCGTGGAGAATGGTAGCTAGTTCACCTGCAAGGAGAAGTAGGAGGTGGATTTATCTTGGATGCACCAGATCTGAACAATAGAGAGTGGAGGGGCAGAGCACACATGCGGGGATTTGTACTCGATCGTAGGTAGCACACACGGGTACCAACGGCGGACCTCCGCCTTAGCATGTGCGTGCTATCTAGCGCCGCCGCTGATTCAGATCGATTCTGCCGGCCCGCTTGGCTCTCCGTGAAGTCCAGCATCGTCGCTGCTCTCACAACAGCCCCGATACCCTCTTGGAGCGGATCTCGTCGGGGAGCTTCGCCTCGTCGCCGGAGGTGGATGGCGGCGGCCAGATCTGTGAGAGGAGTGGTGGAGAGGGGAGAAGGAGATATGTGGTGTGCGGGGAGAGAGGATAAGGCAGCGTGGGGTGAGATGAGAGAAGGGGAAATGGTGTGCTTTGACTGAGAACTAGGGTTGGGACTATTATACTCACGGGCCCAATGGACTGGACCCACTTAATATTGTAAACGGTTCTAGTTAGACGTCCGTTGCTATAGTGGCTCACATCGCAAACAGACATTAAAAACCTCCGTTTCCAATGGTTATTGGCAACAGTCATTTATTTTGACCATTTCCGATGTGTCGCGATTCGCGAGTGCGGACTCTTATTTTCCGCGCACAGTGTCGTTTTACCGTCGTCTTTTTGCTGCCGTTTCCATAAAGGGGTATCCTATGTGTCGTTCTGTACTAGTGACATGGTGAGGAGGCCGTGGGCCTCCCCCGGGCTTGCCCTTCTGGCTCCGTGTACGTCTCGGGAAAATAGGAGGCTGGGCTTTTGTTTCGTCCAATTCCGAGAATATTTCCAGAACAACTTTTCTGAAACCAAAAACAGCAGAAAACAGGAACTGGCACTGTGGCATCTTGTTAATAGGATTAGTCCCAGAAAATGCATAAAAATGCTATGAAGTGTATATAAAACATGTAGCAATTGGCATAATATCAACAGGGAACATCAGAAATTATAGATACGTTTGAACGTATCAAGCATCCCCAAGCTTAGTTCCTACTCGTCCTCGAGTAGGTAAACGATAAAAACAAAATAATTTCTGAAGTGACATGCTACCAACATAATCTTGATCCAATAATGATGTAAGGCATGTGAGCTGAGATCAAATCATTCAAAGCAAATGTCTATAATTGATATTAAAAAGAGATAATAAAGCAAGTTAGTTAAACAAGCTAAAAGTTTTCATGAATGATTGCTTTAAAGACATGAAACCGTACAAGGTTCATTAAAGATGTTTTAAGTATCCAGTGTAGGAGTTCTATCCTTCAATTCCAAGCATCAAGCAAATTTTCATAACATAGAAGGATTCAGTCAAGTAAACATAAACATGAACGTCATGAATCAACTGTTTCGAAGCCTACTCAACCGGTGAGCGTAAGCATTTGGTATTGGCACCAGGATGTTATGGCTAAGAGAACATTAATGGGGGTTTGGAAGGCCAATGGAAGAAAGTCTCACAAAGCTATAAGTGATCATTAGACAAGAGGAAGTCTTATAATCGAAGCTATGTAAGGAGTAGTGATTGCCATGCAACGGATGCACATAGAGCTATATGTGTATGAAAGCTCTCCAATGGAACTAGTGGGGGTGCATCCAACTTGGTTGCTCATGAAGACCTAGAGCACTTTTGAGGAAGCTCATCATTGGAATATACAACCCAAGTTCTATAGTGTAAATTCCCCACATAGTTATACTAGTAAAACATGAAAACTCTCTCACATGGAGTATAGGTGCTAAACATGAGCACAAATGATGACTATGAATACTGCAGGTGCTGAAACATGAGCACAAGTGTGGATAAAGGATAGTAATGTTGCCCCCTTTTTCTTTATTCTTTTTTTTTTTTTTTTTTTTTTTCTATTTTTTTTCTTTTTCTGTTTCTCTTTTCGATGGCCTCCATGGCTCTTTTCACTTTTAGGGGCAACATTCTAATATGACAACACACTTTTTGGTACAAATAACTCATAATGAACAAAACATGATGTATGAAACTGTATGCCTCTGCCAGTGTAGCAGGATGTGCAATGATCTAGCGTAACATGGGTAAACCACACATCAGCTGTATAGAATCATGCAAAGCAATATATAAATGATAAATGACAACAAGTCATGTAATGTAAATGGAAGTTGCATGGCAATATATCTCGGAACAGCTATGGAAATGCTGTGGTAGGTAGGTATGGTGGCTGTTTTGAGGAAGATGTATGGGCTTATGTGTAGGAGAACAAGAGAAAGTCCTCCCACGGGTTTGGATGTACTGGCGAAGTATGCACAACTCTCAATGTGAGCAGAAGGCAATGCACACACCGAAGAGGCTAGCAAATTTGGATGGTGGAAGTGCCAAAAACCGTAGCTTAACATTAGTCAAAAAGAACTCACAAGCTTATTGCAAACAACTAGCAGGTTCAACATTAAGAGCATGATTAAAATTCACTCCAAGAAGGGCCGTTCACGGCGGCACAAGTACCCCGCTAGATCCCTCGACCTTCAGCACAACTCAGTTATTACGAATACCTTTAGACATGGAAAGCTATCAAGTCCAACTACACCTTCAACAATTTTAGTAGAGTTTGTAGTACGGTACAAGCTTAAAGACAACAATCCACTAATGATTTTAACTTAATTAACCAGCAAGCTTTACCATCTAAATACCTCAAAACGTTTGCAAAGAATCAGGTTATCAAAGTTCAATGATCTACAAGATTATGCAAGTTTTTCATTATACCACTACCACATGCAACATTTTCTGAACCAACACATCAACCAAGCAACTCTCAAACAAATATAAGTGAAGTAAGAGAGTACTTTCTATAAAAGAACTAATAGCTCTGAACAAGAGATACATGAAAACCAAGAGCTAGAAGCTAAACAGTGCGAAAACTGAATACTCAACAATATAAGTGAAGAATAGGAGTATTCAAATGAAAAAGCGGAGCGTGTCTCTCTCCCAAACAAGATAGATAGGATCCGACATTGATATGATCAGAAAATAAAAATAACAAACTAAAAATAAAAGCACACAGACGCTCCAAGAACAGCACATATGATGTGAAAGAATTAAAATATAGTTTCACTAGAGATGACCTGATAAGTTGTTGATGAAGAAGGGGATGCCTTGGGCATCCCCAAGCTTAGACGCTTGAGTCTTCTTGAAATATGCTTGGGTGACCCACGGGGGCATCCCCAAGCTTAGGCTCTTCACTCTTCTTGATCACATTATATCATCCTTCTCTCTTGACCCTTGAAAACTTCGCCACACCAAACTTCTCATAAACTTCATTAGAGGGGTTAGTACTCAAAAACATTAATCCACTTTGGTTCTGTTGTGACACATTGCAAGAACTCAATAAAACATTAGCTACAGCCCTCCACGAGAGCCTTACTTAAAGTCCACAAGAGACAATGCAAAAAACAGAGACAAATCTGTCAAAACAGAACAGCCAGTAAAGATGAATTTTTTCGAGGCACTTCCGTTGCTCAAATCAGAAAACTCGAAACTAATGAAAGATGCGTACATATCTGAGGATCACGCGTAATTTTTTCAGAATTTTTCAATTTTTCTGGAATTATCAGCTCAAAACGTGGACAGCAAAAATCTGTCCCTGCGCAGAAATCCAAATCTAGCATCATCTAATCATTAGAGACTCTTCTTGGCACAACAATTCGAAAAAGTAAAGATACAAAGGAGTTGTTACAGAAGTAAGCAAGCTCCTTGACTCAAAAAGCAAAGAAAAATTTCAGAAATAAAACATGGGTTGTCTCCCAAGAGCGCTTTTCTTTAATGCCTTTTAGCTAGGCTTGATAGTTTTAATGATGCTCTCATGAAAATAGAAAATGAAGCAAAAGGAGCATCAAGAAGCAAATTCAAAACACATTTAAGTCTAACCCACTTCCTATGCATAGGAATCTTGTACACAAATAAATTCACAAAGAACAAAGTGACAAGCATAGGAAGATAAAACAAGAGTAACTTCAAAACTTTCAGCATATAGAGAGGTGTTTTAATACCATGAAAATTTCTACAACCATATTCTCCTCTCTCATAATAATTTTCAGTAGCATCATGAATAAACTCAACAATATAACTATCACATAAAGCATGCTTTTCATGATCTACAAACACATAATTTTTATCAAGCTCAAAAATAGTGGGATTAAAACTTTCAAACCCACTTTTAACATTTTATAACAAGATGATTGATCATCTCAAAAGGTATGGGATCTAGATAAAGTCAAGACCTCTCCAATCCCATTTTCATTAGTAGTACAATTAATATTATCAAGTAACATAGGACCATCATCTAGAGCTTTATCATAAACATTTTCTAAGCAAAACTTTTAGTACCATGCATTTCGATATCAGCCACAAATAAAGGATTATCATAAGATTTATCAAAATAGCATGGATTATCATAATAACAGTAGCATAATTATTCTCACAAGTTTTACTCATAGGAAATATTTCAAGAGAATCCACAGGAACATAACATTCATCCTCCTTTGGTAAGCATGGAGGGCAATCAAATAGTGTAAGAGATAAAGAGTTACTCTCATTAGAAGGTAGGCATGGGTAGCTAATCCATTCTTCCTCCTTTTGTTCATCACTCTCCTCTCTTTTTCATCTAATGAGCTTTCAGCTTCAGCAATTTCTTCTTCCACAGGTTCCTGCAAATTGTGAGTGCATTCTTGTGCATGAATGAGTCTCTCTTTATAATCAATGATATAAGAATTATTGCTGAAATTTTCTAGACAATAATCAAGGATAGAAGAGACATAATCTTTAAGGTCCTTACAAGCAATACAAGTTTCATAATTTTTAGCCATGAAGGATTCTATTTCAGAGCTCCCATAAATAAAACAAATTGTTCTACTTGTTCACTCCAGATAAGCATAGTTATAACAATGATAGCTCATAATTATATCTTCTTTACTAAAGCCACATTGAAATTTAAGATGTTTAGTATCCTGTTCAGAGCAACAATTTATATCATGGCGTTTAAGCAAAATTTCAGCAATTTGATTCAACTTTTTAACACGCCTCTCATGACTTTACCCTTTTTTGATTCTCTATACTTCATATATAATTCTTTAACTTCCATAGAGTTCTAGCATGTTCTTCCATAACAACAGTTTTTTGATTTTCGGTTTTTCAAATTTTTATGGATTTTGGGTATATAAGAAAAATAAAACAAGACAAAAATAAACTAGACAAAAGTAAACTAACAAAACACAACTAAACAGAAATAAACTAAGCACAAATAAACTAGACAAAAGTAAACTAGACAAGACAAAATAAAATAAAAACAGAGAGACAGGTAGAGTGTACTCCCCAGGTGAACTTATGAGTAGAGCTATGCTCCCCGGCAACGGCGCCAGAAAATAGTCTTGATAACCCACAAGTATAGGGGATCGCAACAGTCTTCGAGGGAAGTAAAACCCAAATTTATTGATTCGACACAAGGGGAGACAAAGAATACTTATAAGCCTTAACAACGGAGTTGTCAATTCAGCTGCACCTGGAAAAGCACTAGTAACAGGGGTGATGTGAAAGCAGCAGTAATATGAGAGCAATAGTAACAGTAACACAGCAGCAGTAGCAGTAACACAGAGGCAATGGCACCAGAAAATAGTTGATACTACTTCTAATGGCATATGACAGGAAAGCAATGATGATGACAGATGGACCGGGGTTCCCAGCTATCTACACTAGTGGTAACTCTCCAATAACAAGTGTTGGGTGAACAAATTACAGTTGGGCAATTGATAGAATTGAAATAGCATTAAGACAGAACATCTAGTCTATTAATCATACGTAGGCATGTTTTCCATATATAGTCATACGTGCTCGCAATGAGAAACTTGCACAACATCTTTTGTCCTACCAGCCCGTTTGCAGCGGGGCCTCAAGGGAATCTACTGGTAATTAAGGTACTCCTTTTAATAGAGCACCGGAGCAAAGCATTAGCACTTAGTGAAAACATGTGATCCTCATATCTAAACCATCCCCTCCAGTTATCCCAGTTGCTGTCACTCTGGGGCCTCGGGTTCCGGACAGAGACATGTGCAAACAACTTGTAGATACAATCTAAGCAATAATTATAGAGCTTAAATCTAAGATCATGCCACTCGTGCACTAGTGACAAGCATTAAACACAACAAGATTGCAGCAACAATAACTTCACAAACTTATAGATAGACTGATCATAATGTAACAATTCATCGGATCCCAACAAACACAACACCGATTACATCAGATGGATCTCAATCATGTAAGGCAGCTCATGAGATCATTGTATTGAAGTACATGGGAGAGAGAGTACCAACTAGCTACAGCTAGAACCCGTAGTCCATGGGGGAACTACTCACGGAGCATGATGAGGCGGTGGTGTCGATGGAGAAGGCTCCGGGGGTCGATCCCCGTCCCGGCAGGGTGCCGGAACAGAACCTTCTGACCCCGAAACTAGGTTTCGATGGCGGCGGTGATCCGGAACTCCTTCTGGAATATGATTGATTGATTTAGGGTTTTCGAGGCAGGGGATTATATAGGCGAAAGGGCAGCGCGAGGGGGTGGCTGAGTCGGCCTCACCACCTGGTGGTGCCACCCCCCCCCCTCCAAACCGCGCGGGGACATGGTGAGGAGGCCGTGGGCCTCCCCCGGGCTTGCCCTTCTGGCTCCGTGTACGTCTCGGGAAAATAGGAGGCTGGGCTTTTGTTCGTCCAATTCCGAGAATATTTCCAGAACAACTTTTCTGAAACCAAAAACAGCAGAAAACAGGAACTGGCATTGTGGCATCTTTTTAATAGGTTAGTCCCAGAAAATGCATAAAAATGATATGAAGTGTATATAAAATATGTAGCAATTCGCATAATATCAACATGGAACATCAGAAATTATAGATACGTTTGAGACGTATCAAGGGGTGGAACGATACCACGGTTGTTCTTATCCCAAGAGTTGGTAACACAATTTCGACCTATAAGTCTTTGCAATGTCATTTATAAAATTATATCCAAAATGCTTGCTTGTAGGTTGAAAAGTATATTGACTGATGTGATCTCCCCTATGCAAAGTGTGTTCGTTCCAGGGAGGCTAATCACAGATAATGTTTTGGTGGCCTATGAGAGTATACATTCAATAAAAAATAAAAGGAATGGTGCTACTGGATCTTGTGCTGTCAAGTTGGATATGCACAAAGCCTATGATAGAGTTGAGTGGATTTTTTTAGAGAAGATGATGCGCAATCTTGGCTTTGCGGAGAGGTGGATCTCTATTATGATGGCGTGTGTTTCCTCGGTAAGATATCAAGTCCATTTTAATTCAGAAGAGACAGATATGTTTATTCCGACAATGCAAGAGGGCTTCGTCAAGGGGATCCACTATCACCATATCTTTTCCTGTTATGTGTGGAAGGTCTCTCCAGTTTATTGTTGTACGAAGAAGAAGTTGGTGGTATAGATGGGTTAAGGGTGTGCAGAAATGCACCATCAGTCTCACATCTCCTTTTGGCTGATGATTCCCTGATTCTCATGAAAGCTGACATGACTAATGCAACTGATACTCTCCAACGTATCTATAATTTCTGATGTTCCATGCTTATATTATACCAGTTGCTACATGTTTTATATACACTTTATATCATTTTTATGCATTTTCTGGGACTAACCTATTAACAAGATGCCACAGTGCCAGTTCCCGTTTTCTGCTATTTTTGGTTTCAGAAAAGTTGTTCTGGAAATATTCTCGGAATTGGATGAAACAAAAGCCAAAGTCCCTATTTTTCTGACACGTACACGGAGTCCGAAGGAGAGACGAAGGGAGGCCATGGGCTGTCCTCACCACCTGGTGGCGCGGTCCCACCTCCTGCCGCGCCGCCACGTGGTGAGGAGGCCTCAGGCCTCCACCGACGCCGCCCCTTCGCCTATAAATTGCCTTTCTCGGGAAAACCCTAAGTACCCGAGTCAAAAACCGCGAAAAGTTCCAGAGCCGCCGCCGCCGTCAACCCTAACTCGGGAGGGTTCTGAAGCTCTTCCCGGCACCCTGCCTGAGAGGGGAATCATCACCGGAGGGCTCTACATCGCCATGCCTGCCTCCGGAGTGATGTGTGAGTAGTTCATCTTTGGACTATGGGTCCATAGCAGTAGCTAGATGGTTGTCTTCTCCTCTTGTGCCATCATGTTTAGATATTGTGAGCTGCCTATCATGATCAAGATCATCTTATTGTAATGCTACATATTGTGTTTGCTGGGATCCGATGAATATTAATACTATGTCAAGTTGAATATTGAATATTATGTCTATGTTATTTATGATCTTGCATGCTCTCCGTTGCTTGTTGATACTCTGGCCAAGTGGATGCTTGTGACTCCAAGAGGGAGTATTTATGCTAGATAGTGGGTTCAGTCTCTATTTAATCTGGGGGAGTGACAGCAACCCCTAAGGTTGTGGATGTGCTGTTGCCACTAGGGGTAACCTAATGATGCTTTGTCTAAGGATGAATGTGTTGTTTACATTATGCACTTTACTTAATGCAATTGTCTGTTGCTTGCAACTTACACTAGTACAGAACGACACATCGGAAACGGGCCAAAAACCCCATCGGAAACGGAAAAAGGGTACGTGTCCCTGACCCTGTCACTGATGTGAAGGCTCTCATCGGCAACGGATAGGAAAACCCGTCACCGATGAGGCATGATTTTGGCTACGGTTGCCATCCAGTCTCCGTTACCGATGTATCGGGACATCAGAAATGGAGATTCTGTTTTACTCGTTTGCATTGAGATTTTTTCATAAGCCTACAGCAGCAATACAGTTGCCAATTGACATTCAAAATATCACAGTAAATATCACAGCAGTAGCACAAAGTTGCTAGCAAAACCGTTCATAACGTATATAACAATTGCCACCATTACATAGCATCAAAAGATGAGTTACACATGCTTCGCTAATCCTATCATTCTCATGCCTCCCTAAACTGCAGCTAAGGCTTGCTCCCTAAACACACATCCACAAAATAGCCGGAGAAACTGAAAAAACAGAAACTACACCAAGCTAAATTGCCAAAATCTTCGTACTGAGGCTTGCTCCATCTTGGACGGTGTCACCGAAATATAATAACATCACAGCAACGACGGTTCACGGATATGATCCCACTTTATAAGTAGCACATTTAAAGTTTGTTCGGATCAGCTTTGTGCTTCTGGATAAAAAATACATGGATTGATAGTTAGAGAAGAGCGAAAATATGATGCTACATGACATAGATATAATTTAATGTGAAAAAAGTTTACACCTTTAAGCGCCTATAGCCGTGTGCTTGCAGTTCGATCAAACGATTTGGAGGCATAACTTGAAGGTGATGTTTCCTTCAAGAGCCTCACCATTTCCGATCAAACGATGCCGGACAGCGATCATCCTTTCCATGGAGACCACCACCGGCTCTGGATTTTTTATGCAGTGTCACCGAAATCTAATCTAATACGTCACCGATGTGACATTTCGGCGACACTGTATAAAACACTCTTACTTAAAAAAGTATTTTATGCAGTGTACCAAAACGTCACAATAGCGACGGTGGATATGTATGGTGGAGTTTGAAAGGGAACAGCTTGATATCCCTAAATGTAAATAAGGATTTATGTTAGTTCTGACACTACTAGATAGAACGAACAATTTAATGTGTACTGACCTATGTATATAATTGGAGGACATTATGGCAAAGTTAACAAACACTACTGTCTTGAGTAATGTTTATTGTTTGTTCTGTGTCTCCGATTTTTTTATGCAGTGTCACCGAAATAGACTCATGTTTTCACATGGACTAGTTAGCTAAACTACAACCGGTTGCAAATGCACAATAGGCAAGTTAACTACATCAAGAAATTATCTAGATAGAACTACCGGATGTGAACTGAACTATTATCAACAAGTTAGCTAAACTACAACCGATTGCAAGTGCACAATAGGCAAGTTAACTACGTCAAGAAATTATCTAGATAGAACTACCGGATGTGAACTGAACTACTATCAACAAGTTAGCTAAACTACAACTAGTTGCAAGTGCACAATAGGCAAGTTAACTACATCAAGAAATTATCTAGATAGAACTACCGGATGTGAACTGAACTACAATCAACAAGTTAGCTAAACTACAACTAGTTGCAAGTGCACAATGGGCAAGTTAACTACATCAAGAAATTATCTAGATAGAACTACCGGATGTGAACTGAACTAATATCAACAAGTTAGCTAAACTACAACTAGTTGCTCTAGATCATGTGCACAATGGGCAAGTTAGCTATATCAAAGAGTGGATCTGATACCTTCTTCACGTCGCTGTTGGATCGATCTAGCAGATCCGGAAGTGGTGGAGGCAGAGGAAGCGGACAGAGCGGCGACCTCGCCGTGTTGGGCGAGATGGCAAAGACCTCGCCGTGTCGGGGGCGATGGCGAAGACCTCGACGTGTCGGGGACGATGGCGAAGACCTCGCCGTGTAGGGGGAGATGGCGAAGACCTCGCCGTGATAGCCGTCGTCTGGGCGGAGACGGCGCCGGCGATGGTCGCAACGCCAGGAGCCGCCGCCACGAACAGATCTAGCATACTGGGACAGAGTGAGGAAACGAGTGAGTGTTAGGTTTTGCTCTGTACGCCCATATATATAGGTAAAACATAGGAAACGGTTCTTTAAAATGACCGTTTCCTTTGTGTTTCTTCCACTGAGGTGTGGGACCTACGCGCCCACTCTGTGGAATTTCTACTACTCTACAACAACAACAACAACAACAAAAACAACAACAACAACAACAACAACAACAACAACAACAACAACAACAACAACAACAACAACAACAACAAAGCCTTTTATTCCCAAACAAGTTGGGGTAGGCTAGAGTTGAAACCCATAAGATCTCGAAACCAAGTCATGGTTCTGGCACATGGATAGCTAACTTCCACGCAGCCCTATCCATGGCTAATTCTTTGGTGATATTCCAATCCTTCAGGTCTCTTTTAACCGACTCCTCCCATGTCAAGTTTGGCCTACCACGACCCCTCTTAACATTCTCATCCCGCTTTATCCGTCCGGTATGCAAAGGCGCTTCCGGAGGCCTACGTTCTGTATGACCAAACCATATTAAACGATGTTGGACAACCTTCTCTTCAATCGGTGCTATCCCAACTCTCTCACGTATATCATCATTCCTAACCCGGTCCTTTCTTGTGTGGCCACACATCCTTCTAAACATGCGCATCTCCGCTACACCTAACTGTTGGATATGTCGTCTCTTGGTCGGCCAACATTCTGCGCCATACAACATCGCAGGTCGACTCGTCGTCCTATAGAATTTTCCTTTTAGCTTCTGTGGCACTCTCCTATCACAGAGGACGCCAAAAGCTTGGTGCCACTTCATCCAACCAGCTTTGATTCGATGAGTCACATCTTCATCGATATCACCATCCTTTTGGAGCATAGACCCCAAATATCAGAAGGTGTCTTTCAAATCACTTATAGGATAATATTTTCCTAATCTCTACTATATGGAGAAAACCACTTATAGGATACTTAAATTAATATTAGTGAGTACTACATTACATACGCAGTACATATTAATAATAAAGTAAATTACAGATGGAGAACTTATAGAACTACTAGCTACTTCTTATTTTTCTTGCGCCCTGCTTCCGCGCAATCCTCCTCCTTCTCCGTCGCCGGGGTTCCCTTCTTCGGGACCGGCGCCTCCGCCTCGTCCTCCTCCTCCTTCTCACGGCCTCGCTTGTTGGGGGCCATTGGAGGTGGTGGCGGCAGCATATCAGAGGCGGTGGCTGCGGCTTTCTTCTCCGTCGCCGGGATTCCCTTCTTCGGGACCGGCGCCTCCGCCTCGTCCTCCTCATCGTCCTCCTCCTCCTCCTTCTCCTCTTCGGTTGACTCCTCATCAAAATCAACCTTCGGTGGGCCCATCATCAAGGTGGGATCATGGAAGTTGGTGTATTCGTCGTCGCTCGACTCCGGCGTCGGTCCTTCAACGGACTCGCCGCTGACGGGGGGACTGTCCCGCGGTGACTCAATGTGCTCCTGTGTGTCGTTGCTGCGAGGCATCTTCGCTAATCAGTAGGAGGGAGCGAGCGAGCGAGAGAGAGCAGATTCTGTGGCATCTTGAGCTAGCAAGGATTGGGGTTTTTAAGGAGTAGTGGGCGGTGCCACTACGCCATGGCATTTACTCGCCTCGCTTCGAATTCCAAGAAGCTTGAACGCGACCACATTGGAAACGGACATATCGAAATGACCGTTACCGTAGAACCACATATCGGAAACGGAGGCGCATTGGGAACCGTTGCCAATAATATGGGTAACGGGTTTATACTTTCTCCGTTACCTATGTTGACGGGCCAGCCGCGGCCCAGGTCATGTTTGTACGCACCGGCCGCGCGGAAAGCGCGATTCTCTGTCGCCTAACGCCTGCCGTTTCCATAGAGGGGTATCCGATGTGTCGTTATGTACTAGTGTTAATACCGGAAGGGGTACAGATGTTAATCTGAAGGTGGACTATTTAGACACAGATGCATGCTGGATAGCGGTCTGTGTACCATGTTGTAATGCCCAAATGAATCTCATAGTAGACACCACAGCTTGCACATGCATGTTATGCACTTTTCAATATTGTCAATTACCCAGCTATAATTTGTTTACCCAACATGTTAGTTATTTATTATGGAGAGACACCACTAGTGAACTGTGGACCCTGGTCCCTTCTTTTACATCTGAAATACAACCTACTGCAATCATTGTTCTTTTTCATTCTCTGCAAACAAACATCATTTTCCACACCACACTTTTAATCCTTTGTTTTTAGCAAGCCGGTGAGATTGACAACCTCACTGTTAAGTTGGGGCAAAGTAATTTGATTGTCTTGTGTGCAGGTTCCACGTTGGCACCGGAATCCCTGGTGTTGCGCTGCAGTGCACTCCTTCACCAACAACCTTCAGAAGTGGACTTTAATCTCCTACTGGTCCGATTAAACCTTGGTTTCATACTGAGGGAAAACTTGCTGCTGCACTCATCATACCTTCCTATTGGGGTTCCCAACGAACGTGTGACTTTCACGTCATCAGCAACTTCCTTACAACAAGTTCTGGATACTTACTGTGCTAACTCGGGATAGTTGGTGAGTTTGCCTAAATCGAGTATTTTCTTTTCTCCTAACACTAATGCACTTATTCGAGCAGAAATATGTGAGGCCCTACATATTGATACGGAAGCTTTATCGGATAAATATCTTGGATTGCCGGCACTTGTGGGAGTGGATAGGAGTGATTGCTTTCAGCATTTTATCGAAAAAATTATTCAGCGTATCAATGGCTGGAAGGAAAAACATCTATCTATTGGGGGGAAGGAGATTCTTCTCAAGGCGGTTGCACAAGCTATTCCTGTTTACGCTATGGCTGTCTTCTTGATCCCAATGGGAGTTTGTAAGGGGATGATGGATGCAATTGCCAAATTCTGGTGGGGTGATGACGATAATAGTAACAAGATGCACTAGTACACTTGGTGGAAATTGTGCTATCCTAAAAATGAAGGAGGTATGGGGTTCAGGGATTTTCATTCATTTAATCTGGCTATGTTAGCAAAACAAGGATGGAGACTGATTAATGAGGCGGAATCTCTTTGTGCACGTGTTCTACGGGCGAAGTACTACCCTCAAAGTGATATTATGAAAGCTGGCCCCAAGGCTGGTTCTTCTTTTACTTGGCAGGGCATCCTCGCAGGTCTATCAACCCTGAAGCGTGGATGTATTTGGAGAGTGGGAAACGGTGAGCTTATTAATATCTAGCAAGATCCAAGGATTCCCTCTAGTGCGGATAGGAAGGTGATCACACCTAGGAGAAATACATCGTACACTAAGGTATGTGAATTGTTTGATCCCGTGACAGGTGGGTGGTCTGAATCTCGTCTTCGTGAGGTATTCTTCACAATTGATGTCACCAGAATTTTACAAATCCCAATTAATCAACACGGGTTCGATGATTTTCTTGCCTGGACAGGTACCAAACATGGGAGATATTCAGTTCGGTCCGGGTATCATCTACAATGGAGACACCAATTTGGTGCTTCGGATAACCAGCTTGCTTTACCTGGTAGCTCAGCCATCAACCCGGTTTGGAAAACATTGTGGAAGCTCAACTGTCCTGGCAAAGTGAAGATATTCATTTGGCGTGCTCTTCATGGAATTATTCCTCTTAAGTGCATCCTAGCTAATCGCCATATTGGCACCTCTTCTGAGTGCCCGATCTGCCATTCTCATCCTGAAGATGTTCGACACTTATTGTTTCAATGTCAAACAGCTAAGGACATTTGGCATTCGCTGGGCTTATCTGCTATCATCGAGGAGGCTATCCAATTCGACATTGCTGGCTCGGCCATATTGGAAGCACTCCTCCGAAGACATGAAACCTCTCTACCGGGTATAGCCAATATAAATCTGAAGGAAACTATCTCCACAACCTGCTGGTACTTGTGGTGGATCAGAAGGAGACGCACTCACCAAGAATCTGTCCTGCCTATTTCCCGCTGTAAAATTTCGATTTTATCCATGGTTTCTAATTATGCAGCAGCAGCTAAACCCTTGGTGCCCAGGAGTGAAGCTAGATGGACAAGACCGGAGCCACGTCAACTGAAGCTAAACGTGGATGCATCATTTCATGTGGACTCTTTGTCAGGATCGGTTGGAGCTATTCTCCGTGATTATAAAGGGCAGTTTACTGCTGCTAGCTGTAGTTTTCTCCCGAATATTGCTAATGTGGCTATGGCGGAAGCTGTAGCTATGAGAGAGGGGTTGGCGTTAGCCCACAGGATGGGATGCAATTCAATTATAGCTGAATCAGACTCTGTTGAAACAATTGATGCGTGCTCTGGATCCGAGACATGGTGGAATGAGACGGCTGCTATCTATGCGAATATCGTTGATCTAGCATCTGAAATCGGATGTGTCAAGTACAAACATATCTTCAGAGAAGCAAACATGGTGGCACATGAGTTAGCTAGGGAGTGTTTTATTGATAAATCTATATGTATTTGGGATGATGATCCCCCTAGCTTTATCTTGAGTAGCTTCATAAACGATGTAACTATGAATGTTTGAAGGCCGTAAGTTTCAGACACACTCTTTCCCTAACCAGGGTACCGAAAGGGACTGGCAGAGTTTTAATGAGGCGGCTTGCTGACCTAATATATGTGGTGGAAAAAAAACATGTGCGAAAAGGTTGCGAATTCTACCCACCTTACAGTTTTTACAATTTGTAGAGAACAATATAACTGACCTAGTTTACAAAACCAGCCCAAAAACCACATATTGCCCCACATCCGCCTCTAGCAAACACATAACCACCCTATTCATCCGTCGCGAGGGCTATCACAGCTCGAAGGAGACGCCTTGAAGAAGACAGTGACACGTCCGTTGCCGCCGCCCCCTCGATGGAGTTTAGGTTGTCACCCCAAGATCATAGGACCACTCGTGTTGGTCAGGATGGAAACGGCACAACCATTCTAACCAGGAGAATGACGTCCAAAGGCACCACCACCTTCGGCACTCAGCGAAATCCGTGCAAGGCTTTCACCGGAGATCAATAGTTTTTTCTATTATATCTATGTAGTATTATAGTTGTCAACTATTTTTTCTACAAGGTTGGTCAAAATTAACATTGATTGACTATAGAAAAATATACGTCTTGTTTTGAGATATGGAGGTAATAGCATCAATGGTTTCAATAAGTGGAAAACCAGCCAGCAGATAGAAGTGAGATTAAATATAAAACAATAGGCCGAAATTATGCTTAACAACTGATATATAAGGAAAATTAATGCAAGAACAAATAAAAACTAGGAATGAGCTGAAACAATAAACTTTAAAATTTAAAGGGATATTTGCAAGTATACGGCAACCCAAAAATCAAATAATTAGGAACATTCATGAAGTATCCACATGGTTCATCAATAAGGCATTCGTTTTAAAGTTCCTGGTGACCTTTGTTGCATCCTCTCTGAATAGCTTCTCTTAAGGTTCATAGAAGATGCGAGATTTGACTATCAACTCAAGCATCGCCATGCAGTGCGGATCTCCAGGCAAATTGCCGAGGAAAAGGATCTAATGGCCAAACCTCAAGCAATCAAGATCCGTTATGAAATCCTAAACTCGTTTGACTCTGAAAATTTCGTAGCAGCTTTTAACAGATCATGAGTCCAATGTGTCTCTGTTCAGACTTGTTTGTCAAAAGAATCATACTCTGATAGTTTCTCCCCGACAAAAAAAAACGCAACTGCCAACTGTATCTAGAAAAAAAAGGCAGTACTGTCTCTGACGAGTATTAATTCTGGATTGTGACAACATCAAAAGTGTCCAGAGGAACACGCATGGGAGAAAGGCACAAGTGTGCAGCCACATACACTACAAGGCTATACTCTGTGCAAACTTGTGATGAGTGGGCAAGCACTGTCAGTTCTACATACAACAAACTGAAGTCCTGTGTTTCAAAGAAAATATTTGTCTGAAACAATCGGCAGACAAATAAAACGTCAAGTAGCCGAGCAGTTTATGGACAATTTAAAAATGACAGAATTTTCGCAAGTAGCGATCTGTAAGAGAAAAGGCTTACGTTACTAAGATATGTCCTTAACTAATTATCTACACAAGCAGCTTAAGCAATCACTTCTGACTGAAGCAGGGCACCCAATGATGTCCTCTTATTACTTGCTCATCTTCAGAGGATATACACATAACTTCAGGTCCTCCTCCATCTGGTAAATTTGAGCCTTACGAAACAGAGAAGTTGGGGAATGCGTCCAAGCTGTTTGCTAGCAAGCCACTAAGGCCTAAACTGTCAGTTCCATTAAAAAGCCTAGAGCAAAATGCTGCAAGCTCTGGCCCACCGGTGGATTCAGGCTGAAAGCGAGCAGGTAACCGTACATAAGAATTCAGCAGCCAGAAGAGAGAGAATAACAAATGATCTCAAAGATATCAACATTTCTTCGAAGCCCTGACCAGTACCATTGAGACATCTGGTTTCACATTATCATTATTATTGCCAAAGCCTGGTATCTGCGGTCTTGGTTCCTCTTTCCTACCTTCATTGCCGCAATGCTGCAGAAAGAAAAGGTGATAAGCAACAGCTACGTGTTTAGAAGACAGAACATTAGAAGAGTAAGGGAATATCAGCTACCTGGTCGCCATCGGTATCAGATTCAGGGATTGCGCCCAGTATAGATGAGGTAATAGCACTGCTGTTGCTAGGGCCTAAAGTGACTTGCTTCTTGGAAGGAAATGCATGACAAGTTTCTTCAGCGTCCCAAACGGATGGATTTGACGCCTTTGGTTGGTAAGTTGTTTGCTGTTTAGCAATCAAAGAGGCAATAGCAGCATCAAATGAGTCGCACGTAGCAGGAAGCTGCTGAAAAATCGAGTTGCTTTGTGAAGGCAGTTGTTTGTTGTCTTGAGAGGGTACAGCTTCTGATAACAATGCTCCAAAACTGATATTGGATATGCAGTCAATCCACGAAAGTGGTGTCACTTTGCTTTGGTTATCCTAATTTCAGAACAACAAAGAAAATTAGGTCCCAAGTACAAATTGACATCATTGTTGCAAGAAACAAGTAAAATTGCATACTCACCAGCACATTCTGTTCTGTATTAGACTCAACGGATGGTCTGGCAAAATTGGCTGGAAACTTGCTCAAATTAGCCATTTGTTTCTGTTCACTGGAAAAAGTATCTGAAGGCTTATCGCCAATAGTCTTTTCTTCAGAGTGTGCAGATGGTCTGGCAAAATTAGTTCGAAACTCGCTCAAATTAACCAGTTGTTTCTGTTTACTGGCAAAAGGATCTGAATGCTTATCGCAAATAGTCTTTTCTGCAGAGCAGGCAGATGGTCTGACAAAATTAGTTGAAAACTCGCTCAAATTAGCCATTTGTTTCTGTTCACTGTAAAAAGGATCCAAAGGCTTATCGCCAATAGTCTTTTCTGCAGAGTGTGCTGATGCCAAAGATGTCACACTACTTTGCTGCTTCAAATTAGGTTCAAACCATCCATACCTAAAGCAAGAAGAAATGATAATTAGCTGACAATTTGCAAGTTGGATTGTCTTCAGGAAAATATTTCATTGAGTTTCATAACATGCTACTTTACTTGACCGACTCCAAAACTGAAACATCATTGTTAATGTATTATATATTTATATGTATGTTGTTAATATCATGATCATAAGAAAGGACACATTTATATATGGGTGCAAACTCGCATTGAAAGTAACGTTTTGTGCGTGAGAGATTAAACCTTAATCGAAATGTTGAAGGGCTGCCCACAGCAACATAAACATCACCAGCCGTGCAAGAATCCTTAAGAGTCCATTTTTCACTGCCAACTATGCTATCCAGTTTAGCATTGTAAGGGAAGAGCATGAGGTCGCCTTTTGCGCAACTAGAACGTCCCCATTTTGTGTTCAGATGTTGCACAATTGAGGACATCTTCTTTCGAGGAGCCAAAGTCAACTCCAGGTAAGGGTTGTGATTCTCCTGTTACATTAAGTGGTGTAATAAGCCATACGAATGGAAGAAAGGTAAACTTGATAGAACATTGTATGTAGTATTTATATGAATCTTTTGCAAGAAACTGATATAATCACCTGCTGTAGGACATTTTGAATCGCCTCGTCTATTGGGAAAAACTGAAGCTTCATCTTTCCAGAATGATTTGGTGGCTGAGCCAACAGGTTTGTCGAATTGCTAAATGGCGCTACCATAAAGCTGGTCCTCCTAAATGGAATCTTGGTGGCAATAATCTTACTGCCAGCATATGACTGAGCATCTGCGCTTATGCATTTTTCCACAACATTGCCTGCAAAGTAGTATCTTATTTGAGGATACTGTTACTCATGGAAATCCAGACATATGGCTAAGCACCAGACAGAGACATATCGTTCTTTTAGTTGATTTTAGCTACTAGCGAGCACTTAGTTTCCTACTACGAAAGTTGATTTTAGCTGCAATGAGATTCAGTACAAATGCGATACAAAAGGAAATAGGACAACAAGACATCACCTGCCGATTTCTTAGAATATTTGCCTGGCTTCAAGCCAAGCATCTTATTACCAGGTTTGTCCTTTGCATCTGTATCAGTTGGTTTACCACGCTGCTGAGGAGCTTTCATGATTTTTCTGATATTCAGCAGCAGTAGCTGTCAGGTTCGTTGTTGGTCTTTCCCTAGAAAACCTGCAGTTAAATAAATTGGGCAACCAGTTACCAAATCTACTTGTAGAATTGAGCTTCTAACAAATCATTTCAATTTGAGAAGGGTGATTACATGATCCGCCACAAGTTCTTCATTAAAAATGATGTACAACTCAAATCAGAAATTTAGCACGTAATATGAGAAGCTATATAGAAGCAGTGGCGGAGCTTCAAAAAAAATTGGGGGGGCGAAACACACACAAAAAAAAACACTGCAACAATAGACTTGAGACAAATTTATATTGATACTGGCCATCCATGGGCGCTACCACTGATAATTCTCTCGCAGCAATTCAATCAACTACTGAACAGAAAAATTGGACAAATCTGCAACTCAAACAACAAAAAATCACCACTAGGAATTTGGGACTGCTGGTGGATCAGGTATTCAGGTTGTGCTTGTACAGCCGCGTACTCAACTGGAACAAGAAAATCCTAGGCTTCCTAGCTAGATACCATTTACCAAGAATCAAAGTGGTAAAGAAGAGATCCAGCTGCATGGATCGACCGGTGGAGCCGCTGGGTCGCTGCTGCTCAGCTGCTGGCCGCCGGCCGCCAGGTCAGGGCGACGCCGCTTGGACCGTTGGACGGGTCGCAGATCGCCGCCAGTGCTCCTGGTCACCGGATGCCAGGTCGGAGCAGTCCGTTGGGTCGGAAATTGCCACAATCCAGGTCGGTGAGCAAAGTGGGTGGATGGAGGCGCCGGCCGGAAGGGCGACGGGGGGATGCAGGCCGTCGTTCGCCAATTCGCCTCTCGCCAGTTCGGCTGTGCTAGATGCTCTTTCCTTTTCTCTTCCTAGAAGTTGCCGAGGACCAGTCAGTGGGCCGTATGTCTGCGGACGTGGGGGGCCGAGTGCTCTCATTTGCCCGGTTCATAGCTGACTACTAGGTGATTACAAAAAATATCGTCTTGGGCTGGGGGGGCGGCAGCCCCCCCTGACCTCAACATAGCTCCGCCGGTGTATAGAAGTGCTAGGAAGTAAGGGCGTTTTAGTTCGATTTAACAAGAATCATGTCCATTGCAGGAAGCAAGTAGGACATTCGTGCTTGATTTTAACAAGAACCCTGTCCGTTACAGGAGTCAAGCACGTTTTACCGTGATTTGAGCAAGAATTCTGTTCATTGCATTTGCAACAGATACATGAGGCGATCTCTCTATTTACAGCATCAAAGGATTAATATACTTGTTCTAGTTCTAAATACACATATTTGAGGTCACCATTCAACGAGTTCAAATTTTACTGGCGACAACCGCTAGGCAACTGATCCCTAATTGCGATGGCTACAAACCCAGCGGCGGCGGTGGGATCTCTCCCGCGAAATCCGTACCCCTCGCAATTGCAAATTACAGCATAACAAACACTAGGAAAGAGTTTATGTAGTTGGTCAACAGAATACGCTGGTAACAAAAACTGTACACGCAGAGGGCTTTTTTCCCCCAAATCGACCGCGGATTCGAGAGCCGAACCCTAACCCCGCGAATTCGACTCCGCGCCTAAGCATTTCAGAACCCATCACGACCACACGAATCGTGCCCTACCCAACCACGCACACCAGCGCTAGCGAGCGGACGGAGGGAGGCGTACCTGGGCGAGATCGAAACCCTAGATCTCGGGCGCGCGAGGCCGCGAAACCCTAGCTCCCCTCCCGGGACGAATCCGGCGCCGACGAGCCGGCTCCGGGCGGGGCGACGGGGCCGAGCGCCGCGCGGAGGGCGAGCGGCGTGTGGGCGGAGGAGGGTCGAGGGTCCGGGCGGGGTCGACGAGCTCCTCGGCGTGAAGCGGAGGAGCGGAGCGCGCGCGGAGGAGGGAAGAGGAAGACGAGACCACGAAAATTTTCGGGAGAAATTTGCCGCCTACGAGAGAGAGAGAAGCTTTTCGTGCGGTATTAGAATACCGTACTTTTTTATAGGGTAATTAGAATACAGTACTTTTTTTTTACTCACGGAGCCGTACTGGGCTACTGGGCTTTGTAATGTTAGAGCCTTCTGGTCTTAGAAATGCCGGAACCGTTTCCGACGGCAGGCCCACGGAGACACCGGCCTATTAGAAGGGCTTACCCATGACGACACCATCGTCCGTCCGAACACACCCGACGCTTCTTCCTTCAGCTCTGCTTGTCCTCCGCCTCTGCTCCGGGGAGAGGTTCCACTTTCTCGAGGCTGCATTCCGGTCAACTTCCAGATGGAGGCGGCGCGTGAAGAGGGGAAGAAGGGGACACCGGAGGAAGGGGCGGAGGCGGAGGTGCACCAGGCGTTCCGGCGCTCCGCCAACGCGCTCTCGCAGCTGTACGCGCACTCCGTCGCCGGCCAGAGGGCCTCCTTCCTCGCCGGCGAGCGCCGTGCCATGGTGCGTAGACTCAACCCCCCATCCATCCATCGTTCTTGCACATCCGATGATCGGTTGGTTGGCTGGTGCGTTTGTGTGAAGGGTTCTTGGTCCTCCTGGCCGGGTTCTTGGTCCGTGACGTCAGTGGCGAATTACGCACGCGGGGATTCGGAGGGTGATCCGTTCTTGCCTGCCTCTAGTTGTTTGGAGTTCCCGGTGGTCTGGGATTGGGTGTTTGGCATTTCTTGCTGAATCTAGTCGAGAATTCTTGGTGAGGTGGTATGATTTTGGGGGGTTCTTGCCTGAAGTATGTCACCTGTTCGTGGAAATTCGGTGTGCAGCGAGAGATCGACTAACGGTAACAGATACTGCACGTCTTGGCACCTCTTCGAAGATGGCGATTTGCTGTTGTGCGACAGCATTGCAGCTCAAGGGGATGGAGGCAGTGGAGGATTACCAGCTACGAAAAGTAACCTGTGTTGTATCAACATCGCCAACCGACTCTGCCTTTCGGTGATCTCTATGCTAAGAATTGTTTCTTTGGTTCTAGCCGGATTCCTGGGTCCCGGTTAATGGCAAATTACTGGTTGGTTAGGATGGAGAAATTTTCTTAATTTAGTCGAGAATTCTTGGTAGGTGGTGGAATTTGGTACCTGCTTCTTGGGCGAATCATGCCCCAGCTGTTTGTGGAAATTCGTCGCGTCGCAAGAAAACAAGATGACGAAAAATGCACTTCTTGGTGGTTTGGAAAGATCGTGTGCTAGTGCAACACCATTGGAACTGAAGGTGTGGTCATGCAGAGCGTTGAGTTGGAACTTAGCACTGAGTATTGCCATGGCCAAACTTTGCATGGTGCTCTCCATGCTATGAGCCTATGAAGAGGCACTTTGGTTGTGGATGTCAAACGACGCAATGTTTCGTTTGATGTTGTGGAGTGTTTGGGAAATATTGTCGTAATGTTGCTTTCGGATTGGGATAATAGTGCAGAGAACAAAGTTGCCGAATTGTGTGTGCCTGGCATGAAAGAATGAAGGGTTTGTGGTTCTTAGCATATGCAATTCGGTTTTCGATATAGTGTTCAGAGTAGTAACTCATGCCTACCTATGTCAGAGTGCCATGTAAGTCCTATGTATAAACTGTTGAAATCATCATTTTGTATCCTTAGTTGTATCCACGCATATGTTTGCTTCAACTGATTTCAATTACGTCTTGGTGTTTTGGCAGGAGGGCGTATATCAGTGGATATCCAGTCAGAATGAAGAAGCATCGGTGTCTGCTGCTGATGTACTCGATTACGTGCAGGTCTTATGAACAACTTGTCTCCGCTAAATTTCGTGATTTTTTGAACTCTGTTTCACATATTATGTCAATGTCTTGTGTCCAACTCCTATCGAAACCGGGGACTGAGGTGCTTAGCTTTAGAGAATTTCCATCACTTGTGGGTTCAAAGTAAGATATACAAATATCAAAAAGTCTATGATGGTTTGTTTATTGTAAATGGTAAAGCTGCTAGTACAAAAACTGGCATCAACCTGCCTGAGGCTTGGTTCAAAAGTGATGTTTCCCGTTCTCTTTTCTTTGTAGCTCTTTCTTTTGTTATGTCAGTATCTGACCCAAGTCCTTGATGCCTCGTAATTTTTGGAACTATGTTTCACATATTCTATCAATGTCTTGTGTCCAACTCATATCATACATTCAAACCCGGGGACTGATGTGCGTAGCTTTGGAGAATTTCCATCTCTTATTTGTTTAAAGTACTCCCTCCGTCCAGGTTTATAAGTCACTCGTGTATCTCTAGGTTGTGAATTTAACCAAAATCATTATATTGGTCAAATTCACAACCTAGAGATACGCGAGTGACTTATAAACCTAGACGGAGGGAGTAAGATATATAAATATCACAAAAATCAATGATTTGTCTGCTGAAATGTTAAAGCTGCTGGTACAGAATGAGATCGAGCGCAGAGGCGGCATGACAGGGTCTTCTCCTCAGCATCCAAGCCCACAGCCAGCAAACGGTTCTCCTTCTGCAGACGTCCAAGCTAGCACCTTCTCATTCGGCAATGTAGCGGCTGCACTTGACTCTCAGCAGTGGCAAACTGATCAAGCAGGAACTGCAGGCACCCCAGAGGCTCTCCCAAGCCCTTCGCAGCAAAGCATCCATCCGTGTCATCTGGTTCAGTATTCGGGATATGGCCCCGTCGACTCACCACCGAGCAACCACAGTCCCCCAAACCAGGAGTCCGTGCAAGGCGATTCCTCCGAGTACTCTTCGGATATGGAGCATGATTCTCCTTGCAGTTGCTAACCAGGTGAATGGTGCTAACTTTGCTTGTCTAGTTCGTTTGGAACCTAGGATATCAGACCATTATTTGCTGGGGAATCCCATGGTGCTTCCCCTCCAGGACATGCCGGCCTTCAGTTGCGTGCCGACGTGCGAAGCTCAGCTGCGATTGCGATGTGACAATTCTCTCCGCTCTCCTGGAACCTTGTAAATGACAGAGGTAAACTAAGCGTCGCGGTCCCTGCTGTTGAACCCGGACTGAGCTTACCTGCTGTCCATGTTACTGATTGGAAGATAGGATCAGGGGAACCGTCTCGGCATAATTGTTGTGCTTACCAGATAACCATTCTCTGGTTAACAGGGATCAATTTTGTTGTGGTGTTGCATATTAGTTACTGATATGTTTTGTGTGCATCTGTAAAAGATGCATTGGCTCAGAAATTGAGAGCACATTGTTTCATTCTTCTGTAATTTTTTGTTGTTTGAATGTTTCAACCTTGTAAATAAATACACAAGTGGAGTCTTATATGCTTGCTTTACCAGAAATTCTTGTCATGTTTTGTCTGGATTCTGTTGACATGTGGTCATACAACGAAGTGGTTGGCCTTGACGCATGTAGAACGTAGATTGAACTCTGGGGGCCTTTTAACATCGCAAGAAAAATACTAACAGGCAGATTCAGTTGGAAGCTCCTGGGATAAGCATGTATCTTACATGACGAAAAATGATACGTCTTCATTTACCATAGTGTACATCTTTCGTTTACAGGAATACAAGTTACAGCACAAGCAGTTCAATATGCTTGAACATCTAACAGTCAGATTAAAAGTTAAATCACACCTCTCCGTATGACCAGGAACAACTAATATACATCAGTTTTAAATAACATCATGGGGGCAGAGAGCAAGGGATTAGCATCCTGCTCGCTGACCATGCAGCAACTGCTCACGCCAACTGTCAAGTGTCGCCCGGTGTCAGCTTGAAATATGGCACTTGTCAGCAAGGAAGCGGGCAGCCGAGTTCGTTAGCCGCTGCGGTGAGGAAAGCGAGCGTCATGCCGGTGGCCTGACGGTTGTGGGCTTCCCACTCTATGCATCTCTCGACATCCGCTTGCCAGTTGGTCATACTTGCTGCCGCGCACCTGTAGCTTGGGCTCTGGATGCCGTTCCGTTGCTCTCCTTGAACAATCTTGGTGGAATTTATCGGTCCGCTGTTCAGGATGTCACGAAGGACGGACATGCTGAGCGCCCGCACATGCGCGCTGGGGTGGGAGAGACAGCGGATGGTAGGTGATAGACGGCACTGCAAGTCACATTTGAGTTATCATTTTGAACGGTGACTATGTTTCTTATGAACAGGTGTGAGAGATCCGAGGAGAGGACATACCTTCAGCAGATTCGAGAGGCCATCAGCAACTGCTACGCCTGGATCTCCCCATTCAACAATGAGATGAATAGCTCTGGCGGTTACTTCTAGAAGCTGTCCATGTTTAATCGCGGGACGAATGGAGTCAGCAGATGCAACATTTTAGAACAAGGAAATAAATGAATGCTTCTAAGTACAACAGGTTATGTGTTACACGCTATTTCTTGAAGAAAATTTGTGAAGGATGTTACCTCTAATTGAGGCAATGTACAAGCTTCACCATCAACAAGCATCCCATCCGTGGCACGAAGCAAAAGGTCTGAAGCACTAGCAAGAATTATCAATGCTTCTGGGGTATCGTGGTTCCTCATAAGCTCAGCTAACAGTTTCACTATTCGCTGGTTGACTCTCCACATCTTCTGACCTTGCTCGTCATCTCGAGCAATCCAGGGCTGCAAGTCTTTCTCAGCCTGCATACACGAGTCCATTAATATGACAGGAAATAGGACGCATGTAATGAAGGCAATTAACCCAACGTTTATTCCCAACGTGAGAAAATGAAAAAAGAAACGAAGCAAAAAATCTAAAAAATATATAATGATGCCCAAATGCTTGAATACGGCAGCAAAGTCTTTACCTGCAGGACAATAGCAGTTGAAGCCTTGGCTGGTGAGGCTGACACAACATCACAAAGCGCATCTACAACCTATACGTTAAAAGATGTCAGATGTACAGCTAATAAGAATGCTACCAAAACAAGAATATCTCCGTAGCATTATTGTGTTATGACTATAGCCATATGTGTAATCCTACCTTTCTCCAACCCTGATGAGCTGATGTACTTTCTGCAGACATCTGTGTTTCGGGAGATGCAATAAGCTTATGCCACAGCAACGACACAACAGAGAAGCATAGTTCCTGTTTTTCTGACATCACAGATCTTAGGAGAGTTTGAGAACCTCGATAACCCCCATTCCTATCCATGGTAAGGAAGTTTGCCAAATCAGATGCTTCCACCTGTAAAGTTTCAATAACTTTCCCAGATGTACTTGCAATGTTACCATTTCGCCTAGCCTCTTCTGCGCATTTCATGAGTGGTCTTGAAAAACCATTTTTCTTGTGTGAGGTTGAAGTATTCTTCTTTTCCAAGTTGCCATAATCCGATGAGGCGATGTTGCTTTCCTCAATGTGGAGTTGATCATCTTTCTTTACTGCTGTAAGGTTCAGGTGAGCTTCCAAAGGCTCAGCTTTGTTCACGATGGATGACACAGTCTTACCATGCAAGTCGATCAAATGGTAAAGCGATGATGACCTGGTAGAAATCTCAGCATCCCACTTGCATCGCTTCAGTGAAGATAGTGCATTTAGGCATGGCCTCGACCGACGAAATAACTCAGAAACATGAGCAGCAACCATTGCTGCTGCAACTATCTCATTTGAACTATAGCTCCAGGAGGTACCGACTGATGATGGCTTCAAGGAGAAAAGAGCTTCCAGGATGCCAAGAATTCTACGAGTATGGAGAATCGCTGAGCTAACGCTATTGTGTAGCTCATTACTGATACCATTGGCTTTTCCAGGCATCATAATCTTTATAGAGTCTTTTATCTTTGAATTTGTTCCGTTCTTGCAAAGGAGAGGGAACAGCTGAAGCTCACAAGACAAAGCACAAACAGCAGCCAGCACATACGAGTCAAAAGTACCAACAGGCCCTTGTTTCTTCTTGATCTATTTCTTCCATTGGTTAAGCTTGAGTCCTCGGTGGCCTCCTCAGAAGAATGGTTACCACTGCCCGTTGGTCTTTTGCTGCCTCCTGGCAAAGCTTGATGACTGACGGAGACAGTTAATACTACAAACAACAACCGGGAAGCAAGGTTCATTGAGGCACATGATTCAACAAAGAGTGAATGTATCATCGTACGGAGTTCAGCAACAGCAAGGCTCTTAGATGGACTTCTTGGTTTTTTGGATGGTTCAGAGGTTTCCGAAGGGAAAGTTCTTCTGAGTATAGCTTCAACCGTTGCCACAAATATTCTCATAAGGCATGCTTCAGATGGACTTCCACGAGGTAGATATTCAAATACTTTCAACAGTGGCAAGTATAGGCTCCATGATAGAGTGGGTGGCTGAAGCGGAGCAGCTACAACAATTTCGGGCAAATCAACTGCTGATGAATTCAGAGGTAACAAACCATAGGCAGCTTCCCAGATGGTACATATTCTCCACTCAACATCAGGACCATGAGCGCACAGCAAGGAAGCAATCCCTTGAGCAGTTGCATCAATAGTGGTTTCAGATGCAGGAACCTCCAGCTGTGGATAATTCAAGGTGCAAGCAGGTCAATAGGTGAACGCTGTAATTAAAATGTGGATTCCCACATGGAAAGGTGATAAAGACGATAGAGGAATTTGCAATTTCAGTGAGAATGTTTTAACAGTTTAACAGAATTATCTTATTTGATGATAGAACAAGGTAGATCACAAGATAAGTCAATAAAGAATTGGTATAAGCAAGTGTACAAAAAAGACCAAATGTTGCAATTTTCTACTCAATATGGAGGTTAAATATTCCCTCTGATCCAAGAAATAAGGCCTATAATTTATTCAAAAGTCAACATTTTCTAATTGAACACTTTTATAGAAAACAATATGACATCTAGAATAAAAATTAATATCAATAGATCCATCATAAAATATATATTTATAGTGCATTTATTCAATATGGTAGGTGTTGATATTTTCTTCTATATATCGGTCAAAATTAGTAAGCTTTGACTTTTGACCAAACTCATATGCCTTATTTTTTGGAACTGAGGTAGTACATCCATTATCATCTGTCTGCTGTAATGTTTTTTCTCATCTAGGGTAGTAATTAATTTGCAATTAACAATGATAATAAGGTGTCCTCAAGAGGCTAACTGTGCTTTCAGTCATTAACTGACTGAAGGGAAAACGAGCACCGAAACGATAATTACCAAGATGCAGAAACTACTGCATACCTGTCTTTTGTATGATGATACATAGCCACCCAGTGGTTCATGATGCACCTCAACTCCTTCGGCATGTCTTAGCGGAGGAAAAAGCAACGTTGGTTGGGATAGTATACGAAAAAGCAAGGCAGCGGCCGTATCAGCGGCCATACCAGCTCTCATAGACATTGCAGTTCCAATCGCACGCAAGAAATGAAGATGCAGCCAATTTTTCGGAAGCTGGACAGAAAAATGAAGTTGTCAAAAATAATAAAGGTGCACAACCTTAAACATGTGGATATGGAAATTTTGAGTCGTGAGGTATGATGGTTAATACGCTAATAGCACTGAAACAAAAGCCTGAGTACAATATGTTGTTATACCCTCATGCCAGTAGCATAATCTTCGGCTGCTCGAAGGAGTTCAACAAGCTGTACTGCTGCATCAAGTGCATCTGGAGCCCATGACGGAGGTGCTTCAAGAAGACCAAAAAGCAACCTTTGTGTAGCACTTGGAGTAGCAATTGCATAGTATCTATACAGAAGAATAACACGTTCAGAATAATTTTGACAGCAGACTTGGTATAACAATGTATAGAAGCTTATACCTATGAAACAAGCGAGCGTAGGGTTCAAGAGGGGGCAGCCCTGCCACCAAATGCTCATCCAAGGGCGTTGTTGGTGGAGGTAGCAAAAGCGCAGGAACAGCTGCCGCAGTTAAGCTTGCAGTCTCGTAACGACCTACTTCCTCGTCACAGACACTTAAAATAACTCCAGCTCCATTGGCAACAGCCCATCTAGGGGTGGATGGCATAAGTTGTGGGTGCTTACCAGCTCCCCGGCTGTAAGCTAAATCACAAAGACGTATTATCAGACATGTTCTTATTCAAAGAAAATGTTATCAGACATTTGTGCTGATAATAACTTTAAGCCATGTGCACTGAATTCCAACATGATAGTAACAGACTGGTAACAGACTGGATGTGAATATCATAGTATTTTTCTAGCAAATCATACGTTTAAGAATTTAACAACGTAAGCATGTGCTCTTGGAAAAACAATCGTGCAAATGTAACATGACTATAAAGCATAGTCCTTAGTGAGTATACAGCAAAAGGACTAACACTGCATTATTCACTAGCAGCTGCCTATAGTAAGGTACCCAAAAAAATAGATTGGTAAGTTACCAACCAGTTGTTGGAGGCTTCAGTTCTCCACCGGCTGCGTATTTTCCCATGACTCCACCACACCTGATGCATTTCAAATGAAGCAGAGAGTAATCAGCTAATATTACCAATGAAAGACTATCATAGCAAAGTGGCAAACGTTTTAAACAGGAACTTCATATATACGAACAAATTCACAAAAAAAATTCATAAATACCAACAAGCTGAAAATCGTTAACATGTCCTATTCATGGACAGCTTATGCTCCCATTAGCATTTGATTAGCATACACTCCCATTATATATACTGGAAAAATGCTTCAGTTTTGACTTGATTACGAGTGACTTCCCTTACTCCTGAGTTCCATCAAATATTATCCTATTTATCAGTCTGTTGCATCTGCGATACTGTTTTACTCGCATAATTATATTTTTCTCCGTGTTCTTCCATCCAACTTGGCCACTTACCATTGTATTCCTTATTCATATAAGTAACATAGGTCACATTGCATAAAAAAAAGTAAAAGGAAATTCTAGTCAACGGAGAAAAAGTACGAATATTATAACTCACCATCTAAAATAGTCACTTCTAATGCCCAAAGGAGCGGTTAGCAAAATGTCTGTGATCCAAGGAGATAATGGCCTCAATGGCTTCCGTTCAGGTTCATTTCCTGGAGAGCAATTAGCTTTCTCCTGTGAGGAATAACTTGTTGTGGCCTGGTCAGCAGTGTTGTTACATTCTGCAACTTTGAAGATTGGCCTATTGTAGTGAGTTAGAACTCTAAGAATTTCTCCACAGGCCAAAGCCCACTGCTCTGAATACTCCTTCTGCAGCCAAAAATGCACTCTATGAGCAACAACACTTCACCCAGCATCAAGCAAGAGAATCTAAGATAATCAGGATAGTAAGGGTCTCACCTCAGAACTTTGGGTAAATAAAGAGATGAAGGAATTGAACGGGTAACCATGCCTGTCATAACTCAGTGTCCCATCTATGATGCGTGAGAGAATTGGATGTACAACTGCATGACCATGCTCGGGGTGATGGAGAACAAAAGTTGCTGGTAATGTACAAAGGAAGTGTGTCAATTTCTTTCTTGCATGTACTGTAACATGTAGCTATCATAAGTTCATGCATTACCTAATACTTCATCTACCAAGCGTTTTTCTTTCGATGGATAGCAACTTTGGATGAGCTGCACACAAGCAAAAAAAAAAGTATAAAGTTAACAGACTTGATATAGATTTTACCACAGAAAGTACTGAACTATGCTAGGAGATACAGTACCTGAGCTACATCCTCAGGGAATTGCTCACTGTCAGATGTGAACTGACCAAAGTACTCAACATAGGCCAGAATTTGTGCCTTCAAACAGAGAACGCAACAGTAAGTGTCTCGTTCACATCAGGTGTCTCCAAAGTTATAGCGTATATAACGTAACTCAACTATCAGTATGGTACCTGTTTCTGCTGCGCATCATGTGGCGGGGGCCAGAAGAGTGAGGAGAACTGGAGCCCGTCAATCCACTTCCCATTTGACGTTGACATACCTAGTAGAAGACCCTGCTCAAGAAACTAAAGAGAAACTCTCAGAAATAAAATAGAAAACCTGCTCCAGTTAGCAAAAGAGCATCTGTAACGTACAACATGCTGAAATCGCATCAGTTTATCCATCTATTCCATGTTATATTCTTTTTATAAGCTACTTTCCTCGGAACCACAAAACCTCAGCAGAGACGCAACTTCGTCTATCAGTTGAGGGTTGTTTCTTGGACTCAAGGGTTGTTGTGTGCAAAATGGATGTGTTCGTTATGATAGATACACAACAGAAGCATCAAATTCTTACCTAGAAGATGAGTAACCATTCTCATCTGACAAAAAAAAGAAAGAAAAAAGGTATGTCTTCTTTCTCAGACACACATCGAATTGTGATGTTTCTATTAAAAGAAGAACACAGACATGGCACAAAAGATAAACAGCTAACCAAATCAGAGCAAAAAACTCTGAACTAACCTAAAAACAGAAAGAAGAAGGAAGATGAGAGAGAAAACAATAGCCTACAACATATTCTGTCAGGGAAGGTTGGCATTCCCAGGTAGCTGTCCACAAGTTCATACAAATTTGAACATAACAATACACATCCACATACATGAGAGGGGGGCAGGGGGCTAGTACCATGACTGCTAACTAAAATTTGGGCAAAAGTGATATCGGTGGTTCGCTTGCCCTACCATGCTGTTTCTATTACCGATATCTCACATATAATTCACGAAATTTGATTAGACACCTCCACGCTAAATATAGCAACTAGACAGACAGATGCAAAAATAAGTCCGTTTCAAATATGTAGCTACCGCAAGTTGAACAGCATCAAAACACAAAGCATGAGGTTGGAGTTTAATTCTGCACACCAGAAAATTGAAAAGCAAAACGCAGACATACAAGTTCAGCCGATTATTTTGAGATTTCTGCTTGCGAGAGCTGTGAATTGGATTCCAGAAGCCACGTCGGTTCACTAGATTTAGACTATACCACAACATAACCAAGCCAAGGAAACAGAATAGCTCAAGTAGGGGAAGTGAAAATTACAAGTTAACATAGAACTATCTTCATCACAAAGGATTTTCTAGTAACTAACTCTGCTCTTATTGCTTCCACACCGAATATTTATATGCCGAAATGACCCCAAAAAAATCTCTAGTCCAGCTCAAATCCACACTTACTCGCATAACAGCCGAAATTGTCCAACAATTCGCAGGAACAATCGTCCATCCACCGTTGATCTACTCGAGAGTACCAAAAAAAAACTGCCGCACAATCAGCTCAGCATCGCCGCCAAACACGAACGTATCCACTAGCACTATCACCAAAACCTCATCCTAGGAAGCTTACCCTCGAATCTACCGGCTCCAGGAGTTAGAGACCAAAAATCAAGGCTAAAAATCAACAGATACAGCGCATAATTAAACCAAAAAAAATGCTCGGGGAAATTCAGGGTAGCAGAGGTGAGAGCTGGGAGCTATACCTAGGCTGGGCGCGCTTAATCCGGAGCTCCGGCGGCGAATCAGCGGCGCCGACGAGGGGAAAACGCGGCGAGGCGAGGGGAAGGCGAAGGTAAGGAGAGAGAAACTTCGACGGGCGAGGAGAGGCGAGAAAAAGATTTTTTCCGTAATGGGGGGGGGGGGGGGGGGGTGCTGTGTGTAGTATACTACTAGTATTGCCTTGTTATTCCACTCGCTGCACAGCAGGTGGGGCCCACGCGGCAGAGGATCTCTCAATGACACGTGGGCTGGGAGATACGGGCCCGCCGGTCAGGGACAGGTGGGTGCATAGAGATACTCTTATTCGCGCGTGCGCGGCTGGGGGCTCGCCCCCTGGCTCTGCTGACATGGCGCCTGATATTTTCGTGGGGGAGGATGGCATGGATGCCATGGATGACCCCCATGCCATCCGTCGCGCATATTCGCATGCCACATGGATCATTCGCCATGTTGATCCACAACTATGAGGAAATTTCGAAATGACTTTCACATTTGGTGCTTGGTGCAATTGTTCTTTTTTTTTTTGCTAAATCAAAATTATGAGATGCTTTTCACGTGTATTACTCGCCCAGATGATGAAGATTGTTGAGAAAAGACAATTCTTATGCGTTTTAGGCTCCTCGCCGAGTTTTGACATGATTCGTGGATCGAGTTCCTCATAGCGCATGAGGGTTCTAAACTCTCTTTGTTAATGGTGGCTTTTAGGTCATTTTTAATTAAAAATTCGTGGAAACCCTCTCAACCCCTTTTCATTATTTGGAAAAAAAGACCAAAAGTTGGCAAATCGATACAACTACCACCATCCACTTAGATGATGGGATCTTTTTATGTTTTACCTTGATATGCAAGCATAAGCAAAAAAAACTTAATACAAGAAAGGTGTGCTTGAAATTTCTCTATTTAGACTAAAGAATAATTGTAATTTCATAGTTTTTTATGTTGAACCTAGAGAAAATATGTGAGATGGAAGCTTTTTGTACATACCAATAGGATGTAATATACATATAGTGCTATTTGTAAGAATAAACATATCAGCATCCCCAATAGAATTGCGTTCACTTTTATGCTTGTCATTCCTTACTATACCGTCTTTCATGCTAGCTATTTCTTTGATAATAGGGCCATACCTTACTTTGGCATGTGTAGTTAGGGCTTATTTGATTTGTAGGATTCGAGAGAAAATGTTGGGACATAAAAGATGGACGTTTGCAATGCAATATTCATTCAAACCACAAAGGTTGTCCTTGCACCAAAATTATATTAGGTTTAAGTGGACGATTTTCTCTTGAAATCCAGATAAATTGTTAGGCAAAGATCCCATACATACTCCCACGTATGAAAAAAATACTAAGGTTGTCGTCGTAAAAAATGCTATGATGATCATGATTGTAAATTTGTGTCTTGTCCTAAAAATCCAATGAAAATCAAGGACTTTAAAATTCATGAATGAGATCGTTTAGTTGTGAATTTTTTTCAAGAGTTTGAGGTGAGCCTTCGATTTCGGATAAAATCTTTGCGAATGATTCTTAGCAACACATTATATGGTTCACAATCATACAAAACAAACAAACCTGTCGTGGGGATGACCCCCGGATGGTCAAAGCAGCACAAAGATCATTCAATGTAAAATCAGATACCAATCGGCCAACTCGCTGGGCCGGACGATGAACGCTAGCCGGCTCCCACCCGCGCACTCCTAGCCAGATTCCGCCTGCCAGCGGGCAGCCAGACTCTACCTAGCTCGTCGTGATCAGCAAGACAGCAAGAGCAGGAGACAGACCGCTAGTCCTCGGTTATCCGCAGCTCCCCATACTGACAAGACATCCCGACAAGACCAGTGAATACCCAGGATTCCCGGCCGGCTGGCCGTCTACCCCTAGTTGGCATGGGCAAAAGGGGCTCGGCCTGCATCCCTACGCCCCCAACGGTTTCTAGGCAGCAGGGTGACAAAGTGAGAGCTCTCCTATTGGTCGAGACCGTCCGGCCGTGAGGAGCACACCAGCCGTCGCGAGGATCCGCAGGGTTTAAGGAGACAACACCGGCGTTGTGACGGACTAGATAGATGTGACTGACATGATCGACTGAGTAGACCAGACGGTCGGTCCTATATAAGGTCGTCTGGGCACCCAAGTAGAGGGTAACCCACACTTGATCTCTTCCACCCCCATAGCAAAGTAGAACTAGCTCAACTCCACCATGGAGAGCTTCCCGAACAGCTCGAGGAGCACCATTAATTGTACTGTGCCCACTGATAGTAGAGAGATCATGGAGGAGTAGGGGGTTTTACCTCCACCACGAGGGCCCCGAACCTGGATACATCGTGTCTTAGTGCCTCGGCACAATCTCGCATACGGATGTCGACACTGCAGTACGCTGCTCCCACTCCTCTACTCAAGCTACCCCATGTAGCACTTCCGTGCAACATACCACGTCACAAGCCATGTATGTAAAATTCATAAGATTTATCCCTCTTTTATAGAGAACTGCAATCCTAATCAAAATCATTTAAAAATCGGCTGAGCCAAAGTGGCCCTAACTGGTAGTCAAACACGTCTCCTAAATTAGGACCAAGGAAGTGATACTGATGTAATTTTAGCGTTACCCAAGGACCTACCAGCAAAATCAGTGCACTAATCAGAACCATCGCTACTTAAGGAACGACAACACAAAAGCACGACTGATTAGACCGCCTTCCGTCGCCCGTCGGATACCATCGGACGGCCACGGCGAGATGCGTGCCCTGATTTTTACCCGGCGGGTGAGGTCAGCCGGTCGGCACGCTGGACGGCCGGGGATGACCGATGGCGTCGCTGGACGGTGGTGCCATTTCCATAGTTTAATCATTCGTCCACTATCATTCGTCGCGTCCGCATCGGACGGCTCTGAGACGGACACGCGTCCCAGCATAAGGTTGACCCGCCGGGAGAGCGAGCACGTCACGAGGAAGGATTGGACCGTGTGGCCGCCGGCCGGTGCATGGTTCCGGTGAAAGCTGCTAGTCTATGAGAGTGTGAGCCAGCTGGAGGCAAACACGTGAAAAAGAAATAAAAATAATATTGCTGGCTTTTGGCTTGGAACACGTCAAATGATACATGCTAGCTAGTACTACGACAAGTGTCCTTCCAGCTCGACTGGAGTGGAGTGAAGTGAAGCGAAGATAGGTGTGCACGTGCAATGGAACTATGGCAGCATGGGAGTTTCTTGGAAGCGAAGATAGGTTGCCGGTTGGTTGAACCCTCCGCCGCTCCACGCGCGTCCGCCTCAGCGCCACACCCTCTTAAACCTCCTCCTCCATCCCTCGAAGCCTCCCTCTCGCCACATCGTCAGATCTCGTATCCGCCACACCCCACTGTTAAGTTCATCCGCGACGTCGCCTTCTCTATCGTGGATTCGCGCGGCGACGTTGCCGCTGCCCCTCGTCCATGCCACCGCGACGCGTGCGCGCGGAGGAGATAGATACGACGCCGAGCTAGCTGGGCCAAGCAAACGATCTCGTCGCAATCGAGGCAAAAAAACTATCTCAGCCAAGGAAACGATCTTCTCGCGACAAGTATCTCAGCCAAGCAAACGATCTCCTCCCCGCCAAACTATCTTCTTTATTGGCCAAGCAAAACTATCTCCACATGGTGCGCTGCGGTTGCAAGTGGTGGTGGTGGGTGGCGAGATCGATCGAGCCAATGGCGGAGCGGCAAAGGATATTTATCACAACTCCCTGAGACGCCGGGCCCGCGCGTCAGCCCATGCCATGGACGGGGTGAGAGACGCTTCTCGGAAGCAGGCCGCGGGCTTCCGCTGTTTTGGAAGCTACGGCAGGAGATTATCATGGATTTTTTTTTGTCCTTCTTGCGAGGAGATTATATTATGGAAAGTTGATGTGACATGAAAAACAAAAACGAAGTCAACTGCGAGAGAGGAGGGAATACCTGGACGCTTTGTGCACCGGAGTACCGCATGCTTTGCCAAAAGTGGCGATCGAGCACTAGCTAGCTTGCTAGGCTAAAGCCATGGATGGTGGATCACCGGTTGAGTAAACTAAGTAAAAGTGGTACTTTGCTGGCAACTCATCCAACATTTATTAAGAAACTAGCACATTGCCCACGGGGTGATATCATAGAATATTTTTAGGCCACAAAGAATTTCAATACTCAAAATCAGTTTTTCGTGAAAGTTCTTCCGCGTTCCAAAAAAAATTGGTGTTCGAAATGTTGCATGTGTGTCCTCAAAAAAAAATGTTGCATGTGTGTTGGTGGTTCCTTTTCTATATATGTCGGCTTCCGGTGTCAGTCGGTTCGGTTCTTCCATGTTCCATAAAAATTGGTGTTCAAAATGTTGACTCGTCAGTTCCTCTAAAAAAGGAAGAACCAAAAAATCCCCATGAACAAATGGTTTGGTCGTTTTTGATTTTAACTGAACACAACAGACACACAATGACATCATGGCTGCAAAGAAAAATGCATCACCTCCGTTGTTCTTCATTAACAAAAGAACCAGATCACTGTAATTAGGAGAATTCGGTTCCATATATGCATTAGTGTACTTACAAATGGACACTGTGAACCACACACATGACCCGACACACTGTTGACTGAATACCAGTCCCAAAACATGTAATGGAATGGAATGGCCTCTCAGCATCATGCTACATCTCTTCCCCTACAGAAAAACAACACACTAAGGCCTTCCACAGCGTGGTCGATGCCCACAACTGCAAAATGTTGCCACGTCGGCTGTGATGCCCTACGAAATATTTTGGGCACCGATCTCACAGCGTGGTCGATGCCTGGAAAATAAAGTGGGACCATACACGTATTAGAAAACTCGGATGGAAGCAGCGCCAAAGATCCTGGTTCAGTTGATTACGCTAACGTGTGCTGCTGGTAGTTGAACTGAGAGATGATTCCTGTACGAAAATGATTATTCTATGCCATGGAGAAACCAGGCATCGGAGCAGCAAGGTGCTCCGGTTCCCTCAAAAATTCTTGTGGCACCGCCTGTGCAATGGAGGGCATCGGTGCCGGATCCCTCAAAATTGGTTTGGGCACCGGTAAAAGGCAACGCTGTGGAAGGCCTAATATGTCTACAAAGCATCCAACTGAAATGAACTTTATTGACCCCGTGCGGCGCTGCCGGCCGCACCGGGCGGCTCCCCTCCCTCCCGGCCAGCCTTCCCCCACCTCGCGCCACTCCCTCCCGCCGCCGCCGCCGGCACCGTCGCTGGGCAAAGTCCCAGCGGCGCGGCGGCGGCGGGATCTCGTCCTCGCGTCTCCTCTTATGGCGGCGGTGGCTGGGGTGTTCGGGCGGCGGCGGCGGCCTGCCTACTGACCTCCGGCGGTGTTGGTGCTGTGGCGGCGGCCGGGGAACTCCGGTGATGGATCTGCGGGCGGCGGGGCGGCTAGAGACGTTACGATCTAGGGTTTCCCGGATCGGCGGCGTTTGCCCTCCTCGTCGTCAGCCGGGAGGTCACGCGGAGATCATCCGGGTTCTACTTCACATCACGAGGACGCCTGGGGTGGAGGCCCTGGGTACAGTGGTGGTGGGCATCTTCTCCGTCGAAGGTGCTCGGCTAGGCTGGATGTTTTGGATCTTGGATCCTACATCTAGTACCGGCGGCGAGTTCGGAGGCGCGGCTGCCGGTGAAAGCTGGCCTTTTGGCGGGCGATGGCGACGTCTCGACGTCGTTACCTTGGTGAAGGCATCGTCCTAGCAGTCCACGTCTTCTCGCTCGCAATGCTCCGGGGGAAACCCTAAGATCTACGGATCGGACGATGGCGGCGCTGTGATGTCGTGTTCCCTCTTGGGGGCATCGTCTGTGGAGCGGCGCCGGATGTCGATGTCGGTGTGTCTCGGCGGCGTGGCGCTGCGGGGTCTCGACTTCGGGTTGTTGGACTCGCGCATGGTGGCGCTGTCTGGCATCGTGGCGATGCCGACGGCAGACCGGTTTTGCAAGGTCATGGTGTTGATCCTTTCTAAAGATGGGTTCGTGGAAGACGGCGGCAGTGACTAAAGCGTACATATCGGTGTGCGTTGAGTGTTTAGCTGAACTGGGTTTTAGATGATGTGCGTTGGTGTTAGTCACCCCCATCATAGTGGTAGCGACCCTTGTTGTCGACAGGTTGATTTCAGTTTTGTGCTCAACATTGTACTCTGTAACTCTAGTTGGAATTAATAAGTGCGTATGGCTATATGCATCACTCGATGCAGAGGCCGGGGAATCGCACCCTCCTTTTCTAAAAAAAAATCTATATTTCATTTTAGATTGGACAGTGACAAAACTTACCCAAAAAAATTAAAAGGCCACATCCAAATACATGCCTTTTTTGTGCATACCAAGTTACCAACCACTTGCACAATCAAATTGGAAAATATGTGTTTATATTAAATATTAAACGATTGAAAGAAATGATCTGAGAATGATAGGAGATGTATGCCTGTATTATATTTGTCACACCATATATTTAGAGAACATATCTAAAATTTAGCTATGGAGCTGCATGAAAGTTGCTTAGGAAATACACACTCTCGCCTTGATAATAAAAATACTAACAATGTTTTTAAATTCAAAACATACTTACACTACAGGAACTAATTTGCTCACCTGATATATATGTCAATTGGGTACCAATATAATTTAGTCGCAGAGCATCATAAACCTTTTTTTTTTTACAAACAGGGCATCATAAACCTAGTCTTGAGGACTCGCCTAAAGTTGAAGTATCGCAGATTTTTAACACACAGTTGACAACATCATAATCCTACATCCACTACAACTAATAACTTTATCGGACCCCATTTATACAAAGTAAACTTTAACACATATATGCTCTTAAGTTAGCTTGATATGATATAGCAAGGAACACTGTACAATTTTTCTTACCTCAACATGGATTAAGTACTGATCATCCAGAATTGTTGCTGAAGCAAATACAAATCAGTGGCATGAAGAACACTTTTTTTTTTGCGTGTGTTTTTTTCCCTGGAAACAAAAATGAACACTGTAACAATACTTTGTTAATGAAAAGTAACAAAACATGCACATCTGAAATCTCTAAGTGCATATTGCATGCAACTGACAGATTCTGATACATGAAATGGAAAATTGCATCTGAACAACACTGGAATCTTTTACCAAAAAGAAGCTAGGACCTGCTCCTTTCCTCAATGTAACGTGAGGGCGTGAGGCAGGAAAGGGGATTAGGCACATGAGTTCAACTCTTCCGTGATGTCTTCTGCACACATGCTGAGACTCGAATTTGCACTCTCAAAGTTCAGTTCGCGAAAGCCTGGAGATGCAGAAGTTAGATGCACTGCTATAGCATCATTTTCACTAATAAATCGGTACATACATATTTGATAACCAGGAATCAAGAAAAATTATAGGTTAAAGAAAAAGATAATTATTGGAGTTGATTAGATTACTGACCCATAGCCTGCTGCACCAGAAAAGCACCTCTCTCCATGGAGACATCCTCATATATGACCTTGCCCTTGACATCCGCCGTCTCCTCCAGCAAGCGACCTCTTGATCCAAGCATTGCCATCAATGAAGCTGTTAACAAGGGCCTCAAGCTCAGCATATGGCTCGATCCCCTCTATGTCAGTACCGCACATCGCGCAGTCCTTTTTTTTGCCATAACATCGCGCAGTCCTTGAAGCACGATATGCATGCCCTGCAACTGCAAAGGTCCATCGGGTCAGTGTTAGATGTAATACATTATATGGTACGGATATGGTATAGTATACCAATCAGTACCGTATACGTTCTGTACAACCACGCTGGGGGTTATTCCCAGCCCTATATGAACACGCAACACGAACCCTACGGGGCAATCGTTTCCGCCAAGTTTGATATGGTATCAGAGCGGGTTTCTTCCTGATCTAGCTGCCGTTGCCGCCGCCGCTGCAGTTCATCTGCCGCCGCCGCCGTGATCTACAACCCTACGCCGCCGCCGCCGCTGCTGTCTCCTCCAGGACGCCGCCGCCGCCGCAAAGACCTACAGCCTACATCCGATACAAAGTCGCCGCCGCCGCAACTAGCCGCCGCCGCGCCCAAAACCCTACAGACAACACAACGCCGCTGCCGCATCTAGCCGCAGCCGCCCAAAGCCCTTTACACTCATGGCGTCTTCGACAACAACGTCCCTGGCCGCGCAGCTTGGAGCGCCGCCCGCCCAGCCATTGACGCGAGAAAATGCTCTCGTCTGGAAAGCTCTCGTGATCCCTGCTCTTCGTGGTGCCAGAGTTCTGAATCTCGTCAAAGGCCTTGAACCTGCTCCTGAAGAAGAGATTGAAGTGGAAGACAAGAACGGCAAGAAGGTCAAGATTGAAAACGAGGCATATGTCATCTGGATCATGCATGATCAACAGGTTCTAAGGTATCTTCTGAGTGCTGTATCACCTGATATATTAGTTCATGTGCTTGGTCTTGATACTGCTGCTGAGGTATGGAAAGCTCTGGAAGAGCTCACAATGACACAATCACGCTCTCGCACGCAGCAGCTTCGTTCTGCACTAGTTGAAACAAAGAAAGGTGATCTTGATGCTGAAAAATATTTTGCTAAGATGAAAACTATAGCCTCTGAACTTGCTGCTGCTGGAAAACCTCTTGATGATGATGAACTGATTTGGTCTATCCTTCATGGTCTTGGAGATTCCTACAATACTTTGAAAACTGCTATCCGTGCCAATCCCTCTACCACCTTAACAGATTTGTTCAGCCAACTTCAGGCTTTTGATCAGCTTCTCAAGGTGGAAGATGGGGATGTGTTTGCCTCGTCAGTCAATGCAGCAAAACGTGGCACTGCTCCTCCATCACGTGGTAGTGGAGGTGGACGTTCAGACTATAGAGAGCAATACAATGACAGGTGTGGCTGTTCTGCTGATCGTTATGATGATAGACGCAGTCGCTATGATGGTGGGCGACGTGATGGACGCGGCAACTATGATCTCCGTGATGATGGCCGCCGGGATGATGGTGGTCGTCGCAATGATGTGCAACGTGATGATGGAGGCAAACGCCGTGATAACCGTGACAGCCGACGCAAATATGGAGGTCGTCGTGAGCGTGTTGATCGTGCTCCCACACCTTATGTAAACGTCACATGTCAGGTTTGCAAAATTCATGGCCACTCCGCTGCAGAGTATTGGTGGCGTTATCAGAAGGATGGTTCTGACAGTGATGATGATCAAGATGACAAGGCTGCACACATGGTAGCCTATGGAGTCGATACAAACTGGTACCCTGACACTGGAGCAACTGATCATGTCACAGGAGAATTGAGCAAGCTGGATATGCATGAGAAGTACAAGGGGCGTGACCGTGTCTACACAGCTAATGGCAATGGTATGAAAATCAGTCATATTGGTCATTCTACTTTGTGCACCCCTTCTAGTTCTTTGCATCTTAATAACATCCTTCATATTCCTAGTGCATCCAAAAATCTTTTATCTGTCCACAAACTTACACGTGACAAATGATATCTTTCTTGAATTTCACCCTGATTTCTTTTTGATCAAGGATCAGTTCACAAGAAGGGTGCGGTTTAAAGGTCCATGCCGTGGTGATCTCTACCCACTTGTGCCCTTCTCCACCGACTCCTCCAAGCAAGCCTTCGTCACAATAAAACCATCGTCTTCTACATGGCATCGTCGCTTAGGGCATCCTTCTTCGTTTGTGGTGCAACAAATCCTTAGGAAGAATAAAATTTCATATACTCCTGAAACAACTCCATACATTTGTGATTCTTGTCAGTTAGCCAAAAGTCATCAGTTGCCCTATCCTATTTCTACGAGTGTTTCCACTACTCCTTTGGAGCAAGTGTTCTCCGATGTGTGGGGTCCTGCACCTGCCTCTGTTGGCAAACATTTATATTATGTAAACTTTATTGATGACTTTAGTAAGTTTACATGGATCTATTTGCTCAAGAATCGTTCTGAAGTTTATCAAGTGTTCTCCGATGTGTGGGGTCCTGCACCTGCCTCATGCGCGCTTGCTTTGGGCGCTCCGGCGACCTGGCGGCCACGCCCGCGAGCTGATTCCCCATTCTAGTCACAGCGCCCCACGACCTCTCTGTTATCCCGTGCTACCCCTGGATATGGAGATGCAAGCAGCGCGACAGTGCTACGAAGGGCGCGGGGAGGTGCTGCCACTGGCGATGTGAGATGCTACTGGTGGGAGTAGCCGGTGATGCTACCAGCCAAGGGTCGAAGATGCTGCAAGGGTGGTGCGAGCATTTGGCCGATTATTTTGCTACGACGGTTATTCTATTTTGCATTATTACAAGGAAATTTTTGCTACCATCGATTCTTTGTTTTGCATAATTGGAAATTTGTGCTACCATCGATTCTTGGTTTTGCATAATTGGAAGGTGATTTTTTTGCTACCACAGGTGTTTCGTTCTGCATCTTTAGACGGAAATTTTGCTACATTGATTCTTTGTTTTGCATAATTGGAGGTGATTTTTGCTACCACATATGTTTCGTTTTGCATAATTAAAAGGAAAATTTTGCTACCATCGATTCTTTTTTCTGCATCTTTAGACGGAAATTTTGCTACATTGATTCTTTGTTTTGCATAATTGGTGGTGATTTTTGCTACCACAGATGTTTCGTTTTGCATAATTAAAAGGAAAATTTTGCTACCATCGATTCTTTTTTCTGCATCTTTAGACGGAAATTTTGCTACATTGATTCTTTGTTTTGCATAATTGAAGGTGATTTTTGCTACCACAGATGTTTGGTTTTGCATAATTAAAAGGAAAATATTGCTACCATCGATTCTTTTTTCTGCATCTTTAGACGGAAATTTTGCTACATTGATTCTTTGTTTTAGCATAATTGGAGGTGATTTTTGCTACCACAGATGTTTCGTTTTGCATAATTAAAAGGAAAATTTTGCTACCATCGATTCTTTTTTCTGCATCTTTAGACGGAAATTTTGCTACATTGATTATTTGTTTTGCATAATTGAAGGTGATTTTTGCTACCACAGATGTTTCGTTTTGCATAATTAAAAGGAAAATATTGCTACCATCGATTCTTTTTTCTGCATCTTTAGACGGAAATTTTGCTACATTGATTCTTTGTTTTTGCATAATTGGAGGTGATTTTTGCTACCACAGATATTTCGTTTTGCATAATTAAAAGGAAAATTTTGCTACCATCGATTCTTTTTTCTGCATAATTGGAATGAATTTTTACTACCACAGATGTTTCGTTTTGCATAATTAAAAGGAAAAATTTGCTACCATCGATTCTTTGTTTTGCATAATTGCTAGCAGAGATGTTTCGTTTTGCATCCTGGAAAGAGATTTTTGCTACCACAGCTATTTTCCTTTTGTACCATTCGTAGGAGATTTTTGCTACGGTTGTTTTCCTCGTTTTTGCATTTGTGATCGGCGGTGCTGCTAACATGAGTCGATCTGGTGGTCGGTGAGGTCTCATGGTGCGGTGGCGCTCAAAGGAGAGGCGGCGTTGCTCCAGCCAGGAAGGAGGGCTGCGTTGCTCCTTCGGCAGGGCGGCGTTGCTGCTGAAGGAGGCCGGCAGCGGTGGTGCTACCGAAGAAGTGGGACGGTGCTGTCATGAGAGAGCGGTGGTGCCGGCGGGAGATTCGTCGCCAGAATTTCTGGTCGCGGCGATGCCGGCGGTAGCGGGGGCGGCGATGGATTCGTCGCCGGAATTTCTGGGCGAGGCGGTCGCGACTGTGCAAGCAGTAGCGGGGGCGGCGATGGATTCGTCGCCGGAAATTTTGGGCGAGGCGGCCACAGATGCTACGTGGCGGCCGGCGGTAGCGGAGCCGGTGAATCAGTGGGAGATTCGTCGCCAGAATTCTGGGCGAGGCGGTCTGCTTGCGAGCTCGAGACGAAAGGTCAAACTATATCGTGCAGTTTGTGAAGACGGGGTCCACCCACGTGGGATCGGATGGCCAAGCGTTCTTTTCAGCAGACCCATCCGACGGCTGCCGACCCGGGGGATCAGACGGAAAGATCCCCCGGGGGACGCCTAGTCCTGTCCAACGAAAATTCCTTTTTAGATAGGAGAGACTAATTAAGCGCAACCAATTTTCGATAGTGAACGTAACTGTGTCGACAGCTGCAACTCACCTCACCCCCAGCTTTCAGGGTTGCCCCGGAGGCGACGGACGACGTCTGGAGATAAAGTCCAACCCTCGGATTTCACGCGCCAGTCAAACAAACGCGACCAACCAAAACCACCCCTCTCTCTCGCATGCTTATCTCTCTCGACGAAAATCAGGGCGCCGCCGTCATGTCCTTCCGCCTCCCTCCCTTGCTCCCAGTGGAGGATGTAGGGGAAAATGGTTGGGGGTGCCAAACTCAATATTAATTGTATAATTTTTTTAAAGCATATAATACACAGAAAATTAGACTAAAAGGAGTACTAGATTAGCAAATCTGCATATTTTAGGGGGTGCCATGGCACCCATGGCACCCCCACTGGATCCGCCCCTGCTTGCTCCGCAGAAGAGACCAATGGCCCTCCTCTAGGTGGAGTACAAAGTTTTTTACTGTCTTGTGCCTGTAACACTCAGAGTCCGGATCCAAAAACTTTCATTGTTAGATTTATATATGCGGAAAAGGAAAGAATGAAACTCTTCAATTTGTGCTTAACGTTATTGCTCATGATGAGTGTAGTTATTACTCTTCTCAACTGGGGATGGAGCAAAAAGACTTCAAGGTGTGTAATTTTCCTGTACTCTGTATTTTTTTTAAAGGTTGCTACTATTGGGTGCTATTTGATGCTCGTCCCGGATTTGTCTAAGAAGATGCTAATAATCAATGACAATCAATTATGCCAGGACGAATGCTGTAAGTATACTATGTTTCATCGATAACAAGACGTTTGCATTATGCTATATTTAAAGACTGGTTTTGTAGCATTATTCACTTCATCAACTTAACTTTTATAACTGTGTAAACTTATATTCTTATACATATTTATGGTGGACATCTCTAAATCGTATGGTCCAAAATATCTTAAGATATGTTCTAGTATATGTGTAGTTAAGCATGAGGGCACAAATTGAATTTTTAGTGATATCTCTTATTAGGGTTACGGTGGATAAATGTATTTTGCGAGTTATTATGGATTCAACATAGGTTAACAACATGTTTATGCTATCTATTTGGTATTTAAATAGAATCAGCTAAATAATTATTATAATGTATTATACTTTTTGTATGCAAACGTTCAATTTCATTTTTGATATGCTCACATGCAATGCACTTGCAGTTTTTTCTAAAATAAATATCCATGCAAATAATTAACAATACAAATATAGGTATTTTTTTAGTAAACTTGTACAACTTGTCTCATCCAAACCAAACTTGCCGCCGCCAATTTGTTTTTCTTCTACATATGTTGACCTATGTGGATCTCATTTTTATTAAAATTAATCTTTAGCCCGGATATATAATTGTTCAAAGATGGAGAGAATGAGCTTCATATTTTACATAACCTTATCTAATTCATGCTTCATAAAAAGAATCGTGTCGTCGACATTTTAAAATAAAGATCCCCCTCAACAACATGAGAGATGAGACCACCAACTTGACCGTCCTCTTTTGCACGTGCGATAGAATGACCGACATATCAGCAACGATGTCAAAAACATTGGAGACAACGTATTATCTTGTCTTAATCCTTTTATAGTCTTAATAAGAAGATAAACTTTTGCTTAGAAAGTAAAAAAATAAAGAGACATCAACAACTCGTAAACAGAGAGAGAGAGGGGGGAGATGAAGCAACAAATGGGCCTAGAAATGGTAAATTGGTTGTTTCAGCAAAGCTTAACGGGAGGCTCTCCGCTCGGTAGTGGGACGTCGCACTCATGTGGGGATCCACTCGCTTGACTCCCAAAAGGTGAAAAACATACTCTCGCGCGCCTCACAGAAAATATCAGCTCGATTGCCCTTCGATAAGCCTGCATGAACAGGTCAACCCATCCAAGTGCGATCGTAACTAAATTCATTCTCATCCCCTGACAGAACCGGAGAAACCATCGATGTTTCCTGCGCAGCTCGTAGATCGGAATATCGGATGGCCATCCATCAACCGATCGGCGATCGCAACGATATGATTTGCCAGTTCCAGTCGGCACACGCGGGCAGTCTCAAACAGTACCTTTTTTCTTCTCCTCTCTTTATCCGCTCCCAAACAGTACCTTTTGAGGGTCGACCCCCGATTCTCGTCGCCGCCCCTCTCCTCCCTTTGCTCCGGCGAGCTCGCTGGCCGGTGTAGAGATGGAGTAGGTGGTCGGGATACTCCTGTATATAGTAGATCTAGGGTTCTAGTTAGGGTTCTTGGGCGCTATGCCTGGTGTTGGCTTCATGCCGTAGCTGCTGAGGGTAGGACGGCGGATCTCTGCGGCCAGATCCGCCGCGCCGTGGATTTCGACTTCTTTCCTGCAGCCCGCTGGTGGCAGGTGGAGTTGCAAGGAGAGCAGAAGGATCTTCGCATCCCTCTAAATAAGGTGCGCAGGGGAAGTACAGAGTTAGGGCTCCCCGACCAGCTCCGGCTCTTCGTTGTTCTTCTGCTTCTCGCGGCGGTGTTCCCATGGTGGGATCCGAAGGTGGCGACGATGCAGAGCTCGGACGACTTCTTCATAAAGGTCGGGGCCCTGATCTTCTTTGCTTGCTATTATTTCTGTTTGCCTCCTCTGGATCGTGGCGGGATCTTTGAGTTCGACGGCGAACTTGCTTCTATTGTGATGCGGCGGAAGATTGGGTTTCGTGGATGTTGGAGATGCGAAATGAGGTGTGCTGGTTTCTCTTCTTCAAGATGCCATGGTGGCGGCAGAAGGATGAGGGCGATGCTCTTGAATTTCTTCTTCGACAGCCTGGGAGTTGCGATGCAGCAAATTGAAGAACAATCTCGGTGCCTTTGGCATCCGACCATGGTGACCATCTGGTGGTCTTCTCTGCTGGCTTATTGGCCTAGCAACTGCTCAACCTCCATGTGGAGGCCCTACATCAAGCTCGCTTCGGCGCTTCTTCTCCCTCTAGTTCCAAGTGGTTTTGTCCCCGGAGCTTCTGTGGAGAGCCGTGGCTGGAGCTTGAAGTTCATCGGCGGTGGCAGAGGACCCAATTGCATTCCTTTTCTGTTGGTTAGGGTCTTTCCTGCAAGTAGTTGGGATGATGTTGTAATTTTCTTTTTCCTGAAGGTCCCTTCTGTAATTTGTACCTGCACCGCAGAAATATAATTGCATCCAGGCCCTTCGGGGCCTCTCCCTGCTCAAAAAAAAAAGTCGGCACACGCGGACAGCTGAGACGGTCGTGCGTCGCGGCATGGGCTGCACGACGCGTGGCATGGGACTTCGTCGTTAGGATGACTCCAACGGGCCGACGTAAACGGACGCGCGTTTGGTCCGCGTTTGGTCCGTTTGCGTCGCCAAAAAGACAGGCCCAGTTCGGCCCTATCCGTTCTTGGTGCCAGTGCCCCCAACGGGGCGACGCATCGAGTCCGCCCGGTAGTATTTTTTGCAACTAAGCAGGCCCTATATGGGCTTTTTTCATTGATAGTTAGGGGAGATGGGCCACAAACGGGCTGTTTACATAATATTTTCAAAATAAAAATATTAAACTAGCCTAAATTTTTTGCCCTTCGCGGGCTTCTACTTCTTCTTCTTGTCCTCCTCATCATCATCCTCGAGGATGATGTACGGCGGCTCCTGCCACAGGTGCGCCGGCGGCCCTCCTCGCTGCGGGACGGCGGCCGGCGGCTCCTGCGCCTCCTGTGCGACCTCCCAGTCGTGGCCGTTGAAGACCCACCGCTGCGGGATCATCCCCTGCGGTAGCAGAGGCGGAGGTGGCAGTTCCACCTCCATGTCCTCGTACCACTGCTCCTGGGGCTCGAGGACAGCCGCCTGCTGCTCGTCGGCGACTTGGGCGAGGACCAGCGCCCAGCGCCGCTCCTCGTCCTCCGCCATTGTCCTGAGGGAGGCCAGCCTGATGGCCTCCCACTGCTCCTCCTCCGTGAGCTCCGGCTCCGTCTTCACGGGCGCAGGGGGCGGTGGCGGAGACAAGATCCGCATCTGGCGGCGCGTCACCGGCGGCGCGTCGCGGCGCAGTGTGTGCGGTGGCGGACACCACCGCCCAGATGGCGGCGTCGGCGCCCTCGTGTACAGCGCCTGCCGCCGCAGGTTGTGCTCGTCGCGGAACCACTCCGTCCAGTTGCGGGACGTGGCCGCGAACGCGGGGTCGTTCCGGAGTTCGCGGGGGAGGAGGCGGCGGCGGCGCTCGATCTCCTCGTCCCGTGCCCGGTCGCTCGTCGGTATCGGGGGCACCGAGATGCGCTGCGGGTTCAGATTCCAATGCTCTGGGAGCTTAACATCTGGCCACGGCAGCGGGGTTGCGTGGTTCCGGTACCACCAGCAATCCTCCTTCCGGACGTAGACGCGGTCGCGCACCGCCGCGCCCGGCGGTGCGAGCTGGAAGACGGCGGGGAAGGGCGCACGCTCAGGGGATGGGGTCGGGGATGGCGTCGGGGTGGGCGTGCGCATGCGGCGACGGCGGCCTGATGACGATGAGGCCTTGTGGTCGTTCTTGGTCTTGCCCCACCACCGGCGCGGCATCGCGGCGAGCTGGGCGGCGGGAGGGCTAGGGTTTGGGAGGGGTTTGGTCGCCGGAGAGGGAGCGTCGGTGGAGTGAAGTGAGTGGGTGGTGGTAGGTGGGGGCTGCCCGTCCCTATCCCCTGTCATTAAAAAGGCCTGGGCCAGGGGAGGCTGACCGGCGCGGGGTCGCTGCCAGGTGGGGACGGGGCGGACACGAGGCGTCACCGCGCGGACGCGTTTTCTCTCCGCCGCGCGTCCGCCCCGACGCATCGGTTGCCCAAATTTGGGCCAGGGATGCGTCGGGGCGGACGCGCGGCGGATCAAAAAGCGGCGCGTGGTCCGTTTTCGTGGCCCCGTTGGGCCGTCTTTTTGGCCCTCGCGGACAGGAACGGACCGACGCGGACTCAATGCGTCGCCCCGTTGGAGTCATCCTTACACACGAACGGATAAGCTTTTTTCCGGACGGACGGATGGGAATGGCTACCAAAGAGGCCAAGCCCAAATCGGGCGACGCAGCGCGCGGCTGCCACGCGTGCCACGGTTCACCGCGGACTACCGCACGCCCGCCGGGAAAACGCCGTAGTAGCCTATAGTACTAGGCCGTGCGGTGGCTAGCTCACAGCCTCGGAGGAGGAGTCGCGGGTATCCAGGAAGATTGAAAAAATTGTGTTCGGACGTGCTAGAAAGTTTTTTTTTGCGAAACACAGTAAAACACATACGCTCACATACACATGCACGCACTCACCCATATGAACGCATGCACGCACATCCTACGTCTATGAGCAACTCCGAAATACTGAGCCGGCGGGTCGAGTTTTGAGATTAACGAAGTTACCACATGCGCCTCACTGCCCGTTGCCTCCCACTGAAGAATATTCCGCGTAAATGTGAAACACCAATTTCAAACTTGGGTTTGAACTCTGTTGGGCTGGAGGTACAACCACCCTCCTAACCATTTTGGCACAGGCAAGACTTCTCTTTAGATGCTAGTCGGTACTCACGTACACGTCCATTTCTGCTTTGCAGCTTTGGTCTGATCGAGGAGGTACCTGGCTCGAGTCTATCTTCGTTGTAGCTTTGCTACTGTCTCTGTTCCCTAAAAATAAATAAAAAGAGCTCCTGTGGAGTATATTCCTTGTAACTAAATGGAAAATAAAAAAACTGAAAGCCGAGTTTTATTTTCAGAATAAGCTGAAGGCCGTGACCTAATCTGGCCCAACTGAATTCACTTTAGAGAAAGTGTAGGCATCCAGGCAACTTGTCAGCCCAAACCACGTCCGTTGGTCGTTGGGCCTGAAACTTTCACATGTGGGAGGTGGAGATCGCCTGTCCTCCAGGAAGCTGAGAACTGAATCTCAAAAAAAAAAAAAAAAAAAAAAAAAGGAAGCTGAGAACTGCTTCCTCCATACGTTTTTTTTAGTCAAGCATATCCGACATAGTTACTTTAGCAAACTATCAGACTTTATTGATTGATTCATTCAAAAAATTATATTATATCCAACGAACTGAAATAAAAACAACCAACCTATTGGGTCATTTGTGTTTTTGAGCTACATTCATTTGTATGCATTCAAAACGAAATTCTAATGACACCATCAATTTTATGAAAAAAAAACTCGACACATCTAAATGGTTTATCCCTAAAACGTGAATGCAATTTATAGCCCCAAGTGCAAGCACACATCAAGCAACGCAAAAAAATAGGTACGTACAAAAAAAAAGGGGTTGCGCTTCACAGAAGACACCGCAAGTTAGCCGACATGAACAACTTTACACTTCTTCACCAGATCCTAGGTACGTAGCGCCGGAGCCCAAACACCGTATCATTATCGTCCGTTACGTCCTCTTATTGCCGCTAGCTACTTGCTTACTTAAGTAGTGTACCAACTGCTGCTACTAGACTACTAGTATACCTCACCAGACAGCACTAGCTATACAACAACAATAGTAATCACGCACTACACAATGCATATGCATGGACAGCATGGACGGGCGCCGCCGCCGCGACGAGGATCGGTTGGTATACATGGGGGCCGGGGTGACCGGCGGACGGCAGGGCTAGCTACCAGAGGAAGCTCATCTCGGCGTTGGCGCGCGCGTCGTCATCGTCGTCGCGGGAGGGGGAGTGGACATGGCGGCCCTCGTAGGTGGTGATCACCATGCGCGGGTCCTCCGCCAGCCGCTCCACGCGCTTCTTCACCCGGCACTTGTCTTGCGTGCACCGGTAGTAGCTCCTGCACACATATCCAACACCAACCAGCTTAATTTTCCTATTCTCCATGATGCATGTACCTAATAATTTTAATTTTATCTGCCAGTAAATATTCAGACTTTCAGAGAGCTGTAGAGTGTAGACACTACTGGAAATTCTCAATCATGGCCTGACATGAAGAGATATATATTCAGATGATAAAATTCCAGGGTACCCAGCTGGTACGTACTGGCATCATTCCCTCGTCTCACCCTATAGGCAAGAATGGATGGGGCATAGATTCAGAAAGATGTGGTGATAATTGCTTGCAGGGTACAAAAAAACTTGGGCCCTTTGCAAAGTTCAAATCCACCCATTCATCATCATCCCATGGCCCCTTTACCAAAAAGTGGAGATTCCTTCCTCCCACGGCCAGCCAGATCATCAAAGCACGTAAAAATCACACAAACACACACAAGTTAAACATTCAAATTCATTTGGCATAATACTGTGTATCAACGATCCTTTGATCGATTGGATGGCTCAGGATTTTTCAGAGACCGGTTAGTTTTTCAAACTGGATGTATAATTTGTATGCCGTCCTAATAATTTGCAAGCTAATTTGCTACTAGCTACTGTACTTTAGAAGCTAGGGAGATTCCCTGGAAATGAATGCGCACATAGGAAAAAAGAAGAAGGATGATTGCCAGGATCTGCCAGTTGATTGGAAAATCCATGATGCTGTGTGGTGGCGTGTGAGCCAGAGACCGATCGATGGATCGTCCAGAGGGTTGATTTGGGTCTCTGAGTGGCATCATTGCACGGGGCTAATCAGATTGGACTGGATGGTCGCCTCATTGTCCGGTGCTAGCTGTGGGTCAATGTTTCCGCACTGCCTGCCATGATCACCACCGCACACACTTGCATATCGATTGATATAGATTTTGATAGATTCACAAACACACGCATGTACACTACACGTATCATCTAGACTCGACACCGAGATGATATACGAAGGAGTACTGTATCATCGCATGCATGTCATCTCTACTGAGCTTGAAAATAGATTAACATGTGTCTGATTCATACTCAAGAAGTAATTCCTGCTAAACAATATATATGTTCTTATAGTTGTACTCCCTCCGTTCCACAATATAAGATGTTTTAGGTGTTGCACATATTATTATCTAGATTTGGACTAAAATTAGTAGACATATACACTAAAATATGTTTAGGTACATGAGCATACATGTGAATGTAGAAAAAATAAAACATCTTATACTGTGGAACGGAGGGAGTACTATATTTCTTCAGAAAAGATCAATCTCGAAAAAAATATGAAGGCCAAGATCTAGCTGTTTCAATTTGTTTGTTGCGACATGTAGTTTTTGCATATGCATGCGGCTCACACATGCATGGCTGAGTGGACTTCGGTGGAACTATTACATGGTGCAATGAGCATTTCAACCTACTAGCAGTTACGACGCGACTTGTTCCGACTACACGAACGGGAACGGCTCGAGGTTGATCGACACATGATCTGATCTAATCCAGTTGGGAGTTCACATGAAAACGAAGTGCTAGCTAGGTTATTAGGCTATAGCATGCAAGCACGACCTAGCTAGTAAATTAACAATGCAATAGCCGAATAGGAGCATGTTTTGGTCCTTAATCTGTGTACAAGTTAGCTAGATGGCTACGTGCTAATTAACTTTTTCATGATGTGCATCATATTAGGGTTCAATTTATGAGGTGTAGAGAGTAGAGACGGCACGAAGACCAGACAAGCATAAGAAAGCCATCTTTGGACCAGCTAGCTAACTTTGCAAACACTTTACCAAGCTTTCCTGATCCAATTACTGGAACTTTAGGAAAAGTTAACTACTGTACGAGCGTACGTACAAAGGGTTTTCAGTGTTGGCTCTGGTTGGCTGTTAGCAGAAGTGCACAAGAAAATGTATAAAAAAACATTAGTTTCTGCATGTGAGAATTCTCTAATATCATTGATTTCTGATCCACTAGACAATTTATACAAACTCGATTGAATCGTAAAGGTAACACTCAGGGAATACATTTCAACTAATGTGGAAAGATAACATGGACCTTATTCATGTAAATATCATCAAGTTTATAAATACTAAGTATATACAGATTGTATTCAACCACATTATTACCATTTGTTATTTAACTGGTTCCCTAGGAACAATGAAATTAGTGATGTATACATATAATATAAGTTAATCATACATAACCTCTATATATATACGATAATTTTGTAGTTTAAACTAAAGATGCACTTGCCAAAGTTTTATACCTACATAAGATTAATAAACAAATTATGCGTGGAAACTGGATATATTACCGCCATTGAGATGCATGCTAAGCTGAAATGGTGAAAATTAGCACACATGACGACTTCTCTTTTTTTCTGAAATCCTATCATATATATTCTTGCCTAGACACCAAACCAAGAAGCATGTCGAAAAATAAGTAGTAAGTCATTAAGGCATTAAGTTCCCAATGGAGAGTTATTTTACTAAGTAAAAAAGTTTGTAAGCAGGATCATAGAGCATTTAAACTTTCTGTATTTAAGCATCTCAAAGCAAGTTTTAACTACTGACAGTACAAAAACCTAATTACTTGATTTAAATGATCCCAATACGCTGCCAATAATCAAGTTCAAATTGTGTTGATTCATGCTTTTGGATGCACATCGTAGGCTTTTGATATAGCATGCATACATATCTTGTAATTAACAAAGGTTAGCAGGAAAAAGAACAAGGGGAAGATTAGCACGCAAAAACATAATAAGCCTATAATAAGAACGCAATGATCCATGGAGAAAGGCTAGTTCATAACTTTGGAAACATCAGGCTAACCCTAGCAAGCGGATTATCGTACAGGCACTAAGAAAAATGTAGGTCATGGTTTTCCCTATATATAGTTCTTTAGCATTTTGTCTCGTGTCAGTTACCTTTGATATAACACTCGTATGTGAAATAGTAATACATGGGATATTCTAAAACCAGTTTAAAATGTATAGTGACTATTCTGAAATATGTGTGTTTTAAATTTCATAAACACAAATGAACTGTATTTCCAAGAATTATTTAAGTTAATATGGATAATGTGTGGCAACCTATTTTATGCTTGAAATGTTATATTTGGACTATGGCATCTACAGTTTTGCAACAAAAAAACAGTACTCCCAGTTTACGGAACTGGAAACTAAATCCATACTTATTGTGTATACATCAATGCTTATTTAGAACAATAACCAACTAAGAAAATGCATTTTCTTATAACTGTTTTTTTGTTTGTTAGAGAAAGATAACCCTAGTTCATTAAGTTGTGACATGTGATGTGTTCATCACCAAACTGAACATCAATGTTCCCCACAAAACCCTCATTTCTTCACAAATTATCTATCCCCAGATTCAGTTTGACACCAGGTATACATAGCAAATTATCAATCGCCTCATAAAATCGTATACTGTACATACACATGCACACACACAAATGATATGTGGCGTCGTATATACTTGCATCACGTACGTACCGTGGGTGCTGCGTGTTCTTGACGACCTTCTGGCCGTACTTGCGCCACTTGTAGCCGTCGTCGAGCACGTCGACGTCGCTCATCGTCTTGAAGCAGAACCTCGGCTCCCGGACCTTCCGCCGTGCCTTCGCCCCTCCTCCACCTCCACCGCCCGCCGCCTTCTTCATCCTCACCGCGCTGACGCCCATCCCCGCCGCTGACGCCAAACCCTTCCCCCTCTGCCTTTCTCGCTCACCCTCCTCGCAAGACCTAATTAGCAAAAGAAGAAAGGATATGTCACAACTCACACATAACACATGGAGAGACAGACCGAAGGGGGTTTACCATGGATGTGGAGGGGACGACCTTGGAGGATGGAGGACTCCGGCCGGTGCATGGAGGTGCTGGAAGGTGGGAGCAGCGGGGAGAGTGGAGGAGGAGGAGGTGGTGGTGGTTGGGTGGTCTAGGACGAGGGGGCTGAAACCTAGAAGGCCATGGTGGTTGGAGAGAGTACCGCCAGCGCTGGAAGGGGGGTCCGAGGGTTGGAAGGCGATGAAGGTTATGGCGGTCGGCGTGGATGCGGCCGCCATGCCGCCGGCGTTCTGGCCGTGGGCAATCTCCATCGCTGCCCTCCCTGGTGATTCGAACATATCTCTCTCTCTCTCTCTCTCTCTCTCTCTCTAGCTTTGCTATGCTGCGTGCGTGTTATACTGTTATGTGCAGGTGTTTGCGTGTATTGCGGTGTGATATCCTGATGCGTAGGGCAGTCGGAATTTAGGACTTGGAGGGACTGAGGGAGGAATTTATATAATTTGGTGAAAGCTGGCGTTCGGTGAAAAGAGTTTGTTATCTTATTATCCGAACCATCATTTTCTTTTACCACAGCTTTGAATGATGGCCATATTTTTAAATAATTAGGTCAGGCTAGGCATCAGGGGTAAATAAAGATTAAATTGAAAATATTATTCCATGCTAATAACAAAAAGTGAACCTCAAAGCTAAGCTCGGTACTGTGACAGGCTGACTTGAACAAATTTTAGCTTGCCAAACATTAGAGCAATTGCAATTTGTTTTAAATCTGCCAACATATAAACCGGGATAAATCTATAGTACTACATCTGTTCCAATATATAAACCGTTTTGGTAGGTCATTTTAGCCTACCAAAACGGGTTATATATTGGAAGTTTGGAACAAAGGTACTACTACTTAAACTTGCAAATAAACATTGCCGTAAGCCCGTAACACACATGAGATCTAGTTGAAACGCGTGATTCATTTGAACACGCCATGTGATTGAAACTCATGTTAAAACATATGCAAGGTACTCACTCCATTTTAAACTAGATGACTTTCATTTGTCTAAATTTATATGTATCTATAATTGTAACATGTCTAGATAAATTTACATGTGGAAAAGTGAAAGTTATCTATTTTGGAACGGAGGTAGTAGTTAAGAAAATACAGTATAGGCAACTGCACGCTTGTAAACTATGCCTAAACTGCACGTATTAATTACAAATGAAATTGAAATGATTCTTCTTAATTATGGCCACTTTGAATTAAGCTTGGCTTTTACTGTGTTGCAGCCGACTGATTCTCATTTCACCGTCAGTCGTTTTTCTGGCCATTCGATCGGCTTTAAGATGCGCGATGGCTTCCGCTCGTTTGTCTGTGCGTCTCTGCGTCTTGCTCGCGCTAACGGGTCTGGTTTCGAGGCCCGAAGCCTGTTCTATCTTATTTTTCTTCGCCTGGAATATTCCGTCGGAGAGAAAGGTGGGCGGTGGAACAGTGGAGGCGATTTGCTTCGCCGGGATCCGCTGCCTCGCCATGGCGGAGATGCGCGGAGGCTGGTGGCGTCGCTGGCGGCTGGGACAGGTAATCTCGGCGCCTGCCTCTTTAGGTCTACTTACCTTGACAGTATCATTCGCTCTGAGTCTTCAGTTCTCTCGACAAAACCATGGAGATGGGGGCTGCTCCGCTGCTAGGTCTAGCTATTCAGACCACGAAAAACATGGAGGATTAGGGGGCTCGGTGGAGTAGAGCAGCATAAGATGGAGCAGTGGTCGCAGCCAGGCAGCTGCAGGCACGGCCGCGTGCCGGCCGGAGGTCCAGTGACCACAAGTCCGTTGTGACTGAATCGAGTCCCTACTCTTCTGAAATTTCTCACGTACTTGTGTTTCTTTCCCCCAAATTTTTGGTTAGCGATTTGGTAGTATGGAGGTTAACTGAATTTGTTCTTCAGTTCTACAAATTGCAACAGCCATGGGAAAGGCTATTAAGAGAATAACTGTTTATATCCTAAAAAGAAAATATGGCATAAGTGAAGTTGAAGAATTTATCTGACTAATGAGAAAATGTATAGTCTAGTGGCACGATTCAGAGCAATTTTTGTGTCTTCTTGTAGCATGGCCCGCCCATGGATTTTGTTGAAGCTCCGCCACTGCTCTCGGGTTGTTAGCTCAGCTCCCTTCTCAGTTTCTGCTGTAGTGTTTGTTTTGTTGGATTTCCTAAGTCGCCGGAGGCGGATGCATGCCGCGGGTGGGAGAGTTTGGGGGAGAATGCTGCGGACACCGACGGTGGTATTGCTCTAACTTCACACAGCTTCCCCTCGCGGCGGCGGCGGCGATTTGCTTCTCCAGTTTTTGTTGTTGATTTGTATAGGCTAGGGTATGATCCAGCTGGGTGATGTCGTGGCGTCTTTTTTTGTTGTGGATCTATAGGTGGTTTGTTTTGCAGGATCTATATCAGTGTTTGGATTGGACACCATCCAATGTTCTACCCCGGAGCATGACCATTAGTACATGTTTTTGTTCATTGTTTTTGTTTGGAGTGCATTTTGTAGGATGTGAGGGAGGGGTTAAAGGGAGTAGTTCATGCTATTGTTAGTGTATATTCTTTTCAGTATTTTTTATTTGTTTTATTTTGCTTAGCAATTTTGTATTGTTGCAGTGGGGTAGTATAATGGAGACCCTATGTGTATAATTTTTGTTGGGTAGTAGTGAAGTTTTATTGGTGTTGCTTTCATTGTATATGTGTTTGAAAATCTGCATTTTTGTGTGTGTAGATCCCAACGTACACCCACTGAATATGGAGGTGATAACTTTGATATTGGGCACAACGAATGAACTAGACTAGGAGCCAAACCTACTCCTTCTCTCTATACATATCACAATCTCTCTCTTTTTATATTAGAGATTCAGTGTATCACTCTCTGTCTCTATAAATCCTTTTTTTGTCAAAGAACAGCAGGAGAATAGTATCTCGAAAACTCTCTCTCTATCTCTCTCTATTTTCTCTCTCTCTTTTCTCTCTATCTTTCTCTTTCCCTTTCTTTCTTTCTCTCTATGAATGTTTCTCTCTATCTCTATTCGTGTGCTCTCTCTCAATCTCTATTCCTGGCCTCTCTCTCTCTTTGAATTCAGTCTCTCTCTACTATACCTCTATTCTTTTATTCAGTCTCTCTCTATTCTTTTCTCTGTATCTCTATCCCTATTATTTAGATTCAGTCTCTCTCTCTATATATATTTCTGGCATCTCTCTCTATTCACTCTCTGTCTCTCTCTCTATCCACAGGTTTTCTGGTCTCTCTCTTTCAATTTCTGGTCTCTCTCCCTATCTCTCTCTATCTCTCTGTTCACCTCTCTCCTCTCTCTCTCTCTCTCTCTCTCTCTCTCTCATGTCATCTCTCTCTGTCTATCTCTTGTTCTTCCTGTCATCTCTCTCTCTCTCTCTCTCTGGGTCTCTACATCTGTTATCTCTATTGATCTCGATGAATAGTGGCAGAAATGTATCTTCTAAAAAAATCTCAGTTATTTCTAATCGATATGTCTCTTTTTCTTACTCTCTCTCCCTCTCTCTCTATGTCGTTCTCTATCTCAGTTTTTAGTACATCTGTTTCTACCTACCAATTTAGATGCTTATACCGGATATGATTGAGTAGCCTCATTAGACAAATTTCTATTCAGTCTTAGTTGTTGCATACTATACACTTAGCTGATGGTTACTATACATAACTAGGGGCGACTAACTTGGCCATCCAGCAGCATGTTTTTTTCTCCTTGAAATGCTTGATATAATTATAGGGTTATTATGTAATATACTTGCATTTCCAGTGTATATGTTTCGTCAGTCATAGCTTTATTATTGTGCCAGATTTGTATGTTTGCTTCACACCCCTATATACCTCTGCTGTGTGTCTTGAATTTTAATGTTTCTTATATCCAGGTGTTGTGCGAAACCTGCGGATGGCCAGATGGACCTTGCCAAGAGAAGAAGAGGAAGTCTTCTTTCTTTTATGTTTATCTTGGGGAAAGGTTTCTCGAGTCAATGGTATATTTTTTACCTTTCCCTCTTTTTTCTCTTGTCTAATGCTCTTGTTACATATCTAATTTTCTCTCCTCATTGTTAGCTTGCTGGTAATTATCTCCTTTTTTTCCTGAAGCTTTTTGTTTTACATCGCATCCAAAAGGAGATTGCATCTGCTCTCGACATACCAGAGACGGGAAAAGTCACTCTCATCTATGCATATGATTGGAACAACTATGAAGCTTCATACTACCCTTGGAAAGATGAGAGGATGTGTTTCAGAGATGGTTGGCCGCAGTTTGCTGCTCAGCACAACATAGTCGATGGCTCTGTTGTGCTCATTCTCTTCTACAAAAACAATGAAGACCGTTTATGTGTCTCTTTCGATCGTCTCTAGAGCTCAGCTGTGGAGTTTATGTCAGTCCTGATGCTAGAGAACCATCTATATGTCGTGGTTAGCTTTTCTTCCAGTCTTTCATCATGTGTGTTGCTACATATCTACTGCAATGCTTGGACTATCTCTATGTTGTGGTTGGGTTCTTTTTAGTCTTGTTTTTGTGTGGGCCTATCTACCATAATTCTGGAAAAACCTACATGTTATCAGTCTCGTTTGTGTAATATCTATCTAGTTTTCTGTATGTTTTTTTGATCCAAATGCCTTGGTTCTTCTGTTTATTGCATCTAAAATTCAGTAGAAGTTAGCAGGGCTTGTTTTTCTGAAGGTTACCGGCAGGGTGGAGCTGTGTTGCGTATGCAGTGGTGGATCCACTGCGCATCCAACATGCTGGAACAACCCCAGCTGACCATGTTTTGATTCTGAAGGTTTTAGAGAACCTGGAACCTGAGACTTGTTGAAATGGAGACAGTTTTTTCAAGAAGTAGAGAGAGAAGAAGATCAAGAGGGACAGGCCAGTCTTCTTTTCTCTGTCTGGCCGTGGCTGATAAATGAGCCTGTGTAGTTCTGGCCCTGGTATATCCAAAGGTGTAGCACAGTTTGTTTTCCTGGTTCGGGTCCATTTAATTATTCAAAACCCCTTAGGGAGGGAAGCCCAAATGTTTGGCCTGTTTGACGCGATCGTTTCCTCCCGCGCTGGTACCAGCTGGTTTGTCACATGGCAGCAAATGGTTCGCTGAAAAATTCAATTGACGACGAAATGAAAATCAGTCAACTGACAATTAGACAGTCCCTTAAGTTTTTCCCAATTCGGGAGTCCCATCAATCTCAAATGTGCGGTCTGCAGTACACAGGGAAGATGCACCCGTATCCCAAATAGATTCACGGGTCAAATCTGTCTCAAAGGCACCTCTCGACCCGGACGGCCATCATCGACCAGTGCAACCTTTGAACACAAAGCTCTGGTTCTGCTTGGCGATCCCAAACAACTCTATTTTTCCCCTTTCGTGTCCGGAAAGCTCACCTGCTCCTCGATCCTCAGCTTGGCAATCGATGACAAAGTTTCTGATGACCTGATGTAAAAGGCTCCCCTTTTATAAAGCCACCCAACATTATTCTTGGTCTTTTGGACACATGTGATTCACATCTTTTTTGTACCATCAAATCAATGCATGGATGGCCGGAAGCATCGTACCTACAATACATACATCCTAGTTGCACAATATACATTTACTAACATATAAGGGCGGCCCTTATTCGAACTGCATGAATTATCCATAAAAAAGACGGTTCATGCGACAAGATTCCCGGACTGCTGGATAAGATGAGTCTAAGATCTATGTTGTTCATTCTAGCGTTTGATCCTTTTCAACGTCTGCTATGTACAACAACCGACTCTAACCTCCTCACTTCGTTGTCGAGAAGGTACATGAAACTTCGAATATCCATGTTTGCAGATGATGCTGTAATTTCGTTAAGACAGTCAACAAGGAGGACGTCCACAACAACCTTGCCCAAATCCTTGATAACTTTGGCCACGTGGCAGACTCTGGATCAACATTATCAATAGCATTGTTTCCCCATTCTGTTGACGGCATCTCTATCTCGATTATACCCAACAAGACTCTCAAGAGAAAAAGTTGACCTGGCAAGTAAGTAATTTTTTTTGTTCGGGGAGTCAGCCGTACTGTCATAGTTTAACTGATTGCGCAGTGCATGTTTGGCTGTATGCATTTTTTTTTCTATCAAAATAGATGCAATTTTTTCTCTCGCCTCATTGAATAAGAAAAAGGAGTTTGTTGCCTACTAACAATATTATGTAAAACTGGATGAAAACAAGATATTAAGGCAATGTTATGTATAATGAGCATGATACGAAGGTGCGGTATTGTGACACGGTGGTAAAAAAGTTGATGGAATGGTCATACTAATACTATGATGTAGTCATGAGATAGTTAGCTAATACTACCACATCCACATGAGTACTCAATAATGGAGCATGGATTGGAGAGATGCATACCAAAAAATGCACTATGCAAGAAGAGAGGATGATCATATCCGAACGACGACCGTACCGGACATGCGCATGTGCACCCCTACGCATGCATACTTTGATCGATCAAGCTATAGCGCACTCGATCATCTCATCTCCGTACCACACGAGCGAGCGAGCACTTTTTCACAGTGCTCGCACGATGGAGCCATCATGGCCGCCTTGCTAGCTCCATATACATCCATCTCTGCCCTTGCCACTCCGCTGCTCATCATGAGCGTCCCATATGACATTCTCGCACTGCATGCTCAACAATACATACACTGTTACACGTTGTACCATATTTATATGTAACAGCCCGAAGTGGAAACCCTAAAAACCCGTGTAAATTTTCCACTTTTGTGTTCATTGCATCATGGCATCATGCATCATGTTGTTGTCACTAGGGATTTTTGCTAGGGAATTGTTGATTGTGCTAGGGAATTGTGGTTGTTGCTAGGGAATTGTTGTGGTGTGGCACCACTTCAAACCAAATTGCCAAATTTTGCTCCAACCAATCTCAAAACAACGAAGGCACTCAAACTTACAAAACAAAAATACTTGACATCTCCTATTTGTCAAGGAAGTTCCAAGAGCTCCAAAACAATATTTTGCCCTTGCTCCAAATTGTTAAAGGAGCAACATTTTGAAAATTAGCAAAATGCCATTTTCCACCCTCTCTAAACAATTGTTGTCCAAAACATTTTATTTTGGGGCGCCAATTTTTGTGGAGCTTCCTCATGGTATAAAAGGGCCACCCAAATTATTTCATAATTTTTGAAAATGTTTTGGTGCCTAAATTAAATCCCCAAAGTCAGCTGGTTTTAAAAATAGAAGAGAGGAGGACCTGTTCGTGATGGAATCAAAACTTCCAGGGGGTTCTCCGGAAAATCGCGTCGTCTCTCTCCTCCCGCCATTCCCGCGGCGACCATGCCGCCGTGCCACGCAGCACACCGCGCCCGGGCCCCCTCTGCCCTGCCTACCTCGACCAGGGGAACACCACCACGAGCCCCACCTTCTCACCTGCTCCCTCCCTCGTTTTTCTCCCCTGCTCCCGTTCCCCACGAGCTCGACCACGAGCCGCCATGGCCGCCGCCGTTGACCGCAGCTCCCCGCTGCCGTAGTCCACGTCGAGCACCATCGCCTGGGGAATCTCTCCGCCGTGCCGTGCTCTACTCCTCCACCGCCGGAATCGAAGCGAGACGGCCGAAATCGCCGCCGCCGTCCATCTTTCCGCCGCTGCAGTCCGAGCTCCGCCGCGGGCGTTTTCGTCGTAGGCACGCCTCCTCCGACCTCGCCGTCTTCTCTGCCGTGTCCAGGGTGAGTGTGTGAACCTCCCCACTGCCTCCACTCTCCCTCTCCCGCCCTGTGTCGCCGGAGCACCCCACGCCGCCGTGCGTCGCCGTACTTCTTCTGGTTCGGATTTTCCGAACGGAGAAGCTTCGGATATTCCGAGCAGTACCAGTGCGTTGGTTTTCTCTAGTCCTTAGTCGATTCTCAGCCTCCCGAGTCCATCGGATAATCCGAGATCGAAGGAGTTCGGATTTTCCGATTTTCATCAGTACAGAGGAGCTCGAGGTCCTTAGCCAATTTCTCCAAAATCTGTTTCAATCGGATTTTCCGATTTTGGGAAAATTCGGATTTTCCGATTTTTGTCCAGTACAAAAAGAATTGATACTGTTTCAACGACTTGTCTTCCTAAATGGTTAAATAATTGTTCCATGTTGGATGTTAACTCATAATCAGGACTTAAGTAAAAAGGAGAGAATAAAATAATTGAAAGAACATATTTAATTTAGTAAGTTATAAAAGTAATGCCCTTTTAAGCGGTGCATTCTAAAATTGGTGTTTTATACCAATTTGCTCCGAAAAGTATGGTTTAACAAGTGGCTCATCACCTGCATGTTGACCTCATTTTGAGCACAGGAAAACATTAAAAACAGTGTAGAGCAATAATTCTCTTTTGGTGAATAATTGTTTCTCGCTCCCCATTTAAAATTGGTCGATCTTGCTAGAGAGCTTTTAATAAGTTCAGTACCTTAAAATGTCATATCACCATTTTTGTATGCATTGCACCCTTGCCATGTGTTGATTGTTGTTTCTGCTTTCGGTGTTGTTTGCTCTCCGGTAGATCACGAGTCCGGAGTTGAGCCTCATTACTCCGACGAGCAGTTTGGCTACTCCGCTCAACAAGGCAAGCGTAATCCCCCCTCTGAGCATATCTTATCCTATTTTCCGCAAATATTTTCTCCACTATAATATTGCATGCGGTTCCAAATGTCAATTTGCTGGGATTAGAGTATCCTATAGTTGCATTAAGATTCCGATGCCAATTACCGGTTTCCCCTCCTATTATCCATAGGATTGTACTGTTGGCCTGAAATAATTAACTATGCAGTGTTGATGCTTAGCCATGCTTAGTTAAAATGCTTAGCAGTCCGGTGGATGTTTCATGGTTGGAAACAGGTGATGAGATGTACAGATGATGGTGGAGAAATTGTGGTGACAGGTAATAAGATGCTTAAAGGTGGGGATGAGAGGCCACTTCGGTATGGTGGTGTTTTGTCTCACTCTCGCCGCCTAGGTGCGAGTTCTTTACCTCTTGAACCAAGAATGAGCGCGCTTCCTTTCGGTGGGGTATATGGAGCCCTCGTCGACCGACTAACTTGAGCGGGACTAGCCAGGGTCCTCTAGTTCGGGCTTCCATTTGCGCGTGCGTGATGATGGTGGTATGAACTGGGATAAGGATGTGGTGTCTAGGAAAATGAGTGGCCACGGGGCAGGGTGTTGACGATCGCTGCTCCGTCCTCACTGATGATCCTGGGTTAGTCTTTAACAAGGTAAGGTTGTAACCGTTCCCACTCAGTCGGCTTTCCCCGGAAGTGAGCTACGTGTAGGCGATGAGCCGGGCGGTACCGAAGGTAAACACAGTGCACCCCTGCAGGGTTAAATCTTTTCGAAAAGCCGTGTCCACGGTTACGGACAACTTGGGAAAGGACGATAAGATCATAGAATAAATTTAACGGAATGATTAAAAACTGGGTACTAGAGGTACCACTCAAGATTGTAAGGTGAGCTTCCTCGATGGTGATTCGGGGAGGTGCCTTTGATGAACAGGTACAATATTGATGATGGTGATGAATGGTGAGAAAGGTGATTCAAGAGAAAAGAGTCACTTCTTCCCTCTTTTTAAAATCCTCTGAATAGTCGATGCCATTGAGTTATGTTTTTCATAAATAAAATCAGCTTTATGCAAAACAACCATAAACTTTGAAAGCCTCATCGAGCTAAAGCTCTATTTATAATCTTGCGAGTTCGTCGAACTCAACGTCGTTTGTTTTGTTTCAGAGGAGGACTTCACCGACCTCGAAGGTGGGTTCCTTGTGGACGTCGACGAGTAGTCTGGGGTTCCCAGGTGGCAGCTTGGGACATACCGGAACAGCTGGCATTGTGGTGTTTATCTGTAGGCCTCTTAGGCCATAATTTGGATCTTGTTGTTAGAACAACTTAATTTGCTTCCGCTTGATGTAATGTTGGGTCTGTGACCTCTGGTTGTCATTTGCTATCTTTCTCTATTATAAGAGTTGAACTATATGATTTGTGTCGTAGAGTCTGTGATGTGCCAGTTGTTCCACAAGTCTTGGTCTCTCTATTATGCATTGAGGGTTGTGCCTGTGTTAAGGCATCAATCGGGGTGTTGCGTTGCCGATGATCCATTCCGAGCAACGCCTGCCAAAGGTTTTGGCCGGGGATTGGTAAACCCGTAACCTCCGGTTGTATCGCTTAACCGGTGACACACAGCATCACTGTATAACAGTCAGGTCAGGGCGCCACATTATACATGATGTGTATATAGTGCAAAAATAGATCGGAAAACACCTTTTTCCCCGAGCTCCAGTGCTCCCTCTGGTTTAAAAAATTCAAAAATTATATTTTAAAGTTTTAAAAAAAATCTGAAAAAAGCCATACATGTTGGTAACGATGTATCCCACAAGAGGGATTTTTTATTGATTTGAAATACTATATAGTTTGGGACACATAAAAATAACAAGTCTTGTATATTTTGGAGATTCGAAAGTATGTACATTTATATCCACACATTTGTCTTTTTTGTGTAGAACAGAATATGAAACATTTGAAACCAAGATTTTTCATATTTGTAGCCCGGGAGCAATAAAAATATGTTCCCATAAATAGATGAAGAAATATCGGCAGGATGCCTTTCGTAGCTATTAGGTCTTCCTTACAACTTCAGCTAAACAAATGCATGCATATTACAGACTCCCTCCGTATCAAAATAAGTTTATTAAATTTGCTCAAAAGTGGATTATCAGATACTCCCATTCGTTCCATAATATAAGTTGTTTTAGCCATTTTCAACATTTGCATGTTTATATTTGTATGTAGACACGTTTTAGCGTACGTGTCCACTCATTTTAATGTGAATCTAGATAACATGTGACACACCTAAAACATCTTATATTTTTAAACGGAGGGAGTATATAACTAGGACAAATTAACCTGCGGGATAACTAATCGATGGAGTGTCACGCGATGATCAGCTGCATCGAGATGCACGCACGCAATTCCAGTTGATGGGCTGCGATTATGGATCTATTAGGATCTTGATTACAGTTATGCATGAAGCATCACGTGAGCTGATTATGATTTATGATCGATTCTCTCACGGCCGGATCTCGTCTCGTCAATCATGTCAGCCACCTGGGCATGCATTTCTCACCACTTCATGCCCCTTAATCTATCCAGTTAATTAATAATTAATCTTTTTTGAGACAATCCAGTTAATTAAAGTGATACTATTCAGTTATCTATCTCACTTCACTCTTTCTACCTCTTTCACACTCTCCCCGACCCGTGTTGTTGCCCCCACCTCGTCCCTCTGGCTCCTCCTCTCTCCTCCTCTGTGTTCGTCCACTCCGCCCACGCTCCTTCCCTCCATCGCCGCCTCCTCCTCCCCCACCCACACCACGCTTTACCTGCCTCTCCACATCGCCGCCTCATCTCCCTGGCACCGGCCATCTTGTGTCTCTGACGCCGCCTCCTCTTCTCATATTTAGATTATTTTATTTTGGTCGATTTAGTTTGAGTTCTTGGATTGATAGTGCCCGTCCACCATGTTTTTTTATATTTCCGTCGACAACGGCAATCACCACTTTCGAAGAATCATATGCGGTATAATTTATTTTAGATTTAACGTTATTTCATGTTTATGCAAAATTAAGCCAATTTAATTTGATTTAGACATTGTTATATAGGATTCAATTTTGTGGTTGTGCTATGTGTGATATGAAAACCGAGTTAAAACGTTTTGTAAAAAAAAAAGAGCTAGTTGAAGAGGCAAACCGAAAAATGAAGAAAGTGGTGAAGTACCTTGAAAATGAGAAGATGGAATTGGAGTTGTATATTATCGATATCGTCTAGCACCATAAGATGAATAGTGATGCAACTCGGTTGAAAATGAGAAAGATTAAGAGACGATATGCAATTTTGATAAAAAAAAAATCTTAGTCACTATTATGATCGTAGTGTTTGGTTTATTTTGATGCATTAGATAATTTTATGCTAGTCTTATGATGAACTACGTATGAATATGTGATGCATTTATTTGGAGGCATTGGATGTTTCGAAGTGGGGGTTGTGAATTTAGTTCTTTATTATGAGTATTTACACATCAATTTTTCCGCTTCTTCTTTAATGTAACATGATATGGCGTGCCAAGTATGCAACTCGAATTGTGAAGTCAGACAGTTTACTGGATCCTCGTTCAATGTTTATCCGCGGGAGGCTCACCTACATTCAAGTGTATCTAGAAATCTATCTATATCTTATAAGAGAAAACCCCACTAAAGTAATTTATGATAGTCTATCTCAACATGCAAACTATCCATGTCACCCATCTTTTCAAACCAACCAGTTGTACATGGCATTCATCTTCCAACTATCACATTATCCACCTACTCCCATTAACAATTGTTATCATGCATTATTTTAGCCATTCAATTGTCCACATCATCATTTGACTATGTATCCATGTAATCTATCCACATCATGTATTATTTTTAAAATCCAATTATTCACGACATCCTTTTATTAGCCATTGATGAGATCGCACCAACATCCAATTTAATTACACAATTAAATCACGGTCAACTCAAACACCACAATTTTTTTGTGCTTAATAAATTCAACCAACAAAGAAAAAATTATGCATATTGTTTTCAATGATGAAAACACATGTAAATATTAAGTACTCTTTTATATGTAACCATTTAAGAAAATCCAAACTTTGCACAGAACATGCATAGCATATCTTCAAGCAATTTATCGACATTATCGGTTTCTTGAGCCGTTAATTTCATCTTATTTGCAGCTTTAACTACTTTGTATGGATCATCAAATTTAGTTTGTTAATAGACAACAATTTCACATCGAAATTTGGCTCCACAACTACTGTCACCAATAGAATCTTGCAACGTTCGTGTAGACAACTTTATGTTCCATGCACCTTATATGCTTTGGTTCACACAATAGGGTGTACTTAAAGAGATGGCCGATGCAACGCGTTGGGTACCTCTAATTCTTTTTACTACACCTGTAACAGTTTATGTTTTTATTTTATTTTATAATGTGCTTTTTTTACAGATTGTACCATGCAATGCTATCGTCATCCTCAAAGAGTCAATCTATTGTGTGTTTATTTTAGTAACCGATGAGAATGATGTGAGTTTCTAAGAGAGTAATGAGTAAAGTGGAGAAGAAGACAACCCATTTCAGTCTACTATCATTGTCCAAAGAGCCAATCTCGAGAACCATCCTCGAGAACCATGAGAAAGACCGCCTCCTTCAACTTTTACCCCCCAAGAGATAGCTATTGCTGGATTTTCACGAGTACAAATCTGTCCAAGAAACATGTGATGGAATGTTTCCAAAATTATTTATCTTCTTTCCTTTGCTTATGTAAATCATGCATGTGTGGCAGTATGACACAATACTTTTGGTTTTTCATGTGATGGTTTGTTGTCCTAAAAACTATCTAAGACGATAGCCGAAAGCGTTGACCTCCCGAGTGTGTTTTCGAATTCGGCCGCGTCTTTTCATGTGATGTGAATAAAGGGATGTGGTAAGGCAAAGACGTGAAACAAGTTGTAAAATTTGTTTTTCGAATTCGGCCGTGTCTTTTCCAGAAGTTGCCAAGCGGACCAACTGTAAACTGACCAGGACAAGGAAGTACAGAGTAGAGTACAACAACTACTACCTCCATGTCAAAATACAAGGCACGCTATTTTTAAGCTGGTCTTTGACGCTCAAGTTTGACCACCAATATATAACAAAATATATTGAATGGGAATGTATATATGGTACCGTTGAATCAGTCTTGCAAAATTCTTTAATTTCATATATCTTTATAATAATTTTAGTTACATATTATAAGTACAAATCATGGTCAAAGTTGTACGGCGTTGACCAGCGAAATTAAAAGGCGGCTTGTATTTTGAGACGGAGGGAGTATAACCTATAGGGAAATCAATAAGGAAACTAATTTCCCTGATCACTATTTGAACTAGTGTAGGACATGGACTAGACTACGTACCAGCATAGCTTATAACTCGAGGGCACAAGAAACAACGAATCTGACGTGATATACTAATACTTGGCAAGTTCGGATTAATGCCAACATCGATCGGCGGCGTCATGGAGGGCAGCCATGCGACGTTGATGGTCAGACACGGCGGGAAGATCCTGCGCTCCTCGGACGGTGGCCGGCTGACGTACGACGGTGGTAAAACCCAGCTCGTCAAGGTCAGGCGGTCCCCCTCGCTGCGGGAACTCCACTACCGGCTGGCGGCGGTCGCCGGTTGCTTCAACGTCGCCCTCCATTACGTCAGTCCCGACGACCCCGACGCGCTCCGCGACGTGGTGACCGACGCCGACGTGCGGCAGCTGCTACGCTGGGCGCTCTATCGGGACCTGCAGATCCTGCTGGGCGTCGACCCGGAGGTGGTCGTCCCCCGTGTCAAGGTGATGGTGGTCAGCATGGACGTCCGATCGCCGCTTCCCGAGTCGCTATTTTCTGTCGATCCAACGTCGCCGAGCGCGGCGCCGTGTCCCTCGCCAGCGCCACCCGCCATGGCGCCGGTGTCTCCATCCCCTCTCCCGAAGCGGAGCGCGTCGGCGCCTTCGCTGTCGCCGTGTTGGGCGAACGACACGTCGAACCCGCCCTCTCCCTCTCCCATCCAGCGGAGCGCGTCGACGTCTAGGTTAACACCTCCGTCGACGAATCCGTCGGTTACGACGACAACTTCCGCAGCGACAACCCAAGAAGGTACTCTACACTACGCGGCAGCGGCACCGTTTCCGGCGATCCAGAACGGTCATGCTCTGGTGTACCCTGATCCAGTGTTCTTGGTACCAGCGACAACCTTCGCTGTCGGCGTGTTCGGCGAACGACACTCCCTCTCCCTCGCTGATCCAGCTAAGCGCGTCGGAATCCAGGTTAGCACTTCCATCGACGAATCCGATTACGATTACAACTGCCGGAGCAGCAGGTACGAGTGCGACCCAAGAGGATAATCTACACTACGTGGTGCCGTTCCCGATGCAGAGTGGCCATGCTCCAGTGTACCCTGCTCCGGTGATGCAGAGCGGCCCTGCTCTGGTGTACCCTGATCCGGTGATGCAGAACGGCCCTGCTCTGGTGTACCCTGATCCGGTGATGCAGATCGACCCTGCTCTGGTGTACCCTGATCCGGTGTTCTTGGTGCCAGGGGCCTCGGTCGTGTACCAGCCGGTGATCCCAGTGTATCCAGCTTTCCTCGTCCCAGCGGGGTGTAGTGACGTGGTTGTGACGTGCGACGCTTGAAGTAGATCGGACATTTTTTTAGATTGCTATAGATCGGATATGTCAGCAATTAATCTCCATGTAAAGAGTCTAAAATAAACTTGAGGTCTTTTCATCAATACTACTCTATGTGCCTTAATTTCCTTTTTCCAGCTTGCGTTTTTTTTTCATGTATTTCCTTACCAGTAGAAGATACTAGTATGAAACAACTTGTACCACAATGTTAAATGATTTGAGCATCGTGGTGGTGCTAGCAAGCCATTTTTTCGCCGGCCTTTTTGTATCATCACTTTGTCTTGCCCCATAGCAATTTTAAAGATGTTGCAAAAGCTACCGTTGATAGTAATTGAGCTTGAGATCTATATATAAGTTGTCAAATCAAAGTAATCGTTTTTCTGAGAAACCCCTACCTGCCAATGTATTCAGTGAAAAGCCTTTTGGAAATCCAGTTTCAGAACAATAATACGATTTGAAAGCTTGTTGGTTCATTCTGCTGCAGTTGCAAACTTTTCCACATGTCCTTTGATAAAACCAGACTGCATGGAGAGTCAACCAGGTATGTTACTTTTGGCTACAATCCGTTTGATTATACTTTGGCAATGAGTTTTAGAATGCTGTGCTGCAGAGAGATTGGGCCGGTAATCACTTATTTCCTGAGGTGTTTCACATTTAGGTAACAGGGTGAGGAAATCAGAACTTACTCCATGTAGATCAATAGTGTCATAGCTCTTGCTTGGGACATCTGGTGGCGGATCTTCGACTGTTGCTTACTTGTCCTCGTATTTTAGCTTTCAACAAGATCCTAGGGGCAAAATAATGCAAGCCATGAGCTAGCTAGGTTCGGCATGTTTCAAAATAGAACTGAAGTTTGGTTAGGAACGGCTCCAGAAGCTCTGCTGAGTTGTATCCTTCGGGATTGTAATAACACTATTATCTAAATAATACAATCCTGTTGACCCCGCAAAAAAAAAGTGTCAGTTTGCAGCTCTAGGAATAGTCCAGTAAGATCATCAACAATTCCCTTGTAAAATTCATTTGCAAAGCCGTCTGCTCCTGGCTTTTGTTTGCTGAAGCTCTAGATCGCTAGGCAATGTTTTTCCCAAGGAGAGAAGGGTGCTTGCAATGATCATAAATCTTGTCGATAGTGGTACAGGTGAGCCAGGATTACATTAGATTCATTGCTCAGAGAAGAAAGTTCTGAAGAAGTGTATAGCAATTTGTAGTTTCTCTGCATCTTGAAAAAAATTCTCCTCTACACGCCATAGAAACTCGATTACATTCCATCGAAATCTGTGAGTTACCATGGTGTGAGAAAACTCAGTGTTTTCATCTCAGAAAGTTTCTGAAGAAACCAGACAATTCACCTTATCATTTCAATTTGTGGTTGAAAGGGCATTGGAAGTGCAATAATGTGGGTGAGGGATAGACAGAAGTGGCAGAGCATCAACATGACATTGACGACGAATATCGTTTTGTGGCCGAGGGTTAGCTGCTGTTTGTACTTTATAGGCTGCCATCGATCGGGTTGTTTTTGCTTCAGCTCACTACAGATTAAAGAGTCTACAATCTACATCAGTTACAATCAACAGGATAGATACACCATAAGAAACCACGAACTCAGGGCAGGCAAACAACATTACATCGTCCGTCAAAGCAATCTATATATGTAGAACAAGGAGCAGCAGCATAAGCAGTAGTAGAAGATCATCTGACATCGGTAGGTGCCCCATCATCTCATGCCAGTGCAGACTCATGCAGCATCATCGTCTTCATCGTCCGAAGGCCAGTCGCCGATGCAGGCCCTCTCCTGAATTGACAGGCGAGCAAACATCTCAATAGATTCTTTTTTTCGACTGAAATCTCAATAGATTCTTGCTCAGTCTTTGCGTGGGACTCGGCCATAATCGCCTGGTATTCTTCTTTGCTGATGACCTCGTCGCCGGGATCTACCTCTGGCTCGTCGGGATCTACCTCCGGCTCATCTTCTGCCTCTTTTTCCGCCCATCACGTTCGTGGAGACTGGGGCTTTGTGGTAACAATGGAGGCGGCTGCGCCCTGCGTGGTCTGGCAATATAACTATTAAAAAAACTCTTATTCGTTTTTATATAACGACGGCTCACGGCCCCTTCCAACAGCTCCGTCTCTCTCACTTTCCATTAAAAAAACTCTTATTCGTTTTTATATAACTACTAGTCAACGTGCACGTGCAACGCACGTTCCAAAATAATATAAATTTCGTGAAAGTATAACATAATAAATATTGTGGTTGCCTTTCTCCCATAATAATTTTTTGACTCCAATATAATTGAAACAAGATTTTCTTAATCCTACAGACCTAATTTCAATCCTTCAAGCCGTCAGAGATTAAGAGATATGACTATTTGCTGGTGTACTTCCTTCACTAACCATGAGTACACGATGCACTATAAGCCCTTGGGCAATGTACACGTCCACGTGGTCTTAAATGCAATTTTTTCTCTCTTAATATAGCTCCTAGAGCATACACCGTATTCTATTTCAGCCAAATGAGCAATTGAGTAACAAGTTCAGAGTGGATGAGGTTTGCACAGTACGATATCTAGCTAAGGACTGACATGACGTTTTCCTCAATAAATACATTCAACTAACTCGAGTTCCAAGTGTGTGGATCGTCAGGTTCAGCAAAGCAAGGCCGAACAGTAATTTTTCGAGCAGCTCGTGAATCTCTCGGCCTAACTCACTCTACCAATCGCAGCAGAACCTGCAGAATCCACACCTAAATATAAACAATCAGGCATTGGCCGTGGCAAAGCCGGTGATGAACTCTCTGCCAACGCCGTCCTCCCCGTCGGCATCTTGGACGTTGTACTTGGTGCCGCCCCTGAGCACCTCCTCGATCTTGGTGGGTAAGTCGCACTCGGAGGCGACCAGCAACAGCAGTGTCAACACGGTGGATGTTCTCGTTTAGCAGTGCCTCCATCATGTCGTAGGTGTTCGTCCCGGTCGAAGTCGTGCTTGCCCTGGCTGCCGTAGATGCCGGCGCCCTCGGCGTCCTTGTTCCGGAACTTGAAGAAGCACATTGTCCTCGCTCGTCTGGCGCCAGGGCGTCCTTGTTCCCGAACTTGAAGAAGCACACTGTCCTCGCTCGCCGGCGCCACCTTGCTCAGCTGCGACCACCCTTGCATCCTTCGCGCAGGCAGCGGCGTCTTCAGCCTTGCTCCCCCCGCTCTCTGCGCCGGCCGCGGCGACCTCCACCTTGGCGACGAACATTACTGCCTGTGTGCATGTAATTTCACCTTGGGCTCTCTGTCGGAGCGATGGACGTCCTGGTCGAGACGTCGAGTGGGCGTCGCCAACGCGCGCTCAAGTTCTAGACCTTGTGGAGTGGAGACCGGCGACTGCCTAGTTGCGCCACCGTGGCGTGTTTGTTTCCAGATTGATTTGGTGGCGTCCATCGACTCGAGGATCCTGCAGATGTTCTCCTTGGTCGCGCTCACGTTCTTGGCAGGCCATGTTGGCTACCAGGTACGCCTCCCAAAATTCATGTCGATCTGATCCTCAATGAACAAACCCTTACAAAAGTTAGATCGATTCGTGAGTCGCCGGGGAAGATTGCGCTGATCGAGTTGGTCGATGGATATCTCGGTCCCTTGCTCTGTGTCCTCGTCTGTCGAGGGTCTGCTTTTTATTGCTTCGGCATGCTGAACGAGCAAAGAGTCCATATCGGCCTCATCTGGTTATGGGGCCGTGCTCGGTGCCGAATCCAACCACGATAGTGCTCGTCTGGTTTCATTTTTTTCTCGAGCGATTGTTTTTTCCTAACATATGACTTAACTAATCACATATGGTGGATAGAAGTTTTGTAGTGTTAATGGGCAGAACCGTAGAATAAAGGATCTGGGAAAGATGATGCCGGTCGGACTCAATGGCAGTGCGCATGTAGCCATGACCTCACTCTCGCCCATTTGTTGCTTACGTTCTTGTGCATCCATTTGTTTGCAGCAGGTGCATGCTCTTTCTGCCAATCCTCCTTTGAGTGCTGAATGCCCGTAGATGACAAAATCCCATGGAGTCCAATACTCACGTGTAGCCTGATCAAGTCCTAGTAATAGTATAACATACCAATGATCTAACTCGCAAATATACATGCCACTGATCAATCAAAGATATTAATTCAGGGAAGAAAGAACTAAATCTGATTGAGATGGCATGCAGCAAACCCAAATCCTACCAGGATTGTACCTGAAAGGAGAAAATCTTGTGTGGCCGGTTAGGCTCCTAGAGAGCTGGACCTCTTTCCCCCTCTCCTTCTACAGTAAAGGGCGAACTTTTGGGCGATCTCGCGTGCACAGGCTCGCCGCCGGCGATTCTTGTGATTCCCCGCCTTCCGGCGGCCGCCTCGGCGGCGGGAGGGCGGGGAATCCATGGATCGGGGCGTGTACATAGCTTAGGGGTGCGTCGGGGTGTGCTAGCTGGTGGCGTCGAGGAGGATGCGGCGTCGCCGGAGTGGCCTTTTGTGGCGGTGATCTCCTCTTCCGATGGTGCGGCTCCGAGGGAGCTCCGCCGCGGATCCACCGTCCCGGCCTTGTTCGTGGCTCTCTGGAGCGCGCGAGAGGTCTCCCCCTACGCCGGCGTCCGAGAGAAGGCGGATCCGGCGTTTGACGACTTCGGAGATGCAGGTGCGTGTGTCCAAGACGGCGTTGTTCTTCATCGTGCAGGGTGGAGGTGCTACGGCACCGAGGAGCGTCGACTCCCCGTCCGCGTGGGGGGCCTCCCAGTCCAGAGTTTCGGAGGTGTTGCGGCGGGCTTTGCCGGCGCAGCGGTCTGCGCGTGGAAGACGATGCTGGAGCTCGGGAAGGGCTTCTTTGTAATTTTCTTGTTTTCCTGGGCTTTTCTGTAAGTTTCTTGGCATATGTACTGTATCTTCATCACAAAAAAAAAAAAGGAAGTTGCTGTTGCTTCTTCAAGAACGGCTTGTCAGGCTCCTGTGTGTCGCAATCGCGATCGGCCGGCCGGCCGGGAGAAGTTCCAGTCTCCATCAGATAATTTAACCGTACACGCAAACGGAGCTTGGCTCTGATGGTTGGGTTCCCTGTGGTGGAACCAGCCCACCCAGGTTCAAGTCCTAGACTTGGCATGGGCGTTTGCATTTACCTGGATTTATTCCAGGATTATCCGGCGCTATTCTTTCAGTGGTAGGTGACGTGCCCGTCAACAGCGAGGCGCCTGTGGTGACTTCGTCAACCTCAAGATCTGCCGGCTCAGTCCTTCAGAGGTGCTCATAGGGGTAGGGTGTGCGTGCGTGCGTTCATAGGGGTGAGTGTATGTGCGTATTTGTGAGCGTCTGTGTTGTACTGTGTTCTCAAAAAAAAAAATTTAACCGTACACAACTGCACTATTCCGGTGGATTTCATCTCTGCCGCTCCATAGAAAAACGAAAGAGTGTGTTGTAGTATATGGTTGCGCGGAAGCTTTGGGTTGCAGCTGATGCCGTCATCGTGGCCCATAATCCGTACAACCTATACAGCTCATGGAGATGGAGAGATAGCTTCTCTTCATTGGCTATTTCCCTGCCGATGGAAACTCGTCGGCATGTCGCCGCCAGATCCAGAAGAGGAGATCGTTTTTATTTTTTCGAGGGTATCGGGAGAACTTGAAGGAGAAGAGACGTGTGCGTGGCAGAGACCGATGCATGTTATTGTTGTTTCATCCGACGGTGACGGTTTGATATAACTTCATCGGACAGATTCCTAGTTGGAACGGTAGTTCGTATCATCTATGGTTTCGTTTTTTTTCTTTGATGATACGGGTGGAAGCCTCTTTCTTTTAAGCGGAGGCAAATCCTTTGTAATTATAATAAAGTGAAAAGGTGCGTTGAGGTGGCAATTTGGTCGTATTATGTGGTTTGGTGGGAGGGCAAAACGGTCCAAAACGGACAATGTTGAGTTGTCAAACATTGGGACGATCTGGGCCGTTTGATCGGATATTGAACTGTCCAGATTTAAATTATCCCAACAAGTTAAGTTTGCTCTTTTAATAGTAGTATAGATTTTACACTATCTTGTGTACCAGCGAAGTATTATAAGGTGTCTGAACAAAATTTCGACCACATTTTTTTATTCTATATACGTGACTTTAAATGCATTTTCTTTCGAACACTCTGAACACTTTTTGAAACCCTTTGAACATTGTTTTTTATCTGTTAATTTACCTTTCCCTAAACCGTGAACTTTTTTTTTGCCAGGAAGGTATTTTTTAAACTAAAATTTTGTTTTATAACAAATTATTATTTGTAGATATAGGATTTTTATTTATATACATGTATATCAAAATAATGTTCATGAAAGAACAAAAAGGGGAATGCAAACATGAAATGAAGCCATAAGCCTTTTTTCGAACACTGTCAATTTTTTTAAAATAGGTGGAACATATTTCTTTGAACCCATGTACCGCATCAACTTGTTTGAACCCTCGTGGCTATTTTCTGAATCAGTGAACTTTTTTTGGGACCATGAACATTTTTTAAACCTTATACACTATTTTTTCAAAACTTATGAATATTTTTTGCATATTATTTTTCTTTTGAATCTTGTAAACATTTGTTGGAACCATGATATGTAACTTATCATGTTGTTTGGTAACCTTTGTTTTCAAAAGAAATGTGTCGAGGTTTGGTAACCTTTGTTTTCAAAAGAAATATCGTTAAAATATACTAGCATGGGATCTCGTTTTAAAAATCTCATTGTGTTATTAACCCACCTTTACAAAATAGTTTAAAAAATAAAAATGAAATAGTGTAGTATGGCATACTTTTTATTCCTAGTGAATGCATGCACGTGCATGAAAACATTCGGCACCCACCTCTTAATATATATAAAGTTCTACGTATAGCAAAGTCTATTAAATCTTTTTGAAATCACATGTATATAAACATATTTTATCGTGTATATTCACTCATTTTACTTTGTGTATACTCCCTCCGTACCGTAATATAATGTTTTAGGTATTCAAATAGAGACAACATATGTATCTATATAAACATATTTTAGTACATAGATTCACTCATTTTGCTTAGTATGCAGTCAATTGTATAAAATATCCAAAACATCTTATACTATGGTATGGAGAAAATAGTTTGTATCGCAACATCTAAAACATACCATATTATGAAAGTACGTCAGTTTTTTGTTTTTGGAGTGTGAAAGTTCGTCAGTTATAACGGGCATAATACAATGTCCCCAACATACGTGAAAGAGCACAAGATGAAAATACAAAATCAGTGCAAAGTGTCTGGATACATGTGTGGTAAGTTGGTAGAGAGTGTTATATTTTGATACGGAGGGAGTACTAGGGTACAGAGGGAATAGCTTGTGTTGCAATATTTAAAACATTCCATATAACTAGCAAAATACAATGTCCCCAACATACGAGAAAGAGCGCACACGATGAAAACACGAAATCAGGGTGAAGATTACATCGTTCGAAGAATCGAAGCAATCTATCTAGAACAACACGCAGCAACAAGCAGATGAAGACACTCCCAGTCCAGCTTCATCCATCCTCTTCCTCCTCCTCCTCCTCCTCGTCGTCGCCAACGCCGGCGTCCTCATGAATTCCGAGGCGACCAAACAACTCACCGCAATTTTTCTCGCACTCGTCCAGGTAGCGGCACACGGCCTTGATCTCCTCGAAATCTACTTCGCTGAGATCGAAGAGGGCGTCGTCGTGCACCTGTAGGTCGCGCTCCTGGCAGTCGAAGAGGACGTCCTCCGCCTTCCTTTTCCCGGCCATCGTCAGCCTCCCGCGTTGAGGTTCTGCGGTGGTGGGAGGCGGCGGCGCTATATAAAAGGCGGAGCTGACGAGCGCCTTCCAGCAAGCCCAATCCCTTCCACCGCGCTGAGCCAGCAGATCACGGCCCCGCTAATTTTTCCGGACTTTCGTTATAACGGGCCGGAAACCGAGAACATATCAAAGTTACCCACAGCCCACGGACCCATTGCCAACAGCTTGGTCTGGCTCTCTCTCACGTGACGGGCACGTGCGGGCGGCTGCATCCGATGTCGCACGAAGGAACACGACGAAGCCCAGAGCTGAGCGACGAGGAGGAGGAGAACTGACCGCACGGCGAGAGATCGAGGCGACCGCCGGGGAGCGAGCGCTCGCCGGATTCCGTGGTGAGCTCCCGCCGCCTCTCCATCCCTCCCCCACCCACCTCCTCCTCCGGCGCGACTCCACGCCCGGACTCTACTCCCCCCTCCGGCGCCTCTCTCTCCTCCTCTCCCTCCCGGAGTCCCGACCCACCGCCGCGCCCTAACGGCTGCCGCCGCGCCATAGTCACCGCCGACGCCTCCATCCCGCCTCGCCCCTCACGCGCGTCGCCGTCACGTCGCGTCCCTGCTGTCCCCACCCCGTCCCAGTCAATGGCTTCGAGGTACGCACGAGCCTGTTCTGTATTCTCATCCAGTGATTAATTAAATCCCACTGGTTAGTTCCTGGGTGACACCGTCTAGATCCGCCCCTGAATTGTAACCGTAGCAAATTCCAGTTGAGTTGGGCTCTGGTTGGTATACTGCTGTGTTGAACATGTTGCCTCTGCTGACGCCTCATTAACCAATCAACTGATCCAGTTGTACTATGCGTCGATGCCCTTGCCTGATCGTCTGAATTGTCATTTTGGATGCTACATCTGTTTGTTCCCTATTTCATTTTAGCACATGCTATAGGCATATTTTTAGTCTCATTCATGGCTCCTTCTGTTTTGCAATTTCTCTGTTACATTTATGGTACTTTTGGTTTTTGAAAAAAAAATGAAAATAGAAAACCACAGACGAGACTGTCTTGTTAAATATTCAGAGCTTTTGTTTTTGAAAGAGGAACCATTTTCGGAGTGGTTCATTATCTGTGCGGCAAGTAGTGTTGGTATATGCAAAACTGTGAGCTATAGTGTTCTCCTTGCAGATTTCCTTGCTCTATTATGTTGGCTAAGTTCCTTTTTGTTTGCGCAAGCAATGCTGCTTGCTGCTACCTTTAGCAGGTGAACCGAAGCGGAATAACAATGTCCATATCTGGTGAGATGGACGACGGACCTGCTGTACTGCAGTTATATAAATGGGAAAGATCACAGCCCTATCTTGAACTATCGAAATTCCGGGAAGCTTCCATATCTCATACAAGGCGCCTGTTTGGACTGCTCTCGGATCATGGTGCTCTATTGATCATTGTTTCATCGTCATTTTTGTCTTATTTCTCTACTGATTATGATTTTTACAACCCAGGCGATCTTGTCTTGTCCACGGTCAATGTCAAACCATCACAAGCTGAACCGCCTACGGCCCTCTCAGATAGTATCCTGCCAGTCTTTAAGTGCTTTTCTTCTATTCCCAGAGTGAAGTCTTTAGCATGGGGACACTGCCCTGATGCTTCTAGTAAACTTGAGGTTCCGGCTTTTAGTGAATTTCTCGTTTTATCTGGTGATGGTTCAATCACAGTTCATGCGTTTTGTCATCCGAACAAAGGCACAGTAACAGTTAATTGTGATACTGAAGATTTGCATGGGGACTGGAAAGAATGGTCTCCTACCGAGTGCTTGTTGTCGGAGGATGGCCAGTCAGGTCAAACAAACTGCTTTCGTTCTTTTCTAACTACAATCAGTGGATCTGTGTGTAATGGAAAATACCAAGCCAAATTTCCTCTGAAATCTTCATTACCTCATTCAGCAGAGGTGGTATCATTTAGCATATATGATAATACCATGTCCTTTTTGAAGTTCTGGTCTAGCAATCGTACTATGAAGGCTAGGATGGAAACCGACAGTGGATCTCCAGAAGATCTTGTGAGTCATGTATCTGTAGCTGAAGCTTCATGCAGCTGTCAGTGGCAATGTTTAAAAGTTTTGCCAAGTTCTTCTGGTTATTTGACTGGCTTAGTCTTAACTCCCAATGAATCAGTGAGTTGTGAGGTCCATGAACACAACGCAAATGATATTTTGGTGGTTATACTTGAGCTAAACCCTTGGGGTATACAGTGGAACTTTGTGGTGGACCTTCAGAATCTATATACTGATGTAGGTCCCAATCCACAGTGGGTCGATTTCCAACTGTCAGATATGTTTCTTGCCTCCCTTAACGCAGTGGGTCTTGTTGCCATTTGGAATGTGAAAACTGGGCACCCTATCACCTCCTTTAGTGTTCTTCAACGGTGCAGAATAGATCTGGAGATGCCTTTGGGGAGCACCATACCCGTTGTAACAAATTTAGATGGAGAAAGCACCTGTGGTGGGAATGTCGTGGGCAGAATGTTTAAGAGGTTAGTTTTGGCACCATATTCTCTACTTGTTGCTGCCGTAGATGAGGCCGGGGTAGCCTATGTGTTCTATGCTGATGATATATTAAATTTCAAAACCAATGCACGTGAAAACTTTGGCCAGCCTTCTATGAATCATTATGGTGACAGTTGTGCTTCCTGGGAAACTGCTGGCCGTGGGATCGGGAGTCTAACATTTCGCAGTCATCAGTCCAGTCAACCAGGGTCACTTAATCCCACAAATTGGATTATGATATTTCAGAAAGAGACAATGTTGGCAATGTCCGAGCTAGGAAAAGAAGAAAATACTATAAATGTAATGAAAATCAAGGGATAGCTGGCCAAGTGGTTTCAGTACTACATCACAGATGAAAGATGTGGTAACTTATCCTTACACAACAGCAGCTTCTAGTTCCATGCGAAGAGTAGTCCTTCCTCTATCCAGATTGCAGGAAGATATAATAAGCCTCTCACCATTTGGACTAACGAGGATCTTTAAAGGTTGTAATGCAGATGGAAACAAACATGTATCAGTTGTTCACACGAGGTTGCTTATGGATTTATGTTTACTTGACGAGAGTGATATTAATGATGGTTTTCTGGACAGAAGGCTCTCATTTCAGAAGGATTTTTCTGTTGCCGGAGAATCTGCTGTTTGCTGGTTTGAAGGATATTTGTATTTGATATCGCAAGATAGCCTTTCTGTGGTCCTTCCATCAGTGTCTACTTCATCTTTTTCATCTTGTAACAATGACATCCAGTTTTGGCAACCAGGTTTTTCTGGTGGTACTGCGTTCAATGCTGATGCTCTGAATTTGACGTCAGTAGATAGACCTGAAACAAGGTGGAAGACCTGGCAAATTGAGGTCCTGGATAGAGCATTGTTGTATGAAGGACCTTCATTAGCAGACAGACTCTGCTGGGAGAATGGTATGTTGCCATCCAGTTGGCTTTGTCTTTCAATTTTCATCTTGTCTGTCATCCTGCTATTCTTGCTGCGTTTTGCTCTAATAGCCCAGCCTATTTTAAGTATTTCAGTTGCGGAGTTGCCTGTCCTATGCTGTGTCCTGTCTTTCTTGTTTTATTTAGTACCTTCATTGATTTATTTTACAGGCATGACACAAGCGTTTATTGAGTGTTGAAAGAATAGCTCAAATTTCCTTTTGCTTTTAGTCTTTAGATCAAATGTTTGTCCGCTAAACTAAACATTATATGCAAGATTGCAAACCAGTTTGGATCCAGTAAACTGCTAAATTTACTCGAAGCTGTTATTCCTATGCATATACATTAGAATTTTTTTGCATCTAGTGATCTGGTCAATGCTAATCAATACCATGTAGGTAACTGGCCACTCAGCATTTGCTGGAACCGTGCACTGTGCTGGTGTTGGTCACATTAAGAAATCTTCAACAGCATGATGTGTACTTTGGTACCTGAACATGATGCATATTTATTAAAACAGTAATGCATCATTCTCATCTATCCTTCTACGGTGACTATCCAACAAGCAAGAGTCTTCTTAACCTCTTTCAGTATATATGCATTCCCTAAATGATATATGTATATATTTGAGAGTCCAATATCTAAGAATATGACCTCCTGATGCTGATGACTTGGATATTCTGTACAACGGTTATATCCTTCAGAAAACGCATCACACAAACTAATGTTATTTATTGCTTTGTCAGGATGGGATCTGAAAATCTCTAGGCTGCGTTGGGTGCAATTGTCTTTGCATTACACAAATATCAGTGATCTGGAGCAGTAAGATCCTCTATTTTCTTTTGTTCTATCAATAATTTCTGTAACCTGTTTTTACCTTGGCTTGAATTTCATATGTCTTAGTTACTCCTGAGTTCTGATTTTCTTACATTTATGTTGGAATATTTGGAATGTGATTCATGATGATTTTGATGGATGATTACTATTGCTTGGAGTCCAAATATTTATTCAAAGCAACCTTTAATAGACAAGTGGATGAGTGGAAACTATCTCCATAGTTAAATGCACCTCTACAAGAATGATGAAAATAATTATTCCTTATTTACTTACCTTTATGGTTTATTGGAGGCCGATAAAATATTTGGTCTTGTAGGAATGAACAGGGGGCGGAGCCAGGAAATTAGTATGAAGGGGGCAAATGCAAGATTTATCCCTCATCAATTGTCAGGGAGGACCAAAGTGCTAAAATGTAGAATTTGAGGGGGGTTTAGCAAATAAACTAGATGGTCTACACAAAATTTCTGCATGTTAGGGGTGACCAGGGCCCCTGCTGGTCCCCCTGTCTCAACCACTGTGAATGGACCTAAATTTCTAGATGAAAGAGTTTCGTTCATAAGATTTTCTTAGATTTATTCTGAATTTCCAAGATAGGAGTAGATGGTTGCATGTTATCCTGGATCTTGTTTTAGTTAGTCCGACACTCCGACTCCCAATACAGTTATATGCGTATAGTTCTGGTCTGCGCTGTATGCGCGTTTTTTGTTGTGTAGAAAAATTCTTCTAATTTCTTCTTGATGTTTTGATGATTAGTCTGTATGTGCAAATGTCTAACATTAATCATTGCTAGATCATTGAATATGCTCGCGGAGGTCAATCTTGCAGAAGAAGGTGTTTTGCAACTGCTATTGGCATCTGTGTATCGGCTATTATGTAGAACAGGAAGTGATTATGAGGCTGCAGTGTCATCCAAGTAAATTTCTTCTCTGATGGCATATTTATAATGAATAATTAGCCATATTCGTAATTAGGATTCTTCTGTCAAAATGACCCATTCTCTGAAATATGATGTTCTCTGTCTAATGTCTGTTTAAGCTGTAATGTGCAAAAAACTCAATCGTTACCTCAGTGAGGACTGGGTCGGTATCCAATAAATTAAGGATTAATTGCCCTATCAGCGTCCTAGTAATGATATAAAGATGTTCATCTTTTGTTCAGATAAACATGAAACCTGAAGCTCCACTGCACCAGCTTTAATTCATTGAGCCCAAATCCTAGTATAAAACAGTTTGTCATTTCAGTTTTTCATTATCTTCACCTGCTTCCTCTAGGAAAGAAAAGTTAAATTTTTTAGCAGAGTATCACACAGAGCGGAACTTTTCAGATATTCATCATTTTGCTAAATGAATAGATTAATCACACCGAAGAACAGTTTAGACTTTTTTTTTATGAAGCTTGCAGTATGTCATATGCTTGTAGCTTTTAGCTTCATGTAATTTGTAAGCTTACAGTGTGAAAACAGGTTAATGGTTTTAGCTGTCCGCTTTGCCACAAGAACAATCAAGGGTTATGGGCTTAATAAGCAAAAGAAAGGTAACATCTCTTCTCTCCCTATCTCTCACATGTACACTTTGTTATGTGTGAGGTTGATTCTCTTTGTTTCTCTGACATGCCAGACAATTCACGAAAGCTTCATGAAATGGCTTTCCTTTTGGGCATAATTCGAAGTATCCAGGGCGAATCACTGCAAAGAGCCAGAATTCTACCCAGATGGTATAACCATAGATGCTTATTTTACAATCAATTTATCTTCTAATGTTTCTTATGCACTGTATTGAAATATACCGATCAAATGATTCTTCTTATTTGGCATGTTATACTTTATAGCAGGGAGATGATAAAAACTCAATGAAATTAGGCAAAGAAGTACTACAAAACGATTCTTCTCTCCCAGTTGCTGTAGTGGATGGTGTTTCATCAGGACTGCCAGATGGTTTAGATGCTCATGACATACAAGGATCAGCATCTACTGTGTTTGAGTTTGTTCCTGGTAGCAACAGGCAGTTAGCGTTAACACCAGTTGAATCCTCTCTTACTACTTCTCGGTTTCATGACAATAACACTGTTCAAGGAACCACTCAAGTTGGAAGACTGGTTACTCAAGGAAATGTCAAGGATATGATGTACCGTTGGGAAACGAATAAACTTGACTTGAAAACAGTAGTCAGAGAAGCACTACAATCTGGCCGACTACCTTTGGCAGTTCTTCAGCTGCAACTATTGCGCCAGAGGGAATCATGTTCCAGTGATGAATCCGAAGACGCTTTTTCCGAAGTTCGTGAGATAGGAAGATCCATTGTTTATGATTTGTTAATGAAGGTAATTGGGTGCCCTTAGATTAGAAATGTTTATCTCCGTCATTTCCTGTTGTCTAACACATATTTTACAGGGTGAGAGTGGACTGGCTGTAACAACGCTAGAGAGACTAGGAGATGATATAGAGTCGGACCTTAGACAGCTTATGCAAGGCACTGTCAGAAGGTCACTTAGGCTACAAGTTGCCGAGGAGATGAAGCAGCGTGGGTACATGAGGTCAAATGAGTGGACAATGTTGGAGACCTTAGCACTGATTGAGGTTTGCTTCTGCAGCCTGCTCTAGCTAAATGACAAAATTATGTTCTTACAATGTTATTTGTTTCTGGCATATATTTTCAACACATATAGAAATAAATTATTGCTTGCACGCTGTTTGTTTTCGTACTGATCGATATTTTTCCTCTGTGGAAAAGCGGTTTTACCCAAGCAGCAGCTTCTGGGACACTTATCTTGGGAGGGAGAATGTCATTCATGATGCTGCAAATATTGTTACACTTCCACGGGAAGATAAACCAGTGCTAACACTCCAAATCTGCAACCACCCTGCTATTGAATGTGGTGATGTTGATGGAGCTGTGCTTGGCTCTTGGGTGAATGTTGACGATTACACTGATTTAAAGGAGTTCTCTCAAAGCAACCTTTCCAATGGCTATTGGGCATGTGCTGCTGTGTGGTCTGATGCTTGGGATCAAAGAACTGTGCACCGTGTAAGTCATGACTTGTCCTTTCACTTCTTAGCTGGGGGTTGCACCTTATTTCTGATAGTAGCTTTGTGCTGTAGCTCATCTATCGAAGTGTGGGGGGTTTTCCTGTACTCTTTACCATTTCTTTCTCTTTTTTTCCTTTCATGGGAATGTGTGGTGTACGATTTAATTTGTTGTGGCAATTGTTTGACAAGTTGAATATATTTTAGCACACCAAACTCTAACATTAGGGCCCGTATTACTTATTTTCTGAACTGCAGACTTAAGATTCTTATTTTTGTTCTTTATTAGATGATACTGGACCAGCCTTGCCATATTTCTGCTCAATCCGATCTCCCATGGGAATCTCAGTTTGAATATTTTGTTGCTCATAGTGATGTGGGGGGAGTCTGCAAACTTCTCGACATGATTCCTGACAGTGTACTTCTAGAAGGGATTCTTAGAGTTAACGTGGACAACTCACGAGTTGATTACAGCATCATGTCTGATGTGACCGTCCCTGATTATAAAATGTATATATGTGACTCAGAGGAGCTAGAACCTGCTTGTATGGAGGTACCGCATGTCAAAGTATTCAGATCCGTGTCTAATCATGAATCAACATCATGGATGAGAATGCTAATGCAGAGAGAACTGGCAAAGAAACACATCTTTATGAAAGAGTACTGGCAAAGTAGTACTGAAATTATACCTGTACTTGCTCGTGCTGGCATACTTATTAATACAGATATTGGTCCCAACAAAGAATCTTCTGGCATACTTATTAATACAGACATTAGTCCCGAAAAGAATCTTCTATGCCATTTTATGCTTCAGAGTTGCCAGATGATGATCGTCACCGGGCTTGTGAAAGAGCATTGCATAAACTAGTCATGTGTTTCTGTGTGCAATACGACTCTCCGTACCTACTTGATATTTATCTGGACAACTGCAATTTAGTTCTCGAAGAAGACTCTGTCCCTTTGCTCAAAGAAGCGGCGGTAAGTCATACTGTATTTTTAGTTTATCATACTTGCGTTTCTTTATGTTCACCTCTACTTCCCAATTTTGTGCCCCCCGGCAGTGGTGAACCAGCTGGTTGTTGCATATGAACTTATTTACTTTGTTAGCATATGTAAATGGTTAATGTGTGTGTGGCGTCGAGTTTTTATGATAAGTAATGCCTGATTTGCTCCCGATCAATATTCCATGAATTTTGCATTTTAGTAACTAGTTATTAATTATTGTTTGAAAAATGTCAGAAAGTTCCAAAACCTTCCATTTTCAGTGGGAGTCTACATATGGGCATAGGCATCACCTATTCTTTTCTGGTTCCCTGGCAAGTGACCAACTGCTCCTTTTCTTTGCAAACCTCTTCTGTCTAACAGACCTCTCATTGAATGGTAACTGTGTGACATTTGCTACCCTGCGTCTTAACACCTCCATATGCCTGGTATCTTATAAACCAGCCACTTGCCCAGTAGTGGTAGACAAAGTACATGTAATGCTGCATTAATTTACAGATGTAAGATTAAGCTGCTCAACCTGTTTCCCAGTTTAATAAGCATTAATCTGACTTGGTTGTTATGGCACGCAATTGTTCAGGGTGATTGCAAGTGGGCACAATGGTTACTCTTCTCCAGAGTCGAAGGTTATGAGTATGAAGCATCTTTTTCTAACGCCCGTTGGAATCTGTCACAGAAAATGTTTAATCATGGTAATCCAACTGCAATTGAGATAGATGAGATATTGTATACTGTCGATGATATGGCTGAGCGGATTGGGGAAATGTCTGCACTAGCTACCTTAATGTATGCTTCACTACCAATTCAAAAGTCCATATGTACTGGAAGTGTGAACAGAAATCGTGGTTTGTCTTCTCAGTGCACATTAGAGAACCTAAGTCCATGTCTCCAGCAATTTCCAACGCTATGGAAGACACTTCGCTCCACTTGTTTTGGGCAAGATGGGTATGGCTGTCTAAATTATTCTCCAACTAACGGTAATCAAGATACAACTTCACTCCCTTACTGGTTTTGAAGCCAACCACTCACTATTTCCTTAAGAAAATTCTTGTCCTTTTCAGTGCCCGGAAAATCATCAATTTCAGAGTACTTGTGCTGGCGCTATAACATTTTTTCCTCTGCTGGAGGAGACACTTCATTGTTGCAGATGCTTCCGTGTTGGTTCCCAAAGTCTGTTAGAAGATTAATTCAACTATATGAACAGGTTTTTTCTGTCCTTTGTATAGAATTTTGCAGCTAACTTTTTCTTGAATATCAGTATTATTTTGCATTTTTTCCTCTGAATCATCATGTATTGTAGCTCTACGCTCTACCCCACATGATGTTACGTGAGTTTATATTCCTATACGTAAATATCTATGAGAAATTTCCTTCTGGAAACAATGTTTTGGGATGTTCCAAAACACTTCTAATACATACAAAATTATGTTTTTGTTCTCAATATCATCGTTGTTTCTCTGTGGGAGCATCTAAAACTTTAATCATACTCTTGGATATTACCAATACAACACTGTTTTATACCAGTGTATTCTAATTATGCACCAGAAATGCTATTTTTATTGAGTGTCTAATTGTGGTTACTATGAAGAACTCCGCCTATGTTGTCTCAACATAGCCGGTCCCAAGCCCGGATAAAGGAGGGTTGTGATAGGCTTGGCAAGCCAACGGAAAAAACCCAGCCACTCTTATGGAGATGAAACCCAAAAGAACCTCGTTGGGGCGTAACCCTCTTAGCGACGCGCCATATCGGAACCCGGGTGTGGTGTCAAATGGGCAAGGGCCGGGCCGCCACCCCCTTGGTGGCGCGCCGTATCTTGATCTGGATACGGTGATAAGTGAGCAAGGATCGGGTCGTCGCATCCTTAGTGGCGCGCTGCATCGACGCCCGGGTGTAGTGAAAAATGAGCAAGGGTCTTCGCATTTGACTCGACGAGTGCGGAGGGTAAGGAAGTTAGCCGAGCCTAGGAGGATCCGCTTAGGTAGCTGGAACGTAGGATCCCTGACGGGCAAGTTACGGGAGTTAGTTGATACGGCGATAAGGAGGCGTGTTGATGTCCTATGCGTCCAAGAGACCAAATGGAAGGGACAGAAGGCGAAGGAGGTGGAGGATACCGGCTTTAAGCTGTGGTACACGGGGACAACTTCAAACAAAAATGGGGTAGGCATCTTGATCAACAAGAGCCTCAAGGATGGAGTAGTGGACGTCAAGAGGCAAGGAGACCGGATTATCCTAGTCAAGCTGGTTGTTGGGGACTTAGTTCTCAATGTTATCAGCGCGTATGCCCCGCAAGTAGGCCACAACGAGAGCACCAAGAGAGAGTTCTGGGAAGGTCTCGAGGACTTGGTTAGGAGAGTACCTACTGGTGAGAAGCTCTTCATAGGAGGAGACCTCAATGGCCATGTGGGTACATCTAACACAGGTTTTGAAGGGGTGCATGGGGGTTTTGGCTATGGCATCAGGAACCAAGAAGGGGAGGATGTCTTAAGCTTCGCCCTAGCCTACGACATGGTCGTAGCTAACACCCTCTTTAGAAAGAGAGAATCCCACCTAGTGACTTTCAGTAGTGGCCAACACTCTAGCCAGATTGATTTTGTCCTCTCTCGAAGAGAAGATAGACGCGCTTGCCTTGATTGTAAGGCGATACCTGGAGAGAGTGTTGTCCATCAACATAAGCTGGTGGTGGCTGACTTCCGTTTTTGGATTCGTGTCCAGCGGGATAAGCGCCCAAAAGTTGCTAGAACAAAGTGGTGGAAGTTAAAGGGAGAGGCAACTCAAGCTTTTAAGGAGAGGGTTTTTAAGGAGGGCCCTTGGGAGGAAGGAGGCGATGCAAACATTATGTGGATGAGGATGGCGACTTGCATTCGGAAGATTGCATCAGAGGAGTTTGGGGTGTCTAGGGGAAGTAGAAGGGATGCTAAGGATACCTGGTGGTGGAACGTTGAGGTCCAGAAGGCTATTAAGGAGAAGGACTGTTTCAGACGCCTATACCTGGACAGGAGCGCAACCAACATGGAGATATATAAGGAGGCAAAGAAGGCCGCAAAGCGAGCGGTGAGCGAGGCAAGGGGTCGGGCGTATGAGGATCTCTACCAGCGTCTTAACACGAAGGAAGGCGAAAGAGACATCTATAAGATGGCGAAGACGAGAGAAAGGAAGACGAGGGATGTCAACCAAGTCAAATGCATAAAGGACGGAGCGAATCAACTCCTCGTGAAGGACGAAGAGATCAAGCGTAGATGGCGAGAGTACTTCGACAACCTGTTCAATGGAGAGAATGAGAGCTCTACCATTGAGCTAGACGATTCCTCCGATGATACCAGCCGACGCTTTGTGCGGCGTATCCAGGAGGCTGAGGTTAGAGAGACTTTGAAGAGGATGAAAGGAGGCAAGGCAATGGGCCCTGATGGTATCCCCATCGAGGTGTGGAGAGGCCTTGGAGACATAGCGATAGTATGGCTAACTAAACTTTTCAACCTCATTTTTCGGTCAAACAAGATGCCCGAAGAATGGAGGCGGAGTACATTAGTGCCAATCTTCAAGAACAAGGGGGATGTTCAAAGTTGCACTAATTACCGTGGAATCAAGTTGATGAGCCATACAATGAAGCTATGGGAGAGAGTCATTGAGCACCGTTTAAGAAGATTGACAAGTGTGACCAAAAATCAATTTGGTTTCATGCCTGGGAGGTCTACCATGGAAGCCATCTTCTTGGTACGACAACTTATGGAGAGATATAGGGAGAAGAAGGATCTTCATATGGTGTTCATTGACTTGGAGAAGGCGTATGATAAGATACCACGAAATGTCATGTGGTGGGCCTTGGAGAAACACAAAGTCCCAACAAAGTACATTACCCTCATTAAGGATATGTATGATAATGTTGTGACAAGTGTTCGAACAAGTGATGGCGACACCGATGACTTTCCAATTAAAATAGGACTGCACCAGGGGTCAGCTTTGAGCCCTTATCTCTTTACTTTGGTGATGGATGAGGTCACAGGGGATATACAAGGAGATATCCCATGGTGTATGCTCTTTGCGGATGATGTGGTGCTAATTGACGATAGTCGGGCGGGGGTTAATAGAAAGTTAGAGCTGTGGAGGCGGACTCTAGAATCGAAAGGTTTTAGGCTTAGTAGAACCAAAACTGAGTACATGAGGTGCAGTTTCAGTACCAGTAGGCACGAGGAGGAAGAGGTTAGGCTTGATGGACAGGTGGTACCTGAGAAAGACACCTTCCGATATTTGGGGTCTATGCTCCAAAAGGATGGTGATATCGATGAAGATGTGAGTCATCGAATCAAAGCTGGTTGGATGAAGTGGCGCCAAGCTTCTGGCGTCCTCTGTGATAGGAAAGTGCCACAAAAGCTAAAAGGCAAGTTCTATAGGACGGCGATTCGACCTGCGATGTTGTATGGCGCAGAATGTTGGCCGACCAAGAGACGACATATCCAACAGTTAGGTGTAGCGGAGATGCGCATGTTGAGATGGATATGTGGCCACACAAGAAAGGACCGGGTTAGGAATGATGATATACGTGAGAGAGTTGGGATAGCACCAATTGAAGAGAAGGTTGTCCAACACCGTTAAGATGGTTTGGTCATATAGAACGTAGGCCTCCGGAAGCGCCTTTGCATACCGGACGGATAAAGCGGGATGAGAATGTTAAGAGGGGTCGTGGTAGGCCAAACTTGACATGGGAGGAGTCGGTTAAAGAGATCTGAAGGATTGGAATATCACCAAAGAATTAGCCATGGATAGGGCTGCGTGGAAGTTAGCTATCCATGTGCCAGAACCATGACTTGGTTTCGAGATCTTATGGGTTTCAACTCTAGCCTACCCCAACTTGTTTGGGAATAAAAGACTTTGTTGTTGTGGTTACTATGAAGGGAAGCAGTATAAGTATTTGAGATATACAAGGCTAGCTTATAAGGAATACTAGTATTTGAGACGCCAAACATTCTTTCCTAGGATAATTTTTGTTTTTCTTATTAACCACATCTGTGATCAGGGCCCTTTCGGAATGCAAATGCTATCGAGTGCACCATCATCTGAAGAGTTATTTACTCACAATGTCACGGATTATATATAATACCACTGGATATAGTGAAACCAACGCGTTGTCCTTAGAAGCATCCATTCAACGAAGTGTTGAAGAAGAACTATATTCTTCCCTTGAGGTATGCTCATCTTGCAAAGAATATACTCGATTATATACTGGAATAAACTTCTTTGTTTTTTATATCTTGCACCTTCTGCGCCATTTTATTTTGAAATCCAAGCACTTCATATGTTATATTTAATGTGTGCTAATATGACACTGATCAACAATATGGAAAACATATACTTCACCATGGCTAGGGCCAGAGCAAAAGTGCTTGATGAGCCTAAGGCCTGACAAGCTTGAACCCCCTACAAATGGGTCGTTTTGAAGGATGCTTATCCATATAGCATAAGCCTACATATATGGATAAGCACAAACGTGAATGCTTTTTTGCTAACTTATATTTCTTACATCGACACATGCAATACTCTGAACTTGGGGTTATTGCCCATATACTTGCTGTATTCTGTTACAGTTCATAGCTTCTCATTCCAAAGTAGTTATTTTAATTAAGTCTCCCTCTTCAGGAGAAAGACTTGAGGGTGGAGCATCATTTGCACCGTGGTCGAGCACTAGCTGCTTTCAGGCATCTTCTTGGGAAAAGAGCTTCACAGTTAAAGTCAGCCAATGCACGCCAAGTGATCTCCACACAGTCTGATGTTCAAGCAGATGTACAACTGATCCTAGCTCTAAGTCAAACTGAACGATCAGTTCTTCTATCGGTATGTTCATCATCCCGACCTGCTTGTTTCTCCAACAACTTGATACTGACCCGATATGCATCTAAACCTTACACTGCAACATAAGTAACATACTGTATTAGTCATCATTCAGATTTTGTTAATCTGAACGCTATGATAAATAATATCTTGACTTCTAGTGCAATACACACTGTCACTTATGATGTGGCTATGTTTGATATGCCAAAGTTTGTTACCCTGTTTTAACTTTTGATACCATCATAATGGCATGCTGAATGCCTGGATGTCTGAACATATAATCAACATAACCTTTGGGAACAAGTTCCATAAATTATTTATCAATTTAGAAATTAGATTTTCTGTTTTATACTTAAATTCTAATGCTTTAGTTTCTTGGACGTGCTGCAATATCATATCACTTCTCCAGGTGGCTCCACTAGCTATTACAAACTTTGAGGACTCGACACTAGTTGCTTCTTGCACATTCTTGTTGGAACTCTGTGGCATGTGTGCCAAGATGCTTCGGCTAGATATTGCTGCTCTTCAGCGCATCTCTTCCTACTATAGCTCCGGTCAGCAAAATAAACAATATGAGCTATCTTCACCAAGGAGCTCTGGGCTACAAGTGTTCTCCCATGGAGCAGATATTGCTCCTGCTCTCGCTCGAGCATTAGCTGAAGATTATGTCCAGTCTGATCATCTTCATGTTTTGGAGCAGAAGCAAAACTCTGGTGCTCCCAAAAGGGAACAACCATCACCGCCTCTTATTGCTATATTGGAGCACCTGGAACGAGCAAGTTTGCCATTATTAGATGAAGGTAGAACCTGTGGATTTTGGCTGTTGAGTGGCATTGGTGATGCATCTGTTTACCGGTCACAGCAAAATGAAGCCAGCCAACGTTGGAATTTGGTCACAGAATTCTGTCAGACGCACCATCTCCCACTAAGTACAAAATATCTAGCTTTACTGGCTAATGACAATGATTGGGTACTTGCACACTTTTTTCCTTAGCTTGTAGTAGTTATGTTATTTATATGCCTTACCACTGATGTTGTCATGCCTTTGGCAGGTTGGTTTTCTAACAGAAGCCCAGAGGGCTGGTTTTTCGATCGAAGTTGTTATCGGAGTGGTACCTTTTCTTATTCTAAATAGTAGGAATCTGTTAATAATTGTAGTTGAGAAAACACTGTACTGATTGCTTCTCCCTTGTGTTGTGTTCAGGCTTCCAAAGAGATAAGAGACTCAAGATTGAGGACTCATATACTAACAGTTCTGAGACACACGCTGTCAAATAGAAGGAAATCTTCTAGTAATGTACCCTCAGGAAGTAGGGAGTCATCTTTCTTGTCCGTTGATGGCGACAACCCCATGGAACTTTTCTGCATACTTGCTGTTTGTGAAAAGCAAAAGAACCCTGGAGAGGCACTTCTGAATAAAGCGAAGCAAATGCAGTGGTCTTTATTGGCATTGGTTGCTTCATGTTTTCCAGATGTGACTATTCTCTCATGCTTAAGTTGTTGGCTTGAGATTACAGCTGCAAGGTAATACATTGGGTATTGTAGCAGTTTGTGATGTAAATGACATTTTGCAAGATTCACTGCTGTTCTTGTGTAATTATGTTGCCTTGACATTTTCTCTCTTTCTTCAGGGAGTTGTCCTTGATCAAGGTGGACGGTATTTCCTCTAAAGTAGCTAAGAATGTTGGATCTGCTGTTGAGGCCACGAATAAATTGCCAAGCGTGAGTAGGAATGTTGAATTTCGTTACAACAGAAAGAACCCAAAGCGTAGAAGGTTCTTAGAGGTCTCTCCAGATAGCTTCACATCAGGTTTCTCGCTGGATATCACATGTGGGCCAAATGCTACTGCAATTTCCAATCCTTCCAATATTGATGCTCAGCAGGAAAAAAGAAAGCCCACCTCCGAAGAGACTAAAGTACCAGTTGATATTGATGAGAGGCTTACATCTTTATCAAGTATAGTAGCTGTGCTCTGTGAACAACAGTTATTCCTACCATTACTTAGAGCCTTTGAAATGTTTCTGCCATCCTGCTCGCTGCTCCCCTTTATTCGTTGTCTCCAGGTTAGTAAAAATATGTCATTTAGCGCATCCTTGGTTGAGAGCCAAAAATTGGCATGCAATTTAGCAACTCTTAAGATTGGCAAGGTGTTGGTAGCCATTTTTTTGCTTGCCTAAATATTGACAATAATATTTTCAGCACCAAACCAAGCAGACCCTTAGCTTACTTGTGGTATACCAACTAACTGAGCATTTTGTTTGTGTTACCATGGATAGGCATTTTGTCAAATGCGTCTGTCCGAGGCTTCTGAACATTTGACATCATTTTCGGTGAGAATAAAAGATGAAGCCTCTTAGTCGAACTCGTCGAAAGAAGCATCTATAACAGGATGGGTAGTTGTTACAGCTGTAAAAGCCGCAGATGCAGTACTCTCAACCTGTCCATCAATTTATGAGAAGAGGTGTTTGCTACAGCTCCTTGCAGCAGTTGATTTTGCAGATGGAGGCTCTTCGTCAGCTTACTTTCGCCGAAGTTATTGGAAGATTAATCTGGCTGAACCTTCCTTATGCAAAGAAGGTGATATCTACAATTGGAGCGATTCCATGGATGATGCTTCTCTCATGGCATCATTAGAAAAGGATGGCCGATGGGAGGAAGCTCGCACTTGGGCAAGGCAACTTGAATCAGGTGACATCGCTTGGGAATCTACATTTGATCATGTGACGGAATCACAGGTATTTGGCTTGCATTATTTATTTCCTACATGTCTCATAATTTCTACATTCTCAACTACGGCTTACGATTGATGCCAACATCCGATTGTCCAATGTTTCAGGCAGAAGCTATGGTTGCCGAATGGAAGGAGTTTCTCTGGGATATTCCACAAGAACGTGCAGCTTTGTGGGGCCACTGTCAGTCACTTTTCACGCGATATTCTTTGCCTCCATTACAGGTACTGTGAATGCATTGAGATATTGTATATGTGATATTTATCTTACCAGTTCAAGTATGTCTTTTTGAGATTACAATTCAAGTATATGTGCAGGCTGGGTTATTTTTCCTTAAGCATGCTGAAGAATTAGGAAAAGAGATACCAGCACGAGAGCTCCATGAAGTACTCCTGTTATCTTTACAATGGCTTAGTGGAACTATTACTAAATCCTCTCCGTAAGCTCCCTTGTAATCGCTTTTGGTGTTATGTTCAGTCTCACCTTCTCCTTACAGATATGTACATTTTTGCAGAGTATATCCTCTTCATCTTCTCAGGGAAATTGAGACTAGGGTTTGGCTCCTGGCTGTAGAGTCAGAGACTCACTCGAAGGTTGATGGTGAATGCGCACCTTCTGCTGTTACTCAGAATCTAGCTATTGGAAATAGTAGCAGTATTATAGAACAGACAGCAGATGTCATCACAAACATAGACAATAGTATGAGTACGCCAAGCATGCGAGCTGCAGAAAGAAACGTCATGATGGATAATAACCTATCACGCCATCAACATGTGCAACTCTTTGAGTATAACAGTGAATCAACAACAACAAATAACACAAAAGCAAAGCGAAGAGGAAAAACAAATCTACCACTTGGACGAGGTGTCAGTGATAATTTTGAGAGTAGCACAAATGATTCTGGTGATAATTCCAAAATTGTCCATCGTTCTAAGAGTGGAGACCAAGCAAGACATTTACTATCTGAAAAGGAATTTGCAAAGATGGAAGCATCTTTGTCTGGTTGGGAGCAACATGTCAGGCCTGCAGATATGGAGAAGGCTGTGCTCTCATTGTTAGAATTTGGACAAATAACTGCTGCTAAGCAGCTCCAACAAAAGCTATCTCCATCATATGTCCCTGAAGAACTTGTTCTCGTTGATGTTGCTCTAAGAGTTGCAAATAACGACAGTAACGGAGAGATCAGCCTATTAGGCTTTGACACGGAAGCCCTTGCAATACTTCAATCACTCGAAATAGCAAGTCGCAGCAATATGATCGATCCATCACAGGTTTGGTTATTTTGCTGTGTTCATTTTGTCATGAACTTGTATTGTGCAAACAGTGAACACCAAATCCCAACACTGACTATTTACATTAGTTAAACATAGACTGTAGAATTACGGTTTAATGTTTCTAGTCGCAATATTTATCTTCTGGACAAAGGCAACAAAGCACTGCAATATCATCGATGTGTTGCACATTTACATTTGCTTAGGTGTTCGTCCAGTCTACGAGTTCTAGGTTGGAGATTCAATTTACTTTTGGCATGTTGCACGGTAATCTATATAGAATGATTGCTCCTGACATGATACAGATATACATAGCATTTGTGTTCTGAAAACACTAGGCCACCCAGGAACATGTAAAATGACACCATATTTTCTCTAGTTTGTTTGGTTTACACATTTTAATTCGCCACACAAATATGCATAAGGTCTAAAGGCTAAAGTTTGATCCAACTTTCTGACTATTTTTTCTTATAAATTCTGCACTAAGTTTGTAATTGAGTTATTGATATTATGTCTAATTGCTGACAGTATGCTGGAAACAAACAAACTTTATGTCAAATAATTCTTAAACATGTATGGCGAGCTGGCAGCCATGTACTATTTCTCTAGCTAATGCACGTCGTAAACTTATCTTCATTTTAAATAGCGGTGTGAATTTCCAACATAGTTTGCTTGGTACATCCAAGTAGTTCTTTATTTTGAAGACGTATCGATCTAGTTAATGCTAGATGGTTATTGCTGTTAGAGAGATATTTGTATATTGTAGTTTCCCTATTAGATAGGGGGCTCCCTGCATATTTACACCTGTACATGTACTATATATTGTGGCCTTTGGCCCCCGTGGAATACAAGTTGCTTATTCCTAACATGGTATCAGAGCTAGGTCTTTTTTTTTGCACGCGCAACTCGTGCTGTGATCCTCTCCTCGCGCCGCCGTCGTGCTCGTGTCCAACCGCTGTCGCTCCTCCCTTCTCCTTCTATCCCGTCTGAAAATCTTCGTCCCCGGCCGGCCCGTCCCGGCCTCGTCCGTCTCCGGCCGCCCTCGTCCGCGGCCGACCCCGTCCCGGCCGCCCCGTCTTCCGGCTGGCCTCCCTCGTACCACCGGCCAGCCCACGTACAGCTCGCGTAGAGCTTCCCGGTCGCCGCCGCCTGCCCCCCTTACAGCCGCCCAACGTACAGCCGTCGAGCTTCTGGGTCGCTGCCGTCCGACTCCGGCCACTGCCGTCCAATTCCCGTCCGCCACCGCTCGTTCCCGGCTGTCGGCGCCCTGCTTCAGACCGGACGTCGTCTTCCAGCCTGTCGCCCAGGTCGCCGCTGCTCTAGGCCGCTCCCGTTGGCCACCGCCGGCGCTGCTCCGGCTGTTTCCGTCAGCATCCGGCCGATTCCGGTCGTCCCTGACCGATTCCGGCCGCCGCCGGCCAAATCCGGCTGCCGCCGATCGATTCTGGCCGTCGCCGACAACATCCGGCCACCTCCTGGCCGATTCCGGCTAGAGGCCGTGCTGCTCCTGTCGCTCTCCTCTGCGTGGTGGGCTGATCGATCTCGATCCAGATCCAATCATCAGCGTTGACTTAAAAAAAATAAAAAAAAATAAAAAAATAAAAAACGATGTCGCTGTCTGCTGCTGATCCCGTTCTAGGCTGTCCCGAGCTTCCGTCTTTGCTCGGTGCTGCTCCGGGGTCCTTGTTGCCTATTTCGTCGTCTCCCTCGATGACGTCTGCATGCCGCTCTACGTCGACTCTCGCGGCTTCTGTCCGCAGTTATGGCCGCTCTACGTCGACTTCGTCTATGTCGACTCGCCGCTCTACGCCGACTATCGGGGCTTCTGCCCGCTGTTGTGGCCGCTCTACGTCGACTCCATCTATGTCGACTCGCCGCTCTACGTCGACTCTCGCGGCTTCTGCACATGGTTCTGGCTGCTTTTCTTCGACTCCTCGCGTGGCGTGTGCACGCACTTGTGACCGCTCTCCTTCGACTCCCCATGTGGCTACCACGTATTGATGATTGGTCCTCCTTGGCTGACGCATCTACCTCGACCTCTTCAGTGGCGTCTTTCACTGCGCGTGAGATCGCGCAACTCCGATGCCTGCTTGCTACTTGGGACTCTTCACCGACAGGTTCTGCTGGTTCTGCGACTGACTTTTCTGGCACCGAGAGACCACCTTCTTCTCATTCAGGTACATCCCCTTGGATTCTTGATACTGGAGCATCTTTTCATATGACTTACGATTCTTCCGCCTTGAGCTCTATTCGACCTGTCGAGTCTCCTGTCTCTGTTCGTACTGCCGATGGTACTCCCATCCCCGTTGCTAGTCGAGGCACTCTTAGCAGTCCCGCGTTTCATGTTCCTTCTGTCGCTCATATTCCTCGACTCACCATGCAGCTTTTCTCTGGTAGTCAGATTGTCGATTCTCGTTGTAGGGTCACTCTAGACTTTGATTCCTGTTCTGTTCAGGATCGTTGTACGGGCGCTTTGCTTGGTGCTGGCCCCGACGCCATGATGGTCTATGGGAGCTTGACTGGCTTCGTCTTCCTTCCGCTGCCACCGCCGCCAGTCTCTCGACCCAGGTTGCCGCAGCCACCAGCTCTTTTCAGCAGTGGCATCATCGTCTTGGCCATTTATGTGGTTCTCGTCTCTCGTCTCTAGTTCATCGTGGTGTTCTGGGTCTGTCTCCGGAAACGCTTCTTTGGATTGTCTGGGTTGTAGGCTTGGTAAGCAGATTCAGCTACCATATCCTCATAGTGACTCTGTGTCCGAGCGTCCTTTTGATCTCGTTCATTCAGATGTTTGGGGTCCGGCTCCCTTCGCTTCGAAAGGGGGTCATCGCTACTATATTATTTTATAGATGATTACTCACGATACACTTGGATTTACTTTATGTCCTCTCGTAGTGAGGTTCTCTCTATCTATAAGCGTTTTGCTGCCATGGTTCACACTCAGTTCTCTACACCTATTCGTGTGTTCCGTGCTGATTCTGCTGGTGAGTATATCTCCAAGCATTTGCGTGGTGTTCTTGCTGAGCAGGGCACTCTCGCTCAGTTCTCTTGTCCCGGTGCACATGCTCAGAATGGCGTTGCTGAGCGTAAGCATCGTCATCTTCTAGAGACTGCTCGTGCGATGATGATCGCTTCTTCTCTCCCGCCACATTTCTGGGCTGAGGCTGTCTCTACCTCGGTCTATCTCATTAACATTCAGCCTTCTGCCGCCCTTCAGGGTGGTATTCCTCTCGAGCGACTATGTGATCGCTCTCCTGACTATTCCATGTTGCGTCTGTTTGGTTGTGTTTGCTATGTTCTCCTCGCTCCTCGTGAACGCACCAAACTAACCGCTCAGTCTGTTGAGTGTGTTTTTCTCGGATATAGTGATGAGCATAAGGGCTATCGATGTTGGGATCCCGTGGCTCGTCGGATGCGTATTTCCCGGGACGTGACGTTTGACGAGTCTCGTCCTTTCTTTCCACGCTCGACCTCCTCGACCTCTACTGTGGAGGATCTCTCTTTTCTTACTTTTCCTGATTCTCCTCCCGATGTCCCTCATATTCCTCCTCCTCCCCCTGATCCGGTGCCGTCTCTCCTCCTCATGCCTTCTTCTCCTCCTTCATCGACGCCTTCTTCTCCTCCTTCGTCGCCGTCTTCTTCATCCTCCCCGCCTCCGCCTTCTCCTGTTGCTCCTTCTCATCCTACTTTTCCTTTCTATTATACTCGTCGTCCACGTGTTGTGACCGAGTCATCTGATGCACCCTCTACTTCTGGTGCACCGTCTCAGCCGACTTACTCTCTTCGTACTCGGCCTTGTCCTTCACCTGATTTCTTTGATCCCGCTACCTATAGTGTTTCGGCTGTCCCAGAGCCGACTACGTATCGTGAGGCTGTTGTTCATCCTGAATGGCAGCTTGCCATGGCTGAGGAGATTGCTGCGCTTGAGCGCACTGGTACGTGGGAGATCGTTCCTCTTCCTCCTCGTGTTCGTCCTATCACCTGTAAGTGGGTCTATAAGGTTAAGACCCGCTCTGATGGGACTCTTGAGCGTTACAAAGCTCGTCTGGTCGCTCGTGGCTTTCAGCAGGAGCATGGCCGTGATTATGATGAGACTTTTGCTCCAGTGGCTCACATGACCACTGTTCGGACTCTTCTTGCCGTGGCATCTGTTCGCCATTGGTCTGTGTCTCAGCTTGATGTTAAGAATGCCTTTCTTAATGGTGAGTTGCGTGAGGAGGTTTATATGCAACCACCACCGGGGTATTCTGTTACAGATGGCATGGTCTGCCGTCTTCGTCGCTCTCTCTATGGCCTTAAGCAAGCCCCTCGTGCATGGTTTGAGCGCTTTGCTTCTGTGGTCACAGCTGCTGGTTTCTCTTCCAGTGCTCATGACCCTGCGTTGTTTGTTCACTCTTCTCCTCGTGGTCGCACTCTTCTTCTTCTGTATGTTGATGACATGATCATCACTGGTGACGACCCGGAGTATATTGCCTTTGTCAAGGCACGTCTGAGTGAGCAGTTTCTTATGTCGGATCTTGGTCCGCTTCGTTACTTTCTTGGGATTGAGGTTTCGTCCACCTCTGATGGTTTCTTTATACTATATATTCATGATCTTCTTTCTCGTGCCGCTCTTACTGATGACCGTACTGCTGAGACTCCCATGGAGCTCAATATTTCTCTTCGTGCTTCTGATGGCGATCCTCTCTCTGATCCGACTCGTTATCGACATCTTGTCGGGAGTCTCGTCTATCTGGCTGTTACTCGCCCTGATATTTCTTATCCTGTCCATATTCTGAGTCAGTTTGTTTCTGCTCCCACTTCGGTTCACTATAGTCACCTTCTTCGTGTTCTACGCTATCTTCGTGGAACGATCTCTCTTTGTCTCTTCTTTCCTCGTTCCAGCTCGTTACAGCTTCAGTCCTACTCCGATGCCACTTGGGCTAGTGATCCTTTGGATCGCCGTTCACTTTCTGCTTACTGTGTCTTTCTTGGTGGTTCTCTCATTGCCTGGAAGACGAAGAAACAGACCGCAGTTTCCCGTTCGAGTGCAGAAGCTGAGTTGCGAGCTATGGCTCTTTTGACTGCGGAGGTGACTTGGTTACGGTGGTTACTTGCAGATTTTGGTGTCTCTGTTACGACACCCACGACTCTATTGTCAGACAGTACAGGTGCTATTAGCATTGCACGTGACCCGGTGAAGCATGAGCTTACTAAGCATATTGGCGTTGATGCTTCTTTTGTCCGTGCTAGTGTGCAGGATCAGATTATTGTGCTCCAGTATGTGCCTTCAGAGTTACAGTTGGCGGACTTTTCACGAAGGCCCAGACTAGAGCACAGCATAGATTTTTCCTCTCCAAACTCAGTGTTGTGGATCCACCATGAGTTTGAGGGGGGTGTTAGAGAGATATTTGTATATTGTAGTTTCCCTATTAGATAGGGGGCTCCCTGCATATTTACACCTGTACATGTACTATATATTGTGGCCTTTGGCCCCCGTGGAATACAAGTTGCTTATTCCTAACAATTGCCAGATCTTGGTTTTAACTAGTCCGATAACACGCAACATGTTCTTTGTGACTTTGAGTAAGTTGGCCTGAAGTGAATAGGAAGTTCCTAATCCAGGTTTGTCAGTTATTAGCGAGATTAGGATCTGGTGGATGGTAGCCATTACTTTTGTCAATGGTTGTATTGTCATACTTACTTTTTTTTTGTGGGGGTAATGTCATACTTACTATTACTGTGTGATAAATTTTGCTTGTAAATGTTTGACTAGTGAACAGTCCATCAATCAGAATGTTATTTCATGTCAGGCTATGGAGAAATTAGCCATGAAATGTGGTGAGGGCCGTGGACGAGCTCTTATTAGGAGGATAATTGCAGTTGTGCAGACTGCAAAAATACTGGGACTCTCATTCTCTGAAGCATTTGAGAAACAACCAATTGAACTTCTGCAGTTGCTTTCCCTGAAAGCTCAGGATTCTTTTGATGAAGCTAAATTTCTTGTGGAGACGCACATCATGCCTGCATCTAGCATTGCAAGAATTCTTGCCGATTCCTTTCTAAAGGTCTGTCCACTGCACCATCATTTATAGTGCACCTTGTTATTAGAGAGAAAAACTCTCACGGATTATGTTAAATATCCTTACTGATTCGTCCAATAACTGTAGGGTCTTTTGGCTGCACATCGTGGAGGTTATCTGGACTCCCAAAAGGAAGAAGGCCCAGCACCACTATTATGGAGATCAAGTGACTTCTTGAAGTGGGCAAAACTTTGCTCATCTGAACCAGAAATTGGCCATGCTTTAATGCGTTTGGTAATGACTGGGCATGACGTACCACATGCTTGTGAGGTTGTGTTACCTTCTCGTTCTTTTATTCATGTTTCAGTTTCTTAATGTATTCAATGTTTCCAAGTATTCCTTTCATCTGCCAGACTTGCATGGCTGAGACTGGCTGCAACTGGCTTAGAGAGGTGCTTAAAAACAACATAGGATCATCACCAAACCTGATGTTACATAGGGAGTTAGGATAGCCTGCAGTGGGGTTGGCAAACAAGACCAACCGTGGGAGGAGGATGTGATTATGGCAGATGAATCTGGACGGTGACAGTGAGTTGGAGGGGAGGTGGTTTGGCAGTGGGGTGTAGGCTCCAGCACCTGGTAGATGTGTTGGGAGGTCATTGAGGCACTGATGGCAGTTTGAAAAATGCAGGCAGCTAGGCTGGTGATGCCTGCAACTCTGGTTGGGGTGGGGCACAGAGACAAGTGAACTTGTTGGGGTTGGATGATGGTGTTTGTGTTGTCGAGTGATGAGTGATGTGGAGGAGATGAAGCTGGAACATTGGATTTTGCCGTCTTATGGTGTTCCACAATACTGCTATTTTTTAATATTTGACATTAATGATAGAGAAGGGGAGCCTTGGCGCAGCGGTAAAGCTGCTGCCTTGTGACCACAAGGTCACGGGTTTAAGTCCTGGAAACAGTCTCTTGCAGAAATGCAGGGAAATGCTGCGTACTATAGACCCAAAGTGGTCGGACCCTTCCCCGGACCCTGCGCAAGCGGGAGCTACTGCACCGGGGCTGCCCCTTTTGACATTAATGATAGAGATGACGAGGTTTAGGTGGTAAACTAGGGCCTTTAACACCAGGTGTTATCGTTCAGTCCTGGTTTCTTTGTCGGTAACCATTGGTCTTCTAAGCCCTGGCTGTATCTATTCTGTCATGATTGGGCAAATATAGAGTGAAGTGAAGAACCAAGTTCCTTATTCAAACGACTTATTCAGTGTCAACCAGAAGCTTTACATTTTTTAATGAGTGTGCTCTGCTTTCGTTTCAGTATTTCTTATATTTAATAGCTAGAAGTTGATTGTTTGCTTACAGGAGCTATTTTGTAGAATAGTTATTCAAACGACTTATTCAGTGTCAACCAGAAGCTTTACATTTTCTAATGAGTGTGCTCTACGTTCATTTGAGTATTTCTTATATTCTATAGCTAGAAGTTGATGGTTTGCTTACAGGAGCTATTTTGTAGAATAGTACTACGCATACTCTACAAAGCTGCAGTAGCATTTATATCTTTTGTGTTGTATAGAAAGTCCCAACACAGACTAGATGCATTTTGATAGAGTTCTGTTTGGTTTGAGATTTACTGATTGCTTGCTATTTCTGTACTGCATGAAAGTTACTCATCCCAAATGTTGTTGCAGGTTGAACTCCTTATACTGTCACATCACTTATACATGTCGTCGTCTTGTCTTGACGGTGTGGATGTTCTCGTCACATTCGCTGCTAATAGAGTGGACTCATACGTTTTAGAGGGGATTTTTCTTGTTTAGCTCGCTTAATCACTGGAGTTAGCAATTTTCACTCCTTGAGCTTCATTCTTTCCATCCTTATAGAAAATGGGCAATTGGAGTTGCTGCTTCAAAAGTATTCTTCCACTGACACAGCCACAGTGTCATCTGCATCAGTTCGAGGGTTCAGGATAGCTGTTATTACATCACTCAAACATTTTAACCCTGATGATGAGGCTCTCTCTCTGGTATGTATCCCCTCTCTCTCTCTCTCTCTCTCTCTCTCTCTCTTCCTCAATCAGTTACATACACTTGGTTATGCCCCCCTCCCCCCCGCCTCGAGACAGGTAGTAATTTAGGTCTGAAGGCATGTTTAGCACATTCTGTTAATAATTTGTTAAGAAGTAAGCACTTATGAGTGTATTGTTAATTGATATTTGTTTGTGTTTTTTAATGAAGAATAGATGGAAAACCCAATACATGGAAAAACAATTAAGCAAGCACCTTATGACCTATAGATTTCTGGAGGATAATGTGATTAGCAGCATGTCATGCCAGTTCCTCATTAGTACGGAATGGAAATGTGCTGTGCATTTAGCACTAGTAGCTTGTCTGCCTGAAGCCCAGGACCATCTGTGTGATCACATGAAGTGCAAAACTATACCAAAAGTTAAAAAATTGGTTTCCGGTCATACTACTTTGTTCCTTACAACTTGGCTCTTATTATGACAAAAATAGAACTTCCTGCCTTTTCCTTTCGCTCCTCATGTAATCTATGTGTCTGATGCAGGTATACAAGCACTTTGATATGAAACATGAGGCTGCTTCTCTCCTTGAGTCACGAGCAGAGCAGTACATGAATAGCTGGTTACTTCGGCAAGATAAGGAACGGCGGAATGATGAGCTCCTTAAGGCTATGCATGACCTTGTACAAACGGCTGAGGTTCTTTCAACAATTGACGCTGGACAGCGGACACATCGTGCTTGTGCTCGCGCTTCCCTCCTATCTCTTCAGATCTGTATACCCGATCTTGAATGGATTGGTCTTACAGAAACCAAGGCACGATGGATATTTGTGGATCAATCTAGGTTCCAGGAGGCCCTCATCGTTGCTGAAGCATACAGCATAAATCAGCCAATGAAATGGGCCCCTGTCTTTTGGAACCAGATGCCAAGACCTGACCTGATCGAGTTATTTGTGGCTGAATTTGTGCTAGTTTTACCCCTGCAGCCACCAATGCTCGTCGAGCTTGCAAGATTTTACCGTGCAGGGGTTGCAGCCAGGGGTGACCAGCCACACTTCTCCGCCTGGCTTTCGCCTGTAGGCTTGCCTGCCGAGTGGGTGAATCTTGGCAGATCGTTCAAGAGCCTGCTGCGTAGAACGAGGGATATGAGGCTGAGGCTGCAGCTGACAACCCTTGCAACGGGTTTTGGCGATGTTATTGACGCCTGCAATGGAGTTCTGGACAAGGCCCCGGAGAAAGCTGGCCCGCTTATCCTGAGGAAGGGCCATGGGGCGCATACCTCCCTCTCATGTAAAGTAAATCATCTTCACTTGATGCATCTACTTCTTGCCTGATGGCACCCAACGGTGGATAAATTTGTATACAACGGCAGTGTTTTATGCTTTCTCTGTCCCAGTTGTTCGGCAATCAGTTATCTTTTTTTTTCTTCTTCGAAATTCTCTGACGGTGGGCAAGGGCCATGAGGCCATTGGTGCTTTCGGATTGTACATATTGTAAAGCATTTTGAGTATAGGTTGGACACAGCCGATGGAATTCAGTTTTGTAGCCTATCCGCCCAAGACATATTTCCCTGGCATGGATGCTAATCTTCCATGGACCATGATATAAAAAACATGGTTATTGCGGTATATCGAGCTTACGCTCCACCCTAGAAAATAAATAAAGGCAATGCTCACTGTATTCTCCTTTTTTTTGTGTTGTGCTGGGTTTTGATCTGGTAATTAAGTCTTCTGTATTTGAGTTGCTGCCCTGCAACCGTCAGATCGAGGCTTGCTTGCAGTTCATCCAACGGCTGTAAATCTTTAATGCTGCTGTTACATCGGGGTCTTGCACCTTGGAGCGAGCATCTGCATGTGGGTCCTGCTAGGATGCTGTTTGCAAAGCTGTAAGAAATGATCCACTGTCTGGCACCGACAAGAGTTTTGTCTGCCACCAAGCAAACCCTTCACGAAATCACGGTAGCATCTTCGCAATCTCCTTCAGCTGGTAGCTCGTTCACTAGGTGGATGGATAGTCGCCGGCGGCCGGAGGCTCACTGAGGCGATGTCCCCGGTCGTCCGGCCGTGGTGGTCAGGGCCGCCGGCTTCTCGTCCCCCGCCAACCCTGCCGCCGGTCGCCGGAGTTGCCACCACCGTCCGCTTCAACTACCGAAGTATGTTACTGAGCCCTCTTCATGCACTGTGTTTATGTTTAGACTTCGGAGATGCGGAGCCAATGATGATTTTGCTTTCATGATTCTTAGATTTTTTGTTTTAGTTTTCATATATCTTGAGAAAGTAAGTGCTACCGCGCTTAACGCCGCCCCCCCCCCCCCCCCCCCCCCCCCCCCACCCCCAGTAGTTTGCCATATTGGTGATGTAGGTCCTCCAACAACGCTAAAATCTTTTCTGGCGCCCGTGGACCCCTATCCCACTCTATCCTAACCTGTCTGCTGAAATCGTATGCCCAGTATTTCAGATAGAGTAGTATTGGAGACTACAGTAATTTTCTTATGGCAAATGTGGCAAATCTAGCATTTACATAACACAATTGTACCTATATATTAAGGCTGAAGGGATTGGAGGCCTCTCCGCGCTCCGAATTTGGATCGTTGGATCGAGATCCGACGGCCTTAATCGACCAAATCGGGGTGAGTACTGTAGCATCTACAGTAATCTACAGTACCGCGCACGATCCCAGCTGTCCATTCGTCGATCCGACGGCCCGCGCATCGTCTCCGTGACAAAATCTCAAAAATCTCCCTCGAAATCCCAGAAAGAGCTCTGCAGTCCAGATTTTTACTAGCGGAAGGACCCAGACGCAATTACCGGAAAACACAGGTACTTTTTTGCAAAAGTGTCCGCAGATTCCCTCTCCCTCTCCTCTCTCCCGCGCGGCCGTGTTTTAAACAATTTGAGACGATTTGTAGAAATTGTTCTACGGTATTTGAACAGTTTTCGTAAACTACTTGATGCTACAAAATTATTTGCTTTAAAAATATCTATCAAGATTTCAAAATGACCACCAATTTAAGTACTAACTATTTATTCGTAGATTTTGTTCTACAATTTCTGAACAATTACCGAAAAACACTAAATGCTCTAAAATTAGTTAGTAGAAATGTATCCACCAAAATATTAAAATAGGCACAAATTTATATACTAACTACGTATGGCATACGATCAAATTTCAAATTTGGATACTTTAACCATTTAAATGCCTTCCAAGCCTGATCATTTTACAGATGTAAATAAAACCCGAAACTGCAAACACTTCCCAATTTGAACAAATTTCGGAATACGAACCCTTTTGACAGCCAGTTTTTTTTTTATAATTACAATAGTTTTCAATCATAAAAAATATTCTTCAATACATACGCTTTCAAATTTAAATTAGTGCTTGAAATGGCTAATATTTGTACATAACCATTATAAATTTTCAAAAAAGGAAACCATCGAAAAAAATATCTCCTAACATATCCATCTGAAAAATACGAGTAACATATCAAAGCAATCGGAAATATACGTACAAACTAATTATGCACAAAAAATATTGAATAGCCAAATTTTGTCACATTTTGGAAATGATTCACATTTACTTTTCCAAAAAAAGTTAATATACAAATTTTGTCAACAATTGGAGATGATCCACATGCACTTTTCCTGATTCCAATTAAAATTTTGTCAACATTTGGATATAGTTCATGTGCACTTATCCTAATTTTGATTAAATGTTAATGTCGAAATACAAACATGTTTCGACATTTCAAACTACTAAATATATTTAAATATTGTACAAAACATATAAAAAATGCTCAGAAAAATTTGCTACATACTCACAAGAAAATAAAAACATGTTTGAATATTCTAATTTGGCCAACATTTACGCGAATATTCTGATATTCCATAAAATGTATCGAAAAATGCTATACACAAACCGCTATCTACTTATATCAGAAATTTAAATATATTAATTCAGCAAGAGTTTTCTATTCAAATATACCCATCCAAAAAAAATATGAAGACATATCAACATAACAACACACAAAAAATGCTAACATTACGTGGCACATTGCCGAAATTCAAATTCGAAAATTTCAAAAAAAAAAATGGCGTCAAGGGCGCGGCGAAATGGCATCAAGGGCGCGGCGTGCGCCGCGCCGATCCAACTAGTATAATTAAATCCTATGTGAATCTGTGATACTCTCTCCGTTCACTAATGTAAGGAATGTTAGCTATTTGAATATTCACCACATACCGTTCACCAATATGAGTAAATATATCATATATGTACAAAATAAGTCTAGATACATATATATCATGAAGATATATGATTGCAAAGAAAAAGACAAGAATTTGTCTAAACAAATAAAGGAATTTTCCACTTGGCTAGGGTAAAGTATTTCTTCCCACATAATAAATGTGAAGTAATCAATTTGAAAGGTTTATGTATTTTTCAATCGTAAGAACAAACAAGCTAGACTCCTCCAAAATTATGCTAAATCTAGTTAAACGAAAGAGACCCATACCATGAGAGCTGTAATACAATGGAACATATTCCTTTGGAAAAAAAATCATATCTTTCATGATGGTGTAACCAAAAAAAATTCTGTTACGAATTACTACGTGTTTGATTCTTATAGGATGAAACCCAACATGCTTATTACAAATTTCGGTGTTTCCAATTCATGTACTCCCTCCGTAGTGAAAATGAACTTGAGTACAGTTCCATAGTTGTACCCGCGACTTTTTTTTCTGAACCGGAAGGAGTAGGATTCTTTCGAGATGATCATAAGTTTTGTGTTCTCATCACATAGGATTCTTTCGAAAGGATGCTTCTCCCACCGATTCGGAATAATTGTTCGTAAGCTGTATACAAATTTTGTGCTAGGCACTACACTCCACGATCCGGAGGTGGTATGTTTTGTGTTTCCACATTTTGAAATTATGCAAACAAAATCGAAGTGAAACTTGCGGCTCTCTCACACGTGTCCATCCACCACGTACAGCTAGTAGCACCGTAGCAACTGACGTGGCCACCCCTTGCAATTGTTAACCTTTTCCCTGGAAGCTTCTCCATCAAACGACTCACCCTTCGAACCCGCAGATCGCCGCCTCCGCCAGCCCCGCCGCGCGCCGCCGATGACCGCCGCCGCCGCCGACGCCGCGGGTCCCGCGCTGAACCGGGGCGCCAGCATCGACCGCATCCCGGCGGAGGCGCGCCGCATCCTGCACCGCCTGGCCGGCGAGCTCTGGGGCGCGGACGTCGACCCGGCGGCCCTCGTCGTGTCGCAGCTCAAGGGCGCCCTGACCAACGAGGTGTTCCGGGTCACCTGGCCCGGCGGCGAGGGCGACCCGCGCAAGGTGCTCGTGCGCATCTACGGCCAGGGCACCGACCTCTTCTTCGACCGCGCCGACGAGGTGCTCACCTTCGAGTGCATGTCCCGCCACGGCCAGGGGCCCCGCCTCCTCGGCCGCTTCCCCCAGGGCCGCGTCGAGGAGTTCATCAACGCCAGGGTACGCACGCACGCCATGTCAATGTGGCAATGGCTGGTTGTTTGTTACTGACGCCATTTCTCCTCTGACGCGTCACCGTTTTGCCTGCCCAGACGCTCTCGGCGCCGGATCTGCGCGACCAGGAGATCTCGGCGCTGATTGCCATGAAGCTGCGGGAGTTCCACGAGCTCGACATGCCAGGACCCAGGGACGTGTCATTGTGGCAGAGGCTGAGGTACGTTTGGTCAATGCTGATTCCTTATTATGCTATATGGCAGCAAATGTGCCAGAGGGTAATTGCAGTGGGTTGTATTTTATATCAATCAGGCGGTGGCTTGAGGAAGCTCGTAGCAGGTGCTCGGTCGATGAGGTTAGGGAATTCCGGTTGGAGTCGCTTGGCGATGAGATTGTGGAGCTGGAGAATACACTGTCGGCGGGCGATCAGAGAGTAGCATTTTGCCATAATGATTTGCAGTACGGGAACATTATGATATATGAAGAGACCAGACAAGTCACCTTGATTGTAAGTAGTTCTTTCTCACTTGTTTATATGGATAGTGATAAATATATGTGGGTCTTTGTTGAAAAACAACCTAGCACCTTGTTGCATAGTACTCCCTCCGTTTTTAATTATAAGATGTTTTAACAATTTTGTAGATTCATATGTATAACTTTGCCTATGTCTTCTAGGCATAGCCGGTCCCAAGCCCGGGTAAAGGAGGAGGGTTGTGATAGGCTTGGCGAGCCAACGTAAAAACTAGCCAGTCCCATGGATATGAAACCCACGAGATTAGTACTAGGGTGGGTGACCTCCTGGGAAGTCCTCGTGAAAGGTTTCATATCTAAGGGTTGTGATAGGCTTGGCGAGCCAACGTAAAAACTAGCCAGTCCTATGGGTATGAAACTCATCTGGGCGAGAGTAGTACCAGGATGGGTGACCTCCTGAGAAGTCCTCGTGAAAGGGTTTCATATTTAGCCTACCCCAACTTGTTTGGGACAAAAGGCTTTGTTAAGGTTAAGGTTAAGACAGTGTTCAAAAAAGCGTTTCTAAGCGTACGCTTAAGCGCGCTTAAGCGCTGAGCGGAGGCCAAACGCTCCGCCGCTTAATCACTTGGGCGGACGCTTAAGCGACGCTTAATTGCGCTTAGTGCTTTTTTCCTTCAAAAAAGGAAAAGCGGAGGCTCACCGCTCGCTTTCCGCTTTCCGCTTTTTGAACCTTGGGTTAAGGTTAAGGTAAGGTAGATTCATATGTATCTAAATGTATCTAGACATAGTTTATTATACATATTCACTCATTTTAGCATGTATCTAGTCATTATGTGCAATACTCAAAACGTCTTATATTTCTAAACAGAGGTAGTTTGAACTAAAAATCGGTATTTATGGATAGTCGATAGTCGGCTAGTGCAGCTTAGTGATTCTTGCGCCGTGGACAGCGCTCTTGTTGATCTATTTTATCCTCCAGGATTATGAGTACGCCAGTTTTAAACCCTGTGGCGTTCGACATCGCTAATCACTTCTGTGAGATGACTGCTGATTATCATAGTGCTACACCTCATGTGATGGACTTCACAAAATACCCTGGTTAGTTCCATTGATAACCAAATATACAGCATTATAACTATGTTATGTGTCTTCTGCTTTTTTATCATGTTGACCACCTGTTTGATTCCACTGCACAATTTCAGACAACGATGAACAGCGGAGATTTATTCAGACTTACCTTAGTTCTTCAGGTAATTGGAAAACTCTTCACAAACACACTCTTGCTACACTGAAAATATCGATACTCCAGAATGCAAGCTAACACTACTTTAGTACCTCAGTCAAGTGTGTTGTTTTTAAATTATTCCTCTGTTGGTCTGGTGAAAACCCATCAGATAAAGAAGTCGAAACATTACTTGACTCGATTGCAAAGTACACTCTCGCAAGCCATCTCTTCTGGGGTCTGTGGGGAATTGTCTCGGTAAGCTCCATATATAACACAGAAATAGACACTTATCTAATTATCCGTAATCTATCACAACTGACTAGTTTTTTGCTTCTCCTCTATGTCTGCAGGGGCATGTGAACAAAAACATCGACTTCAAGTACAAGGAGTACGCGAGGCAACGGTTTGACCAGTACTGGCATACAAAGCATATACTTCTGCAAGTCTGCAACCCGACTAGTTGATCGTGTGCACGGCTCTCTCTTTCTTCTTTCGCCAAAGTGAATTTCTGTAGCTGTATGCCCTCTTGATTAGCTCTGTCAGAGTAATGTGAATTTTGTTTCTCAGCCAATTTTGACTGCGAATCCCTCAGGTCAATAGACCGTGTTATGTAATTAAGGCTGTGCGTATACAGTCGTTCTACAGTTTACACAAGCTTCTTCCAGGTCAAGTGGTCAACAGTACATGTCCTCGAAGAATCGACATAGTGGGGTTCCCGCTGTCATTGTTGATGTGGATTGTGTAGTGTTTTATGAAACCAAGGAGAGATTAATCACTGCCCTTTTCTTATCTCTGAACTGCTACCTTTTCAATGCGAAAGAATTTCTAATACCAGATCCACCATCATGATCATGCTAAAGAGAAGAGCTCCTTTTTAAAATCTGGCTGGTGCAGATCCAAGGTGGTTCGCACCGGAGCCTGTTCCGACCGTTGCGGCGAACGATTCGCTAGGTATAGGGATTCGGTTGGGTGGACGTTTTTTGTATGGCCTTGGTCCGGGCCTGTCTGCCGGGACGTTCGTGAGGGGTATATGGGTTCTGGTTGGAGATGCTCTAATTAGCAGGGAAGTAAAACGGATTGAGAGACTTTCCATCATTATCCCTTGTGTTGGTCCTGCATATTGGCTCTCTGGCCCAAGATCGTCGAACAGAGTGATTACATCACTAGCTAATTTTATTCCTAGATTTAAATGACTAAGGATTATTATATTTTGAGTACGATATATTATCGGAGAGCATTAAAATGTTACTAGATTTTTTTTGAGATAAAGTTAAAATGTTAGGTGCATCCGATTGTAGAGGTGATGTTATTTGGATCAGGCCTCAAGATAGTTGAGAGACGCGTGCAATGGCAGTCCGTTACGAATCGTTCCGAGAAAACCAGCAGGCCGGTATGATCTGCTAGCTCAATTCGGTGGAACAGATTGGAGTCGAAGACGGACTGGGCTCCGTTCCGACCCCGAGGTTCCAGAAAAAAAAAGTTTCGGACTCCCTGAAGAAAAAAAAAAAAGAGCAAAGGTTCCGCTATATATTGTGCAAAATCCCCAAATTCCTCGTCGCGGCGGATCAGAGTTCTCCCGATTCCAGCGAGGAGCACGCAATTCCTCATCGCGGCGGGCATCGAAGGAGTCAGGAGCGTGATGGGCGGGAAAAGGAAGGCAGAAGATGAGCCAGAGGTAGATGATCCCGACGAGCCTGAGGTAGATCCCGACGACGAGGTCATCAGCGAAGAAGAATACCAGGCGATTATGGCCGAGTCCTACGCAAAGACTGAGCAAGAATCTATTGAGCTGTTTGCTCGCCTGTCAATTACGGAGAGGGCCTGCATCGGCGACTGTCCTTCGGACGATGAAGACGATGATTGATGCTGTATGAGTCTGCACTGGCATCATCCAGCTGAGATGATGGGGCACCACCGATGTCTGATGATTGCTTATGTTGCTGCCCGTTGTTCTACATATATTGCTTTGAAAGACTATGTAATGTTGTTTGCCTGCCCTAAGTTCGTGGTTTCTTATGGTCTATCTAACCTGCTGATTGTAACTGATGTAGACTCTTTAATCTGTATTGGGTTGAATAAAATATAACCAGTCTCGCCTACAAAGTACAAACATCTCAGTTCTTTCATTGCGTTTTTTCTCAAAGCTATTTCGTGCCAATTTTAACTGATTATTTTAGCCAGAGCATCCTTTCTCGTGGTCTCCCTAACAAACACGCACACTATTTGTCTCATCAGGCACGTCTTCGGTTGATCCGGTCGTGGAAGTATTTTTTTTTTGTTGAGAATTTTAGCGCTTTATTGATCACATAATGTCATTACAAAGTTCAGTCCGGATTACACCGGGAATAACACCAACAGAAATATTACAACAAGAAAGTTCAAACGAACGAGCTAAAACGTGTGCGACAACATTTGATGTACGTGGTACATGTTTGAACGAGCAGGAAATGAAGCCTTCCGCTAGTTCCTTGATATCTTTCACCACCGCTCTTGCCGTAGACCGGTCCAGGGTTGATGAAGAAACTCTCTTGATCATCGACAAACAATCAGACGCAAGAATCACCCTTTGAAAGCCATGATCCCTAAGCACCGTGAGTGCTTGCCTGATGGCCATGCCTTCTGCCAGTTCAGGTTCAGGGAACACCGCCAATCCTTCGCTGCAGGAGAGGATGAAGGTGCCGTTGTGGTCGCGAAGCACAGCTCCCCAGCCTATGCGACGTTCTGTTGGGAAGATGGCCGTATCAACATGCATACAAACCATACCTGCTGGTGGTGGTGACCAACGTGGAGCCAACTGTTTGGTCGCCATCCCGCCTGCGTTCTTGGTTTTGAAGCAAAATTGCAAGATCATGTTAGCATAAGCTATTACCTTTGTAGCAACACGAAGTGGATGCAGAGATGTCTCATTGTTCCTCGTGTCATTTCTGGCCTCCCATATATGCCAGCAAGTCACCGCTAGAACCATAGCAGACACTGAATCATCCCTTTCCAGGAAATCAAAGAGCCATTGCCTAGCTGTGACTGAGTTCCCTCGGTGTAGCTTCAAAGGAAAAGTTTCTTTCACAGAATCCCACACCGCCTGGGCAAACGGACAGTGCAAGAAGGTATGCTCGACTCGCTCCAGCCTGCCACAGAAACAACACCCGTCGTCCGCTGGGATGTGACGGTGTCGTAAACCAGTTGGAAGACAATCATGCGCTATGCGCCAGAGAACGATCTTCATTTTATCCGGGACTTGAATTGCCCATAGAGCTTTCCACTTCTTCTTTTCTGCACCTTGATCAGAAGACTGACGAGAGCCAGCTCGCTTGGTAAAGAAGGAGTTCGTTCTTGCCAAGTTGTACGCAGACTTGACCGTGTATGTACCAAACTTATCATACGGCCAAGACAAAAAATCATCTCCTCCATGTCTGCTGATGGGTATATTTGTGATTGCTGTAGCAAGGTCTTCATGGAAGAGAGATGTAATTTTACAACTATCCCAGGCATCATGCGCAGGAGTCATCAACGAGCTAACCTTCGTGTTCGCCTCAATCAGAGATAGTGGTTTGAAAGTTCCTGGTGGGAAGCCTGGTATCCAGTTGTCATCTACCACACTGACATGATCACCATTGCCAATACCCCACCGAACACCCTTCGACAACAATTCTCGACCGAACAAAATAGATCTCCAAGTAAAGGAAGATCCTTTTGGTTTGGTTGCTGACATGAAATCACAGTCCGGGAAATACCTTCCTTTGAGCACTCTTGCACAAAGCGATGAGGGCTTGATGCATGTAAAATGCATATATGAACTTTGCACTATATTACACATATTCCAGTCATAAATACATCATATAAGGGTTATATTACTGTTATTTAATGATTTTAGGAAATAAATCAATTGTTTCCTATTTTTATGAAATTAACTATGCGCAGACAGAAAACCCTATTTTTTTCCTTTTTTGTTTCAGCGACCCAAACGACGTCCAAAAATTATGGAAAAATACAGGCATCATTATTTTGGAAGGAGGAAGACGTCGGAGTGAAGGAAGCAAGTAAACGGAGGCCAGAAGGCCAAAAGAGGTGGCCCACGCGGCCACTGTACCTGGCCGCGTGGGGCCCACTCTTTTGGGCCTCGGGGCTCCGCAGCCGTCGATCCTTTCTCCACCGCCTTCGTCTTGACCTAAAAACGCCTATAAAAAAGGTCCCCTGGCGTTTCGAAAACTAAGCGCCGCCATATCACAGAAACATGAAAACGAAGACCTGGAACTGCAGATTGGAGGGGGAAAACTCCGGCGGGGCGCTGCCGGCATGGTCTCCTTCATCTCCATCGACATCTCCACCGTCTCCACCATGAAGAGGGAGTAGTCCACCTCTGGACTATGGGTTTGTGGAAGTAACTTATGTATCTCTCTCCTCTCTTGAGCTTCACTAATGAGTACCGTATGAGCTGCTGAACATGATTACGGTCATATTTGTATTACCTATGTGGTGGATCTTTTTGTGAGTTAATATATGTTGAGATTGCAAATGTTTGTTTCAGTTATGAGTATAGATGCATATTATATACCCCGTTCTTGTCTACTTGTTATGATCAAGCATGTTTATGAGAGCGTGTGTGGGGTGATGTGTGCATTAGTTGGAGTAACGGGGAGTGGAGAGTGCGGTAAGCTGACAACTGAAATATCGCGATCCACTTGGGTGTTTACCTTACTTTGTTACCTCACTAGGGATAAACAAAAATACCTTGCTGCCGGGGTTGAGGGTGATCAAGCCTCTTCTCTATGACTAAATCCAGCATGTTCTTATTTTAACTTCATGTCATGAAACTTATTGCTATACTCTGAGTCCTCTTAATTACTGAGGTGTTATGATTTAATTCACATCTTGGTGGAGTATAAGTGAGACTAATAATCAAAAGGTCTCTATGTTAGGACGTGATGCCCATAAACTGTCAACTTGATATCAAACTTTGTGCTTGCAATCTCATATGTCAACTCTATGTCCACTTGTCTGCCACACCACTTAAAGAGAGAGTGCATAAGTGAAACCATGAACCCCGGTCCATTTTTAATCATAAGAAACACCTTTCCAACCACTTTTGCCACCTTGCCATTTTCTGCCATTTATAAATCCGAAAATACAAAAACATTTTTCCATCTTGCATCCATCATAAAAACCCAAAAATATATCATATATCATTGCCATCATCATCCTAGCATATTCATCCACCATCATTGCATATTTATCTTGATATCATTCTACACCTTGTGCTTGACAACCACAGGTGAAGGTTGAGGACCAAAACATTTAACTTTGTTTTGCAGGTAACCAAAAGAAGGACCAAGAAGATAAATCTACCACTACTGATTCCCCGAGAGTTCGATATTAAACCTTCGGTCACCCTCGTGGCGAAAACACCATTACCACTACTACATACTCTGCACTTGGAGGTTCAACCTAACCCCGTATACTTTTCACTGCAGGTATCTACTACGGGTATCAAGACTGTTGTCTGGCGCCGTTAGCAGGGAGATAGAAGCAACAACACAATATATCCCCTAGTCAACTTAGCGATCAGCAGGGCTCTGTGATCAGCCTCCATCCCTGCTTTCCCAACATGGCCTGATTGAAGATAACAAAATCACGGAAGCCCAATCCGCCAAGCGACTTGGGCGAGGTCAGCCACTCCCAGGAACGCCAATGCATCTTCTTTCTACCATCTTCGAAACCCCACCATTGATTCGCAATAGTAGATTTCATCTTATCACATGTCTCCACCGAGACCTGGAAACAACTCATCACAAAATTGGGAATCGACTGGGCCACAGCCTTTAACCATGTCCCTTTCCCGGCTCTGGACAACGGTCTGTTCAAAATTCCCAAGACACATTTCCACACCCTTTCAGGCAGAAACTTGAATGAGGTGGTTGCAGCCCAAGCAATCTCTGTCGGCATGCCAAGGTAAGTTTCTTGAAGGAACTCATTAGCCACCTCCAATTTAGCTTTGACAGCAAGCTTGATATTATCTGAGCATTTGTTACCGAAGAAAATAGAGGATTTCTGGAGATTCATCTTCTGGCCAGAAGCCTCACAGTATGTATCAATAACTGATTTCAAAGTACCAACACTTCTTTCATCGCTGCGTGCGAAAAAGATACTATCATCTGCGAAGAGCAAATGTGATATAGGAGGGCCCCTTCGACCATTACGTAGTCCTTGGAGCTCACCGAGACCCTCCTTCTTCTGCAAAAGACAAGATAATCCTTCCGTACACAGTAGAAACAAATATTGGCTGATAGGATCCCCTTTGCGTATACCCCGTGAAGGAACCACAGGAGTGGTGAGATCACCATTAACTCTCACCGCATACCTCGCCAAGGTAACACACCGCATAACTGAGTTAATCCACTCAGTAGCAAAGCCTAGCTTAATTAGGCAGCTATGAAGATATTCCCATTCAATGTTCGTACGCCTTCATCATGTCAATCTTCAAGGCAAAGAAAGGGCACTAGTTCTTTTGGCGCCTTACAGTATGCAAACTCTCGAAAGCAATCAGAGCACTGTCAGTGATTAGGCGTCCAGGAACAAAAGCACTTTGAAACTCCGATATAATGTCAGGTAGAAGTAGTTTCAGTCTATTAGCCATAACTTTGGAAGCAAGCTTATACAAGACATTACATAGACTATTGGCGGAACTTAGACCGATGTTTCGCATTAGGTACCTTCGGGATTAGGACGATGATAGAGTCACAGAAATCCTCTGGTATCTCAGCTCCTCCCAAGAAGCCTCGGACTGCATTGCATACATCGTTCTGTAGTAAATCCCAATAGGTCTGGTAAAATAGGGCGGGGAACCCATCTGGGCCGGGGCTTTAGTAGGACCCATTTGGAACAAAGCAAGTTTGATCTCCTCATTGGAGTACGGCTTGCAGAGATCATCGTTCATCTGGTCATCTACTTTTGAAGGAATAGCATCAATAACTTCATCCATCAAGAGAAATGATTCAGATGTAAACAGATCCTCATAGAAGTGCTGCACCAGCCCCATAATTCCGGTCTGATCAGTACACAAGGAGCCATTTTCTCTTACAAGAGCATTGATTCGATTGTTCTTCTTACGGGCTGATGCTTTTGCAAAAAAGAAGGCAGTATTTCGGTCTCCTTCGCGGAGCCACTCCACTCTCGATCGCTGTCGAGCCATGATCTCTTCTCGCTCAAATAGCTCACATAATTGCTTTTCCACCTTCCGTTCCTCTGAGATGGATAGGGAGGTAATCGGAGACAGGCGAGAGCACGCATTTTCCTTTCCAATTTCTGAATTTGGCGCCTGACAGACCCAAAGGCGGTTCTGCTCCAGCCTTTGAGTGACTGTGCCATTTGGCCTAGGTTGACCCAAGTAGCTTGCAGCGCATCTGACCCACCAGCATGTTTTTTCCAGGCCGATTCAACAACCTCACTATAGTCCTCAGCTCGGCGCCACATTGCTTCATACCTGAATGATTGTTGCACATGTTGCATTGGTGGTTCAGACACATCTCTAGCCAGACAGACATACAAAGCGTAATGATCAGACGTAGTAGTTATAACGTTCTCCACTTTGCAGTCACCATAAAGATCAGAAAAGGCACTATTGGCCACCACACGATCCAGACGAACCCGGACATTACATTGTGCATCCTGCCGGTTCGACCAAGTGAATTTGGTGCCTGAAAACCCAAGATCGACAAGGTTGCAGGCATCCAAGCATTCACGGAAAAGTTCCATCTGGGATTCTGATCTATCTCGCGACCCATAGTGTTCGTCACTCCAAAGACATTCATTGAAGTCACCACAACATAGCCAAGGTCCCTCCCACTCCCGGCGAAGACGACGGAGCATGTCCCAGAAGAAATGTCGCATGTCGCGTCTAGGTTCACCATAAATAAAGGTAGCACGCCAAGGGACCATATCCTCCGCGGTCACAGTCATGTCGATGAGATGAGAGTTGCGTCCACGGAGCGTCAGGACCAAAGGTTGCTTCCAGTAGAGCGCAAGGCCACCACTACGGCCCTCGCAACTAACAGCAAAAAAACCCAGTGTAGCCCAAGGACCACATAAAATTCTTTGCTCTTGTATCCCACATCTTGGTTTCAGACAAGAAAAGGATCTCGGGTCGGAAAGTTTTCACCAGCCATCGAAGTTCCCCCACTGTCGCGTCCGACCCAAGGCCACGACAGTTCCAGGCTAAGATACTCATTGCGTCTGGCGGGACTGCGCCGCAGTCTCCGCCTGATCCGCCGATCGGGTGTTACTATTTTTGCTTCTTACATGAGTCAGAGCTCACAGTATCCTCTTCCACAATTGGCTGACTGTGAGTAGCTCCTGAGACCACAAGGGCGTGGGAGCCTACTGCCTCAGATGGTGCCTTAATCACCAGTTGTGTAGCCTGCTGGTTTTTTGTGGCCTTCCTCTTTTGCCCAGCTGCAGTTTGGCGGACACCTTCTGTCCGTCCCCGGCCGCGGCCACGACCACGTCCACTATCCCGTCCACCTACTTCCAGTGGATACGACTTCTCCTGCTCCTCTGCATGGTACGATGAGGAGCCTGGTTCCTTTCCATGTTGCCTCGTCCCAGGTGAGCCTTTGGAGTCAGGAAAAGGCTGGCCTCCACCCGTAGGTGAGGCATTTGGTCCAGAATTAGAGATGTTACGTTTAGGATCTTCAGGAACTAGCAATCTCTTGGATGAATATGGGAGTGCTCCTTCTTCATCACGCTCCGCAGGATGTGAGCACACTAGGGCCGTATGACCCACCAAACCACAGGAGAAACAATATATGGGCAACTTCTCATACTGAACATCATATCTCTCCGTTGATTGGAGCTTCTTGGAGAACACTGTCACAAAGCGTACAAGAGGTTCTTGAACAGCAACCTCTACACACAGGCGCATAAAGCCACCCCAGCACCGACCTAGTGCATCAGCTTCTACCTTCTTCACGAGCCCTATCGGTGCTGCAATCTCAAACCCTCTAGTTGAGTTCATCAGCCGATATGGCAGAGCCTGAATCCTTGCCCAAAGACCCAACCGGTCAAAATTGACTTCACACGGTGGGACATTTGCATCATACTTCTTTAGTAACACAGCATTCCTTCCCACAGTCAATGGCGAACCATCCATCACCCGATCACGCTCCTGCCTAGATCCAAACTCAGCAATGAACATGTTCTCACCGAGGGGGTTGATGGAGAGGCCACGGGGATTTCCCCAGGCCGACCGCATCGCTGCGGATATCGTGTTGATGTGGAGGACGTTGGGGGCCAGAACCTTCCCTACCATCGTCTTCTCCGGATCAATCAGTTCCAGATCATCATCGTCGTCCACAACCACCGCCTTGGATTCGGTCGCTGTCAGACGAAGACGTTCCATCATGCTCTCTACATCCTCCCCCTTCTCTATTGCCGGGGAACCAGATGAGCCATCAGTTGTAACCGCTGCCGCCGCCTTTCCCCGCGTCTCGCGCGTCGGTTCCGTAGGGATACCGTCGCGCAGCACAACAGCCGGGGACGCCGCACCGGTATTCGTCACCAACAGCCGCCTTCCATCCGCCATGATCGCCGAACACAACCACCGCCTTGATTCGGTCGCTGTCAGACGAAGACGTTCCATCATGCTCTCTACATCCTCCCCCTTCTCTATTGCCGGGGAACCAGATGAGCCATCAGTTGTAACCGCTGCCGCCGCCTTTCCCCGCGTCTCGCGCGTCGGTTCCGTAGGGATACCGTCGCGCAGCACAACAGCCGGGGACGCCGCACCGGTATTCGTCACCAACAGCCGCCTTCCATCCGCCATGATCGCTGAACACAAGAAACAACCAATCTCCCTTAGGGCCAAGGGTGGGCAGTGTTACAAGAAACACCCGTAGTCACCCCGAACCCTAAAAGAAAAGGAGGAACTGGCAGGCAGACACACAGCAGGGATAGAAATCAGCGGAATTAGCAAGAGACGATGATCGGCGACCGTGATCGCCGTCTCAAAGGAGTTCAGGACCTAGATCTCGTGTAGTCGCCAGAGCGCCTCGAAACCCTAGGAGCGAACAGTTTTTTTTTTCGTGGAAGTATTATTAGTTTCCTAGCTAATTCACTCTCACCCTTGTGTCTCAGAAACATTATCTTCTACAGCAAACAAGTCATCTTTTGTCCCGAACCACAAGTGAGATGTGTGGGAGTTCCGCAGATTGGACCCCCAAAAAGGCAAATGCTGGAATCTTGCTTCCTGCTGGATTGCTTGATTGAATTTCCTTCCAATTGGAAAGTTGCTTGATGTTATCAAGATCATATATTTATGACTTCATTTCCTTTCTAAAGTGTATTATATTTACCTGAAATTCAAATAGGAATACAAGGTTTATTTGTTTTCTAGCTATATTTGATAGTGGAAAGGCGAGACCTGTTGAAACCCATAGTAAAACCCATAAAAAACACCTCAGAATTCACTATATAAAATAGAGCCATTAGTCCCGAAAATTGGCAGTGGCTCCCGAGCACGTGTGTGCTCGTTTTTTTGACAATTTAAAAACTATACTTCTAGGTTTCACAAAAATCTATAATTTGGTGCATAAATACATATACACATTATGTATGTACGCCAGAAGTTTTGTCCAAACATACCTTCTTTTTTGCCTAGAATTTTGTTATTTTTGTAGTTCGGAAGAGGACTTCTTTTTCACCAAAAATTAGCACAACCGTAGAAAACATACATGCGTATCACATGAATTGTTTTTCGTTTTTTTTCGAACTCAAATTTAATTTTAAGAAATCCTAACATGGCATGCTTGGGAGCCACAAATCTGCGTTCCATCAGTCTCCGGGTGTGTTTGTTTGGGCTGTGGCTAGCTGGCTGTGGCTGGCTGTGGAGCTGTGCAGGGAAAGCTGCTTTTCTGAATATCACTGTTTGGCGACTTGGCTGTCAGTCTAGCTGTGTGTTGAGCATTTGTTGGAAATACCCTCACAGAGTTCCGAGTACATATTTATTTACTGATTCGAGTATAAATCGTATTTGTCTGTCAGTAATACATACCTTAAACATAATAGATAGATTTGTACAAAATACATATCGTAATATACACAAATAGGATATTGTTCATAATTAATATATATTAATCTAAACTACATATCAATGACGTCAAACATAATAACTAGCTAACATCGAGTAGATCATCTTCTTCTCGCATTGAACAATGCGGTAGCAATGCTTTCACGCCTTGCTTTCATGTCATCGGTGTTTGTTCCACTCGGGGCAGTATCACCGGGTAGTGTTGTTGACCGCCTTTGGACATTAGGGACGTAATTCTCATCTTCATCACATCGATCAAACTGTTTGTCACGCATCTGTGAGTCCCTAATGAAATTGTGAAGTGCAATGCAAGCAAGGATAATTCTTTTTTGTGTATCCAGCTCGTAAGAAGGAATATACTTCAATATGCGCCATTTGTTTTTCAAGATACCAAAAACACGCTCAATAGCATTCCGAAGCGATGAATGTAGATAGTTGAAAATCTCTTCCCTTTTTGTTGGTTGCCCTTCTCGACGAAAATCTGGTATATGGTACGTGTTATTCTTGAAGGGAGCTAGGAATCCCTTCCTATTTGGATAACCTGAATCAACAAGGTAGTACGTATCTGGGCATAAATGAAATGTGGATAATCAGAATCAAACAAAGTCACAACAAATGAACAAGGCAGTAGGTATATTGGCATAAAAAGAATATTACCACCGGAGGGTCGGGAATTCGACCGGATACTTTTCGATGCTCCGTTGGAGAATGCGTGTATCATGTACTGAACCAGGCCATCCAGCAACAGCAAATGTGAATCTCAGGTCGAAGTCACATATCGCCAACAGATTTTGTGATGTGTAACCATGCCGTCCAGTGTGGTTAACCCTCTCAGCTTCAGCGACTTCGACAGGAATGTGCGAGCCATCTATAGCACCAATGGCATCTTTGAAATGAGGCCAAAAGCGTGCATCCTGAAGCCTTGGATGCACATCCTTGAAAGATCGATCTACTGGCTTTATGTTATCCTTAACCAACTTGTACAAACAATTCAGAACCATGTGGAACTTCCGAGAAATTGTTTCAGTTGAACGACAAAAAATGATCTCAACTTGTCTAACTGACTGTGGCGCTCCAACCATCCATAAAAACATAGCTAGGCATTCAACAGATGACATGTCTCTAGTTGATTCTAACTCATAGCTAGAAACTAGAAGGTTGTGAAGTGCATCGAACACATCTGGGTACATCCTGAACATCTTGTAGCATCTTTTTCTATCTCCAAGATGTTCATTAACCCATTCTAGCCCAGTTTGTTGTGGAATTCTCTTAGGTGCCTTATTCAAATACTTCTCGCAATAGAGATTACCATAGTAGCCCAACATAGCCATGTCGCGCGCCAATCCAAGAAGATGACGCGTCCTTTCAATTTCTTCATCACGATCAGTGCCAGCATCATCCATCTATACAAGAAGAAAATAGAACATGTCAAAACTAGTACACAAGGAACAATCATAAATCAGTACACATGCAACAACCATTCAGGACATGGGAAAACTATTACACATGCAACAATAACAATCATAAATCAGTACACATACACAATCACAATGAATGGTTCACAAATACAACATTGGTTCAGAAATACAACAATGGTTCAGTAGTACAACAATGGTTTAGAAATAAAACATTGGTTCAGAAATAAAACATTGGTTCAGTGGTACAACATTGGTTTAGTGGTACAACAATGGTTCAGTAGCACATCTACTTGTTCATCTCCTCATGTGTCCGCTTCAGCCAGTCGAGCTTGCCATCATTTGTTTCAAATGCTGCAAACACCTCTCTGGAATCCCTATTCATAGCAAGCTTGCTCGCTGTAAACATGATATCAGTCCCTTCTTTCACTCCACACTCTCGAATCATCGCAAAAAATTCCTTCATAGTTGGGACCTTGTTGTCATCCTTGGTGCAAGAACTACCTTCAGTGGCCCTTGATACAAGTGTGTTCAAAGCATTGTTGTAAACAGTGAAAAAGGGGCTCTGTTTTTCAATGCCTTCTCCAGCACCAAACTTGCGCTTTCCTGTTATTTTGGAGGTATCACGATCACCCTCAAGCACTATTGGAGTTTCCTTGCCTTCTCCTGTTTCCTGTCCAGCAATGGCTGCTGATTCTCCCATGACATGTGCCTTCCTAAACATAACATCTTGCTGCTCCAAGTTGGCAGGTGGCCCGTTCCTAAATTTTGAATGCTCGGGGCGAATCTGAAAATAGGAACACAATAGATACATGAGTCCAATTATCATCTAGGTGAGCAGAAAATAGTTAGAAGACAAAGATAGTTATGAACATGATAACATACCTTTAGGTGAGTATCCCACCAATCGTCATATGCATCCATAGTTTTTGTTTGCGGATCCCAGCCTAGCCGGTTGCGTTTAGCAATTCCATCCACCATGTGTACTCCTTTTCAACTGATCCCATTTGTTCTTAAATTGTATCCTAGTTAGTTTCTCTCCTACCTTCTCAAAAATTTCATCTCCAGATTGGCAAAACCTTTTTTACTCAAGAAACCACCGTCCCTGTTGTTGTTGTTCACCTCTCCCATACAAATGTCGCAAAAGACTCTAACACGGTATGCATCCCAAGTGGCAACCATTGTTTCTACCAGACTACAGCAAGCAAAATGAGAAAATTGATCAGATTTGAGCTATGTAGAGATAAGGCACGTCTAAATTTCTACCAAGATTACAGCAATGTCTAAAATTACTATGAACTGATATAGGAAAGAACAACACAATTTTGAGCTAAAAAAATTGAAATAAGGCACAGTCTAATCCACCAGACAGTATAATTTTCTGGTGTAGAATTACAGGCTTCTTCACATGAACGAGAAATGAGACATATGTTCTGCTAACCCTAACTCTCGGTTAAGTGGCACTTGGGGAGTAGAATTACAGGCTTCTTCACATGACCCCTGCATGCTCAACTTAGTTCTCTGCCTAGCCATTGTTGCCTACGACTACCTTATGTAACGATCCAAGTCAAAATTGCGGCAGCCTCTGATGCCAAGCGCCTTGACGGCCTAGTTGGCCTTCTTTTGGATTTTTACATCACTGGCCTACTTTTTTGATCACTGCTAAAATGCTTTTGATATTACTGCCTAAAATATAGGTTCCAGTAGTGTGACAGCATTTTAACTATTCTCCAGTGCTACTTCACAGGTTGCTTAAATTTCTACCAAGATTACAGCAATTTCTATATTTACTATGCACTGATATAGGAAAGAACATCCAATTTTGAGCTACAAATTGAATAAGGCATGGTGCCGTACCTTCTGTTCGACGGCGATGGTGCAGCGGCAGGGAGGTGGTGCAGCGGCGAGCTAGGACGGCGGGGATGAGGTGAGTTGGTGAGCCTGCGGCGGACGAGGACGGCGGGAGAAGCTTGTCGACAGGGACGGCGAGGACGGCGGCGGAGGGACGGAGAGATGACGCGGCGGGGACGGGAGCGGAGTGAGCAGATCCGACGCGGTGGAGGTTGGGCGTGGGAGGCGAGCTGGCGGCGCCGGCGGGGGAGGGCAAGTTGGCGGCGCCGGCGGGAGGAGGGCGAGCTGGCGGCGGGGACGGCGTGGAAACCTAGCTCGCTCAGCACGCGCGCGGGGTCGGGGTGGGGAGTGCTGCGGGGTCGGGGTGGGGAGTTCTGCGGGGTCGGGGTTGGTGGGGAATATGCGATGGAGGACTGCGGTGGCATTGCTTGTAATTCCAGCGAACAACATGTCTATTTACGAAAACGGTTCGTCTCACTTTGCGGGAAGCTGCGGAAAGCACCTCCGGAGGTGCTTTCTCTCCGCAGTGCAATCGCGAGGTCAGCTTTGTCAAAGCTCGCAGCGAAGCTAGTGCGTTTGGTTGGTTTCATCCGCTTATTTTCGTTGGAAGCAGCCCGAAGCTGAAACAAACAGGCCCGGACGCTTCACGTGTGATAACCCGAATTTTTCGATTTATTAATTATTTATATTAAAATGGAATTAGCTTCTGGTTGTTCTAATCTAGCTAATCTCCCGAGCGTCTTGATCATGGCGTCCACCATGCTGTCGCTGGCACTAACCACGGTGAACAACACCTGCATCAGTATCAGCGCCAGCTCACCCATGTGTCCTCCATGTCATACAACTGCGGCACGCGGCGTGGTGCCTTGGAGAGGTCATACCCGACGCGGCCAAGGTGCTCGACCCCGGTGCGCACGAAGATGTGGAGGAACGACGTTTAGGATGACTCCAACGGGCCGACACATCGAGTCCGCGTCGGTCCGTTCCTGTCCGCGAGGGCCAAAGAGACGGCCCAACGGGCGACGCGAACGGACCGCGCGTCGCTTTTTGATCCACCGCGCGTCCGCCCCGACGCATCCCTGGCCCAAATTTGGGTAACCGATGCGTCGGGGCGGACGCGCGGCGGAGAGAAAACGCGTCCGCACGCCCACGCGTTGTGTCCGCCCCGTCCCCACCTGGCAGCCACCCCGCGCCGGTCAGCCTCCCCCCTGGCCCAGTCCTTTTTAATGCCAGGGGATAGGGACGGGCAGCCCCACCCACCCCTCTTCACTCCCCACGCCGCTCCCTCTCCGCCGACCCAAATCCCGAACCCAAACCCTAGCTTCCCCGCCGCCCAGCTCGCCGGAATGCCGCTCCGGTGGCCTGGATTCGGCAAAGGCAAGAACGACCACGAGGCGGGGTCCTCGGTGGTTCCAGCTCGCGCCGCCGCCGGCGGACGCGCACGCCCACCCCGACCCCGTCCCCATCCCCACCCCATGCGCCCCTCCCCACCGAAGTCTTCCAGCTCGCGCCGCCCGACGCGGCGTTGCGCGAGCGCATGTACGTGCTCAAGGAAGACTGCGACTGGTACTGGAGGCACGCCACCCCCGCCGTGGCCAGATGTCAAGCTCCCTGAGCATTGGCATCTGAACCCGCAGCGCATCCCAGTGCCCCCGATGCCGACGAGCAGGTGGGCACGGGATGAGGAGATCGCGCAGCGCCGCCGCCGCCTCCCCAGGGAACTCCGCGACGACCCCGCCTACGCGGCCACGTCCTCCAACTGGGGGCAATGGTTCGTGGACGAGCACGACCTGCGGCGGCAGGCGTACTACACGACGCCGCCTACGCGGCCAACTGGCCGGTGGTCTCCGCCACCGCACACACGGCGCCGCGATGCGCCGCCGGTGCCCAGCGCCAGATGCGCATTGGGTCTCCGCCACCGCCCCCAGCGCGTGTGAAGATGGAGCTCACCGAGGAGGAAGAGTGGGAGGCCGCGAGGGAGGCCTCCCTCAAGCAGATGGCGGAGGACGAGGCACGGCGCTGGGCCATGGTCCTCGCCGACGTCGCTCAGGACCAGGCAGCGGCGGCGGAGACTCAGCAGGCGGCTGTCCTAGAGCCTCAGGCACCCAGGTACGAGGCCATGGAGGTGGAGCTGCCACCTCCGCCACCGCTGCCAGAGGGCCTGGTCCCGGAGCGCTGGGTATTCAACGGCGGCGCCTGGGAGGTCGAGCGCGCGCCGCCATCGCATAGGAGCGCAGGAGCAGTCGGCACGCCGCCGGCCGCCGTCCCACAGCGAGGAGGCCTACCGGCGCACATGTGGAAGGAGCCGGAGTACATCATCCTCGACGGGGATGACGACGACAAAAAGAAGTAGAAGCCCGCGAAGAGCAAAATAGTTAGGTTTTTTAAAAAATTTTGTTTTGGAAAAATTATGTAAACAGGCCATTTGTGGGCCACCTCCCCTATCAATCAATGAAAAAGGCCATATAGGACCTGCTTAGTTGAAAAAAAATACAGGGCGGACTCGATGCGTCGCGCCGTTAGGGGCTGTGGCCGAAAAGGGGCGGACATGGACCGGACATGGATCCTTTTGACACGCGTCCGTTTGCGTCGTCCCGTTGGAGTCATCCTTACCATGGCCAACACGCCGTCGGCGGCGCCACTGCTGCAGCAGACAGGCAGGTCCAGGTCTCCATCTCCATGGACGGTATCCCTCAACATGCCCGCCCCGCCCTTCCGGTCGCCGCGGTGGAACGCTGCTGCGTCCGCGCTCGATGTTGCCTTGTCGTTCTAACCACACCCGCACGGCCGCACCGTCATCTCCTTCGCACGAGGTGCTCCTGTTTCAGGGGACAGTGTCTCAGCGCCTTGATGTTCAAAGCGACCCCGTCCAGGTATTCGTCTGTCGGCAGCTCCAGCACACGCCAGCGAGACTTGCCAAGCCTGCCGTTGGTCTATACTCTATACTTTTTTTTTTGAAATGAGAGTTTGAGAGGTAGAAGTGGAAGAAATCAGAATTTAGGGGCTTTTTGCAACGAAAAAACCACAGCTGGAGGCAGATGGACCGGTCAACACCGTGCCAACTCAGCAAAATACGTGCGTCTACAACAACTGACCGAGGGTGCATTTTACTCCATCAGTAGCAATGGCATTTTGCTGAGAGGAGCAGCTGCAGGTGGCACACCAGTCACTTCGGCTCCGAGAGTTTTACAGAAAAAAAAAACTTCCAACTACTTTAAAATTCATTAAGCGCATTGGAAAATAGCTATACCTAATTTCCTACACCTGATTAGCGACACTTCAACCAACACATCATATCAAACATGCCAGATTAAAAACGCATTTAACATTGGGACTGCAAATAATCCGGCTGAGAACAAAGATTAACATATGCACACGCATATACCACCACCAATTCATTCAACCAGAATCTCAGTCACAACTAACTATCTGAAGCTCAACTGCAAGAGAAAACATCATCCAGACAAACCATGCGGATTCATTCATTCAACCACTAAAAAATAACCATTATCAGTTCTGATGACAATAAAATCCAGAACCGACACTAGTAGAAACGGAGGCATTGGTGCGCCCCTTTAGTACCGGTTGCAACAAAACCGGTACTAAAGGGGGCATTAGCACCGGTTGTGCTTGTGCCCCAGCAAGGGCCCCGCGGCGAGGACCTTTAGTCCCGGTTTGTAATACAAACCGGGACTAAAGTTTCCTGCTTTTTAATTACAAACCGGGACTAAATGTCATGCCTATATCTTCCACCCCCAGCTCCATTTTGAAGCAACTCGACCCCAACTCCATTTTTCCTCTCTCCCAAGCTCTAGTTCACCCATTTTTTCTCCAACATTTGTCAAGATTGGTGGCACCCTATACAAGGGTTAGCAACTTCTTCATCTTCTCTTCCGGCATTTCAAGTTTAGCTCATTTTCGTGCAAGTTTAGCAAGTTTGATTTTGGTTGTGCTTGCAAGGTGTTTGATGAAATGCTAAGTTAGGGATTTCATTTGTTTTATATGCATTTTGAGCTCAAATTGAAGTATAATTTGTGGTTTTATATAGTGTCGTCCCGTCCCCTGATCCTCACCGCCGTCGATCGCCCGCGCCGCTCCGTCGCCGACACCACCTCGGTGAGCCTCTTTTTTTATCTTTTATAAAAATTGTTAGTTATATGATTTAAATGCATAATTATTTCTTGTATAATTTTCTTATGTTTTTTATATATATAGTGTCATGGTTTTGATATCCGTCCCCTCGGCCCTCGTCCGGTCTATGATTCGGATGTGGTATATCTTTTTAACTATTTATTTTGTTTCGTGTTTATAACAATCATGCCGACCAACTTGACGTAGATATATTTTTATTTAGGAGGTAGTTGAACCGGAAATTCCGGCCGACCCTATTGTCGAGTATTTTAAAAAAGAAAACGACGATTTGAGAGCAAAATTGAAGATAAGTGAAGATCTTCGTCTCCAATGCCTAGAAGAGAAGATGGAATTGGACTTGAAGATTGCCGACATCGTTGATGCTCACGGGGTCGAGCTTGCCGACGTCGTCGCTGCTCACGAGAGGAAGATGGATGCAATGCGCGAAGCTTAAAAAGATTAGAAAATATGCCATTAGTCAAGAGGCTTGGTATCATTATGCTGTTGGTTCAATAGTTACCTTGGTTGCGATTCTGATCGCATTTGTTGTTGGATTTAAATTCTTTAGATAGTTGTATGTTAGTTTCGATTGATGTATGTTTCGTGAGAACTATGTATTACATTTGGGCACTACTCTACTTTGATTTTAATGTGATGAACTTGTATAAATTAATTTGGTCACGTATCTCTATTCATTATTTAGCTGGTGTAATGGTTTTTGATGTATTTATGTAATGCAGATGAGCCGAGAATGGATGTACGGTGATCGACGCTGTCCCGAGTTCATTGATGGCATGCATCGTTTTCTCGATGTGGTTAAGTTAAACAAGCTGAAGAATGGTTTTATGATTTGTCCATGTGATGAATGTCGGAATAACAGGAATTACCCGAGCGTAAGAACCATACACTCCCACTTGTTGCGACAAGGCTTCATGCCCAATTATTTTTGTTGGACCAAGCACGGAGAAAGAGGGGTTATAATGGAAAACCCTGAAGAAGAGGATGATGACAACTATCCCGTGTTCTCTGATGAACACGGTGATACTACAATGGGGGAAGAGCATGAGGTCATTGTTGATCAGTCCGACGATGATGATCTTCGTCAGGTCATTCGTGATGAACAGATGAACTGCGTAACTGAAAACGAGTGGTCGAAGCTGGAGCGCATGTTAGAGGATCACAAAAAACCGTTGTACCCAAATTGTGAAGATGGCCAGAAAAAGCTAGGTACCACCCTGGAATTGCTGCAGTGGAAGGCAAAGAATGGAATATCTGACAAGGCATTTCAAGAGTTGCTACAAATATTTAAGAAGAATCTTCCAGGAATAATGAAATGCCCCACAGCACGTACGAAGCAAAGAAGATTGTCTGCCCTCTAGGATTAGAGGTGCAGAAGATACATGCATGCATCAATGACTGCATCCTCTACCGCGGTGAGAAGTACGAGAATTTGAATGCATGCCCGATATGCGGTGCATTGCGGTATAAGATCGCGCGAGATGACCCAGGTGATGTTGAGGGCGAGCCGAGCCCCAGGAAGAGGGTTCCCGCGAAGGTGATGTGGTATGCTCCTATAATACCACGGTTGAAACGTTTGTTCCGAAACAAAGAGCATGCCAAGTTGTTGCGATGGCACAAAGAAGACCGTAAGGAAGACGAGATGCTCAGACACCCCGCTGATGGGTCTCAGTGGAGAAAAATCGACAGTGCGTTTGGGGATTTTGCAGCTGACGCAAGGAACTTAAGGTTTGGTCTAAGTACAGATGGCTTGAATCCGTTTGGGGAGCAGAGCAGCAGTCATAGCACCTGGCCCGTGACTCTATGTATCTATAACCTTCCCCTTGGTTGTGCATGAAGCAAAAGTATATTATGATGCCAGTGCTTATCCAAGGACCGAAACAACCCGGCAACGACATTGATGTGTATCTGAGGCCATTAGTTGACGAACTTTTACAGTTGTGGTCTGACGAAGGTGTACGTGTGTGGGATGAGTACAAACAAGAGGAATTTCCCCTACGAGCGTTGCTGTTTGTAACCATCAATGATTGGCCTGCTCTTAGTAACATTTCAGGACAGTCGAACAAGGGATACAATGCATGCACGCACTGTTTAGATAAGACTGACAGTGCATATATAGGTAACAAGATTGTGTACATGGGGCATCGTCAGTTTCTTCCAACAGGCATCACGTAAGAAACGGAGGCAAGCACTTCAAAGGTTTGGCAGATATCCGGACGAAGCCTACACGCCGTGATGGTGATGTTGTATATGGCATGGTCAAGGATTTGGAAGTAATATTTGGAAAGGGTCCTGGCAGTCTAAATGTTCCGAAAGACGCAAACAAGCGCGTACCCTTGTGGAAAAAGAAATCTATATTTTGGGATTTACCCTATTGGGAAATCCTAGAGGTTCGCTCTGCAATCGACGTGATGCACGTGACGAAAAATCTTTGCGTGAACCTGCTAAACTTCTTAGGCGTGTATGGGAAGACGAAAGATACAGCGGATGCACGGCAGGACCAGCAAAGTACGCACCACGGAAGAGACAACCTGAATTCAGAGAAGTATCAAGGTACTTCCAGCTACGCTCTTACCAAAGAAGAGAAGGAGATCTTTTTTCAAGTCCTGAGCAGTATCAAGGTCCCGTCTGGCTACTCGTCGAATATAAAGGGAATAATAAACATGGCAGAGAAAAAGTTCCAAAACCTGAAGTCTCATGACTGCCACGTGATTATGACACAATTACTTCCTGTTGCATTGAGGGGGCTTCTACCGGAAAACGTTCGAGTACCCATTGTCAAGCTATGTGCATTCCTGAATGCAATTTCTCAGAAGGTAATCGATCCAGCAACTCTACCAAGTTTACAGACGGGTGTGGTCCAATGTCTTGTCAGCTTTGAGTTGGTGTTTCCACCGGCCTTCTTCAATATTATGACGCACCTCATAGTTCACCTAGTCGAAGAGATTTCCATTCTCGGTCCTGTATTTCTACACAACATGTTCCCCTTTGAGAGGTTCATGGGAGTCTTAAAGAAATACGTTCATAACCGTGCTAGGCCAGAAGGAAGCATGTCCAAGGGCTATGGAACAGAGGAGGTCATTGAGTTTGTGTTGACTTTCTTCCAGATCTTAAGCCCATCGGTGTTCCTCAATCGCGCCATGAGGGGAGACTGCGTGGAAAAGGCACGCTAGGAAAGAAAGCAACAAGAAGTATGGACGGGCATTCTTTCACTCAAGCACACTACACAGTTCTACAAAATTCCAGATTGGTGGCTCCGTATATCGTGGAACACATGGATATTTTACGCTCAGAATACCCGGAGAAGACTGACTTCTGGATTAAAGAAAACACGTGGATACTTTCGGCAGTTGGTTGCGTACACATCTCATTAATGACAACACTGTTGGACAAGAGCTATACTTGTTGGCCAAGACACCATCTTCGACTATATTGACTTTCCAAGGGTACGAGATAAATGGGAATACATTTTACACGGAAACCCAAGACAAAAAGAGCACTAACCAAAACAGTGGTGTCCGCTTTGATGCAACAAACGATGATGGAACAAAGGACACATATTATGGTTGCATACAGCAGATATGGGAACTTGACTATGGACCTTCTTTTAAGATCCCTTTGTTTCAGTGCAAATGGGTTAACCTGTCATGCGGGGTAGAGATAGACAAGCGGTACGGAATGACTACAGTGGATCTCAAAAATCTTGCGTACAAAACCGAGCCATTCGTCCTAGCCAATGATGTGGCTCAGGTTTTCTATGTGAAGGACATGTCTTCCAGACCGAAAAAAAGAAAAGATAAGCAAGCCGGTACATCATACAATGAGCCAAAGCGCCACATAGTTCTTTCAGGAAAAAGAAACATCGTGGGAGTGGAGGACAAGACAGACATGTCAGAAGATTACAATAAGTTTGCTGAAATTCCGCCCTTCAAAGTGAAAACTGACCCAAGCATCGTGTTAAATGATGAAGATTGTCCATGGCTACGACGCAATCAGAAGAAAGGGACACACAAAAAAGTGAACACTAGATAGGGATGTTGTTGCTGATGTGTAATAATGTATTAAACCTTTTATGTAACTATGTTATGAAAACTCAGAAGAGAGATGTAAACGCTAATTTGTTGTTCTGGAGTATAAATTGTACTCCGGTTGTTTTGTAAGTGCAAGATTTAACTCCGGTGTGTGACCGTCTTCACCGTGTGCTTCTTCCTGATCCAATGGCTCAGAAGCGCTCGAAAGAAACACACTGCTTGATCCAACGGCTATCAGCCCTATGTATTGACGTCGTTCGTGTTAACGATATTTCTAAAATAAATAGATAATCATTATAAATTTTAAGACAATTAAATTACATAGATATGAAATAAAAAGAAATTAGAGAAAAAACCAAACAGAAACCAAATAGAAAAAACAAAACAGAAACAAAATAGAAAAAACAAAACAGAAACAAAATAGAAAAAACAGAAAAAAGGACTATTAGTACCGGTTGTAATCCACAACCGGTACTATAGGTTGGGCTTCGCGCGCGAAATTTCGCCGCGGCCCAAAACACACCTTTAGTACCGGTTTGTATTACAAACCGGGACTAAAGACCCTTTAGTACCGGTTGTAGAACACAACCGGTGCTAAAGGCCATTTGAATGCAGTTTTAATTGGGGATCGACGAATCGATCCCCATTTCATCAAGTCCTCGACGCTGCGCTTCCTCGACGCGACTCCGCCGGCGAAGCCCTGCCGCTCTCCAGCCCCGCCGCGCTCCAGCTACCGCCGCGCCCCCCACCGTCGCCGCGTCCTCGACGCTGCGCCCTCCGTCGCGCCCCGGACGTACGCTGCGCCCTCCGCCACGCGGACGCGCCCCTCGAGCTCGCCGTCGATGCGCCGGCCACACCGCAGTTTTTAGAGCAGGCTCTGCCTCTTCTTCCGGCGAGCCCTGCCCCGGCGATTCTCCGGCGAGGAATCACCCCACCGCCGCGTCCGTCGTGCGTCCCGGCCCCTCTGCCATTGCCACTGCACCGCCCACAGCCTCTGCCACTACCCCGGCGCCGCCCACTGCCTCTGCCACTGCCCCGGCGCCGCCCACTGCCTCTGCCACCGCCATGAGGCCGCCGTCCATCGGCCCCTCTGCCACTGCGCCGTCCATCGGCCCCTCTGCCACTGCCACGAGGCCGCCGCCGTCCGGTCTCCTCCACACAGCACCACCGCCGCCGGCCGCCCAAGGTGAGAGATTTAATTTTGCATTCTCTTTTTTCTCCATAGTTGCATTATATTGCTATTTTAGTTGTAATATTTTTGTTATTTAGCCATTAGTTGCTATGAAAATTTAATAGCTATTGTAGTTGTAATTTATATTATTTTTGTTAATATTTTGTTATTTCTCCATAGTTGTTATTTCTCCATTATTGAAAATGAAGCAAATTTAGCAAAGTTAGAAAATATTGTCAATTTAGCTATGAAAATTAGATTGCTATTTAGATTGTCAAGTTAGAAATATTGTCAAGTTTGAAATATTTTGTTTAGGTTATTATTAGTGTAGCAATTTTGAAAGTTAGCAAAAAATATAGATTATTTTAGGTTATTATTAGTGTAGCATTTTTCGTAAGTTTCAAATATTGCTAAGTTTCAAAATTTTAGCTACGTTAGAAATATTGCTAAGTTTCAAAATTTTAGCTAAGTTTGAAAATATTGTCAAGTTTGAAATATTGTTGTTTAGTTATTATTAGTGCAGCAATTTTGCTAAGTTTCAAATATTGCTAAGTTTCAAAATTTTAGTTACGTTAGAAATATTGCTAAGTTTCAAAATTTTAGTTAAGTTTGAAATATTGCTAAGTTTCAAAATTTGCAGTGACATTGAGCTATGGCGGACGATGCCCCCACCTTCGTCCGAGATTTGGAGGAAGAAGACCGTCTCCAACAAATAATATATAACACCGCTGCCGGACCCAATTCCGATGGAGAAGATTCCGATGGAGAAGACGCCGAAGAATTCAGCGCGAAATGTTTGAATGACTCCGGTGAGGGACTTGAGTTAGAAAAATTCAGAGATGACGACGACGACGAAGAAGAACCGTCTGGATCTAAGGCGACGGATCACTAGCTAAGAAGAAGGTATATATTAAGTCTTGTTGATCACTATAGCTAGATGCATTAATTGATTTATATGCGCACTTATTAACGAAACATTTTTCTTTCAGCCCTCTGGATCTAAGTCGTCAATCCCCGTACGAGGCCCGGCCCAAGGGTTAAAGCTCCCGGAAGGTGCAACGTTGTCGATCGACGAAGTTACCTTCAAAGGCAAACCAGAGAAACCCGATGGAATCTACAATAAATATGTACGGCAGTGCGGAGTTTTTGTAAGGGACATGGTCCCGATCACTGTGACAGAATGGAATGAGCCGAAGAAAGCCAACATAGGCGCAAAATATCTCGAGCAAAGAATTAAAGAGACCCTTTGGGACTCGATGATGTCTAAATTCAACCTACCGGCAGATCTCCCACAGAAGATGAAGGATAAAGTCAAGGAGTGGACTCTTAGCAAGATGGCCCAGCAATTCAACAACTGGAAGAACACATTGTGGAGAAAATATGGGAACAAAGATATAGTTTTCAAAGGACATCTAGAGAAGCTAAAAGATGAATGGGCTGAATTTGCGGCGTATAAGAATTCGGGCGTCGCTGTGGCCCGATCGACACAAAATAAGTTGAATGCCTCGAAGAAGAAATATTTCCATCATTTGGGCTCAGGTGGCTACAAGACTGCCTTGCCTAAGTGGCAAGCCTATGAAGACGAGCTGCGACTAAAAGGGATCCTCCACAGACAGATGACTGGCCCGACAGGTCCAAGTTCTGGTTGTTCGCGCATGGGGCAGTGTTGCACCCAGAAACAGGGCTGATTGTTGCAAAGGGAAAATGGCGGAGAAAAATTAGAAGAGTCATCAAAAAATAAAAAAGTCATAGTACTAGTCAAGGAGGGAAAATTTGTTCCCGATAGAGAGGACGACGAGCTTTCACAAGCCCTCGGGAATAAAGAACACTGGGGGCGATGTCGAGCCAGAGGAGGCGGGGTTGGTTTTCTTGAAGGGTTTCCGGAAGACGTTGCAACTTATAGAAAACATTGCAGAAGTAAGAAGAGGGAGGCGGAGAGGGTTACTGCATTAGAACGCACGGTGCAGGATGTGCAGAAGCAACTGGCCTCAATGACCCAGACCAGGGAATCTCAACTGCGAGTAGAAGATCCTGCAGGCGATGCCTGCCCATCTCAGCGGAAAAGCAGCGTGGGTTCCACGCAGCTACAAGATCCTGCAGTTGATGAACCAGTTGCTGAACCATCGGCGGCTCACTACCCCGTGGATGATATCACGGAGAAGACAAATTGTGAGTTACATGCGCCGATGATGAACATTACTTATCCGGTGGCGACTGGCTATGCTTTACGACATCAACCTGGAGAAACCTTCCATTTTGGTGTGATTCCGCCTGGATTTGCTCGTGTCGGGGTCACGAAAGTTATGCCGGGATTCAACGCAATACGTCTTGAATTCCTGGAGCTGAAGGCGAGAAGACATTGGGAGAAGTTGAGCTTGGTATCGTTCTATGGAAGAAGAAATACATCAAGTTTCCAGACTCGGAGCCAAGGCCACCGACTCCTCCCGTTAGACATTCACCACATCAAAGTCCACCCGCCTCCCCCCACGAAGTTTGGGATCCCGCCGCGAGTCCATCTCCCGCGCTGTCCCGTCAACCGACTGATGCGCCCACTAGTAACTTGACAAAGCGGAAGCTGTTCCCGTCGTCCACCCCTGTCAAGAAACGTGGAAAAAGTGTGCGGGCTCCTGAGAACCCCAAGGAAGTCAAGGCTCCTGAGAAGTTAACTTCTGAGATGACTCAGCAGGAAATAGCTGAGAGCCTACGTGAAGGGTCGAGAGCCTTTTTTGAGCAGAAAAAGAAGGAAAGAGTGGAGGCAAGACTTGACCCCATAAAGGAACTTCTGAAGACTATACCAAATGAGGTAAAAGATCACCGTTGACAACCTATATGACCCTCCACCTCCGCCCATTTCAGACTACGAGCGAGGTATTGACAAGGTACTTTCCTCGCAGAATGAGCAAGAGAAATTGTGCGGGAAAGGAGTTGCCCAGCTCGGAGAACAAGAAGCACAATCGCTCGCCCCGCTCATTGTACCTTCTGAAACTCGGGAAATCGAGCATGGAGAAGTTGTCCTTGGCGACTCAGGTTACCCCATGGCGGAGATTGCCCCACGATTTGATTTTGAACTCGGGCTGCCTATGGTGGAAAATCCGAGCCAGCTAACAACACAGTTATGGAATTTGAATCGCTGGTACATGACCGCCGCAAAAGAAGGGAAATTCTCTATCATGGCGGCGGTTAAGGAACAACACTACTTCCGAGAATATTGTGTGCATGTTGAGTTCCGAGAACTTTTTCAGATGTACAATCAACGTGCTCTCGACAAATCTCTCATCAGCTGCTATTGTCTGTAAGTAATTTATTCGTGTAATTTAATTATTTATAGTTATAAGCTCTCGTTCATTGCTTGTAATTATCGTCACAAAATTCTTTTGTACGCTAATTATGCAGAATGAAGATACGTGAATGCAGACTCGAGGAATCTGGGACATTGGTTTCATTGACCCGGATAAAGTTCATGTCAAGACCGTGGATGAAAATCCCGTGAACACAGAGGACGTTTTGCTAACGTTCTTTAAGCGACAAAGTACCAAAAAGGAAATACTATTTCCTTACAACTTCGGGTGAGTTTTACCGTCTTCTACACATTCTATTTTGCTTCCCCGATATAAGTGTAATCGATAAGTTCTGAATACCTGCGTATATAAACGTGCGCAGGTTCCACTACATTCTGCTAATCATTAGACTCGAGGAAGGAGAAGTTGAAGTCTGGGACTCACTAAGGAAAGATCAAATGAATACAAAAGCGTGCGTCTAATGCTCAAGAGGTAATTTCAATCGCACTATATCAGCCTCTTTCGTTCATTTCCGGATATCAAAAGTATAAGTAATAACTACTCAATTCATTTTCTTTTCCGGACAGGGTTTACAGAAAGTTCAAAGCGGAAGAACGCGGTGTATGGCCAGAAAAGCTGGAGTTCAAGTCTAACAACGTAAGTACTACTACGTGTATCTTTCTAATACCATTATCATTCTCTTGATTATTATTTGATTAAATTATATTCTTGTATATATAGTGGTGTCTGCGACAACCACAGGGGACAGAACTATGTGGATACTACGTTTGCGAGTACATTCACACGAAGGTCAATGAGAGAGTCAAGAGTGTAAGAAATCGAGAGGTACGTGAACATCATACACAACTTTTATTTTGCCACCATGCATCAATTGTGTTTAGTTTCGATCATAGCTGATTTTATTTCCTTCTTTTAAAGATGTCAAACAAGCGGAGCCAGCTCCTACCACGCAACCGCGTAAAAGCTATTGCGGAGGAATTGGCGGGATTCTTACTTACACATGTCATAGATGAACACGGTGAATTCTACTTTGACGAAAGACCACCTCCACCCCCTGCAGTCGATGCTACAAGGGAACCGCCGTCGATGCTACAAGGGAACCGGCTCCATTGTAATTAATTAGGAGTACTTAAATTTATATGTGACGAGAGTACTTTGTATGTGTATAATGACTACTTTATATGTGTAGTGAGTACTTTATACGCGATCTCCTCCGAAACCCTGAAAAATGAGCGAAAAGGAAAAAAACAGAAACCCTAAACCCGAAAAATAATCGAAAAGAAAAAAAACCAAAACCCCCTGAAAATATAAGCAAAAAAAGCAGGAACCTTTAGTACCGGTTTGTATTACAAACCGGTACTAAAGGTCCTCAGGGTCGCTCGCCTGTGCGCCCACGTGGAGACCCTTTAGTACCGGTTTTATTTTTGTGCCGGTACTAAAAGGTTACCCCTTTAGTGCCGACCTTTTAGTATCGGTTGTGCGACCGGTACTAAAGGCCATCTAAAACCGGTACTAAAGGTATGTTCTCTACTAGTGCGAAGTCAACACATAATGCATGATCTGACTGGTAGGAAACATAACAGTAGATAGATCTTGGTAGGCTTAACACTAGTAGGTACTTATATAACTAGCCATGGATGACTAGGATGTCATCGGGCAAGAGTGGGAACACTAGTAGATACTTATATAACTAGCCATGGATTACTAGGATGTCATCAGGCAAGAGTGGGTTCCTGGAAAAAGAAGCTAGCTATATCAACCGCCTTCGCACCATATGCTTCCAATTCAATTGCTTTCACTTGAGCCTCTCTTTCCATCTGCATAGCCTCTTCATTCAGCTCAGTTATACTTATGTGCTTTAAGCGTAATCGGATGGCCAATTTGATGTCTCTGTAAATGTGAGGATATAACTTCACTGGATTTATGTGAACTGTTAGTTCGTAACCTCCTAGTCGGGATAGATGAGTGCAAAAAGGGTAAGTGTAAGTCATGTCGGGGATGTATAGACATATATTTGTACTGAACTTTTATACTTTTTAGAAATATATTTTTATGCCATAATATTAATTTCTATTATTTATTTGTCATAACAATGACATAGTAAAGTTGGTAATGCTATTTGTAATGTTCTTTATTATGTGGATGTAATTAGGGTTGAAAACGGAACGGAAACGGAAGGAAACATGAATTATCGTTTTTGTTTCCTTTCGTCTTGCCGGAATCGGAAACGAAATCGAAACCCCGGAAACGAATACGGAATCGGAAATCGCTGGAAATGAATAGGGAAAGGATACGGAACGGATATGATATGAAAGCGGATATTTGTCGGAATACAATAGCGGTATAATATGTTGGTGCATACTCACAAAATATAAATATAAGTAGCTAACAAGACAAGAATTGTCCACCGATCGAAAGCGAAGGCACGAAATAGAGCAGTGAGGAGTCGTCGGGGGATCAAGGAGTCGAGGCGGCCATCCTCCAAGCGATTGTCGAGGCGGTGTTCTGAGCTTGTGATCGCACGCTGCATGTATGTACCTAGATTAGTTAGGGTTTAGTATTAACTAATGGACCTAACTAGCGATATAGGCAGGCCTCAGCTTGCACTTGGGCTGTGGGTGGCTCGAATCCAGAGTGTATTGTTTGTGCAGAAAGATTCCGTATTTATATTTCCGGAATTTTCCGTTTCATTTCCGTTTCCGCCGGAAACTGCTAAATCGTTTCCTTTGTCATTTTCACTTTTGAATATGCCGTTTCCGTTTTGTTTCCGCAAAATGCCGTTTCCTTTATCATTTTTGGCTCTTCATTTCCTTTTTCTACGGAAACAGCCGGAAAGTTTCCTTATCATTTTCAACCCTAGATGTAATATATATATTCAAATAAATTTGACTATATTTGATAAAAACAATTTCTTCTTGCATAAACTATATAGTGTATAGGTTTTATATAAGTATCTATGAAGTATACACCTCACAAATATGTTGATAGCAATTTCTAGTACATGCTTAGGTTTCCATATTTACTGAAACTTATATGCTCCCTCTGATCCGAAAAAACAGTCAGAAGTTATACGTAGACTTGTACTAGTTACGTTCTTTTCTCACGACACTTTTAGTGGATCGAAGGGAGTAGTATAAATTGTACTCCTTTTACAATTCTTACTTTTTTCATGGTCAAATATGCCTTGCGAGTCATTGTGAGTCAATAGTAGATTTCACTGTGTGTATGATATGTACTTGAAGTTTGCACACTTGTATAAAATTAGCATTCTTTACGGTAATAACTAAAGAATATAAAATGATTTGATCTACTATGTTTACATACATAGAATTAATCTGAAATGCTCGTCCACAGCAGGTTTTCTTATCACCTAGCGCATACAAGTGCTCTAGTTTCAGAAATAGAAAGCGCTACACAAAATCAAACATGTTGCCGCCCGAGATCGAGATGGCCGTGACCTGTGAGGTAATGGGCTAGTCATTTCCCCGGCTTGACGGAACCTCACACCAGTTCGAAGAGGCCGGAAATCCTTGGGAAACTGTTCGGCCGGAAATCCTTTAGACTAGTTTTGTTTTTTCCTTTTGTACAACTCTTTTTTTTTGAGAAACACAGTACAACGCAGACGCTCACATATACGCGCATACACTCACCCCTATGAACGCACACACGCACACCCTACCCCTATGAGCACCTCCGAAAGACTGAGCCGGCGGTTGGGTCTTGAGATTGACGAAGTCACCACAGGCGCCTCGCTGTCGACGGGAACGTCGCCTCCCACTGAAAGAATATTCCGCCTAAATGAGAAAACACCAACGTCAAACCTGGGATTTGAACTCTGGTGGCTGAGGTACAACCACCATCCTAACCATCTTGCCACAGGCAAGTTCTCTGTACAACTCTCTTGTACACCCCCTTTTTGGAAATTACTAAAAAATGCATTACGAAAGTACTGTAACATTTCCAAAAAAGTTATGTAGAGACAGAGATAGTTGAATAAACCGCGGTGCAATCTGCAGTCCGTTACAACAGAAAATCAGCGGGACGTTATGATCTGCTAGCTTCATCAGGTGTGGAATTAAAGTATTGGACTCGAAGACGGACTGGGCTCCGTTCCGACTTCCAACCCGTCTCTCGTTCCAGAAGATAGGGTTCCGACTCCCTGAAGAGAAAAAAAAGCAGGCTCGTCGTGGATCAGAATTCTCCCGATTTCCGCGAGGAGCACGTAATCCCTCGTCACGGCGGGCTCCCGATGGGCGGAAAAAGGAAGGCAAAGGACGAACCAGAGGTAGATTCCGACGACGAGATCATCAGCGAAGAAGAATCCAGGGTGCTTCTGGCCGAGTCCCGCGCAAAGCTCGACAAGGAGTATAGTGAGCTGTTTGCTCGCCTGGGAATTCGGGAGGACGCCGGCATCGCCTACACCAACTCGTCTTCGGACGACGCTGACGAAGACGATGATTGATGCGGCAAGAGTCTGCACTGGCATCATCCAACAGAGATGATGGAGCACCTACCGGCAAGAGTATAATGTTTGTTCTAGATTGATTGCTTCGACGATGCAATGTTGCTTCTCTGAGTTCGTGGTCTCTTCTGTGTATCATGCCGATTGTACTGATGTAGAGCAACTGAACTCCTTTAATCTGTAGTGAGTTGAAGCAAAAACAAGCAGCCTGCAAAGTACAAACATCTCAGTTCTTTCCTCGTGTTTCTTCACAAAGCTATTTCCTACTGATTGTAGAATATTTCTTAAGCCAGGGCCAGAACATCCTTTTCGTGGCCTCCTCAATAAACACGCACGCTATTTGTCTCATCAGGCACATCTTCGGTGATCGGTCGAGGAGTGTTATTAGTTTTCTTGCTAATTCACTCTCACCTTGCTGCCTCGGAAACATCATCTTTTGCCGACTGTCAGTCAATGGTCACTATGCTGAAGAATGGTTGGCATATTTGTGTGAATGATTTTGAGAAATTACTAGCATAAAGCAGGGGCTGGCCCAGCATCCTGTAGATGGATATTCAGAATAAAAAAATTACCAAGAAAACTAGAAAAATTAGTGGACGTACAATTGTTTGAACCCAAGACATAAAGCTAGACGTCCAGGTACACCAACCAACTAGTGGCCTAGTCTTTAAAAACAGATGTAGTATTTATTTAATTAGCCATAATAAGGCTGACTAGAAGATCATCACACGGGGCGTTGAAGAAAAAGCTAGGTATCTTCACTGCCTTTTCACCTGCTGCTTCCAATCAATTGATTTGACTTGGGCTTCTTTTGCTATCTGGATTGACTCTTTCTTTATCTCACATATGCGCTTGTGGGATTGACGGGTCACCGGCTTGTTTCCCTGAGAGACATCGCTTATCTCTTGCCTTGTTCATCAACGCAATAATGTCTTCGTTGGTCTTATTTACGAAATCATTCGTCTTTGATTTGTACTCATCCCCGGAGTTTGATTCGCCTCCTCATGCGGGTAGGTGTGAACCTCCTCGGGTATGAGCTTCGGGGGCGGGTTCTCTATGATCTTAGGAGGGTTGGCGGTTATATTTGATGCGGCGGGCGCTGCAGCGGCCCACGTAGCCGGTCATCAGAGGCTATGGTTTGAGTTCTCTTTGCACTTGGGTAAGTGAGGAAGAAGGTGTGCGTAGGGCCGGTCCAAAAATATTTTACAAATTAAATAAATTATGTTTATACTAAAATTTATACTTATTTGCAAATTACTTTTATTGAACTATAGTCTTAGCACGTATAGTTTTATATCAATCAATTGTCATAGTAAACCACAATTGAATGTTGCTAATATTAATTATATCGTCATTTTTTATTATACTTTTCCAATATCCATCAATAAAATTATGTCATGTAAACCTTTTTATTAAAAAAATCTCCATGTATTATTTTTATATGTAAATAACTTATATGTTGTTTATTTTTATCTGTGTATACATGCATGTGTGTTCAATTCTATTTTAGTACCTTAATATCATGGTAGATACATGTAGAATCTAATAAATAAATATATTAATAGTAGTTCCTCGTGTGTGATTAGGTAAGCATATTTAAATAAACTTTTAGAGTATAAATTGAAATATCAACAAATAGTCTTCTAAATTTTGGTATGGTGATAAGTGTAAATTATACACATGCATGTTTTGTACTATTAAAGTATCATTGATCTATGATTTCAATCCGATATGCTAGTCTGCAAAGCACTTCGTATCATTTGAAGAAATCATATCTTATTCTCAAATAAAAGATAAGGCAGAAAATTAATCATGAGAATCTAGTATACACATATTTGAGTTTAAACATTCACATAAGAGACACTAATATTCTAACTAAACATGTCGCGTTGATCGGGTTGGTTTGTTTCTGCGTGTTACACGATATTTGACCATTATGTACGATTTGAACCTGCAAATTAATATTTCTGAAGTAATGGAAAATACTACAATGTCTTCTAATATGCTTCTGAGGGGCTCTTTTTTTCTGGGGCCCGGGCGGTCAGCCCCTTTACCCTGCTTATGGGCTGGCCCTGCGTAAGACCCCACGAAATTTCGCAGCGGATCAGAGTACTCCTGATTCTGGTGCTCCTTGAGCTGCGCGGAGCGCGCTCGCTCCTGCCTGCATCACATTGATATGCGTCAATCCCCGGTAGGGGTCCCCCCACCTGTCAGAGCAGCAAGCGGAGTGAGAGGGGACCAACACACTCATCGGTAGATAGTCAATCGGCATGGGGAGTGGGGGATTTGGTGTTGGAGCGGAAATACAACATTTGGATTTCCTCACCGACACAATAACAAAATAAACATAAGCGGATGGATTGGAAGCAAAAAAAAAAACGTTTTTCGATTGTGCATTTTAGTCAGGATTTTGTTTGTGCGTGATATGCAGTCATTGAAGCAAATTATTTGTGGATATAGCAATGTGTATCAGCTGGTACTAATTAATTGCACAGTCGGAGGATATATACACTATTTGATACTCCCCTTGTTGCCGCAGAGATATTTTCATGTATACATAAAACAACATAAATCTTGTTGTATGCACTTTGTAAAAAAGAAACCTCGAGTATGCATAGTTGATGATGTCCAAATAGTAAATTTACATGCACTTTGCCAAGAAGCAAATCATGCATGAATGGTCATGCGGGACTTGTTGTTGTTGTGCACACTCCGCAAGTGAAGCTTGCGAAAAATAAATGAAAATAGTAAAGATCATGTTTATACATATTACTCCCTCTGTTTTTATTCACTTTATTCACTTCGTGTTCTTGATTTTTTCTTTATTTTTCAAAGTAACCCCTTTAAAAATTGACCAAGTATATACGAAAAATATGTAAGTCTATAATATCAAATTCATATAATATAAAAAATATTTATCATAATTTAATAATATTAAAGTTTTATTATATGGGTTGCTATTTTTTATGTTTTATCAAATTTTACAAAGTTTAACTTTGATTAAAACCAGAGTACAATGCAATTGTGAACGAAGGGAGTATAGATGAATGACCAACCAATTGATGTGGCAACAACATTTCACAATTTGAATCCACTTTTCTTAGTTCAACAAGGAACAACGTCGAACCACACATTAATCCAACCATTTTGTCAAGGAATAATCTTGTGGACCTCGGCAACCATATTCCGAGAGGATCAATATTACTTTTGTTAGTAATATAACTTTGGCTAACAAGTACCTTTTTTGCATGCACTAACAAGTAACAGATTGACATGTATTTACCTAGGTTCAGACAGCTTGATAATGATATGAATTTCAAGATATTTAAAAGGAGGTGGGCCAATATCACAACCAACAATATGTCTATATTAAGAAATATGTCTATATTCATTCTGAACCTCTTTTGCCTTTGCAAATCATCTCACTTTCATGAAAATTGATCTCGAGCCAGAAAATTGTTCAAAGAGACACAAAACTAATTTCATGTTCACCGCTTTCTCTAAATCATGTTATACAAAGATGATAGTATCATCGATATACTGATGTATGGAGATTACTCCTTGACAAGGAGAGAAATGAACCCGCCTACATGACCATCTTCGTTGGCAGGAGCAATAAGGATTACCAACATATTCCCGAGAGTATTGAAAAGGATAGGAGATAGGGGATCCCTTTATATAAACATTCCAATTCGGGCTTTAAGGGATTGACAGGTAGGAAAAAGGAATAGGGAAAATTAGAGTGCTGGCAATGGAGAGGTCAAAGCGCCAATATCCTTTGTGTTCCCGTGGATAACCCAATGAAAACACAGTGTGATAGCCCAATGAAAACACAGTGTGTGATCGTGGACATTGTTAGATTTGGTGGCATAAAGATTTGGATAACATAGGCAACCGATAGAGGTGTTTATACATGGGATGTTGACCGTATAGATGCAAGTGAGGTGTAGCGGGAATGATGACACGAGGACGGATAGTGAGGCCGTGGTAGAGGGCCTCGGCCCAAAACACCCAAAACATCATGGGTAGCTTTGTTTGGAGTTTGGACAAGGAGCGTGTGTTTTCACATTGAACACATCGAATAATCATATGAAATTGTGTTTAATATAAGTAAAAAATCGATGCAAAGTAGAGGAAGTATCACATAAGTATTTTGTAAGGTTATTAAAGGTCCATGAATAATGCAAATAATCATCTAACACAACCAAATAATAATTGTAGCGACAAAAACTGAAAATCGGGGAGACCCAAAGGTCACAGTGGACAAGCTGAAAAGGTGCTGTAGTAAAACTAGAAAAAAGGGAGAACGATCGAGAGCCTAGCTAGGATAAACGTCCTAATTGACAGGCCTCACAAATGGGAAAGGTTGCTAGCTAGCTTTATAATGTAATTGTGAGAAATTGTGTGAAAGTTTTGCGGAAGATATCGCCGAAGTTGAGATAGAGGAGCTCGCCGCTCCTACCGGATCTGAGAAGTGTCCGCGAGCGAGGCTGCTGACCGTAGCCGTTCTGGCCGCGGTCACCAGAGGAGCCGCTGCCGTTGCCGTTTGACGGGCAAGACGTGAGGGTTCGGCTTCAGTTTGATCTCGGCTATCTTGAGTCTGGACTGGGCCTGCACGAAGGAGGGAAAAGGCACCATGGATTCAAGAAGTTCCTGCTGCTCCTTAAACCGGTCGTCGTCGAGGCCTTGGATGAGCTGCATCGCGAGGGCCTTGTCGGAGACAGGCTCGCCGACGTCGGCGAGCTGGTCGGCGATGCCCTTGAGTTTGCGGCAGTATTCGACCACCGACATGTCCCCCTGGACGGTGGCCCGGAACTCCTCGCCGAGATGCAGCGCACGGGCCGCCATGTCCTCGGTGACGAAGCGGATCAGCTGGCGCCAGGCGGTGTAAGCCGTGCCGTCCGCCGCCGCGACGACGTCCTGAAGTTCGTCGGAGATGGTCGTGTAGATCCAGAGGACGATGGTGTCGTCCGCAGCTCGCCACTCCTCGTCGGCGTGGAGAGGATCGGTCTCCACTTCCACATGATCACGGGCGTTGAATTCGGTGAGGACGAACATGAAGGAGTCGCGCCACTTGGTGTAGCTGCCGGCGGCGACGTCGAGCTCGAGGTCGATGTAGCGGGTGATGTCCAGGGCGTGGATGGAAAGGCCAGATGTGTCGACCCACCTTGCGCGGGACTGATCGGCCTTCGTCGCCACGAATTCTTCTTCCCTGATGATCTCGACGTCATCGTCTACCTCCTCCGCCTTCCTTTTCCCGGCCATCACGCGCGACTATGAATTTCGTGCTCCTCGCTGGAATCGGAACCCTATGCGTCGTGGGGTCTCAACAGATACGTGCCATCGTGGGCAATGTATGCCGGATCACTAGCGTCTACGGTTACAGCTTTGCAATCCCCTATAAATAAGGACGTTACTGATTTTAATTTCAACTCATTTGACCTTTTTTACATCCACAATAAATTCATATATACTTGGGTCGTTTTTTATGCGTACAGTACCGTACAAAGTACTCCCTCCGTCCCAATAGGTCCTACACGTATCTCTATGTCGGTCGTGAATTTGACCAAAATAATACAAATAATATAGTATGAAAAATATTATAAGAAAATTCATATGTTACAATTTATAATGGTATATTTTTTGTTATAAAAATATATTATCTTGGCAAATTCAGAACATAGGGATACACACATGACTTATGAACCGGGACAAAGAGAGCATGCGTACATCAAGATGAACAAACATGTATTCCCTATGTTCCACGGTGTAAGACATTTTAGATATATCTTAGATTTGACTATATACGGAACAAATGAGTAAATTTACAAACTAATGGGTGTCTAGATATGCACGAATCTAAAAAAATCTAAAGGCATCGCGGGGGGAGGGGAGCTCTGTCCCTCGTCCGTGTGTGTCTTTAGTGCTAGTTTTTCAAGCTTTTTGAGTTCCTCCACTAGAGTCATGTTGTGGCTCATATCGATGGTTCTAAGAGGAATAATGGTCTCCAACCCATGCTCCTGCTTGCCGAAAGTGTTACTAGCACCGGCGAGAGGCTTGTGAAGTCCAAGCTGTTGGAGCGGCTTCAATCTGGTGTTGCGTCTTGGCGTGACAGCAAGGATGGGCTTCTCTTGAAGTGCAACAGTGATGACTGTCGGTTGAAGGGTGGGTTGGCGTTGGTCCCGCATTCGGTGTTGAATAGTTTCGGAGGGCTCCACTAGTTGATGTACCTTATCGGGCATGATCCAGCCTTTCAGGGTTGGTGTCTATCACGGATCGTTAGCGCCTAATGGTTAGGGTTTTTTAGTGTCAAGATGTGAACCGACTGGGGGTGCTCTTCTTCTCCACTAACGACGAAGGACACAGGTACTTGGTAGTTTCGGTGAAGGCGGCATGCAGCAATATGACCGGTTGTTTTCTCCTTGTTTTATATTGATTGTGTCCTTTTCAACTCTGCCTTCGTTACTATTATGAATACCAATAATGTATGCCTATGAGCGTACATCTTCAAAGGAGAAAACAATGGCCAGACAAAGACCCAACAAAGGTTAGGTTTTTTTTTTTTTTGAGTTTTAACAAAGGTTAGCTTCTGGAATTATTCCCCGCTCCCATATCCCAATTTTCCTAATCCCTCTTTCAAAAACTAAATCCCAATCCCAATTAACTGGGTCGTCTTTGTTTGAAAGTAGGCACGTGGGCGTGCCTTGCACCACGTGAACAGTGGTTGGCCCTCTTCGTTTCGGGATGTGCCGTGCCAGGCTGCCAGGCCCAATGCTCAGCATTACTGCATTAGAGCATCTCTAACAAATCCACCGTAATCTCGTACCGGGATATTCGTTATCCTGTTCCCCGGATAATCATTATCCGGTACGAGCTCCCGTTTGGCAGAACTACCAAACAACCAAATAGACACACCATATTTAGTACCGGATATTCGAACTGACTCAGGCATCCATGTCTTCGTGCGATAATTTTACATATGAACTACACTAGAAGGAGAAGGCGCGCTTCGCTGCGCCGCTTTGCATGGCTGCATTGATCTACTTTTTTTTGTTGCTTGATGCAGTTTCTTATTTCTCCACTATATATATATATATATATACCTTTTTGTTTCCCCTTTCACATATTCGCATGCTACAATAATAAAACATAGATATGTATCTATATGGCCAAAAGAAACTACAACAATCAAACACCATAGTCCGCCCAAGTCCAGCATTGTCTGAATCCTAGTGTCTGATTATCATCCACATTCCGCAATACACATAAAAAAGGGAAGCAACATTTATGTTATTTTACCCAAACTGACGTCATTTTTAAAAATCCTCAATCTGATATCTACATTGTTGACAATTATAATCTACGGAGTATTACATTGTTAGTTCATAGCTCTTGTCAAATCAGAAAAAAAATACTAAATTTAATATAGACATCAATTTAGTATATCAGATGTGTATATACAAAGCATCAAGAAGAGTAGACACACGTAAGTAACTCGCAGCTTATTTGCCCCAAAAAACTCTTCTATTTTGATCTCGATTTTCCTTCCGTTGTGTGGTCGACGCCTCCAAATCTGGCAGCGGTTGCGAGATTAGAGCCGTGTACAGAACGGCGCTGCATTGGATGATTGACGTTGGATCGAGAAACAAGCTTGGATCATTCACAAGTCACAACACCGTAAATCACAATCTCTTTTGGTGGTATTGCCTAAAAGGACCACCCAGATCCACACCCGCTATCACGTGCCAGACAAAACTTATGAAACTGAACAACATGACCATACAAAATCAAAGCAAAAACAGTGAGCATGAAACAACAGTAAAACAGTGTGATAGTGATATTGAAAGTGCAATTGGGAATTCTCATGTGGTCGATCGGTAACAGATCGACTGATTTAATGCATATGTACTTATCTTGCCGATCAGGTCATGGTACTACAGCCAAAGTGTGTTGGTATGACGCTGCGCTTTTTCTGCTAGGTCCTGGTGAAAAGAGCTGCACATATCTGCAGAAGCACATTTTTCCGCGACATTACACTGTATGATCCAACTGGAAAGGCAGCTAGCAACAATTTGTGTCACTGAAACCAATTCATGTTCATGCACTCCGTAAGAAATTGAGAAAAGATAGTAGTGCCTGTGTTGCTCTTTCTTTTGATGATTGTAGACGTGCAGATTATAAGCCTGGGATGGTGGCTTGCAGAATAGTTTCTGTATATGCAACTTTGAGCAGTATGTAAAAAACAAAGCCTTCTAATCATGGCGGCACAGTGCGATAGGCAAAATAGATAACATAATGCTTTGTCTATACAAACGGTAGCACAATATAAGAAACGCTTGCTTCAACAGTTGAAAGTATGGAACTTATAAAAACCTTCAAATTTAGCCTGCATCTCTATATTTGTGTCTACATGTTGGAGTATAAAATGGCATATATGTTTGTTTCAACAGATATGGGTGTAAAACTTATAACTTTGCAAAGCTAGTATGCACCAGTATATGTGCATATGCATGCTAGAGTCTGGATAGCAGTTGCAGAATTCGAAGTCAGAAGAAATATTCATGCTTCAAATCATCTTTCGAGATAAAAATGGAATTAAGAACTACAAAACTTGTATTTTAAGCCAAAACCTGAAGAGGGATTGACATCGTCGCTAGTTATTTAACATGGTTACGTGTTTCTCAGTAAGACACACTATGTTCTTATACGTTATGGCAAGGTAGGCTTGAAACAAAGAAAGCTAGAACTGAAGCAAAACAGTAGGTACGTTTTTCTGAAATTAGGAAGATCAAATGCATTAGATACTGATTTTCAGTGATTAAACAAGAATGTGTTCAATGCAGTAAGTTTGCAATAAAATAGATGTTTTGCTTGGTCACTGAATTTAGCTAATGGGTGTCTTCTCTGTTTATGAAGAGATTTACTCTGTACACTGTTATGTTGACAAATCAAATGACATAGTTCATCTGTATGATATTTAATCATCAAAATACTCCAAGATTGTACCTTTTTCTAAATATTAGTTTGGGTACCCCGCATTTTTGTTTAGCCTACCCAATAACTGAAACGATACTCAGTTGATTGTACTATAAGTTTTCTATCATTAGTCAAGCTTGTGTGCTATAAACAAAGAGCTGCACTGCTTTCTTATTACTCCGTTGCTCATTCAAAATAATAGAAAAACTGTGATTTATTTGAGAGAGCATGCATTCTTACTATACTATTTCCCAGTTTCAGTACATTAGGCCAACACCATATAATAATCACACGTTTACGGAACCCATGAAAAGTGCCCTGTATTTGAGAAGCCAAAATGTACTGCAACCTGCTATGTATAGCGGGCAACAAAATCAATCACCTCATGCCACGCGCCATCCAGTTTATAGCGATAATAAAGCAATCTCAACTAATCGGGGAACAAAATCAATCACCTCATGCCACGCGCCATCCAGTTTATTTAAGATCGATAAAAAAACCATCAACGACAAAAATAAGGCATCCAACTGAACTTTCATTCTCAAGTCATAGTTATGTGCCAAAAAATTCAGTCATGGCAGTGTGCATGTATAGCAAAGAATCAAATGGACCAGCCTTCAAGTACAAAATTGTTGGCGACAGGAGATCTAGTACGGTTGTTTCAGCTGAGGAAAATCCGATAAACAAATAAAAGCGGACTAAGTTTCTGTAGAACCCCCCCCCCCCCCCCCCCCCCCCCCCCCTCCAACATTGATTTCAGACAAACAGGACTAAAATCAGCAACAGAGTTTAACTGCAGTAGCAAGAAATCCACTGCCAACAATTTACTTTGAACAGGTAAAGGAAGTTGAGCTCAGCTGCAAGCAGATGGACATAAGGATGTTGAGCTCAGCTGCAAGCAGACATTTCTATGATTTTTCTATACTCCAGTACTCTATAGATTATCATTTCTGTTTTTCAATTTGTAGAAGGCCCGCAAAATATTGTACGTTTATGCATGATATAGGATAAACTGAACATAAGATATTCAAGTCGAGTATGATTGCATATGTAAGAATTGGCAAGACAAAAAGGAACAATTCTTATATATCAGTCTTGATGGTCAAAATAGATGTGTTGAGAGAGAGAGAGAGAGAGAGAGAGAGAGTGTGTGTGTGTGTGTGTGTGGGGCTCCATTTGGCAAGGTCATGACAGCTACTATCCAGATCTTCACGGTGCAATCTGCATCTACCGCCAATTACCGCCTCCAACAACCAAGCTCACGTATGTACCCTAAGGGGAAAAGGAAAAGCAAGAGAGAAGATTACTGCACCTTGGCCAGGGATGAAGACGACACTCACGAACGATATCGCGGCAGTCGACCTCAGCTCGAAGAGCAGCGCCGACGACGGCTGTCTAGGCGCTTCGCTGGGAGGGGCAGAGGTTGCGGCCGCAAAACGGGGAGCTCGGGACGGACGCGAACAAGATAACTACAGCAGCAACAGGGTGAGCTATTGGGTCACCTAGCAGAATTTAAAATTTTCCGACCTATGTAACGTCCAGGATCATCCATGTAGATACAGGAGAGAATAGTTACTGTCGTTACCAACAACGAGTCGCGGAAGAGTTGTCGGTGACGATGTCGATGTTGATGACGTTGTTGATGACGATGACGCCGACGTAGTTGATGAAGCTTGATGCAAATTCTCACGGTCAAGCCTGACGGTGAGAATATCGCCGATCCCTCGTATGCCTTCTTGATCCAAACGAGTGAGGGTCAAACGTCTATGACGCTTCACCCCTCCGAGAGCTCGCACACGTACGTCCGTAAAGATCCAGCAGCGCTTCGCCGTGCCAGGATTAAGTGCTACTAGTATGCGTATGGTGGAGAGAGCCCCAACACATGGGAGAGAGGGAGAGAGATTAGATCTAGACCTTGGGAGTCTCCGAGGAGAAATCTCAAGTCTATTGTGTGTCTCCAAAAGAGGAGGGGATGGGGTTTATAAAGAAGTCCCAAGGGGTAGAGTTGCTTGGACAAGGGAAAAGTTTTCCTAGTCCAACTCAACTTGGACAAGGGGGAACTTCCCCTTGCCCAATTCGGCTAGGAAGGTGGAGTTGGGGTGGAAACCCCTCCCCCACCGCCTCCCCTTGGCCGCCTTCCATGTGGGGCCCGCCTCGGCCACCGACCCCTGGGTGGGGCCCGCCTCGGCCACCGACCTGCGGGTGGGGCCCGCCTGACCACCGACCTCGGGTGGGTGGGGCCCACCCGGGTTGGCCTCGTCTCGGCCTCCGCCGCCGCCTTGCCCCCTCATGGGCTGAAGCCCACTCGGTTCCGGCCGGCCGACTCGGCCCACCACCGTGTGGTGGTGCGGCTGCCATGTGGGCCCATGCGGCCCATGTGGCAGCCACCTTTTATTGGCCTTTCATAATTTCCTATTAACTAAATAAATTAATATTTAATCAATAAATATTTTGTCTAATTAATTCCCAGAATTAATTACTTATCATACAAACATATTTATATGATCCGAGACACCTAGTGTCTACCGACAGAATATACTTGGACAATTATTTCCTTTCTTATAAACCTTTGTTTCTTCATGATCTAATTCTCCGAATGTAATTCTATCACGCCGGAAACCATCCCAGATGATACAACCTCTTTACTCCGAACCACTACGAATACAGCAGACCTTGACGCCTTAAGTGTGTGTGACCCCTACAGGTTCGATAACGTGTAACTAAAATTGGAAATGCTTATCCAATCACTTGCCAGTGTCAGAACCTGGACGTTCTACATAGCTGCTACCGTTATGCCAAGACACTCTTTTGAACCTGCTTGATTAACATGTTTATCCTATCACCATCACGATACTCATCAAATACCCAAGGCGAGATATATGACATTACCGTAAATGATAACTTTCATTTACTATGTCACTTTATCCTTGTTACCGGTATGATGCCTTTACTCTTTTACTCATGTTTAAGTATCCCATGATATTTGCATATCATTACCTTGTCTGCGCAGACTTGTCAATGGACACTTTCACACTAGAGTGGATCATGTTTGTATCTTCCTATAACTTTAGAGGTGTGATTCCCAGTCTTGAACTACTATGGTTACAGTATACCTTTGAGGTTACCCAATCATAGCCTTTTTGATTACCCTGTTACGGCCGTAATGATTGACTATGTCAAAGCTTCCTCTCCAATATATACATAACCATATATTCTCATGGTCTAAGGAATAAGCAAGCAACCAAACCTAGACTATACTATTTCATACGAAACTTGATCTCATAGTATATCATAATTTGGGTCTTAACAATATGCTCCCATTAATAATGACAAGAGCACTTGTCCATGGCTGGAAAACATCCCCATCCAGTATTAACGAGTTTGTCCAAGAGACAGGACAAATGGTAAATGGGTTTGATTATGTCCTTACACGTGCATATGTGTTTCCCTATAAATCTCACATTTATAGAACATAGCAGTTATAGCATAAAGATATAATACATTAATCATGAAACAAATATATTTATTGTCTCTTAGGGCATATATCCAACAGTCTCCCACTTGCACTAGATACAATAATTATCTATTACATTAAACCTTCTTTAAGACTGATGTTAAACCGGTGAGGTTCAAACTTCAAGCATGGAAGAGCTTTTGTCATAGGATCGGCTACATTGTCAATCGTATGAACTCTACGTATTGCAGTGTGCCCTTTTGCCACATGATCTCTGATGAGGTGATCCTTGCGTTCAATGTGCTTGGCTTTGCTGTGAGACCTCGGATCCTTTGCCAGAGCAACGGCACTACTGTTGTCACAGTAGAGCTCGATTGGATCTGCCGCTGAAGGAACCACACCTAGTTCAGTAATCAACTTCTTTATCCAATAGCTGTCCTTGACTGCTTCAGATGCCACCACATATTCCGCCTCCATTGTAGAGTCTGCCACCGTGCCTTGCTTGGAGCTTCTACAGCTTACCGCACCACCTTTGAGAATGAACACGTAACCTGATTGTGCTTTGGAATCGTCTGGAACATGTCCTTAGTTCTCCTGAGGTATTTCAGAATGCCTTTAACTGCTACCCAGTGGGCCATACCATAATTAGATTGAAATCTGCTGATAACACTTAGGACATATGACACGTCGGGACATGTGCATGTCATTGCGTACATTATAGAACCTATTGCCGAAGCATAAGGTATGTCCGCCGTTTCCTTTCGCTCAGCAGCTGTACTAGGACAGGATTCTTGCTTAAGGTAATTTCGGGCACCATCGGAACGATGCCTTTCTTGGAATCGGCCATGTCGAATCTCTTCAACACCTTATCTATATATGTACTTTGGCTCAAACCTAGTAGGCGTATCTCTCTATGGCGATAGATTTTGATGCCTAATATATATGCAGCCTCTCATAAGTCCTTCATCACAAAACTCTTTTCCAATGAAGCCTTAACTTCCCCAAGAAATATTTTATCATTACCAAGTAACAATATATCATCAACATAGAGAATTAGAAACACAATTGAGCTCCCACTTTCTTTCTTGTAAACACAAGTTTCTTCGAAATTTTGAACGAAGCCAAATCCTTTGACTACTTCATCAAATCGAATATTCCAACTCCGTGAAGCTTGCTTGAGACCATAAATGGACCTCTTTAGCTTGCACACCATGTTAGCTTTCTTTGGATCGACAAAACCTTCGGGTTGTACCATGTACACATCCTCAGTTAGATTTCCATTTAGGAAAGCTGTTTTGACATTCATCTGCCTGATTTCATAATCATAATAGGTAGCTATAGCTAACATTATCCTTACAAACTTAAGCATTGCTACTGGGGAGAATGTCTCCTCATAGTCTACGCCTTGAATTTGTCAAAAACCCTTTGCGACAAGGCGTGCTTTATGAACGGTAACATTACCGTCCGCATCTGTCTTCTTCTTGAAGATACATTTACAATCTATTGGTCTTACTTCCTCAGGAAGTTCTACCAAATCCCAGACTTGATTGTCATACATGTATTTCATTTCAGAATTCATGGCATCTTCCCATTTGTTGGAATCTTTATCATTCATCGCTTCTTTATAACATGCAGGTTCATCCTCTTCAATAAGAAGAACTTCGTCAATGACAAAAACTTCTTTCTCGACACCCTCTAGTAAGAAAACTTCGTTCTCGAAAAACCTTGGTTGTTCGCGAACTCGGCTTCCTTTCCTTACTTGAGGAATCTTCCTGACTGGAGTTTCCTCTTCCTCAGGAGGAGGATTTGGAATCTCCGTATCAGTGGCTGAGTCTCCGACCGGAATTTCTTCCGATGCATTAACTCTGACTATCTCGTCGGTAGATTGTAAAATCTCCTCGAGACTTACCGTCCTCCCACTGACTTCTTTTGAAAGAAATTCTTTCTCAAGAAATACGCCGTTCCGGGCAACGAAAATCTTGCCCTCGACCTTGTTATAAAAAGTGTATCCAATGGTATTTTTAGGATACCCTATGAAAACACATTTGTTAGACCTTGGCTCAAGTTTTGTGGCCTGCAATCGTTTAACATAAACATCGCATCCCCAAACCTTGAGGTGACTTATGTTGGGTGGTTTACCCATCCAAACTTCATAAGGCGTGGTCTTGACAGCTTTGGATGATGATCTATTTAAAGTGTAAGCTGCTGTTTCTAGTGCATAACCCCAAAAGGATAGTGGTAAATCAGATAGTGCCAACATAGACCTAACCGATTCCATAAGAGTTCGATTATGTCTCTCCGAAACTCCGTTCCTTTGCGGTGTTCTAGGTGGCGTCAACTGTGGTACAATTCCACAGTCCTTCATGTGTTGACTGAATTCATGACTAAGATATTCTCCACCATGATCAGATCATAGGTACTTTATCTTGCTGTCATGTTTATTCTCTACTTCATTCTGAAACTCCTTGAATTTCTCAAAGGTTTTCGATTTTTGCTTCATTAAGTAAATATAGCCATATCTACTTAAATCATCAGTAAATGTCACAAAGTAAAGATATCCACCGCGCGCCGAAATGTTCAGAGGTCCACACACATCCGTGTGTATGATCTCGATCAATTCGGTCGCCCGTTCGACTACCCCGCCAAACGGCGTCCTTGCCATTTTTCCCATCAGGCAAGCCTCACACTGATCAAATGAATCCTCATCAAATGATTGCAACAACCCATCCGAAAATAGTTGTTTCATACGGCCTTTCCCGATGTGCCCAAGACGACAGCGCCAAGTGTAAGTATCATCTTTCACTAATTTTAGTCTCTTTGCATCAATGTGTAATGTGTCTTCTATCCTTCCAAGATTCAATACAAACAGACCATCCACCAGAGGGGCCGATCCGTAAAATACATTCTTATAATAAATCGAACATCCATTGTTCTCAGAATTAAAAGAATATCCGTCACGTAAAAGTTGTGACCCTGAAATGATGTTCTTGCTCAATGTGGGTACATAGTAGCAATTACTCATTTCCAACATGAATCCTGAAGGTAATTGAAGGCTCATGGTACCGATGGAACGAACGCTAACTTGCATTCCGTTTCCAACCCTCATGCACACTTCTCCTGGATTTACCCTCTTCACATCTTTTAAACCACTCGTCGTGTTGCAGATGAGTGCAACAGACCCAGTGTCAAAGATCCAAGAATCACTGTGAGGTCCGGTTAAATACACATCTAACACATTGATGACTTTGGGATTTCCAATCCCTAAATCTTCCAGTATATTGAGATCTCCTTCCTCCTCTTCTTGTGATGCCTTGTTGGATGAACCAACCCGTCTGTAGTTTTTAATCTTAGCTTCTGCTATGATTAATTTCCTTGTAAGCTCTTCCATGCTTATGTTACTACCAATCAAATTTGAATTTTGAATGTACCCGCCATAAGGCGGTGGTAGTGACATTAGTAATACTGTACGACTTGCTTGGGCATGCATTGGAAAACCTAGATCTTCCAATTTTGATTAAGATTAATCATCCTTGCCAAGTGATCGATGAGCGAACCTTTCATGCTTAACTTACAACTGAAGAGCTATCTAGTAATTGCATAACATGCAATTTTGATTCTCTCCTGGAATAAACTATGCAGCTCTGTGAGCACATCATATGCACTCGCCTTCCCAAAGCGAGCGTGCAATTGTTTATCCATATAAGTTAACATTAATTCCCTTACTGCCTTTTCATCACGAGCATAATTGCCATTCCATGAAAATTCAGAGGAAGGTGCATCTAGAACATATAACTTTCTATTTTCTCTAAGTCTACTTCTAAGGGCTCAGATCCAATCTACAAAGTTCTTTCCATTAACAGTTAAAGTTTACATTTTACAAAGCAGGTTAATGTCGACAGGCTTTAATCTACAATGATAGCAAATTCCTTTTAGACCCCTTTTTTCATGATGAATTTGCACGAGTTAAAATGATATGATTTAACTATGGTGTGCTCCCACTGAAACTGATATTCCTCATGATCAGTTAAACAGTGACTCGGAATCCGCAGTCCTCAATAGTGTGAAGCATGGATACATGTCATCCACTATGACGAAAGGGTAGGCCAACTTGCCAATCACTTCTTGACGTCCGTTCATCTTTCGATGTAGTGCTTCGAACTCATAACTAGTTATGTCAGGACGTCAAGACAACCAACCGTTCATGCTGCTAGGACGGTCCGTGCCCGCCTCCCGAACCCTTGGCACACATTACTCCTGGATACAGGGCGTGACACGTCCAAAACGTATCTATAATTTTTGATTGTTTCATGTTCATATTATACCTTTGGCACTTGTTTTTATATTAAGTTTATGATTTATTTGTACTAACCTATTAATAGTTGCAAAAGTGCACAATGTTCTTGTTTTACACTTTGATATGTAGGAATTATCAAGAATACAAGAGGAAACCTCGTTGGAGTCGAATTGGAACTTTGCTGAAATCTGTCCCAGAACTGTTTTCGGAGTTTGCCAGTTTGACCCTCGAATATGACGTCAAAAGGGTATCATTTCCTTTGCAAAGTTGTCAGCAATTTCCATACGAAGAGTTTGAGCCCAAGATCAGCTCAATCGGAGTTCGGATGCGGCCTGTAGGCCCAATATGGTGAAACACTAAAAGGGGTGACGGAAATCCGAGAAGATATATAAACGGAGAAAACCTAACTCGTGGAGGACTCCTCCACCCACGAATTTCAGCCACCAAAAGACACGTTTTTGTCTCCCCCATGGATCCCATCTCCATGGGGGAGGGCTCCCAGGATGCCATGAAGGAGGGAGGCTAATGGGCGGCGCTCCCCAAGCTTGCCGGCGGCGGGAAAGGAGTTCCCCGCACCGCCGGCGCGCCGCCGCCCTGCGCCGCCGCGCTGCCCCTCTCCGCCGTCTTCACCGCCATCTCCATCACCATCTCCTCCTTGTATTCAGTGGTTCATCCTCCCACAAACCTCTGTACCGTCCTATGTAAACATGGTGTTTGATGCTATAATATTTATCCTATGATCTATGTCATGTTTAGTAGTTTATTTGTCTTTTGATTGCTTTGTTGAATGTCTATGGTTCATTAGAGTTGTATGTTGATATGGTACTGTCCTTTGGTGTCCATTATACTTGTGCGCGCATGGATCAACACCCTAGGGTTAGTAGTATGTGCAAAGGAAGGGGAGTAGTTCTGCCGGAGTGACAGAAACCTAAGGACTCAAACCGGTTAGTTGCACGTATGGGAGTAAGAGGACCATAAACTTAAGGCTATGGTTGGGGAAACCTTAATGCATTGTTAGTATTTACGGATGTTTGCTAACAATCCAATCATATAGTACTTGTAATCCCAAGTAGTGGAGTGCATGTATATTTAGTCTATCCCACATTGAAAACTGCATCAAAGACAATGAACTAGATGTCTTCACTAATTAATCTTGGACAAAGCCACCACAATTACCACCACTTTTCCACACTCATGGTACTGTTAGTATATGGTTACTTAGTGTATTTTATTGCTGCAGCACTAACTTTTACTTTCTTGTATTTATTATTTGCAAAACTATCTCTCATACCCGTATTGCTACCGTAGTTTTATTTCCTAGATAATGCAAACGTTTAGTGTGCGTAGAGTTGTATCAGTGGTTGATAGAACTTGAGAGAATACTTATCCTACCTTTAGCTCCTCGTTGGGTTCGACACTCTTACTTATCGAAAAGGCTACACGCGATCCCCTATACTTGTGGGTTATCAAGACCTTTTCTGGCGCCGTTGCCGGGGAGCCATAGCGTAGGTGAATGTTCTTGTGTGCACTTGTTTGCTTTGTCTCTAAGTAATTTTTATTTTCAGTTTTAAGTTGTTCTCTATCTTAGTATGGGTAGAGAATGTGAATTAAAAAAAATTAGTTGTAATTGTTATCTAAAAAGTTTTCAAAAAGAAAAGTGATTGGAAAGATGAGTAATGGTTAAGTGGGGGTCGACCTTGAACACTTGTGTTCATGCCTATGAAACCAAAACAAATCTTTCCATGGAATTTTTCATCAAAAACATGTAAATATTGTGTATATACCTCTGTACATAAAAATAAAATTGGTTATAACAATCTCTAGTAGAAAGTTGATGCTAGATTTGGATTTCTGCACATGGACAGATTTTTGCTGTCCACCGTTTTGAGCTTTAAAAATTCCAGAAAAATTGAAAAATTCTGAAAAATTCGTGCGTGATCCTCAGATATGTACGCAACTTTCATTAACTTTGACTTTTCTGATTTGAGGTACGTAGATAGGTCGAACAATTCGATCTTTACTGACTGTTCTGTTTAGACAGATTTTGTGCTTCTCTGTAAATAAAATCGTGATAAATCTCAAATATTATTTTGACCTGAAATTTTTGTGCATAAACCTGAGATTATTATCTGTCTTTCATTAATTTTGATTGTTGTCATTTGAGCTATATAACTATCTCGTTAAGTGTCATCTTTACAGACTATTCAGTTTTGACAGATTTCTATCGTGTTTATTCAATATTGTACTTAGGGTCTCTTGATTTCCTTAGTTTTTCGACGGACAACGGAAATAATAAGAACTTCGGTATATACAGTGGCTAATATTAGATAAATATTATGTAATTTGTCAATGCTTGAACATGAGTGGATTTTATTTAATGAGTACTAACCCTACTAATGAGTTTTGTGAAGTTTTATGTGGATGTAGCTTATAAGATCCAATCGATATGGTGATATGAGATGAACAAGAAGACGCAAGAGCTCAAGCTTGGGGATGTGTAGGTGCATCCCAAGAACATATTCAAGAACATACAATCATCTAAGCTTGGGGATGCCCGAGGCACCCCCTATTCATCAACAAACATGAGGTTATCTCGTTCATACTCTATATTACCCGTCCACATGATATGAATTGTCTTAACGTGTATTATAATTGCTTTTATATGTCTTGGTATTACCTTTTTAGTTTTCTTAGGCTCTTTATTTGGTTTCAATTGCTTCTTTGCTTTCACTTATAATTTAAAACAACAAAAATATTTTCTTTTGTTTTGCTTCTTTGTTAGGTTCTTTATTTGGTTGTTACTTTTGGTTTTCTTTTAGAGTTTTCCTTGCTGTAGCTAGCATGTTTAGGTCTTGTTTAGCCTCTGGTCTCTTAGTTTATCAAAAATAAAGTACCAAGTTTTACCCATTTAGCTTAGTTGATACAATTGTAAAAAGTGATTTTTTGTTTTCGGTATCTACTGCTCATTGCGCGATTTTTCATGTTTTACTGGAAACTCTAAAAATCACGAAAACATTACTGATTATGTATCACCTAATTATATGCATGCACAAAAATTGGCTAAAATTTCGGACATGTTTAAGAGCACCTAAAAATTGCGTTTTCCAGCTGCTGTTTTTCTGGACAGATTCTGACTTTTGTTGCAAGAGTGGCCTCTTTTCGTTTTCATTTGATTTTTAATGGTTCTTACCTTTCATTTATAAGTTGGCCATTTAAGCAACCTTTCTGTAACCTAAAAACAAAATTTGATTTGGTTTAATAGCAGCACTTGGGAAATATTATTTATTGCACTAATGTCTAACCGCAGAAAAGAATGGGAAAGTTTTTGTGTTGAAGTTTTTTCACAGAGAATGAAGGAACACCAAATTGTGAAATGTTGAAGAATGGCCAAAGTCATAAGCTTGGGGATGTCCCTGCATCCCTCTTCATCAATAACCCCTCGGTTTGCAAACCTTCAAACTTTGTTTTTTGAGCAACATATGAACTTTACTAAACTTGAAGCGGTTGTATCTTATTATCTATTTATCTTAGCATCAAACACGGTTACATTAATAAGTGGATCCTCACATATTTTATTTATCTTCTGTTTTCAACATTTACTTGGTTAATGGATTATTTGATGAAACTTAAAAATGATGTGTGAATGATATTGTTTAGTGGTTATATTTTCTTATGGTTAGTCTCAACTAGCTAATAGTGTATATTATGATATTTTGATGTTAACATGCATTGTGTTGTTCATAAGATGGTATGGTATTGTGGTATCCTCCTCTGAATGATTCTTTTGAATTGACTTGGCACATGCTCACGCATGCTTATGACTGAAAAACAAAAAGTCAATTAAGCCTTGATGATTTATTTTGTCTCAGAGTTCTTGTATCACCTTTATGCCTCCATTAATTTTGTTTTGTCGCAAGCATGATTATGACGGTTATTGCTCTCTTGATCTTCGCTTCCCAGTCTTTTGCCAGCCTCCACTTGTACTGAGCGGGAATGCTGCTCGTGCTTCCAAGGTGGTATCAACATCTTCACAATATATCTTAGAACAAATGATATTTCCATAATTCAAGAGATTTGTAACTTGATCATCCACGAAGGGATCGATCCAAAATATTCTTTGATAAACAAGAGATAAAATCTCACAAAATTACAAGAGTATTTTCATCACCATAAATGCGATCCTATTACAAAATAACTTTGGGTTAAACCCTCAAATCTCTTAAACTAAAAACTTGAAAAGTAAATTGGAGATGCCTTCATCTTTTGGATGAAACTTCATGCGCCGAGCTTGACGCACATCACCACTTTTACTCCTCCGTCATCTTACTTGCTGTATCTCCTATATCATTGCATAATAAATTAGCAACTGATATTTCCAGAGTTACTATTAAGATTGACAAATATCATTTAGGTATAATTCTTATACCTTTCTTGCCCTTAGAAGGTTTCTTCTTCAGAGCCAGGAATTTCTTGCAGTTCCTCTTCCAGTGTCCCTTCCCTTTACAGAAGAAGCACTCGGATTCCTCTTGAGTTGTAGCAGTAGTCTTCTCTGATGCCTTAGCATGCTTAGACTTCTTTGTTCTTTTCTTCTTGAACTTTGCGGTTTGGGTAACCATCAAAACTTGATTGTTCTCCCTCTTCACGCTAGGTTCAGCAGTTTTTAGCATTGCAAGCAGCTCATTTGGTGTCTTCTCCAACCCATTCATGTTGTAATTCATGATGAACCTGATGTAAGATGGGGGAGGGAAGCCAACACCAAATCTATACTTAGCTCGATCGGAATTGGAAATCCCAGCGCCTCAAGCCTCGTACCATAACCAAACATCTTGATTACATGCTCGCTCACAGAGCCTCCTTCTGCCATGTGACATGACCACAATGCTTTCGTTATTTCATAACGCTCAGTCTTAGCCTGAGTCTGGTACATGGCCCTGAGTGCGACAATCATGTCGTATGCAGAAGTGTTATCAAACTTGTTCTGCAACTCAGGGTCCATACATGTCAACATGCGACACTGAACCGATATTGCAGTATCACTCTTCAAGGTGTACTCCTCGAATTCAGCTGGTGGCGCCTCCACCGCCGGCATAGGCGGCAGCGGCCCATCTAGAACATACTCACTCTTCGCGTTTCTAAGAACAATCCTTAGGGTGCGTATCCAATCAACATAATTGCTCCCATTTGCAGTCAGGGGTTTCTTCTCAACCAGTGGTGCAAGGTTAAACGTGGGTGCTATCTTAGCCATTGATCTACAACAATTAAGTTCACTTAGACATGTTCAAAATTATTATCTGGCACTAAATTTAAAACTAAATGTAAAGTGCTCCCACTAAAATTGATATTCCTCAGGATCAACTTAGTGTATTACGAAATCCTCAATCCTCAGTTGAGTGAATCATGGATACATGTCTTCACCTACGACGAAAGGGTAGGTCAATAGACCAATCACTTCCTGCCGTGATTTTCGTTTCATCTTTCGATGTAGTGCTCTGAACTCATAACTAGTTATGCCTGGACGTCAAGACAACCAATCGCTATTGATGCTAGGACGGTCCGTGCCCGCCTCCCGAACCCTTGGTGCACATTACTCCTGGATACAGGTCGCACGGCAACAAGCATCTGGTTTGACGGTGCAGCGATTGGGTGAGCACGATGTCCTTGATATTTTCAGTTTTAGCTTCCAAAGTTACCGAGAAATCTCCCTAATAATCACACTACTGCGCAATCAAGGGAAGAACAAGAAAAAACACATATAAAACAATCAGTAGTAAATTAACACTTGTGTGATGTAGTATAGTCTTTCTTGCTCCATCCGCCGGTGGCACCTTCCATCGGTGTGGCCACGTCGAGGCTCACGACACTTGCATGCCTTCTCCTATCCTCCACTACCACCATGGCTCGATGAATAAGAACGACACGCCGGCCACAACAAAATAGTTAGTCAACAAATTAATATTTTATGACTATACCACATCACATGTCCTGCAAAACAGAGTTAGACGTTCCTCTAACATTTGTTTGCAAATTTTAGCGTGGCTTGTAGGATCAACGGGACAACCGGAAACCTACGGTCCTCACCAAGCATGTTTATTCATGTTGATAGATTGACTTTACGAGGTGAGAGAGGGCCCAACGTTATGAAAACGTTCCAGCTCCCCCTCTAAACTTCACTGGTGCGCGTGACCCCCGTGTGGACCTAGTCCACATGCCCTTTCCATCACCAAGTCAACGAATCCAACTATAGATAGACCTTCGCCTCCACCATGCCACCGCCTCCACCTTGCCCCCGCCGTGGGCCTTCGGCCCACCGGGGTTCGGCCCAGGGTTTCCCCCAACGGCGCCTTTAATATTTTTCTCGTAATTATATTTATCAATCAAATAAACGAATATTTAATTAACATATAATTAAATAATACTTTGTCTAATTAATTCTTATTTGAATATTTCCTTTTACAGAATATTCACCGAATTAATTACCTATCATATGAAACTCATTTCATATGATCCGGGACACCTAGTGTCCGCCGACAAAATACTCCGGATAAATATATCCTCTCTTATAAACCTCCTCGGAATATATCCGACCGTGATAGTAACTTCTATCACAAACTTTCTCTCTTGACAAGGTATGTCATATCACGCAAGCACCATGCCGATGATACTGTCTCCATGTTCCAGACCAACCATATAACACAACTAACCAATCCTACCTTAAGTGTGCCCACCCTACAGGTCCGATAACGGGTAGCTATAATTGGTTGGGTATCAACCAATCACCGGCCAGTGACAGTTCCAAGGACGTCCTGTGTGGCTGCTATCGTTATGCGAATAACTCTACTGTTGAACCTGTTGATTATCATATATCAATCCCATTACTCACGACACTGAACTTCACCCGAGATATAGATCCGTGATGATACCATGAATCAATCAAGGATCGATTCACATCATCTTTGTCTATCTCGTTACCGGTAAGTTCCATTTACTCGTTGCTGTATTATGATATTCCACACAGTGTAACTTCACCATGCATTGTCTGTAGAACGTAGTGGATATGTATATAATATCGAGCGGGCCCTGGAAGTATCTCTCTCAACCTAGAGGAGTAATTTTCCATCTCAGAACATCAGGATACACACACCTTTGAAGCTACCCAGCAACTGCCTTTATGGTCACCCTGTTACGGCCGTGACGGTTAACAGCACCAAAGCAACTCCTCCAATATGCATGACCCCAATAACCTCATGGTTACAAGGACATGTTATACAACAACCTTTCTGTGATAAAGCTAAGGACAAAAAGACTATTTAACGGAATCTCTTAGCATACCAACACTTGGGTGACCCAGCCATATTATAGTCCAATAATATGCCATCCTTGATGCTGACATAAACTCTATGTCCATGACTAGGAAAAGCCGCGTCATCTAGCATTAAGAATTAGTCCATAAAAGAACTAGGGTCTTTTTACGTATTCATATTCTCTACACGTGCAGGTGAGCTTTTCCCTAAATCACGCATTTAGAAATCACTGCAGTTATAGCATAGAGAATACGAATCAATAATGTATGAATCAGATATACATATGTATAAATACATTGTCACGTGTATAAATACATTGCCTTTTGGGCATATATCCAACAGCGGCTGCCATGTGGGCCCATGCGGCCCATGTGGCAGCCACCTTTTATTGACCTTTAATAATTTACTATTAATTAAATAAATTAATATTTAATCAATAAATATTTTGTCTAATCAGAATTAATTACTTATCATACAAACATATTTATATGATCCGATACACCTAGTGTCTGCCGACAGAATATACTTGGACAATTATTTTATTTTTTATAAACCTTTCTTTCTTCATGATCTAATTCTCCGAATGTAATTCTATCACGCCGGAAACCATCCCAGATGATACAACCTCTCTACTCCGAACCACTACGAATACAGCAGACCTTGACGCCTTAAGTGTGTGATCTGTATAGCTGCTACCGTTATGCGAAGACACTCTTTTGAACCTGCTTGATTAACATCTTTATCCTATCACCATCAGGATACTCATCAAATACCCAAGGCAAGATATATGACATTACCGTAAATGATAACTTTCATTTACTATGTCACCTTATCCTTGTTACCGGTATGATGCATTTACTCTTTTACTCATGTTTAAGTATCCCATGATATTTGCATATCATTACCTTGTCTGCGCAGACTTGTCAATGGATACTTTCACACTAGAGCGGATCCTGGTTATATCTCTCTATAACTTTAGAGGTGTGATTCCCAGTCTTGAACTACTATGGTTACAGTATACCTTTGAGGTTACCCAATCATAGCCTTTTTGATTACCCTGTTACGGCCGTAATGATTGACTATGTCAAAGCTTCCTCTCCAATATATACATAACCATATATTCTTATGGTCGAAGGAATAAGCAAGCAACCAAATCTAGACTATACTATTTCAAACGAAACTTGATCTCGTAGTATATCATAATTTGGGTCTTCCCAGTCATATTGTTAACTTAACAATATGCTCCCATTAATAATGAAAGAGCACTTGTCCATGGCTGGAAAACATCGCCATCCAGTATTAACGAGTTCGTCCAAGAGACAGGACAAAGGGTAAATGTGTTTGATTATATCCTTACACGTGCGTATGTGTTTCCCTATAAATCTCACATTTATAGACCATAGCAGTTATAGCATAAAGATATAATACATTAATCATGAAACATATATATTTATTGTCTCTTAGGGCATATACCCAACATGAGCAGCTGCGGCGGCACGGGTGGGGAACCAAAGGAGAGGCGCAGCAGGAGCGCGGCCGCCGCGACGGAGGCCAACGACGGCGATCCAAAGCGCCGACGAGATTTCAAATCCCCCAAGCGTAGATGCAAACTTGAAAAGAAATTCGCAGACGAGGTGAGTGAAGAAGAATCGAATCGGACGGAAGAATCAAGAGAGAGGATGTCGGAGACGGTAAACCAGAAGCGGCGGCGCAGGAGATGGACCGAGCATCAGCGAGGAGAGAAACCAGAGCAGCCGAGAAGAGAGAAGAAGAAACATGCGTCTCACATAGACGGCGAACCGACCCAAACGGCCGCGGAAGCAAACGACACCATGAAACCCACGTACACGACGAGCGTGGAGAGACCAACAGCATGGCCCACACGATCCCGGCCCACGAATAGCGCCTGAGAGCGGACAGCAGCGAGGAGCAAAGCAACTAACCGAGTCACTGATTTGTGGGTCCAAAACATGGATTAACCACAGGCCAGGGATCTTAGTGGGATTGATATATGTAGAGACTAGAACTTAAATTAAACTACACTACATGCGAGATTAAACTGACTAGATGCGGAAATGAAACTAGAGATGTGGTGATGCAACGATGGCGGCGTCGATCTATGCGCGGGCGTCGCGCTCGTCCTACTCTGCGACGAGGAGGAGCTCGCAGCTCGTCGATGGCCTCCCGCAGGTGGTCAACGACGTAGGGAGCTCCGACCTCTAACGCCTCCGTCGCGTCCCTGACCGCGTCCTCCACGTTGCGGGCGCGGCGATACGCCGACTGCACTAGCTCGGCCCAGCGATCGGGCCTTTCCTCCTCGGCCGGCTCCTCCTCTTCCTCCTCCGACCGCCCTCGAGCGGAGCCACGCCACCGGCGGTGAACGAGATTCCCTCTCCGAAATCACACGGCCGGAGGCCTATCCACCGCCAGGTCTTGTATGAGGTGCGTAGGGCGGCGCCCCTCGAGAGATTGCCTTCGCTATGGCCGCCTTCTCTGCCCCCTTCCTCGCCGCCTCCTCTTCCGACGGCTCGCGGCCTCCTCCGCCTCCGCCTCGGCCGCCGGAGGGGCGCATGGTGGAGCCGGCCATAGATCCGGTGGTGGTGGAGGGGGATATAATGCACGGTGGAGCTCCGATTGCTCGTCGGAGTAGGGGATGAGCTGCGGCGGCGCTAGTCTAGGTTGGCTGGAGGAGTGGTGTTTTCGTACCCTATCCGCCCCCCCACTCCGGTTATATACTAGGCTCGGCACCGCTTATCGTGTACCCCAGATAATATTATCCGGGCCGACGCGTTTTCCCGTATCTGGTCGAGCAAAAAAAAAAGGCCGCAACCCCTATATCCGCCGGAGTTTTTGGGCCACGCGCTCTGCTAGAGATGCTCTTAATTCCGTGTGGGCTTACTTGTGCTGCGCCCCAGCAAGCAGCTTTTCCGCTCTTATGTTTGTTACCACTTGACACATCATGCCTGACGCCGCTGCCAAATCCCTCTGGACCATATGATTCATATCTTGTGCCATGCATGCCCTGATGTATATACGCACATTCGACGGGCGTTGCTCATCACCTTGCTTCTAGCGTAAAATAAAAGAGTGACCCTCTTAGTCCGCATATATATTGGGCAAAACCGTGTTCAAAATTGTCTATATATCGTGTATTTCTGATTTTGTTTCTCTCAATGGGTTAATATGTGTCACAAAAGCATAATTGTGGGTGAAAAGTGAATTCTCTATAGTTTTATGTAAATAACATGAGTTTGTACATTGTTTCTATTAACTTAAGCAAAAGGGTGACACTAAAAAATGTTTGTTGGAGGTTTTGTCCATGTAAAAAAGCTACCTACATTCGTGTGCTTACTGTCATTAGTTGATGTAAGAGACATCCGATCTTCAAATCATTTTGGCATGAACCACGCTTACATACAGCTGCTAAGGGCGTGTTTGGTAGCACACCGAGCCCCCAACCAGACCCTGGGGTGCAAATTTTGTTCATTTGGTTCCCTGTGCTGCCTCACGTTTCTGAATCGCACGAAACTTAAAGTATACTCGGGCCAGCCCTGATAGGAACGGCTGAATCGGCCGTTTCCACTGAGCCACCCTCGTCTGCTCTGTTCCTCATGCAGACAAGTGGAACGCGGATCCGAGCTTGTCCAACCTTGGAGATGGTGTGAGCTTGCGCGCGGGGGCGAAAAAGCGGCGGGACAAATTTCGGTCACCGCCCAACAATTTTGCTTGCCTATTTCACCCCCTCCACCTCAGCGCCGGAACTCCCGCCACCACCCCCCCCTCTTCGAGATCTCTTTTTCTTGCAGGTTTTCACATCCGAGAGCGGCGCCTACTCCTCCGGCGGTCAGTGCTGGTCATCGTAGGCAAACAGTCTTCGTTCTCTTCTCCGAGATGTCCTCTCCTCCTCATTCGTTCCTTCCTCGGTTGTCCGCAGCTTGACTGTAAGTCCTCCTCTGTTTCTACCCTAGATCTAGAATTATGTGCTACTAACTGGTAGATCTTTAGTACTCCCACCGTCTCAAAATATAAGGCGCCCTTTAGTTCCGCTGGTCAACGCCGTATAACTTTGACCATGATTTGTATTTATAATATGTACCCAAAATTATTACAAAGATATACAAAATTACAGAAGTTTGCAAGACGAATCCAACGGTACCACATATACATTCTCATTCAATATATTTTGTTATATATTGGTGGTCAAAGTTGAACGTCAAAGACCACCTTAAAAATAGTGTGCCTTGTATTTTGACACGGAGGGAGTATGTCCTAGTACCTGGTAGATCTGAGTACTTTGTGGTTGTTGGAGATATGCCCTAGAGACAATAATAATTAAGTTTATTATTTATCTCCATGTTTATTATTAATGTTTGTATCTTTATGCTACAACTGTATTGGGTACTTGTATAGCAAATACAATGTATGCAAGAGGAAAACCTCCAATACACGTGTAGAGATATGAACGGAAAAAGAGTTCCTGGTCTTGTCTCTAAGACTAGTCTATCTTGTTGCTCGATGATCGTGTTTTCCTGATCATGGACTTTGTATAAGTCATTCAACTATAAGAGTGGATTATCGGAATGATAATCGCACTGAACCGACCCACCGTATGATCTTGCTATGAGACAAATCGTCGACGATGAAATAGCAATTGATCATCTATCTAGTTATCATTAGCTGGATCCCTATGCTATGAGAATATCTTGTGACCGCTTATTCGACATTCGAGTTTTGATTTCCATCAAACGTCTTGCAGTAACATGGGACTATGATAGGTGGCTTTTGGGCTTGAACTAGAATATGTATTGGAACAGAGATCGTTCAAGAATGGCACTTACTCCTCCAGACGATGGAGAGATACATCCTCTAGGCCATCTCAAGTATTGTTGTTGTCACCCGATCGTCTGGCCAGACACAAGCGTGATTTATCACGGGACAAAAACATATATACGGAATGAGAAAAGAGGATGATATTGGTACGAGAATAATATGTGTTATGGTCAAAGGTTTTGATCACACTAGAGCACATTGTCTCAATCTCGAGATATCATTGGTATCGTGTATGTAAGGGGATTAAGCGTAATGGTTAACGCACAGGTTCTGTTGTTCATTCACAACACAAGGGTGCCAGTACGAATGCCTAACCCACTGCTGGTTATTGTTTGGTAAGCTCTCAAACAATACTTTGTGATTGCTGAACCTTTCGGGTCACACGCTTAAGCTGTAGGTCAATCTTTGATTGAGAGTAAAGATGTAGTTTTAGCGGGAATGAGATTGTGTCGAAGTAGCTCCGATGTCACTGGGATTTGTTTCGGTGAATTATAAGTTAGAGAGAATGCGGACATCTAATGTCCCGGGATGATAGGAATGGTTTCTATCATCATCAGATTTAATCCGAGTGTTTATGAAGAAGGAAATATTGTTCCGATGTTTTGTCGGCGGATACTAGGTATCCCGGTTCATATAAATATGAGTTATATGATAAGTAATTAATTCCGGGAATTTTCCGTAAAAGGAAATATTCATTTAGGAATAATATTAATTGGCCGTAGAGGGGGAAGTTCCCCCCCATGGCCGAAACCCTAATGGGCCACGTGGCCCATGGGGGGACGGCGGCGGCATTAGGCGGTGGGAAGGGGAAGTCCCCCTCCAATCCGAGTTGGAGGTGAGGGAGGTCTCCTCCCCCCTTTCCTTCTAGGGTGAGGCGGTTTGGGGGGAGGAGTCCAACTCCTCCACCCAATCCGAGTTGGGGTGGGGGAGGGTCTCCTTCCCCCCTTCCTTGTGAGGTTTGGCAGGTTTGGCAGGTTTGGGAGGGAGGAGTCCTACTCCTCCCCCCAATCCGAGTTGGGGAAGGGGAGGGACTCCTCCCTCCCTTCCTTGGCCGGCCGGCCCAAAGGGGAAGGGCTTGACCCCTTCCCAAGTCCCTCCACGCCTTGGCCTCCTTTATAAGCAGCCCCAAGCCCCTAGGGTTTGAGATAACAATTGTACTTCATGTTTAGTTCTTGATGTGGTAGAGTTTTGATGTGATGTTATGTGTGATACATCTTGTTGCGGTTCAATGATTAAGCTAAGGTATCTAGATTTGCAAGGAGATTGCCTTCGAAACAAGTGGGTAAATGCAAGTTCATTGCTTGTAGTGCCACTTCGTTCTTGTAGGTACTTCTTTTTCCCATTTATGCCTATGATGTACGAGGCTTCTTTTAGGACCTATGCAGTAGCTTAATCATTGGCTTCATATGTGTTATATGATCTTTCAGGACCTTGATCTATCCTCCACTTATGTGCTGCTATTGCCCGCGAAGCCTTTGCGGTACGTACCAACGTCTGATGTGTCTGTCACAAAAGGAACGGCAATGGCGTCTCAAGGGTTCCTCACGCTGCAAAGGGGTAAGAGCGTGCCTATGCAGTGGTTATCTGCATTATCCACCTCCGTCCTCTCTAGGATGGCCGAGCTCGTCAAGTCTGGGCTTGATCTCGACAGGGGTATCGAAGACAAGTGTTTGGATAGCATTTGCAGAGATGTTCTCCTTTTCTGCGGCGCCATGGTAAGCACCACCCAGATGTACAACCATCTCGGAAAGTGGAGGACTCGGTGGACATAATTTCGCGATTTGGCACAACTTGAAGGAGTGGAATGGCGTGAGGAGGCCATCAGTTTCTACAGGGAAAAAACAACATTCCTCAAACATGTCACCGTAAGTTTTCGCAATTCAGCTTGTTCAGTTCTTGAACTCTCTACTTTATGTGCTTGCCCCAAGGATAACAGTTCCATCATTTCAGGATTGCCCCAAGGAAGAGTGCTTTGTCAACACGCCAATTGAGAACTACGACCTGATGAAGATCATCTTCGGCAAACCGTGTGTGCCGAATCCTCTCTTGGTCAACACGCTCCACCTTGCACTTAGCTACCTCATGGATAATGAAGAGGAGCGTGCCGCCTATCTTGCCGGGATCGAGGTAGACGGGAAGACATGGTACTACACCTACTATCGCAGCCTCTACCGGGCGAGGGGATGTTGATGCTCTTGGTGCTGACGTGGTTGCTGTTATGCCCTGTATTACGTCCCCTAGTATGTAGAACATCCTAAAATTGATGCCAAATTTGTAGATTTTGCGAGGCGTTATACTAAACCCTCAGAAGATGACCTTGTGATGCGGGGCGGTATACTAACCCCTCCTTAGATGATGAGCTGCATCACCAGCAATTATTGTGTTGAGTTTGTGATGCACCAACTATTTTGCTAGCTAGTAAGCGCAAAGTTTGGGCAAAGTTTAGTTCAAGCCTATGAGGACATGAACAATGTTGGTATGTTCACCACTCAAGCAAACAGTTGCCCACACATGCACCCGGGATAGTGGCCTCCGTTGAGTGACGTCTGTCGTAACACCGACAAGTCACTGTAGGGAGGAGTCTCTTGGTTGCGGTCGAGGCCACCTTGTCCATGCTCTCGAGCATGGTCGACGAGCGCTATTGGGGGTGTTTTTTCCGTCCGGAACCAATTGGATCATTTGGGGACCTTTCTTGGCACCGGTGATGTAAGTTTGCATACGGAAGATAAGGTAAACCCCAGTTTCAAAAACAAAAAGATGAGCTAAACCCCTTTGATAAAAAAAATATGTCCTGATATACGCTTTGGCTTCTTTTTTTTGGTTAAAACACAATGCTTGATGACCTATTCTTGCCAACTTTCCATGTTGTATTTTCATCGGTAGCATGAGCTAAGTAAACAGCACGCGGAGCGAAAAGGCTACATGTGGCGCCAGCTACTGCTCGCGCGGTCGACGCTTATGCGCAGCTCGTGGGTGGGACCCACCCACGTGTCTCCTTCTTCTTCCTTTCTTCCCCAATTCCCATCCCATCCCGCACCTTCCTTCCTCCTCCCTTCCCCATCCTGCACGGTTCTCAGCCGAGACGGGGCCAGTGAAGCCGCGCGGAGGTGCGGCAAAGAAGGCGGCCGTTGAGGGTGGACTTAACGAGGGGGTGGGTGGGGGCTCGCTGGCAACGAGATCGGATGATTGGGGGGAGGGGGGGGGGGGGGGGGAGTGAGGTTAGAGGGATGCCCCGGGCGTCAGCGGACCGGTGGAGGTGGGGATTCGAACAGGGTGGTGAAGCTGGCGCGGAAGCGCAGCCGGCCGCGAGTGGCGGGGGCAGGCGATCCAGCCGGCGGGGGCGCTCATGCTCCTCTTCCCCGCCGTGGTCGGAACGACCAAGTGCTCCTGTCGGAAACCGCGCGAGCGGTTGCGAGCGCAAGCTACCCTTTCCCCAGGCAGAGGGGGTCGGATCACATGATCTGATAGTGCATGCCCGGGGCGGAAGCCAGTAACGCGTTCCGGCTGCGACTTTCCCACTCCCAAAGTGAGTTGTGTACGAATCGCCCTGGTTGCCTGCCAGTTGAGTTCTCGCAAAACAAAAATGGTGTAGGAGATGTTTCTTGCAAACTAGCAGGGCATGGCGCCGGCCGTGAATGGAATCGCACACGGCGAAGTGCATGAATGCAAAGTGCACGCGTGCTGTTCACGGAGTGACGGAGGTTTACGGAGCAGTAGGCGTAGAGAAGGCAGACTAGGCCGACGACTCCACAACCTTCCAGCAGGTGTTCAAAGTCGTCCGTCCCAGGTGGGTTGTTGCAACACAAAAATCATGATCACGGAGGTTTTGGTCTACTGGCGACAGAGAACAGACCGACGACTCAAAGTCACAGCGCACCCAGCAGGTGTTCCACTGTGTTCCTTCTCCTGCCACGGCGAATCAAAGTCGTCCATCCACGACTTCTCCACTCCCAAAGTGAACTGCTAGTGCAGTGCAGTGAGTCGTTAAAGCTACTTTACATCATAAAATTAAAGCTACTGTGCATCACATCACGGCGAGAATAGATAGTAAAGGAGTGGCACGCACGTTTTAACCCCAAACAGGAAAGAAATTGATGGAGAACTAGTCCATACTTTCCTCAAATAGATCGATCAAAGCGTCTGGCAATGGTGGAGAGATACATCGTTGACTCAGTACCCCAGAGAAGATAGAAGGAACCTAACGGCATCTTCTGCTTGCATTCACGCCATGCCCTAGTCCTTCACCCTCCCCTCCCCCGGCCGTCCCTGGAATAAATAGTCCTTCACCGGCAACTCCTCTTTCATGCGCCTCTCCATCCCCTTCCACCACCCTCCGCCGCGTCGAGAACCACCGCCAGCATGTTCTCCTGTTTCCTGCGGTCGACGAGGACACGCAGCAAGGACAAAGCATCAGGTCGGTTCATCGATCGTGGGTGTATATCTGTATCATACTAACTTGCTCAGAATTTTTTTATCCGACTTGTGTTCTGTACATGCATGCAGTGTGTTCGGAGGAGAACAGATATGTTGATCCGCCGCACTTCACCCTGCGCTTGCTGACGGCCGCGACAGGCAACTTCGCTGCAAAAAACAGGCTGGGAGTGCAACAACAGAGAGGGGGATATCTCACTCCCGTTTTTAAGGTAGATCCATCATCAACTTCCATGCATATATTGATATATATATACATTCTAGAAGACTGAAAATTTAACACTCTAGCTCACATTGGACGGGAATCTGCAGGGTAAACTTGAGGATGGACAAGTGATAGCCGTAAGAAAGCTACCCGAAGGTTGCTGCGACTCGTTCCGATTCCACGAACTGAAAGGTGAGCTGCTGCTCGCCGCCAAGCTCAAGCACGACAACATCGTGCAGCTTCTCGGGGTCTGCTTGGAGCAGCGACAGAAACTGCTCGTGTACGAGTATCTGCCAAACGCAAGCCTTGACACCATCCTTTTCGGTAAGTTCTGTATATTAATGCATACTAAGTCGATGGGTATCCACATTTTCCTGAACCCAAAACTGTAATGCAGATACTGCGCGACGACGAAGGCACTTGGATTGGGAGAAGAGGTACTCCATCATCCGTGGGATCGCTCGTGGTCTGCTGTATCTTCACGAGGAGTCATGTCTAGGGATCAACACTATATGGGCATCCTCATGCCAAGCAAAGTCCTGCTGGACAAGGACATGAAACCCAAGATTCTAGATGCTGGAATACCTTCACCAAACACGGAAGGCCACTGTGTGTTTTGGCCAAACAACATTCGGTAAGTGCTTCATACATGTGGGTTTCTGCTTTATACACCTTTTTTATTCGATGAACTGGATTCTTGGTACGTGTTCAGTCCGTATGTCGCTCCCGAGTGGATTGCAACTGGTGGAACCTCCAGAGAGTCGGACATGTTCAGCTTTGGAGTCATCATTCTCGAGTTGGTGGCGGGTCGAGGGATGTACTACGATTGGTGTAATGCAAACGCAAATGCACTCAGCTCAAATGGGTTAGCCTATGTAAGTACCAGCTTGCGAAGCTTGCTCTTGATGGAAGCTTGTGATTTCCTAATACGCAGTCAACTGCATGCATGTAGGTATGGAACAAGTGGAAGGCTAGACTGATAACAGATATAGCGGACCCGTCACTGGGCCACCGCTATCCTCGGAATGAGATGAGGAAATGCGTGCACATCGGCCTCCTGTGTCTTCAGCATGATCCAGGACTCAGGCCCCATGCACCGATGGTCATGCAAGCACTGGACACATCATACCCGACGCCGCTGCCAAAACCCTCCGGACCATATGATTCAGATCTTGTGCAATCCATGCCTTGATATAAATATATGCGCACACATGTCGGATGTTGCTGGTCAGCTTGCTTCTAGCGTAAAATAAAAGGGCGACCCTTCTTAGTGCTTATATGTTGGGAAAACACATGTTAATCTTTTTACATATTGTGTATTTGTGATTTTGTTTACTAAATGCATTATCAAGTGTCACAAACGCATTATCGTGGGGTATAAGGTGGAATTCACACTATAGTTTATATGAATGACATGATTTTGTATATTGTTTCTATTAACGTATAAAAAGGGTGACGCTCAAAGATATTGTTGAGTGTTTTGTCTATGCAAAAAAAATCCTACATCCATGTGCTTACCATCATCTTCTTGTTGTAAGAGATATCCGATCTTCACACCATTTTAACAAGAACCGCGCTTAATTATGGCTCCTAAGTTGAACAGTTATGCAGCTGGTATCTAGTAAAAGAGAATGTAGCCAAAATCATGGACATGTGCTGAGTTGACGCGGCGATTGCCATGTCAAAGCCAGAAGGCTCGGTTACAAATATTTACGAACGCGTGGACGATGAGGCCTGCCAGACAAGGCCGCACCAGTGACACGACCCACCTCGGCGATGCTTAAATCAGTACTCCCTCTGTTCCAAAATACTTGACTTTCATTTGTCTATATATGGATGTATCTACACACTAAAGATGTCTAAATACATCCGTATTTGGACAAATCTGCGTCATGTATTTTGGAACGGAGGGAGTACTCACTAGTCAGGTTTTCCCGTCCCGTCCCTAGCCTCTCCCGTCCTGTGCGGCGGCGCCGCGCCGCACCGGGCGGCCGGCCGGCACATCCCCTCGAGTCTCCCACGCTCCTCCCTCCTTCCCGCCGCCGCCGCCGTCGCTGGGCAAGGTCCTGGTGGCGCGGCGGCGGCGGATCCTCTCCTGCCGCGATCTAGCGCGTGGCGGCGGCGTCCGTCCGGGCTTCCTCGATGGCGGTGCGGCAACTGGCGGCGGCCGGGGTGGTCCTGCGAGCAGGCGGCGGCGGCATCAGCGATCTGCTAGTTCCCGTCCACGGCGGCTCGCATGGTGTTCCTGGGCCAGACATGCGGCACCAGGAGACCTAGGGTTCCGGCCCTGGGCATGGTGGTGGCGGCTTCTTCTTCCGTCGGAGGGTGTCGGCCTGGCTGGATGTGTTGGATCTTGGATCCTACATCTAGTGCCGGCGGCGAGTTGGGAGGCGCGGCTGTCGGTGAAAGCCGGCCTTTTGGCAGGCGATGGCGGCGTCTTGACGTCGTTACCTTGTTGAAGGCATTGTCCTAGCAGTCCACGTCTTCTCGCTCGCGATGCTCCGGGGGAAACCCTAGATCCGGTCACTCGGATCGGACGATGATGGCACCTTGTGTCGATCTCCCTCTTGAGGGCATTGTTTTGGAGTATCTGCTGGAGGAAGGAGGCAGGATGAGGAGCAGTGTTGCATCCACCGTCGATGTTGGCGGGTCTTGGCGGCATGGTGCAGCAGGGTCCCGACAATGGACACGGTTTGATGGACTCGTGCAGGATGGTGGCGCTGTCTGGCGTCATGGTGGCGTCGATGGCAAGTCTATCGGAGTTTATGCAGATTTTTAACCTGAGGAGTGCTTGGTGGATCGACGGCGGTGACGACTTGTTGAGAGTCTGCTATACCGGATGAGCGCTCCCGTTTCACCTAGAGGGTGATTAGGGGTATGCGATAGTTCCCGGTCTCTAGCTGATGGGGTTATTCGTGTTTTCAGGGCACAAGGTCCTGCTGACATGAACTTCTCTCATTGTCAGGTTTGTAGGTGTTGAGTGGTGGCTTCAGGTTTTCTTGATGTATTCTCTTTGTAAGACTTCTGCGAATAATTGAATAAAGAAAACCGTATGCATCTTTTCGATGCAGAGGCTGGGACTGCCCTTTTCTAAAAAAAAAATAAGTCTACCTATAGCTTATGTGATCGACGGATACCATGATTTTGTGTGTTTGCGATGTGTCCCTCTATAGCACTTTTGTAGGAACCAGTGTGCAATGTGAAAACAGATGAACCAATCGAAAACTTATAGGAGAAAGATTAACATTATGGAAATAATCTTGAGAATCCAAACTGCCCTGAGGACTGAATACGGTTGAAATTTCTCAGAACTGGAACCATTGACACTCCTGATAAAAGGTGCCCATCACGTTTGCCATAGCCACAACATCATCCCCATTTTCTCTTTGTTTTCTCTGAGCACACATCCAAGATGGCTCGGAGCAGCAGCTCTTGCTAGATAGAAATTTGATCGACCATTCCAAACCACCTAGATGGCGACATGAATCCCGCCTACAATGAGGAGTCTGCGGATGAGGTGGAAACCTATGGCCCTGTGCATAACTCGGAGCTGAAGCCTGATGCTATGAGTGAGTAATACTTCTGAGCTGGCTGTGATGCTAGAGGCCCTAGCGAAGTAACACAGAAGCAGAAAAACACAGATAATGATGAACGCGCAGATAGGACGTGTTCTGTGCAGAAAAATAAAAAGATGCACCAGCCGGGAATCGAACCCGGGTCTGTACCGTGGCAGGGTACTATTCTACCACTAGACCACTGGTGCTTTGCTTGAACTAGTATCTGAATATAGATATATATACATTTACGTGGGAGGCCCGCCTCTTCCCACCACTGTCGAATTCACAATCTGCACGAACAAATTGGCAGCAACAGCCAGAATTTCCGAACAAGAGAACTTGGGAATTTCAAGTCCATTTCTCTATTGGCAAGTCGTCATCACTCATCAGTACTCCAAAGATCCCAAGAACAATGCTTACAATCTACCCTACACGGAACCTGGCTTACATGTCAGTTGCGCTTGCGGAGTTGCGGCTTCCATAGAGAGCCAAAATGATAATTCAGCTTTGGCAGCATCCTAATTTTTTCTGCTATACAATTCCTACCAGTCCAGCATATTGGTCATTTTGCTTGAGCAACATCACATGAACATGCAAAATGCCCAATTCCAACAGATTTGCTGGACGTGAAGTCAGCAACTCACCCTTCATGTCTACAACATTTTTAACAAAATATTCCAGTGCACTTGATACAAATTTTGCAGCACTCCCTATTACAACATATTTAAATAAATATTATAGTACGTAATAACTAGAGTTCAGTCCCACATGTAGAGGGAAACAAGTTACAAGAGTTCATTCTAAGCTAGATCTGGAAATAAGCGTGAGCGACAAACTGCTGCCCAAGCATTATGGTTCATAAATGCTAAAATCCATAGATATGTCTGGCCTAGAGAAGCTTACGAATAACTGGCCAAGCTCCATGATCTTGTCTTCAGTGATTGATTCATGGAAAACTACTTTCATCCTTTTTAGTACTGTTGCCCAATGGAATAACCGCTGCACAAAAGCAACTTCATGGTCAGTGCCCCTGACGCCATGGACTTCTATTTCTTCAAGGCAATTAAGCGCGAGCTCCTCCGTTCTCCAGTTTGGTGGCTGATCACAGATGCAACCTGATGGGCACGGAGTTTGTTCCTGGAGCAAGGGTTATTTCACAGAATAAGATTGACTTATATGGTTTATGCATAAATTAAGAAAGACGGATATAGCTGGAAATTATTAAACTTGGTGAATACTTCTCGATATGCCATCAACAAAATTTACAAAAGAACAACACCTGCAAATTAGTTTGAATTCTGAAGTCAAACTATCACGCAAATTATGATGATCATACAAAGATACAAGTAGAATGGACATCACTACTATAGGTCTATCATACACACAGATCCTCAGGTATTGAATTATATATAAAGGTGTGCTTCGGTACACCACCACCCCCAGCGATCTTGACTCATATACCTGCACGGTGCACCAGGTTATTGCAGATGCGGTGCACCAGATCCCAGCAAATTGGTTTGCAGCCTTGTTCAAACATGGGGTCTTTTGAGTAGAACATGCAGGCTGTGGACAAGACTTAGTAGGAGCTACCAGGTAAAGCCGGGAGGCTAGAGACAAATCGATCGATCAGACAATCTTGCACAACCCCACCCTTCCGCGCTCCGGTTGCTGTCTGACAACCACGGTCCACGGCCAAACGGCAACGCAATGGTCGGCGCTTAAGCCTCCTGCCAGCAGTCGAGCATCCATCGGGCCGATGCGGAGACGAAACGGTGATCATGCATCGCCCGCCACTTTGAATACAGCCAAGGTAACTTAATTAAACACCATAATTCTTCAATCCAAAAATTCTACTTCCATTTATTTTCACGTTCAAGCTTGTTGTGAAGTTAAGAATTCAGTTTAGTTAATTACTTGTTGTCAAATGCAGCTAAATTGATAGGTATATTCTCGAAAGAAAAAACGCCATCGCAAAATCCAGATGATATTAACTGGGAAGAGGAGAACTAATATGATGTAGGAAAAAGAAAAAATAGAAGATTACCATTTAATCTCAATGATATGCTTGGAAAAAAAATTAACTAATGGACCTTGTCAACCTTGCATTTATGTATTTCAACATACACTGATCAGGGATATTAACAGAAGGTTTAATCCTGAATAATTTGATGAGTTTCGTAGTTGGCTGGAGTACACCGAGTCCAAAAACAAAGCAGAGCATATTGCTTGTGTTGCTTTTGTTTAGGAACAGCAGCACTTAGAAAGAAGCTGTCTGCAAGGTATTTGTCACGACAGGTTGGAATGGATGAAACAGAAAATGATCAAGCGTTGATCGTTCATGAAAATAAGAGTGTAAATATTAAAAGGTGTCCAAGTTACAATAATTATATTTGGTCATTTTATCTCAGTTGATAGGTTGAATTTACGTTGCTAATTTTATAGGTTATGGAGGATGTGACGGTCGGATGATTTCTTTTGCTAGTATCGACTGTCTTTTGTGAGCCACGTCATCATTAGTTTATTCATTTTGGCAAGAACTTGATCGTCCTTATTTCTTAGTGTGTGGTGTGTCCTTTCTTTCGTTGCATGCTACTCCCTCCGTTCTGAATTAATTGTACTAAATCTGAGTCAATTAATTCAGAACGGAGGGAGTAGATTGCAATGACTTGTTAGACCCAACAGTATTGGTAAAACTATGATTCAATTACACAGATCGGTAAGACGATGTAAAAGTTCTGCACCCATGTAAATTTTTCCTAGTTTTGCCCAGGTTCTCATTTGGATATAGATAAGCCATATATTTAAGACATATATGATCATAGAATAAAATGTCACTAACAGACCAATAAATCACCAATAAAGCAGCTCAAACCTATGTGTGCCTAAAAACGCATATAATTTTTCAGATCTCTAGAAAAGTAGAAATGCATACTCGCATATTCATTCCTAGGACTTCTCTGATAACTCAAGTAATAGATAATGAAATGAACAATACTATTACCTTGAGTTGAATTTCAGGCATAAAATCAAGATCCAGCTTTTTCATACCACTACACCTCCTTAGAACATCAAATAGGCTGGTTCCTAAGGAATGCCCATATGCTGCTACACCCAGCGCCAAGAATGTAACATCTGGAAGTCTTGGCATGTGTTCTAACAGGTATGGCCCAGTACATATTTCCTGTAGATTTGTAGAGGTCACAAAAGAAAAAATTACATATAACAATTGGATAAAGATAAAACAGCTAATTTTCTATACTGACTCACAAACTGGAAACAAGTGCACATTTTGTGTGTGATGGAGGGTTTTGGGTAACGGGTATTCGACGGACTGCTAATGAACAAATTCTCCCCACTCTGAATAGTTCAAGTCACCTTGAATAACCAAAAGTACAATACCCTACTATGTGAGTTCAATGTCAAATACTGAAAAGAATGGGATTGGGTGCACTAAGCCATGTTGTAGGGATATGAGCAAACTGAAACATGTGAGAGCTCTCTGATGGTATATTCCTTAAGTTTAAGTTGAAACCCTATGTTTTCCTCATAATCTATTGACACATTACAATGATGGCACAAGAAAGAACTAACCGGGGGATAGGAAATTTTGAGATCAAGAGTTTTGACGTGCTCAAAGCGCCGCAAAAGCTTCATGGAATAGTGATTGTTTTCAGAAGCCCCCTCCTCTCCATCTAGAATATCAAGTTGGATGCCCAGCCTTTCGAGATGCATCACCTTATCAAGCTGGATAGAACTTGGATCATAAACATTCCTCCACTCGAGCGACGTCAGCTGAGGGGCAGATATGTTGGCAACTGATAATAGATCTGGATTCAGAGGATCAGCAAAGCAGTTGCTCACTTTTAACCTTTCAAGTGCTGGCGCCATGACAGTGAGCTGCCGTAAGCGATGCAGATCCGAAAGCTCCATATGTACAAGAGAATCGGATTGGATGTTGAAGCTGTCTAGACCCCGGACATTATCAACGAAGAGGTGCCGTAAGGATGGGCACCGCTGGGAGGAGAGAAGATCACCAAGTCCGCTCTGGTCATGTAGATGCAGGTCAACCAGTCTTAAATCTTTGAGCCGGCGAATACTCCAGAAGGCGGCAGGGCGAGGCCAAGAAACCCAAGCTTGACCATGAGGAAGGTAGCCTTGTCGAAGCAAGGCAGATCAATGGGAGCGCCTCTTTCCCCGGCCTGCCGTCGCACAACCTCGAGGTATATGGGTCCAGAGAAGCCGCGCGCGGCGGCGATAGGGAGCCAAGCCGACACGGCTTCTGGAGACGAATCCTCGGTGAGCACGAAGAGCTCGCTAGGATCCGGTAACTCATGAGCTGCGAGCGCGGCGCCTATGCGGCGGTGCTCGATGAAGTTGAATTCGAGCTGCGGGAGGAGGGTCCAGAGGTGGCGCCAGCGGCAGGCGAGGATGCTGGTCCGAGCGGCCACGGCGGCGTCTTCGACTAGGACGAGGATGCGTATGAGCACGTCGTCTGGTAGAGCACTGAGGCGATCCTCGCCGCCGCCGTCGGCGTCGGAAAGCTTCGGTGGAGCGACGCTGGGATCCATGGAAGAATGGAGGATTGGGTGCGGTTTACATCGGCTTCACACCAGTGCGATTTGGGGGCTAGGGTTCTTGGGTTTTTTTTGCTCCTTCGGCTTTGGGAGCAGGGATACCCAGCAAGATAAGTCTTTATTGGGCCTGGGCCTAGGCCTAGGCCATGATTTTCTATTGATTAATTATGCATTCTGATTCTCCTAAAACAAAATATGCATTCTGATTCTCCTAAAACAAAATATGCATTCCGATAAATACAACAACAGTTGGATTTTCTCAACAACAAAAAACAGCAGCAGTTGGTAGTAAGCTTCGAGTCACTATACCTTCAGTTTGCACCGTCAAAGACACTAATTTGGGCAAAAAAAGTGATGAATTGTGCAAACATTTGAGCACATTAATACATTTTATGTTACTAATCCAAAAGAACAAAAACCCTACAAAATGCACACCAAGATAGCATTATTCTGATAACTCATAGACGGTGCTAGAATAGGATCTACAAGGATGAGCATTCTGATATTCTGAAGAATAAGCTCTCATGGATGGTGATTTAAAGGAACTATCGAAAAAAAATTCTAAAAATGACATGACATACTGGAGGACAAAGACGATGCACCTGATGAACATGGCAATGAACGGACGAAGATGATACTTTGATGTTGCATCTGGTGTGATGAAATGGAGGTGTTCCATTAAACACATGAATAATTAGTGCCATTTCTTGTCATTCCCACTGAAAACCTTCTCATTAAACATATATTTGTAACAACATTTTTGTATTGATGCTCTGTGATGTAAAGGTTTATTTGTAACAATATCTACCCATTTTATCGTTGCATTTTTTTTATCAGTGAATAAATGGATGTCTTGCTTGCAGTTCTAACCTTTCGTACTCAAGGTTTTGAGATGTTATACGAAGAACAAGAAATGGCAGGCCAAACATTTTAAATTGTCACTATCCTTGCATATTGTTGCTATCCCTTATTTCTCGTTTGAACTTTCATAAACAATATTCTGGGCTTTCTTAGTCAAGATTTAGGCCATTCATAACAAAAAAAAAATTGGGACAACCTTAAATTTATTTTATCTGTATTCACTACGAGCAATTCATGTGTGCTTTTTATTTGCGCCCTATTTTCTATCTAAACTTTTTTAGTCACAATTCTAGGATTTTAGACAAAGCAATTGCAAACTTCATCCAACATTTAACGTTCCCATCTATATTATGCAAGTGAGAACTTCATTCACATAAGTACTTAATATGATTTTCATTAAGAATTTAGAACGTTTGATTTATATTCATGTGTATCAAATTAGACTAATTTCAGAAAAATAGGCATGTATTTATTTGAAATTAAAAGGATACCTTTTTTTTAAGGAATTTTTCGTAATTTGATTTGAGCATTTTAACTGGGAGGCGCATAGCCCAGTTGCCTCGCCGAGACCAGTTGTATCAAGGCCCACTTGGCTCAGACCTGGGCCACAGTCTTCATGCCCTGGCCACACACACAGACACGGTCTTCGCGAGTCTCTCTACCACCAACGGCGGCGTTCCTCCCCTCGCCGCCGCCTGCGCCATGCTCCGCCTCCGGAGCTCCATCTTCGCCCGCCTTCTCTCTTCCCCACCCACCTCCTCGCTCCACCGCCTCCTTTCCGCGGCCGCGCCCGCCGTTTCCCCAATCCCTAGCTTCGCCGTGGAGGATTACCTCGTCGGCTCCTGCGGCCTCAACCGAACCCAGGCTCTCAAGGCCTCCACCCAGCTCTCCCACCTCAAGTCCCCCGCCAACCCGACGCCGTCCTCGCCTTCCTCGCCGGCCTCGGCCTCTCCAGCGCCGACATCGCCGTCGCCGTCGCCAAGGACCCCAAGCTCCTCTGCTCTGCCGTGGAGAAAACCCTGGCGCCCGTCGTGGCCGGGCTCGCCGGACTCGGTCTGTCGCGTGACGAGATCGCGCGCCTCCTCCCGCTCGCCCCTGGAAAAATTCGCTGCAGATCCGTCGTCCCCAACCTGCAGTACTGCCTGCCCATCTTCGGCTCCCTCGGGAACCTTCTCCGAGCGTTGAAAGTTAGCAGTGGCCTCCTCACATCCGGCCTCGAGAGGGTCGTGAAGCCCAACGTCGCGTTCCTGCGGGAGTGCGGCTAGGTGACTGTGATGTTGCCAAGCTGGGCATGGTTGCGCCGAGGTTGCTCACCAGCAACCCGGAGCGTGTTCGGGCGATTGTGGCTTGTTGCGAAGGTTTAGGTGTGCCCCGTGGCGCTCCCATGTTCAGGCACGCCATGCACGCTGTTTCATTCCTCAGCCAAGAGAAGATCGCCGCCCAGGTGGAGTACTTGAAGAAGACGTCCAGGTGGTCGGATGCCCAGGTTGGCATTGCTGTTTCTAAGCTTCCGTCCTTGCTGCTGAAGTCGAAGGAAATGCTGCAGCAGAGGTCCGAGTTCCTTTTCTCTCAGGTAGGCTTGGAACCGGACTACATCGCTCACCGGCCGGCATTGCTCTGTTATAGCTTGGAGGGCCGGCTCAAACCCCGTTATTATGCTGTCAAGTTTCTCAAGGAAAACGGATTGCTCAAGCGTGTTCCAACCTACTTTACACTTGTCAAGGTCACCGAGAAGGTATTCGTGGAAAAGTACATATCCCCTCACAAGGAAGCTGCGCCACACCTCAGTGAAGACTATGCGGCTGCTTGCAGAGGGGAACTGCCGGCTAATTTCAGATTTATATGAACCAAGAACGGGCTATTAGAATTGGCTCTCCGATGTTCACTCTGAGTAGTAAGCTAGTAATTCATGTTTTGGTGTTTTTTGCCTAACTGGATGTTGGTTATATGATATAGCATGTTGGTTAGATGTTGATTTGGGTGGTTGCTAATCCCATATGAAACTGATATATGATTATGTTAGTCCTGCTATGTCCATTACAAAATTCAGTAGAGAAGAAAGGATCATACTGTTCTGAACTTGTCCATGCTCATGCCATGTTGGCACACTTGTTGGAACTAACTAAGAGAGTGTGAGATCAGTTATTCTGCAAATACTTTGAAGTATCAGTGACTATAATATTTGCACACACTATATATTTATGTTCAGCCATGGCAGTTTTCAGTGCAACCCTCAATTCTTTCTTCACAGTGAACAATTTTGAATTTGTTGATGGCCACTGTGTTGATCAGTGCCAAGGATGCAGTTTTGTTCTACACTGTTCGTTGCTCTTCTAAGCTGAAAATTATGGTTCTTCCTGCAGTATTTTGTCTATAACATAATAGTTATTGTAAAAATAGGTCATTGCTACTTTACTAGTAGTTTACATCAATTTTGTTGTTTATGTTTCTCGCTTATTTGTGGACGAGCTACTGGCTGATACTTTATCTAGAGACTCTGTAAATATTGTTTTATCATTTGGGACATCTGATCTCAGTTAGACTGAATGTCATCTCCTTGTCAGCTATTGAGTCAAATCTCAGTCTACACATGCAAGTGCTAATTGTTAAATATTGTGTGTATAGATACTTGCAGAATTTACAACATAGAAATAGTAGACATGTCGTGTACCACAAATCAAGAACTTGTTCTTCCTCATGTCATGTTGGCACATAGATTGGAATTAAGAGAGCGTGCGGCCAGGCCATTCTGGAAATTGGTTTGAGTATCAGGGAGTATAGTATATCTGTGCTTTGGATATCTCAAATGTGCAATGCAGTTTTCAGTACTACTTTGCCCCATATCTTATGAAATGAAATCCTTCAATCTATTTTTCCTTGTAAGAAGGTTCTCATTTTAGCCATGGAGATGATATGAGAGTGTAAAAATTTCCCTTCGAACAACATTTTTGGACTTGTTCTTTTTTGCGTGGATGAAGGCTACAATATGTGGATCAAAGTTGCCGTGGATGCGGTTTTGATACGCAACGCCGCAAGACCCACCGGAGGCAGCCCAGAGGGCGGCGCAGAGGCGTTGAGCCCAGCCAGCACGGGTGCTTCATGTAGCTCCGGGCACTGATGCGCTGGACACTGTCGAGGTCTCGGCCTGGCAGAGGATGCCATCAGATAGAATGCTGAGACGAGCGTGAGAGCGGAGATAGTGTGCAACGGTTCGGATTGAGAGAGATTGAGATTAAGAGCGATGGGAATGGAGGCTTTTATAGGCCACCTGGTGGCCTCTCTGTCTTGTTTAAAATGGGTCGGAAATGTCCATGTGCGATGAGTAATATCGGCAACCAAGATTCATAGATAAACATTGGCAATTCGGCTCACTCATTCTGTGGTCAGCCCGTCAAGTTCCCAGTGACAATCTCAGTGACCAACATCTTTGGACAATCTGGTCCTTTGGGTTCAGAATTCACAACACAATCTACCTTAATAACGTCAAAACGACCACGTAAAAACAACATCGACGCAGCAGCAGAAACCCCAGTATGTCACGAACCGTGCTACGTCTACAAGACTACAACCCGACCAGCTGTGGACACCATACTGTCACCAAGCCGGCAGGAACAGCCAAGAGTTTCAAACAAAAAATTTGAGAATGGAGTCAAAATTTCTCGGTTGGAGGAGGCGTCATCAGTCCATAGATCACAAGAACAATCTACCCTACACTGAACCTAACTTCATGTCCATTGAAATTGCCACCAACTACTCTGACGAACCAAAATGACAATTCAGCTTCCTACAATTCTTAACCAGTCTACGATGTTGATCATTTTGCTTGAGCAACATCACATGAACTTGCAAAATGCCCAGTTTCAACAGATGTGTTGGACAGCAAGTCAGCAACTCACCCTTTCTTTCTACACCAATTATTAACAATACATTCTGGTGCACTTGACACGAAATTTTGCAGTGGTCCTTCATTTGAAATAACTAGAGTTCAGCCCCGCATATACGGGGAGACAAGTTACAAGAGTTCATTCTCACAAAAGTAAAGGTGCTGGAACTGGAAACAAATGTGAGCGATGAACTGCTGCCCAAGTATTACGGAGCAAACAAGCTAAAATCCATACATATGCCTGGCCTAGAGAAGCTTAATAATAACTGGCCGAGCTCTATGGCCTTGCTTTTGGTGACTGATTCATGGAAAACTATTTTCATCCTTCTCAGTACTGTAGCCCAGTGGAATAACCGTAGCACAAGAGCAACTTCAAGGTCACGTCCCATCAGGCCATGGACTTCTATTTCTTCAAGGCAATTCAGCGCCAGCTCCTCCGTTCTCCAGTTTGGTGGCTGATCATAGATGCAACCTGATGGGCACGGTGTTTGTTCCTGAAGCAAGGATTATATCACAGAAGATTAACTTGTATGGTTTATGACATAAATTATGACGATTATACAAGTACAATGGACATCACTACTATAATTATATAACATACACACAGATCCGCCTCAGGTATTGAATTATATATAGAGGCGTGCTTCGTACACCACCACCCTCAGTGATCGACTCATATACATGCATGGTGCACCAGGCAGGTTATTGCAGATGCGGTGCACCAGATCCCAGCAAATTGGCTTGCAGCCTTGTTCGAACATGGTGGCCTTTTGAGTAGAACATGCAGGCTGTGGGCAGTGCCCCGTAGGAGAGGTATAGGAGGGCGAGACAAATAGATCAATCAGACGATCATGCACAGCCACACGTTTCGGCACTTCGGTCGACGTCTCCTCCGCTCCCCAAGAGCGACCCCACAACAGCCGAACGACGACGTCGTGGCATGCGCTTCAGCATTCTGCCAGCCATCGAGCATCCACCGAGCCGCCGTGGCGACGACCTTATCATCCATGGCCCGCCACTTTGAATACAGCCAAGGTACAGGAATGAAACCCCGTAATTCTTTGATCAAATTTTTTAATTCCCTTTATTTTCACGTTCAAGCTTGTTGTGAAGGTAAGAATTCAGTTTAGTTAATTACTTTCTGTCAAATGCAGGTAGATAGATAGGTAATATTCTCGAAAGATAAAGCGCCATCGCAAAATCCAGATGATATTAATTGGGAAGATATTTAATATGATCCAGGAAAAAGAAAAAGAAATAGAAGATTGTAATCCAATCTCAGTGATATGGTTAAAATTAGAAGAAAGCTAATCAAGTTATGAACCTTGCCAACCTTGCATTTATGTATTTCCGCATACACTGATTGGGGATATTAATAGAAGGCTTAATCCTGAAGGGTTTGATAAATCTGGTAGTTGGAATACATGGAGCCAAAAAACAAAGAAAATCATATTGCTTTTATTGTTTTTTGTTTAGGGGCAGCAGCAGTAAGAAAGAAGCTGCCTATGAGGTATTTGTTGTAACAGGTTGAAATGGATGAAAGAAAATGATCCAATGGTTGATCAGTCATAAAAATAAGAGTGTAAATATTAAAAGGTAACACTCTAACCTAAAGTAATTATATTTGGTAATTTATTTCAGTTGATAACTAGAATTTACGTTGCTAAATTTATAGGTAATAGAGGATGTGACAGTAGGATGATGTCTTTTGCTAGTATTGACTATCTTTTGTGAGTCACATCATCATTAGTTTATTCGTTTAGCAAGAACTTGATTGTCTTTTGCTAGTATTGACTAACTTGTTAGACCCAACAGTATTAGTATATCTTTGGTTCAGTTACATGTATCGTTAAAACGATGTAAAATTTGTGCGCCCGGGTAAATTTTTACTTGCTTCGCCCTGTTTCTCATTTAGATATAAATAAGCAATATATTTAAGACAGGCATGACAGTGGAGTAAAATGTCTCTATCAGACCAATAAAGCATGTCAAACCTATGTGTGCCTAGAAATGCATATTCTTTTTTTTCGATTTTCTAGAAATGCATAGTCGCATATTCCTTCATACGACTTATCTGATAACTCAAGTTTTAGATAATCAAATGAATGAGAGTATTACCTCAAGTTGAATTTCGGGCACAAAATCAAGATCCAGCTTTTTCACACCTGTACAACTCCTTAGAACGTCAAATGAGCTGGCTCCAAAGGAATGTCCATATCCTACTACACCTAGGAACAATGATGTAACACCTGGAAGCCTTGGTATGTGTTCCATTAAGTATGTCCCACTACATATTTCCTGTAGATTTGTAACGGTCACAGAAAAATTTATATATAACACTTGGAAAAAGATAAAACATCTTACTTTCTACAGGGACTCAAAACCTGGAAACGCGCACAAATTGTTTTAGTGTTATGGACGGTTTTGGATTGGGGGTATTCAAGGGACTACTAATGATCAAATTCTCCCGACTTCCAAGAGTTCAGGTCAACTTGAATAACTAATAGTGTAATAAGCTACTATGTGAGTTCAATGTCAAATACTATAAAAAATGAGATTGGGTGCACTAAGCCATGTTGCAGGGACATGAGCAAACTGAAACAAGTGAGAGCTTTCTGAATATATTCCTTAATTTTTTTCTGTGTGAATGTTTGAATGTTCCTTAAGTTGAAACCATATGGTTTCCTCATTATCTATCGACACATTACAATGATGGCATAAGAAAGAACTAACCGCGGATAGATAATCATGATATCAAGACTTTGGATGTGTTCAAAGCGCCGCAAAAGGTTCATGCAATATTGAGGGTTTTCAAAAGCCTCCTCCTCTCCTTCTAGAAAATAAAGTTGGACGCCTAGGTTTTCGAGATGCATTATCTTGTCAAGCTGGACAGAACTTGGATCATCAGTATTCATCCAGTTGAGCGTCCTCAATTGAGGGGCTGAGATGTTGGCAACTGAGAGATCTGGATTCAGAGGATCGGTAAAGCAGCAGTTTATTTTGAAACTTTTGAGTGCCGGTGCCATGACAGTGAGCTTTTGTAAGCGGCGCAGACTCAGCAGCTCCATATGTATAAGAGAGTCCGACTGTATGTTGAAGCTGTCCAGATCCCGGACATTGGAGACACGGAGGGAATCCAAGGATGGGCAACGTTGTGAGGAGAGAAGATCACCGAGGTCGGACTGGCCGTGTAGCTGGATGCTATCCAACCATAGATTAGTGAGCCGCGCGAATACTCCGGAAGGCGGCAGGGTGAGGCCAAGAAACCCAAACTTGAGCGTCATGGCGGTGGCCTTCTCGAAGCAAGGCAGATCAATGTCAGCGCCTCTTTCCTCGGCCTCGATCTGGGCCTCCTCCCGATCAACATCGAGGTGCATGTGGCCGGAGAGGGCGCGTGCGGCGATGGGTAGCCAAGCCGACAAAGCTTCTGGAGACGCGTCCTCGGTAAAAGCGACGAGGAGGGTTAGGTCCGGCGCTTCATGGGCTGCGAGCGCGGCGCCTATGCGGTGGTGCTCGATGTAGTCGAAGGTGAGCTGCCGGAGGTGGGTCCAGAGGCGGCACGGGCGCCAGCGGCGGGCGAGGATGCTGGTCCGAGCGGCGGCGGCGGCGTCGTGGACCAGGCCAAGGATGTGTATGAGCACGTCGTCTGGTAGAGCACTGAGGCGATCCTCGCCGCCGCCGTCGGTGTCGGGAAGCTTCGGTCGGTGGACGCTGAGATCCATGGAAGGATGGAGGATTGGGTGCGATTCACATTTGCACTCACTGCTGAGGAGGATGAGAACTGCTCCGTGGAATTTGGGGGCTAGGGTTCTTTGGGAATTGGGAGCGAGGAGCTCCTATTTGACGCTCTTTGCGTCAAATTGGAGGCAACGCGGACTGGCGTGTGCAGCTGGGCCAGCCCAATATGGATTTTCTTTTCTGTTTCTTTTCAACTTTTATATATTTTTTGTTCTTGTTTCTGTTTTGTTTTTGTTGTAATATTGATATGCTTATTTTACGAAATATAATTTAAAAAGTTGGTAAAAAATGTTTATTAAGTTTAGAAAATATTCACAAAGTTTAAAAAAAATATTCATACTGTTCAAAATCATTACATGCAACGTCAAAAATATATTCCTATGAAACGATAAAAGTTTGCACGGCTCAAAAACTGTTCGCAAGTTCAAAGAAATATTCACATAAAAGAAGAAGAAGAATGTATGCATATTTTATGCATATTTTTACAAATATATTCACTAGTTCAAAAATTGTTCACGCGGGAGCCAAAAATATTTAACCAATTAAAATAATTATTTGTGCGTTTTTTTAAATGCCCTTGTTTCCAGGTCATATCAGAGAAACTAGTTTGCATGATTCACATAATTATTCCTGAGTTCAAAAATATTCATATGAATGGAGAATAATGTGGGTATAGTTTAGAAAAATACGAGTTTGATAATTATTCATGCGTGAGAAAAATATAAATCCTATTTAAAATAAATTTTCACAGTGGTCAAAGTCATATTCACTTTACAAGAAAAAATGCCTATAATAATTCTAGAAAATAAAATGGGAAAAAGATATATAAATGAACAAAGAATGAAAACAGAGATCAACAAGAAAATGGAAAACATGAAATACAAATAGAAAACATACAAAGTAAATTATAAAGGCAAAAAACATAGCCACCACGTAGAGGCATCAGCGTCGTAGCTGACGCTCTGAGCGTCAAATAGGAAACGCGATTAGGTGCGAGGCTGCAAGATAAGCACATACGCTAGTCTATTGGGCCTGGGTCAGAGCTAGGACATGGTTTTCTACTAATCGCTCTGAACCGGTTTAAGTGTGGCAAGAAATATATCGATCACGTTACACGTCAGGTACAACTTCAATGTGGCGTCAATGATGACGCGAGTGCTTTGGCACACAATTCTGAGTGGCTCATGGCAAAAGAGTTTTGCACCCTGCTCATCAGTTTGGAGGCGGCTAGGAGATTGCTAGCCCCTTGACGGAGAAGGATACAATGGAAAAAAAAACGTGTTATCTCAAAACCAACAAGAGTGGTGCCCGCAGCGGATGGTTCTCTATTCCAGGTTCTCATGTCTGAGACCCTTGTTCCTGTGTTTTTAGTGGGTTTCCTTTGCAATGTGATTATCTTGGAGTCGGAGTTTGCGGATGTAGTAGATTGCAAGAGTTGGGTGGTCTACCTATGTGGTTTTGGAGTTGCATGCTTTTGGAGTAGTCCGCATTTGGTTTTGTTGTAATAATTTTTTTGCTCGGTTTTCAGTAATAACTGAACAATTATCTTCTTCTTAACTAATAGATTACGGCAAAAAATTACCACCGTCGAAAAATTTCCCCGAGTGAAATGGACCCTTATGAAATCACTGCCACAATTTCGAAGAATGATGGAGGGAGATGTCGTAATCACTGCACATGATGTTAACTACAACGAATATCTTTGGATGTCACCTTTTTTTTTAATATGTTCATAGAACAATATACATGATCATATTATTTATATAGGAATATATAGTTAATTCCATTTTTTACCCACACTTGTACATTTGTGGCACTTATTAACCCAATATGTAGAACAAAATTAGAAATACACACTTAATAAAATGTTAAACACGGTTTTGGCCAATAGTAAGGCGATCAGCAACACCCGTCCTATGTATATATCAAGCCATGGATCGCACATGGAAAGAACCATATGGTCCCGAGGGAGTTGGCAGCGACGTCGGCCCTGATGTGTCCAGTGCCTGCATGACCGCCGATACACCGGGCCTGAGTTTTGGATCGTACTGAAGACACAGGAGGCCGATGTGCACGCACTTGCGCATCTCATTCACAGGATAGTGTTGGCTCAGTGACGCGTCCGCTATATCTGCTATCGATCCGGCCTTCCACTTGTCCCATACCTGCATGCATGCAGTTGAGTGGGTATTAGTAATAGTTGTTCCAAACCACCAAAAGTATATAGTACATGTATGTAAAGGAAAACTCAAGCTAACTAATGTTTCAACCAAGAGCTAGCTTGGCCAGTTGGTCATGCTAATACTCCCTCTGTCTTTACTTACCCTGTGTTTTAGGTTTGGTCAAGGTCAAACATTTTAAACTTTGATCAAACATGTAGAAAAAATTACAAACATCTATAATATGAAATGGATATTATACGATTATATATTTTATGGTGATTCTAACAATATTTATTTTGTATTATAAATATTAATATTTTTTATATACTTAGTCAAAATTTAGAAGTATTGACTTTGACTAAACTCAGAACGCAGTGTAATTTGGGACAGAGGGAGTACTTACATAGCTTAACTCTTTGTGGCTCCCCTCTCGATTACACCAACAGTACATCCGACGACCTGTCAGCATCTCGAGAAGGATTACTCCAAAGCTGAACATGTCCGTCTTTCTGGAGGTTACACCAGTCACAGTCCACTCGGGAGCTGCATACTGCCTGAGCACATACCATGAATTCAATGCATGGAACTTCATATCTTGTTATATTTCAAGAAGAAGAAAATGGATATATATTTATATATAACTGTAAGACGTGTACAAAATACAAACCCCACATATACGAAGCACTTACAAAATGTTGTTGTCTATCATGCAGATTCGGTTGTCTCCTATTCTGGTGGAGATTCCAGCATTCAAGATCTTGGGGTTCATGTCGTCGTCTAACAGGACTTTGCTTGGCCTGAGGATGCCTCTGGAGTGGGTTATTCCAAGACCTGTCTCCTTCCGTAGATACAGCAGACCACGAGCGATCCCACGAATGATGGAGTACCTCTTCTCCCAGTCCAACTGCCGTCGTCGCTCAGTATCTGTACCGAACTCAATCCGACAGTTTTATTTCGGGATCGATACCGGGAAATGAGAATGCATATTACTACTATGTACTATCAACTTACTGAAAAGGATGGTGTCGAGGCTTCCATTTGGCAGATACTCGTAGACGAGCAATTTCTGTCGCCGATCCAAACAGACCCCAAGAAGCTGCACGATGTTGTCGTGCTTGAGCTTGGCGGCGAGTAGCACCTCCTTTTCCAGCCCGCCGAATTGAATCGTCCTCCAGGGACTCGGACTTTCGAGTAGCCTTCTTACGGCTACCACTTGTCCATCCTCAAGTTTACCCTGCATGTGATTGATATGAGAAGTAAGTACCAGTGTCCTAGTGTTTACGAGAGCTAGAATGTTTGGCGTCCAACGAAGTGGATGCTACCTTATAAACTTGCCCGAGATCTTCGTCTCTCTCCTGCTCTCCCACTCGCACTCCCAGATTGTTTCTTGCAGCAAAGTTGCCCGTTGCGGCCATCAGCGATCGCAGGGAAAGGTTGGGCGGATCGACATATATTTCGCCTTCGGTAGCATCACCATGCCATGGAGAACACAAGTTGGAAGAACAGTACTTGAAAAGTTGAAATGTTTTTTTTTATATACCTTGCTGATAATGGAGAAGTGCATATGAAAGTGCTCTGTCGTTGTTCCTCTGTTGTGTCCTCCTCCTCCGCAGAAAATAGGAGAACATGCTGCCGCGGCTTGTTTCTTCGGCTTCTCGATCGTCGGGCAACTGAGAAAAGTGGAAGGAGGTGAGGAGGTGCAGCCGGATGGTGGGCTATTTATGCCTGCAGGTGCGGCCGATCGAGGAGGAAGAACGGGAGCACTTGTTCCGGTGGGAACCAGGAAGGTCATGCACAAAGATTCCTTTGGTCTCCATCTCTCTAGAGTCAACGAAATATCTCTCTAAATAGCCCCTACGGATTGAAAAGGTTAGCCATTGGCAGACGCTTCGATCTGTTTGAGGAAAGCTTGAAGGAGTCTCCGTTAATTTCTTTCCTGTTTGGGGTTAAACGCGTGCGCCATTTCTGAGCTCTTTTCTCCGTGATGTGATGTAACTTATCGCGTCTACGGCATGCATCCTTTTCCGCGTCCGATTCCACTCACAGGATGTCGGGTATGCATGAATGAAAATGGCCGTAGGCCCGTAGCTGGAGAAGGAAAACAGTGAAATACCCTGCTAGCTTTTTTGGGTCATGTAGTCCTCGGTCTGGTCGGCGTCTGAGAAGATGCGCAGAACCTACCTCCGTGAACACCATGCATGCATGGAATTTTGCTGTCCGATATTTGTCCGATGATGAAATTCGACGGTTGGTTTGCTGTCCATACGGTTTGATGCATACCGTCCTACAGAAATCATACACATAACGTCGAACGTGCGTATAGCACGGTCGATTCCATTCAGTCTCGTTTGGTACTGAAATTTTGAGTGGACTAGAGGTAAAGTTTAACTCCATTTGCAGATGGTGATATTAGAAATTAGAAGGAAAGTAGTTACAGAAAATAAATTACAAGAAAATTACTGATTATAACTGATGTCCTGGCTTCAGTGTTGCAGGATCATCATCTAGCTAGACATGCCTGAAAGATATGATAAATGTAGTCGTACACCTGAATAAGGAAGAAACTTAGGTGCCGATATAGCCAGAAATTCAATGGCTGGAAACTGAAACCACATTCTGTGATTTACAGAAAAGGTCAACCCAACTTTTGGTTAGCATTAGGAAAGTGCACCTTAACTAAATGACTAAGAAGGTATCATTTGTAGAAAAAAGAACATATTATATCCAAAATGAATGTAACATGATAGTAATTGGATAACAGAATAATAACCACACAAACTTGAGATAACATAACAAGGATTACGCTAATTATAACAATTAAAGAGTGGAAGGTACTGAGCTTATCAAAAGTGTAGTATTACTTTCGTAGTTTTCATAATCTGAACTAGCACGTGGTTTCCACTAAAAAGGTAGCCTGATTAATACTTGATTACTTTTGATAACCTAAAGACACACATTTCTTACTTTATCGCCGTAGCATCAGGTTTCATTTGCACAGATAAGATAGATGAGACAAATAATAAAAGGGTTAATTGGATCCATGCCATTCCACAATTCACCACTTGGAGAAATGCCATTACAAAAACCCAAGTTGGAAAAATGCCACTACAACTCTCACATACCTCTACATATGCCATTCCTTTCAATACATGTTCATATACAGCTCCTATACTCCCGTATTGCCGTATGTTCACTTGAATTCCTGTATACGGACACAAAAGAGAAAAAAAGGCACACCAAAATACTTGCAACCCTCGCGCGCGGGACAGATCCAGCACTTTCCCGAAACTTGAGATGCAAGACGAACTAGACAAGGCGGCGGCGGCCGGCTTCTGCCATGGCTGTAGCAGCTCGCGTGAGGCAGATGGGAGCTTTGGCGGCCGCGCGGCTGGAGTAGCTCCCTCACGCGAGGCGAGCTTTGGCGGCCGAGCTTTGGATCGTACGTCAGCTGCGACGTGCGATGGACGGCAGGCTCCTCCGGCCGCCGCGTCAGCTGCGACGTCAGCTGCTGTGGCCGGAGGAGCTCGCGCCGTCGCGTGAGGCGGCAGCCGGAGGAGCCTGCCGTCCATCGCATGTCGCAGCTGACGTACGATCCAGAACCCTCCCCCGATGCGGTTGGAGGACGTGCTGCTGTCGACGCAGTCAGCCTGCGATTAATTTTTTTTGGCACCTGATGACCCACAAGTATAGGGGATGTATCGTAGTACTTTCGATAAATAAGGGTGTCGAACCCAACGAGGAGCAGAAGGTGTTGACAAGCAGTTTTGATGTATAGATTCACTGTAAATACCAGCAGACAAGTTTTTAGTGATTTTTGATATAGCAGATAAATAAAGTACAAGTAAATAAAAGGACAGTAATAATAATTACAGCAAGTGGCCCAATCTTTTCTAGAGCAAAGGACAAGCCGGTAGGTTTACTTGTGATGACCAAACGTTCTTGAGGACACACAGGACTTACGTCAAGTGCTTTCGCTTCATATAGCTGATTAATCTTTATTGTTTTGATAAGTGTTGTGTGGGTGAACCTATGCTAATGCATCGTCCTTCCTAGAACTAATACATACTTGTGATTATACCCCTTGCAAGCATCCGCAAATACAAGAAAGTAATTAAGATAAATCTAACCACAGCCTTAAACTCTGAAATCCTGCTATCCCTCATGCATCGATATACCAACGGGGTTTAGGTTTCTGTAACTCCGGCAACCCCACAATTAATATTCGAATACACAATGCATTCCCTAGGCCCATAAAGGTGAAGTATCATGTAGTCGACATTCACATGACACCACTAGAAGAATAGCACCATGACGCATGTAAAATGCATACATGAACTTTGCACTATATCACTTATATTTCAATCATATTTGCATCATATAAGGGTTATATCACTGTTATATAATGATTTTTGGGAATAAAATATTTATTTCCTATTTTTATGGAATTAACCCTGCGCAGGCAGAAACCCCTATTTTTTCCTTTTAAGTTTCAGGGACCCAAACGACGTCCAAATGATCTGGAAAAATACAGGCGTCAATATTTTGGAAGGAGGAAGACTTGGGAGCGAAGGAAGCAAGCAAACGAAGGCCGGAAGCCCAAAAGAGGGGGGCCCACGCGGCCTCTGTACCTGGCCGCGTGGGGCCCACCATCTTGGGCCTCGACGCTCCGCTGCCGTCGATCTTTCCTCCACCGACATTGTCTTGACCTAAAAACGCCTATAAAAGAAGTCCCACGTCGTTCTCTGGAACAAGCGCCGCCGAAACACAGAAACACCGAAAGAGAGACCTGGAGCTGCAGATTGGAGGGGGAAAACTCCGTCGGGGCGCTGTCGGGGTGGTCTCCATCTTCTCCAACGACTTCTCCACCGTCTCCATGATGAAGGGGGAGTAGTCCACCCCTGGACTTGGGTTTGTGGTGGTAACTTATAGATGCATGTAAAATGCATACATGAACTTTGCACTATATTACTAATATTCCAATCATATTTGCATCATATAAGAGTTATATCAATGTTTTATAATGATTTTGGGAATATTTGATATGTTTTCTATTTTTATGGAATTAACCCTGCACAGTTAGAAAACATATTTTTTTAGTGTTTTTGAGACGAACGCAATGGGCTGAAAATGAAGACCAGAAGCCCAACTAGTTGGAAGATAGAGGGCCCCACGCGGCCTCTGTACCTGGCCGCATGGGCCCACCTCTTTTGGGCCTCGGAGCTCCGCCGCCGTTGATCTTTGCTCCACCGACCTAGTCTTGACCTAAAAACGCCTATAAAAGAAGTATGATGTCTACGCACGCTTCTATTCCTGTAGACAGTGTTGGGCCTCAAAGAGCAGAGGTTTGTAAAACAGAGCAAGTTTCCCTTAAGTGAATCACCTAAGGTTTATCGAACTCAGGGAGGTAGAGGTCAAAGATATCCCTCTCAAGCAACCCTGCAATTAAGATACAAGAAGTCTCTTGTGTTCCCAACACACCCAATACACTTGTCAGATGTATAGGTGCACTAGTTCGGCGAAGAGATAGTGACATACAAGTAATATGGATGATTATAAGTGGTAATTGCAATCTGGAATAAAAATGGCAGCAAGCAAACATGTAGCAGAACTTGTTGTAAACGGTGTTTCAATGCTTAGAAACAAGGCCTAGGGATCATACTTTCACTAGTGGTACCTCTCAACATGTTAGCACAACTGAATGCAAGTAAATGCTACTCGGGATTATTCTCCTTCTTGATAACACAAGAGTACTATGCGTAGGGCTGCAAAAGCACTCCTCAAAGTCTGAATAAATAAACACCACAATTCCAAAGAACAAGCCATGATAAATATCTAAATTATTCATAGAGTCACACACAAGTACCCACACTGTCACCTTGATACCGTGTTGTCACAATGACTCCGGGAACTAGATAAAATCACTTGAGTAGCATAAACATTACATATGAATTCAGCGATACTAGCAATACTCATGATCACATAAAGATCACACCATGGGAGAGAGAGATAAACCACATAGCTACCGGTAGAGCCCTTGGCCTCGGGGGAGACTACTCACACATGTTCATGGTGAGCACACTTGATGGAGAGGTTGATGAAGAGGTGCAGCCCGGAGAGGAGACGGCGGCCCGCTGCAGCAACGGCGTGGCGGCGGCGCTGGAGATGGCGATGGAGTTGATGGAGATCGCTCCGGGGGCACTTCCCCGTCCCGGCGGCGTGCCGGAACAGAGACTTCTTTCCCCCGAATTAGGGTTTTTGGTGGCGGCGGAGCTACGGAACTCTTCTGGAGAAATCGTCGACTTTTTTAGGGTTTTCGGGGCAAGAGCTTTATATAGGCGAAAGGGCGGCGTCGGTGGAGGCCCGAGGGGCCCACCTCATAGGTCGGCGCGGTCAGGGGGGCCTGCGCCGCCAGGTGAGGTGGCCACCTCGGTGCCCTCCTTCGTCTCTCCTTCGGGCTCCGTGACGGTGTTGGAAAAATAGGGACTTGGCCTTTTGTTTCGTGCAATTCCGAGAATATTCGCAGAAGTACTTTTCTGGAACCAAAAACAGCAGAAAACAGGAACTGGCACTTCGACATCTTGTCAATAGGTTATTCCCAGAAAATGCATAAAAATGATATAAAGTGTATATAAAACATGTAGCAATTGGTATAATATAAGCATGGAACATCAGAAATTATAGATACGTTGGAGACGTATCAAAGTCCCCCGACGTTCTCTGGAAGGAGCACCGCCGAAACACAGAAACACCAAAAGAGAGATTTGGAGCTGCAGATTGGAGGAGGAAAACTCCGGCGGGGCGCTGCCGGGGTGGTCTCCACCTTCTCCAACGACTTATCCACCATCTCCATGATGAAGGGGGAGTAGTCCACCCTCTGGACTATGGGTTTGTCGTGGTAACTTATGTATCTCTCCTCTCTTTGAGCTTCACTAATTAGTGTCGTATGAGCTGCTGAACATGATTACGGCCATCTATGTAATTCCTATGGTGGATATTGTGGTATGAGATGATTTGTTATGCATTTACTGTTGTGTTGGAACTTTTATGACTTGTCATACTTTGATAGAATATTGTTCTTTAAGAAGTATGATGTATGTGGGTACGGGATGGCCGATGTGACACGGCATAGGTATTGAGTGACACAGTACCGCCCAACATCCTTTATCTGGGGGTAAAAAGGAAGAGTATGATGTGGGAGTGACAGCAACCACGCTAGCCTTACGAGGGTGACCTAGCAACACAAATGAGTACTTCTTTCAACTATGTGTTTTAGGACATATAGCCGTTATAAAAGTGTAACATCCCAAGTTTTTCAAAAGTTGAAAAACCAAAAAAATTAAAACTTTGAAAACTATTATGTATTTTGCTTTGAAAAGAAAATTCATGCATACATTCATCATCATATAGCATTGTTTGCATTTGGATATTTCAAAAGTGGGAATAATAATTCCACTTGAAAACATATTAAGAAAATACATTAGTAGAGCAAAGAATGCTCCAAGTTTCTTTTGACTTTTATGAATGTATTGTTCTGATAGTGTTGCTTGTGAAATTGTTTGAATCTGTTACAAAATAAATTTTTGCAAATGTTTATCTTGTGGTATTTAAGTTTTACTTAAGCCACATTTGATTGTTTTAAAACCTATTCTAAATTTGACATTAAGTGTCATATTGTTCATTAAAAACCTAGTATGGAAATCAAAATGATCTCTATTGAAAAAGTGTGTTTGGCTAAGATTTGTTTGTATGTATTAAGATTTATTCTAGTACTTACCTATTCTCTATTTTCAAGTTTTATAGTTTTACTTTTGAAAGAAAATATTATTTGGATTTTAAAATGAGTTTTGAAATCATTTTGATTTATCAAACCCCTTTTAAACTATTTGAGTTTTATACAAAATTATTTTTATGAGTGATATTAATCATCTTACTCATATTCTGCTTTGGTTTAAATTATATTTCAAAAGGAATTTATAAAACCCTATAGTTTTCAAATGACATTAATATGTCCAAAATTAATTTAAACACTTTTCAAAAATTTAGTTGACACAATGTTTTGGGAATTGCTGTTGGAAAGTTTCAAAACAAAGACTTTGATTTTACAAAACTATAGGAGTGGGTTTGAATTAATTTGGATTTATAAATCAAAGGTTACAAAAGTTTTCAGGAATTAGAAAGGAAAAGAGAACAGAAAAAAAAATGCGAACCTAGCCCAACTGGGCCAAGCCCATCCTTTTCTCTCTCGCACACGCAGCGGATAGCAGCCCAGCAGCCCAGCACCTCCTTCTCCCACTGACAGCCGGGACCCGCAAGGTGACGCCAACGATGACGTCATCGTCATCTTCCTCTCCTGCAAGAAATCGCAACCGAACCCTAGCTCCAAATCCGGATCGATTCCGGTCATTTCAAACGATCTTATCTCGTGCCCTCTGTCCCCATAAATAGCCACGACTCCCTCTTCGAAAACCCCCAGAAAACCCTAGCTATTTGCCTCTAGGCTGCGCGCATTGATTCGGCGCCGTCCACCATTGCCGCCGCCATATTTCGCAAATTCCGGTGAGCACCGTCGATCTCGAGCCCTCTCTCCTGTCCCAATTTCTTTCTTACGTCCTTGCGCATCCTCTAAATTTGCGCATTATTTTTTCTCCGAGCTCCAGAGCGACGTGAGCTTCCTCAACACCACCACCGGCTGCGGAAGCAGCTCCGGCAAGCGACACCAGGAGGAGAAGGACGCCCGCGACATCATCGACCCGTCATCAGCTTCGCCGCGACGCCCTGCACCCTGTGGTATGCGCCAAGCCCTCCCGTTCACGCTATTTAGAACTCCGGCATAGTTCCGGCGATGGCGCCACCACGCAACCTAGGTGTCCGGCGATGCTCCGGCCGGTGCGCCGCTCGTTTTAGGTCATTAGATCTGAACCGTTAGATCTGCTGCGTACGGCTTAGATCAGATCCTCAGCGCGAAGGGGTACCAGCGAATCCAGAGATGCCACGTCGACGCCGCGTCAGTAGCCTCGTCATCACCAAGTCAGCGCCACGTCAAGCGGTCAAAGCCACGTCAGCGCCAGCGTGGAGGAGATTTCTCTGTTTTATTTTTATTTGGCGATTTTGCAGAAACGTCCCTAGAACTTAGATCTATCATTAATTTTTATGGGCTCGGCCAAATTTTGCAAACTTTATATTTTTGGAAAGCTTATGACATGTAGAAACTTTTGGCATAGTTAAATTTATGTTTTGACAAATTAAAATTGGTTCAAATTTTAAATTTGTTTGTTTAAGTAAATTTGACTTAACTTGAGTTTTAAAATTATTTTTGGGCAAATCCAATTGATTTAACTTTGTTTAATTAATACTTGGCCGTAGGAATACTCTACTATTTTTGTAAAAGTATTTTCTATGATTTTTGTAATTAATATTGATTAAATGCTTTTTAGGTGTTATTTTAATAATTAAAATTGATTAAAATTATTTTTCTTCATCTATTCGACTAATAAAATGACTTAGTCATATTTTGATCACTTTAGTTACAAAAAGTACTTAGAAATATTTGCCTCTCCAAACAAAGTAATTTCTTCCTTAGAAAATATGTGATAATTATTTTGACAACACTATTTCCTTAGAAAAATTTCAACATCTTAAAATTGCTAAATCTTCTCCTTAGAAAAATTTAGCATCTTGAAAACTTAGTTGTTTTAGAATATTTTCCTAAGTGTTATTTTTGACAAGTGTTTGTCCTTAGAAATTTTATCAACTATTGTTTTAAAGTATTTTTCCTTAGAAAAATACCAACACCTTATTTTATGAACCCTTACTTAGAAATTATTTTGACTTAGTGTTTGACCTTTGGTCCTCAGTTATTTTTGGACCATCTTGCTTGCTTGCATTCCTTAGAGTAATTTTCATGGCATGGCATGTATATTAAGTCCTTAGTATTATTTTGTACATCACACATGATATTCCTCCTTATAAATTTTGAGGATGCATGTTAATGATTTTGACTAAGTTAGAAATCATGAAGGACCAATGAAGAATGCAATTGTCATCCTTAGGAAATTTCAACATGAAGCTAGAAGAACAATGAAGGACTCAGCAAGAAAACAAGACTCCAGAAACATCTCCAAGAAGTCAAGGTACTTAGAAGAAAATCAAGGGAAGTTCACGAAGACCAACCACCTACATTTTTCTAAGTCCTTCTTTCTTTTCTCTCTTTCTTCCTTCTTCTATTAGACTTCATGGTGGCTAAGTTACATTCAAGACCAGCCCTGGTGATGCCAAGATCAACAAGTCTGCAGAACCATCAAGTCTACAATTTTTCAATGAAATCAACACATCAAGGAGAAAGCTACAAGGAAGCAAGGAGAAGATTCTTGGAAGACCAACTACTCCATGTTGTCTATCTTTTCTACTTTCTATTTTTGTCTCACTTTGGACATAGACCAAGTCCTTGGTGTTTAAGACTAAGTAGTGCTAATTGAAGACCATTGAAGATCAATGAAACTACGAAGGTGTTGAAGACATTTTGAAGATCTAACATGTGAAGACTTGAACTAGCCTTACAACTTTTCAAGTTGTTATTTCTCAAGTTTACTTTGAGCTCAACCTTGACCTTGCCTTAGCCAAATGGGATATTGTTATTTTATGTCCTTCCCTAAATTTGTTTTGTATGTCTTTCATACCATAATTCTTTGTATCATTCTGCATCTCATGCATGTCATATTTTTCTAAGTGTTGCATTTATGATTGTATGTTTATTGTGAATTGTTTGCTGTGTTAGAAATTTCGGAGAGAGACGAAGGTGGTTGCAACTGCTACTACTGCACTCCCTATTGCCCAGGCAAGTGGCACACCCCTCATGAAATTTCCTAAGTATTTTTTTATATGCATTACTTAGTGTATTTCCTTATATGCATTTGTTGGATAGTATTATTGCTATGTGCTAAACCCACCATACCTTTACACTAGTTGTGTCTAGAACCCTTTGATAACTTAGTAGAATATTTGATGTTATGCAAATGTGTTTTCTTTAAAGCTTAATTATACTAAGTAATTTATCACCTGGGCGGACTTGGTTATGAAAAGATGATGGAAAGGTTGAGTGTCATCTCTTAGGGGTGACCTCTAAGGGATGGTCACTTGTGGTTGCCACCCAGGGTATTAAGGGGCCAATGTTTTCTCCAAGTGAAGATTGCTTACCGTGCAGCCATTAGTCATATGGGCTCTGGCTAGATGGATTAAGTTGCATGGACTCGTCCCGACTTGACAGGTGGTGGTAGAATGGTTAGATTGGGAGCGCGTCAAGTCGGTATGGGATGGGAAAATGCTTCTAAAAAGTCTCGTCTCAACTCTCTCCTTTTTCTTAGCACAAAATGTGTGCTTGAGGATAGTTTGGGTTTGTTGGGTCTAATGGTGAAAGTGCACAACCTCTGCAGAGTTAAAACTAAGTACTTAGCCGTGTCCCCGGTTACGGACAATTTGAGCAGCTGATCAAGGATTCAACGGAGGCTTCATCATTCCAATTTCGAAAGTAAAACTTGATGGTGAACAAGGGTAGATGAGACTATGGTTTTATACCATATCGTCTCCAACTTTTGAAGAAAATGTTTTACAAAGTCTTAGGCAAAATTGGCTTTTATGCAAAATAGCCTTGAAACTCCACCAGCCAAATATGCACATAGGCTATTAGTGTTATTCCATTAAGTGTCCACATAGTGTCACTTGCCAGAATCATTTTAATGGTTCTGACCCACTTTGTTGCAAAATTTTATTTGTTGCAGAAATTTCTGACGATGAGTAAGGTTACGTTTGGGTTTCGAGTCTACAACCAACATGTTTTCGCCTGTGGCACATGCAAAGGATGAGGACTGCATGAAGATTTATTTCCGCTGCTTTACTCTTTCAAGCTAGCTATATGCTATGCAAGTTGTAATGAATATTTTACCAAGTCTGGATCGTTCGATGTAATAATGATACTTTGTTGTGATACTACATCTTAAACTGTGTGTGCAAATGAAACGATCCAGGGGTTTGCACTATACACAGGTACCTCGCCATATTCTAAGTGCAGGTACGCTACAGATGGTATCAGAGCACTGTGTTGCCTGTAGGTTCGAAACCCTAAGTCTGGATAGAAATAGGCTGGCCATAGGATTTAAAAGCTAATTTATTCCACTATAAAAGTTTAATCTTGTTCCTCCCCTTTTCATTTAAACTTATTCTAGTAACACTTGATCTAATCTTGTTTCCTCATTTCTGTTTAGATGGCCCCCTTCACCTTCACGGAGGTTCCGAGAGACAGCGTGACTTGTCCTTTTGGAGTTCAACTGAATGGTATCTGCAAGGATCAGTATTTCTTCCAACTATGTGTTTTAGGACATATAGCCATTATAAAAGCTACCATTAAAACATGACAATTGTGTGTATAACATTGAGAGAGAGAGGATTAAGTGAACCCATGAACCCATGTCCATTGTTCCTATAAGAGAAAATCTTTGTCTTGTCCTCTTGCATTGAAGAGGATTGGGACACTTTTACACTCTTGTTTTCTTACATTAAACTTCCATCCATCAAATCAACCACCTTGTTCTTTAAACTTATTTAGTGCATAATCAACTAAAACTTGTGACACTTTAGTTGTAGGAAATAGATAACTTTTCCTTCTTGCTCCTGCGGATCGATACCTTACTTCCACATTGAGAGGTGCTACAGTGATCCCCTGCTCTTGGGGGTTATCACACCACAACTTAAATATCAAACCATTAAATATTACTCAACATAATTCACTACTAACATCAAGACTTCTCCCATGTCCTCAAGAACTAAACAAACTACTCATAAGACATCATATAGATCATGATCAGAGGTGATATAATGATGAATAACAATCTGGACATAAACCTTAATTCAACGGTTTCACTCAATAGCATCAACCACAAAGAGTAATTAACACCGGGAAAGTTTCCCCTATGAACTAGAGAAGATTCAACCCTAGAAGTTACAGCGGAACGGAGTGGAGCGGCGGAGATGATGGTGTCGGCGGTGGGGATGATGATGATCCCAATGAAGTTCAGCTCGATGATGGTGGCGATGGCGATAATTTCCCCCCTCCGGGAAGGAATTTCCCCGGCAGCTTTCTCCCTGCCGGAGAGCTTTTCTCTCTCTGGTGTTTTCCACCTCATGGAGGCGGCGGAATATTTCCTCGACGACTCCCCTGGTGTTAGGGTTTCCTGGGGATGATGTACGCGAAGGGGCACCGGCAGAGGTGAGCCTAGGCCTCCTCACCACGTGGCGGCACGGCAGCAAGGTGGGTCGCGCCATGGCATGGTGAGGGCCCATGGTGGCCCACCTTGGCCTCCCCTTTTGGCTGCCTTCGACATCTGACAAAATAGAAGCTTCTGCGTATTTTCTGCTAATTGTTGATCTTCAGAAATATGGTGTCTTGACGGTCCTTTTTCCAGCAGAATTCTGACTACGGTGGTTGATTCTCCAATAATTATCAAACATGCAAAATAGGTAAAATAACATAAGTATCATCTCTAAATATGAAATATATCAATGAATAACAATAGATTATGATATAAAATAGTGATGCAAAATGGACGTATCAACTCCACCACTATTCAATAAAAACTTCCGAAGTCACCACTTGAATAATATCAACATCTTCATTATAAGAATCTCCAGAAATATAATGTTTGAGTCTTTGCCCATTCACCACTTCTGCAGAGTTATCTTTGAGTGAAGCAATCTTTATTGCACCTGAACGATACACCTCTACAATAACAAAAGGTCCTTCCCATTTTGAGAGTAATTTTCCTGCAAAAAATCTGAGACGAGACCTATACAATAGAACTTGCTCACCAACATTGAACTCTCTCTTAAGAATTCTTTTATCATGCCATTCCTTAGCTTTCTCTTTAAAAAGTCTAGCATTTTCATAAGCCTCACTTCTCCATTCATCTAAAGAACTCAAGTCAAGTAATATTTTTTTACCAGCAAGTTTAAAGTCTCTATTAAGTTCTCTCACTGCCCAATAAGCTTTGTGTTCTAATTCTAAAGGTAAGTGACAAGCTTTTCCATAAACCATTTTATAAGGAGACAGACCCATAGGGTTTTTATAAGCAGTTCTATAAGCCCATAAAGCATCATTTAACTTACTAGCCCAATTTTTTCTAGATTTATTAACAACCTTTTGCAAGATAGATTTAATCTCTCTATTTGATAATTCTACTTGCCCACTTGTTTGGAGATGATAAGCTGAAGCAATTCTATGATTAACACCATATTTAGCAATGGTCTTTCTAAAACCACCATGAATAAAATGAGAACATCCATCGGTCATAAGATATCTAGGCACACCAAACCTAGGGAAAATAACATCTTGAAGCATTTTTAATGAGGTCTCACCATCAGCACTTTTTGTAGGTATAGCTTCTACCCATTTAGTAACATAATCAACCAACAAGTATATGAGTATTACCTTCTGAAGGAGGAAAAGGACCCATAAAGTCGAATCCCCAACAGTCAAATGGTTCAATAACAAGAGAATAATTCATAGTCATTTCATTGCATCTAGAGATATTACCAACTCTTTGACATTCATCACAAGATAAAATAAACTTTCTTGCATCTTTAAAAAGAGTAGGCCAATAAAAACCTGATTGTAGAACCTTTTGTGTGGTTCTATCTCCAGCATGATGTCCTCCAAAAGCACTACTGATACGTCTCCAACGTATCTATAATTTCTGATGTTCCATGCTTATATTATACCAATTGCTACATGTTTTATATACACTTTATATCATTTTTATGCATTTTCTGGGACTAACCTATTAACAAGATGCCACAGTGTCAGTTCTTGTTTTCTGCTATTTTTTGTTTCAGAAAAGTTGTTCTGGAAATATTCTCGGAATTGCATGAAACAAGAACCGAAGTCCCTATTTTTCCAACACGTACACGGAGTCCGAAGGAGAGACAAAGGGGGGCCGTGGGCCGCCCTCGCCACCTCACCACGTGGGTGGGCCCATTGCCGCGCCACCAGGTGGTGAGGAGCCCTCGTGCCTCCACCGACGCCGCCCCTTCGCCTATAGATTGATCTTTTCGAGAAACCCTAAGTACCCGAGCCAATATTCCAGAAAACATCCGTCGCCGCCGCCGTCGTCAACCTAACTCGGGAGGGTTCTGAAGTTCTCCCCGGCACCCTGCCGGAGAGGGGAATCATCACCGGAGGGCTCTACACCGCCATGCCTGCCTCCGGAGTGATGTGTGAGTAGTTCATCTCTGGACTATGGGTCCATAGCAGTAGCTAGATGGTTGTCTTCTCCACTTGTGCCATCATGTTTAGATCTTGTGAGCTGCCTATCATGATCAAGATCATCTTATTGTAATGCTACATGTTGTGTTTGCTGGGATCCGATGAATATTGATACTATGTCAAGTTGAATATTGAATTATCATGTCTATGTCTTTTATGATCTTGCATGCTCTCCGTTACTTGTTGAAACTCTGGCCAAGTGAATGCTTGTGACTCCAAGAGGGAGTATTTATGCTAGATAGTTGGGTTCAGCCTCTATTTAATCTGGGATAGTGACAGAAAGTTCTAAGGTTGTAGATGTGTTGTTGTCACTAGGGGTAAAATAGCAATACTTTGTCTAAGGATGAATGTGTTGTTTACATTATGCACTTTACTTAATGCAATTGTCTGTTGCTTGCAACTTAATACTGGAAGGTGTACGGATGTTAACCTGAAGGTGGACTATTTAGGCACAGATGCATGTTGGATAGCGGTTTGTGTACTTTGTCGTAATGCCCAAATGAATCTCATAGTAGACACTACACTTGCACATGCATATTATGCACTTATCAATGTTGTCAATTGCCCAGCTGTAATTTGTTTACCCAGCATGTTAGTTATCTTTATGGAGAGACACCACTAGTGAACTGTGGACCTCGGTCCATTCTTTTACATCTGAAATACAACCTACTGCAATCATTGTTCTCTTTCATTTTCTGCAAGCAAACATCATCTTCCACACTATACATTTAATCCTTTGTATTCAGCAAGCCGGTGAGATTGACACCCTCACTGACTCGTCGGGGCAAAGTAGTTTGATTGTCTTGTGTGCAGGTTCCACGTCAACTGTCAAGACTTTGCGCCGAGTTTTCTGGCACCGTTGACACCTTCAGAGCATCGTGATCTCCTACTGGATTGATAACCTTGGTTTCGTACTGAGGGAAGACTTGCTGCTACACTCATCAAACCTTACACTTGAGGTCTCCTGACGAACGTGTGCTTCACACGCATCAAGCAAGTTTTCTGGCGCCGTTGCCGGGGAGATCGTGCTGCTCCTGCAAGGGGAGTCTATCACACCCAATCTCTTTACTTTGTTATTTGTCTTGCTTAGTTTATTTTTATTTAGTCTTGTTTGCTCTCTTTATCAAAACACAAAAAAAATAGTTACTTGTTTTATCTTTTTTCGGCCTGTTTTTGTTTTTGCAAAAATGAATACTCCTGAAGTTGAGGTTCGTTCTTTTAGGCAACAAGGGGGAGAAAGCCTGAAAGATGCTTGGTATAGAATTAGTGATGCTCATCATATATGTACTAAAAAATATGCTACCATGATTCTTCTTAGGAATTTCTATGTTGGTATCTCTAGTTGGTATAGGTATGTTCTGGATACTTTACAGGTGGAAATTTCCTAGGCACTCCTGCTTTGGAAGCTTGTAATATAATTGAAAGTTTGGTAGGAATACCACCTACTAAAGATATTAAAACTGAGATCACTTTGGAGGATGTTATAAACAAGTTAGATTCTATGGAGAAAAACTTGCCAAATTTTCTTGATAATATTAGCAAGACTAATGAATCAATAGCAATCATCAATGAAAGAATCACCGTTTTAGAGGGTAGTAATACTCATGACACTAAAATCATAGAATTGGTGAGTTAGAGGAGGCTATGGAAACTTTAAGTTCAACCTTTAATACTCTTAAGTCTAAGAAGGAAAAAGCTTATGTGGGAAAAGAGCAAAAGTTTATGTAAGTTCCTAAAATGCCAAAACCAAAGACTCATTATGAGCTTAAAATTGATAGAACTATTAGTACGGTTAAGGGTCACTCAAACAATGAAACACCTTCAGGAATACCTAACGTACCCATTGTGACAAGTTGTGTGTTGGAAGAAGCCTTTGATAATTTGGATGATTTATCTCTTGGTAACACTTGATTTTCACTTTCTGCGCCTAGCTGAAAGGCGTTAAAGAAAAGCGCTTATGGGAGACAACCCATGGTTTTATTTTCTGTTATTTTGCTTTTTTTTTTTTGAGTCAAGGTGTTGCTTACTTCTGTAACAACTCCTTTGTATCTTTATTTTATTGCATTGTTGTGCCAAGTAAAGTCTTTAATTGAAAGTTGATGCTAGATTTGGATTTCTGCGCAGAGACAGATTTTTGCTGTCACGGTTTTGAGCTTTATTCCCTGCAGAAAATTCGAAAAATTCTGAAAAAATCACGCATCATCCTCAGATATGTACGCAACTTTCATTAATTTGGACTTGTTCCATCTGAGCAACTTAAGTGCCTCGAAAAAATTCGTCTTTACAGACTGTTCTGTTTTTGACAGATTCTGCCTTTTGTTTTGCATTCTCTCTTTTACTATGTTTGAGTGGATTTCTTTGCTCCACAAAACATCAGTGGCTGTAGCTAATGTCCAGAGGCTTTGATTATGATTGTGTCATCACAGAATATGAGAATTTTTGATTATGCACTAACCCTCTAATGAGAATTTTCGAGTTTGGTGTGAAGGAAGTTTTCAAGGATCAAGAGAGAAGGGTGATATTATATGATCAAGAAGAGTGAAAAGCCTAAGCTTGGGGATGCCCCCGTGGTGCATCCCAGCATATTTCAAGAAGACTCAAGCGTCTAAGCTTGGGGATGCCCAAGGCATCCCCTTCTTCATCAACAACTTATCAGGTCATCTCTAGTGAAACTATATTTTAATTCTTTCACATCTTATGTGTTTACTTGGAGCGTCTGTGTGCTTTTATTTTTGTTTTGTTTGTTTTATTTTCTGAATAATTCGGATCCTAGCATTCTTGTGTGGGAGAGAGACACGCTCCGCTTTTTCATGTGAATACTCATATTCTTCACTTATATTTGTTGAGTATTCTTAACTAGCTACTGCAATGCTTTTAGCTCCTGTTTTTCATGCATCTCTTGTTCAGAGCTGTTAGTTCTTGTAGAGAAGTACTCTCTTGTTGCATTGTATATTATTTGGAGAGTTTTATGTTGAAATAAATTGATTGGTGTTTGGTTGGAAACAGAAAATGCTACTTGTGGTAGTTGGTATTGGAAAAGACATATGCATTCTTGTAGATCATTGTCTTGTTTCGATTTGACACTTTGCAATTGTTTTGAGCTCTCAAGTAGATCATGTTTAAGCTCTTGCATCATGTAGTTAAAGCCTATTAGTGGAGAACTACCGTAGAGCTTGTTGAAATTGGTTTGCATGTTTGGTATCTCTAAGGTCTAGATATTTTCTGGTAAAATGTTTGAGCAACAAGGAAGACAGTGTAGAGTCTTATAATGCTTGCAATATGTTTTTATGAGTCTTGCTGTACCGGTTTATACTTGTGTTTGCTTCAAACAACCTTGCTAGCCTAAACTCTGTACTGAGAGGGAATGCTTCTCGTGCATCCAAACCTTGAGCCAAAACCCATGCCATTTGTGTCCACCATAACTACCTATATGTGGTATTTCCTGCCATTCCAAGTAAATACTTCATGTGCTACCTTTAAACTATTCAAAACTTTATTACTCCTTATTTGTGTCAATGTTTTATAGCTCATGAGGAAGTTATGTGGCGTTTTCTCTATCACCTTGTCATTTACTCATGACAGACTTTCACCAATGGACTAGTGGCATATACACCGCTTATCCAATAACTTGCAAAAAGAGCTGGCAAATGGGGTGCCCAGTCCCAATTAATTACAACTTTAACCATTTGATTCTCTTCACATGTTTGCCAATGATTTATCAGAAGCAATTTTCAAACTGTTACACTTTATCAAATAGGCACTCCTCCATGGTATGTGATTGTTGGAAGGCACCCGAGGATTCGGTTAGCCATGGCTTGTGTAAGCAAGGTTGGGAGGAGTGTCATACCAATTTACAAAATACATGTGTAAACAAAAGAGAAGAGGGATGATCTACCTTTGGGTAGAAATAACGTCCTTCATGGGAGCCGCTCTTGAAAGTCTGGGTGATAAGGGGATAGAGAGCCCACTGCCATTCGTTGACAACAACAAACACCTCTCAAAAACTTACTTTATGCTCTCTTATGATTTCAAAAACTTAAAAAGCTCTAGCACATGATTTAATCCCTGCTTCCCTCTGCGAAGGGCCTTTCTTTTACTTTATGTTGAGTCAGTTTACCTACTCCTTTCTATCTCAGAAGCAAACACTAGTGTCAACTTTGTGTGCATTAATTCTTATATACTTATTTATTGCACTTGTTATATTACTTTGTGTTGACAACTATCCATGAGATATACATGTTACAAGTTGAAAGCAATTGCTGAAACTTAAATCCTCCTTTGTGTTGCTTCAATGCCTTTTACTTAGAATCTATTGCTTTATGAGTTAACTCTTATGCAAAACTTTTGATGCTTGTCTTGAAAGTACTATTCATGAAAAGTTTTTGCTTATATGATTCAGTTGTTTACTCTTTATCTATTTGTTAGCAAATTATAGACCATTGCTTTGAGTCACTTCATTCATGACATGAGCCTTGCAATATTATTTGATCAAGATTGTGTGAAAGCATGTCACCTAAGAAATTATTTGTTGTTATCATTTTACCTACTCGAGGACGAGTAGAACTAAGCTTGGGGATGCTTGATACGTCTCCAACGTATCTATAATTTTTGATGTTCCATGCTTATATTATACCAATTGCTACATGTTTTATATACACTTTGTATCACTTTTATGCATTTTCTGGGACTAACCTATTAACAAGATGCCACAGTGCCAGTTCCTGTTTTCTGCTGTTTTTGGTTTCAGAAAAGTTGTTCTGGAAATATTCTCGGAATTGCACAAAACAAGAACCGAAGTCCCTATTTTTCCAACACGTACACGGAGTCCGAAGGAGAGACGAAGGGGGGCCGTGGGCCGCCCTCACCACCTCACGGCGCGGGTGGGCCCATTGCCGCCCACCAGGTGGTGAGGAGCCCTCGTGCCTCCACCGACGCTGCCCCTTCGCCTATAAATTGATCTTTTCGGGAAAACCCTAAGTACCCGAGCCAATATTCCAGAAAACATCCGCCGCCGCCGCCGTCGTCAACCCTAACTCGGGAGGGTTCTGAAGCTCTCCCCGGCACCCTGCCGGAGAGGAGAATCATCACCGGAGGGCTCTACACCACCATGCCTGCCTCCGGAGTGATGTGTGAGTAGTTCATCTTTGGACTATGGGTCCATAGCAGTAGCTAGATGGTTGTGTTCTCCACTTGTGCCATCATGTTTAGATCTTGTGAGCTGCCTATCATGATCAAGATCATCTTATTGTAATGCTACATGTTGTGTTTGCTGGGATCCGATGAATATTGATACTATGTCAAGTTGAATATTGAATTATCATATCTATGTCTTTTATGATCTTGCATGCTCTCCGATACTTGTTGAAACTCTGGCCAAGTGAATGCTTGTGACTCCAAGAGGGAGTATTTATGCTAGATAGTTGGGTTTAGCCTCTATTTAATCTGGGATAGTGACAGAAAGTTCTAAGGTTGTAGATGTGCTGTTGCCACTAGGGGTAAAACAGCAATGCTTTGTCTAAGGATGAATGTATTGTTTACATTATGCACTTTACTTAATGCAATTGTTTGTTGCTTGCAACTTAATACTGGAAGGGGTACGGATGTTAAGCTGAAGGTGGACTATTTAGGCACAGATGCATGCTGGATAGCGGTCTGTGTACTTTGTCGTAATGCCCAAATAAATCTCATAGTAGACACTACAAGTTGCACATGCATATTATGCACTTATCAATGTTGTCAATTGCCCAGCTGTAATTTGTTTACCCAGCATGTTAGTTATCTTTATGGAGAGACACCACTAGTGAACTGTGGACCCCGGTCCATTCTTTTACATCTGAAATACAGCCTACTGCAATCATTGTTCTCTTTCATTTTCTGCAAGCAAACATCATCTTCCACACTATACATTTAATCATTTGTATTCAGCAAGCCGGTGAGATTGACACCCTCACTGACTCGTCGGGGCAAAGTAGTTTGATTGTCTTGTGTGCAGGTTCCACTTCAACTGTCAAGACTTTGCGCAGAGTTTTCTAGCACCGTTGACACCTTCAGAGCATCGTGATCTCCTACTGGATTGATAACCTTGGTTTCGTACTGAGGGAAGACTTGCTGCTACACTCATCAAACCTTACACTTGAGGTCTCCTGACGAACGTGTGCTTCACACGCATCAACTACCATGACATTTTCTCAATATCGCTCGTTGTTCATGTTCTGGAACACACCTTCGCATAATACCATCCACTACTTCTTTATATAAGTGTGGGTCATCCCAAAAATAATGACTCAAGTCATAAAAGAATTTCCTTCTTTGTTGAGCTGAAAAGGTTGAAGACAAGTACTGGGAAACAATAAAGTTAGCATAATCAGCATACCAAGGACTATCGCGCGAACTTACCCTTATTGCAGCCAACTGTTCATTTGGAAAACTATCGTTAACAGGAATTGGATCATAAGCAATGTTTTCCAATCTAGACAAATTATCAGCAATAAGATGTTCAGCACCTTTCCTATCTACAATATGCAAATCAAACTCTTGTAAAAGCAGCACCCATCTAATAAGCCTTGGCTTAGCATCTTTCTTTTCCATAAGGTACCTAATAGCAGCATGATCAGTATGAATAGTGACTTTCGAATCAACGATATAAGGTCTAAATTTGTCACAAACAAATACTACAGCTAGGAATTCTTTTTCAGTAGTGGCATAATTCTTTTGAGTAGAATCAAGAGTCTTACTATCATAATGAATAGCATTCAAGTATTCAACTTCTTATCTATTCGCTGTCCAAGAACAGCACCAACAGCAAAATTACTAGCATCGCACATAATTTCAAAAGGTAAGGTCCAATCAGGTGGTTGAACAACAAGAGCGGTAATTAAAGCTTCCATTAGAGTTTCAAAAGCTTCCTTACAATTATCATCAAAGACAAAAGGTACATCTTTTTGGAGAAGATTAGTAAGAGGCTTTGAAATTTTAGAGAAATCTTTAATAAACCTTCTATAAAACCAGCATGACCAAGAATACTACGAATACCTTTGACATCCTTGGGTCAAGGCATTTTCTCGGTTGCCTCAACTTTAGCTCTGTCAATTTCAATGCCTCTTTCAAAAATTTATGTCCAAGAACAATTCCTTCATTGACCATAAAGTGGCATTTCTCCCAATTAAGAACAAGATTAGTTTCCTCACATCTCTGCAAAACTTTATTAAGATTGTGCAAGAAGTTATCAAAAGAAGTTCCATAAACGGAGAAATCGTCCATGAATATTTCCGCAATTTCCTCACAAAAACCATGAAAATAGCAGACGTGCATCTTTGAAAAGTAGCAGGAGCATTACACAAACCAAAAGGCATACGCCTATAAGCATAAGTTCCATAAGGACAAGTGAAAGTGGTTTTCTCTTGATCTTGCTTTCTAACACAATTTGAGAAAACGTAGAATAACCATCAAGAAAGCAAAAATGAGTTTTCTTAGACAATCTCTCTAGCATTTGATCAATAAAAGGTAAAGGATAATGATCTTTCTTAGTAACTTTGTAAACCTTTCTCAAATCAATGCACATTCTATAACCAACTACTACTCTTTGAGGAATAAGCTCAACATTTTCATTTCGCACAACAGTAATTCCTCCTTTCTTAGGAACACAGTGCATAGGACTCACCCATCTACTATCAGCAATAGGATAAATAATACCAGCTTCAAGAAGTTTCAATACCTCATTTCTTACCACTTCCTTCATCTTGGGTATTAAACAACGTTGATGCTCAACAACTGGCTTTGCACCAGGTTCCATATTAATAGCATGTTGACAAATAGCAGGGGAAATCCCTTTTAAATCATCAAGAGTATAGCCAATAGCTCCATGGTGTTTCTTCAACACTTCCAACAATCTTTCCTCTTCTCTACCTGAAAGTTTAGAACTAATAATAGCAGGATATGTTTTCTTATCATCAATATGAGCATATTTAAGATTATGAGGTAAAGGTTTTAAATCAAAAACAAGATCTTCCTTGGGTGCTGGCGTGGTACCCAAATCTTCCACCGGTAAATTGTGTTTAAGTATCGGTTGACGAAGAAATATTTCGTCAAGCTCATTCCTTTCTTCCCTAAAGACCTCACTTTCGTGGTCCTCCATGTGTTGCTGCAAGGCATTGATAGGATCAAGAGTAATAGAGGCAAGCTGAGCAATTTTAAAATCTTCATTTGGCAATTCGGTTTCATAAGCAGATTTGGCAAATTTAGAGAAATTGAACTCATAAGATTCACCAGCAAATTTAGTAAAGATTTTCTCTTTCTTACAATCTATAACAGCACCACAAGTATTCAGAAAAGGTCTACCAAAAATGATAGGACAAGTCTTACTAGCAGCTGAACCAAGTACAAGAAAATCAGTGGATATTTAGTCTTACCACATAAACTTCCACATCTCTAACAATACCAATTGGAGAGATAGTTTCTCTATTAGCAAGCTAAATATCCACATCAATTTCTTCAAGTTCACAAGAACCAATTTCATGCATGATTTCCCTGTAAAGCTCATAAGGAATAGCACTTGAACTTGCCCCAATATCACATAAACCATAATAGCAATGATCACCTATCCTAACAGAAAGCACATGAACACTAGTTTTCCTAGAGCTACTGGGATGTGAAACAATGTTAGAAGCATCTTCACAAAAGATAATGTGCCCATCTTCTACATTTTCAGTGACAAGGTCCTTTATTATTGCTACAGCAGGTTCAATAGTTATTTGTTCATCAGGTTCTATAGCTTTCTTTGTACTTTTGTTAACAACACTAGCTATAATAGAATGTTCCTTTATTTTGGCAGGAAAAGGAACTTTTTGAATATAAGGCTCAGGAATAATGTGATCAACAGTATTAACTTCAATACTTCTAGTCATAGGAGAAACAGTTTTATCTTTATAAGGTTCATGATAATTCTTAAAACTCTCCTTAGGCATACCGAAATAGGAGGCAAAAGCTTTATAGTAATTTGCAACAACTTGAGAGTCAAGACCATAAAAAGTACTACTATTGCGAAAATCATCAGTGTTCATGAAAGTTTTTATATATTCTAAATCATACTTTATACATGACTCTCTACCTTTGTCGTTCTCCCATCCTTCAGTGTTCTCTTGAATCCGATCAAGAAGGTCCCATTTAAACTCTTCTTTATTACGTGTGAATGATCCAGAACAAGCAGTATCCAATAAAGTTTTATCCTGAAAGGAAAGCCTTGCATAGAAGTTATCAACAACGACATTACCAAGAAGCTCATGAATGGGGCATTTGAGCATTAGTAACTTCAATCTCCCCCACGCTTGGGCAATACTCTCTCCATCATGAGGCCTGATACGTCCAAAACGTATCTACTTTCCCGAACACTTTTGCTACTGTTTTGCCTCTAACTTGTGTGTTTTGAATACAACTAACACGGACTAACGCTGTTTTCAGCAGAATTACCCTGGTGTCTCGTTTTTGTGCAGAAAGTCAACTTTCGGGAAAATCATCAGAAAAGATCGCAAAGCTCCTATTTTACCAGAAGACCCGCGGAGCCAGAAGGAGAGACGGAGGGGGGCAGCGAGGCGCCCTCACCACGTGGCGGCGCGGTGGGCCCTTGGGCCGCGCCACCAGGTGGTGAGGCCGACTCGGCCACGTTCCCGAGTCCCCCTCTGGACTACATATTGCACCTAACCTAAAATGCGAGGAGGGTCGACCACTTCTTCCAGAAACACCTCCGAATGCCGCCACCACCGCAAACCCTATTTCAGGGATCAGAAACTCCGTTCTGGCACTCCGCCGGGACGGGGAATTGGAGGAGATCATCGCCATCATCATCACCTACGCCTCTCCATCGACCATCCATGTTTCCCCCATCCATGTGTGAGTAAATCCCTGCTGTAGGCTGAAGGGGATGGTAGGGATTGGATGAGATTGTTCATGTAATAGATGTAAGATCATTAGGGCATGGTGCCTAGTATCCGTTGTTAGTACTTTATGACATTGTTGCAACTTGTTATGCTTAATGCTTGTCACTAGGGCCTGAGTGCCATGATTTCAGATCTGAACATGTTATTGATTCATGATGATATTCATTGTTTAAGATCTTACCTGCAAGTTGTATACACATATTGTTGTCCGGAACCCGAGGCCCCAAAGTGACAATAATTGGGACAACCGGAGGGGATGGCTGTGATGTGAGGATCACGTGTGTTCACGAAGTGTTAATGCTTTGCTCCGGTACTTTATTAAAAGGAGTTCCTTAATTACCAGTAGTTTCCCTTGAGGCCCCGCTGCAAACGGGCTGGTAGGACAGAAGATGTTGTGCAAGTTTCTCATTGCGAGCACGTACGACTATATACGGAACACATGCCTATGGTTACTTAGTACTTGGATGCTTTATTATTACTTATCTGCAATGCCTATGTCTTGATTATTATATGAACTATCTTATCCATGCAACGCCCGTTCATCCATCCCTATGCCTACAGTATTTTAATCCTGTTGTTTACCGCAATCACTACTGCTGTCTTTACTTTACTACTGCTACTACTATAAAACTATTGCTACTGATAATCTGTGTCGAGCAAGACTATTCACATGTGCAGCTGAACTGACAATTCATCTGTTAAGGCTTACAAATATTCTTTGGCTCCCCTTGTGTCAAATCAATAAATTTGGGTTTTACTTCCCTCGAAGACTGTTGCTGTGAGATCCTGGCTCAGGGCTTAACAGGATTGATAGAATACTCATATCAACAAGTTGCAACTTCTTTTCCGGAAGCTCATCTGGAAAGAACTCCGAGGTTAAGCGTGCTTGGCCCGGAGCACTCCAAGGATGGGTGACCGACCGGGAACTGGATCCCGGGTGCGCACGAGTGAGGACAAAGTGCGCAGAAAAGACTAGTGTTGATCTGTGGGGCCAGTCTGGAGATCCTAGCGAGCTGCCAGGGGTGACAGGCCCGGCCCGGGGGTGGCCGGGGTGTTACAATTTGGTATCAGAGCCGACCTTCGCGGCAACACGGGCGTGTGCGGGTCAGGGGCGCGGACATGTGGAGCATGTGCCGGCACTGGACGCACAGACGTGTACCAAGAGGGGAAGTTCCTGGACTAGAGGTCGACCGACGAGGGCGTCGGTCTTCTAAGGGGGAAGGATGTGAGATCCTGGCCGGGGTGTTACAATTTGGTATCAGAGCCGACCTTCGCGGCAACACGGGCGTGTGCGGGTCAGGGGCGCGGACATGTGGAGCATGTGCCGGCACTGGACGCACAGACGTGTACCAAGAGGGGAAGTTCCTGGACTGGAGGTCGACCGACGAGGGCGTCGGTCTTCTAAGGGGGGAAGGATGTGAGATCCTGGCTCAGGGCTTAACAGGATTGATAGAATACTCATATCAACAAGTTGCAACTTCTTTTCCGGAATCTCATCTGGAAAGAACACCGAGGTTAAGCGTACTTGGCCCGGAGCACTCCAAGGATGGGTGACCGACCGGGAACTGGATCCCGGGTGCGCATGAGTGAGGACAAAGTGCGCAGAAAAGACTAGTGTTGATCTGTGGGGCCAGTCTGGAGATCCTAGCGAGCTGCCAGGGGTGACAGGCCCGGCCCGGGGTGGCCGGGTGTTACAGTTGCGATCCCCTATACTTGTGGGTCATCAAGACTATTTTCTGGCGCCGTTGCCGGGGAGCATAGCTTTATTTGTGAGTTCACATGAGATTAATATTGCTCGCTGAAATTTACTCATAATGGGTAAAGCTCCTATTGAGAAGGTTCGTGTATTGCCATCCACTACAAGAAAAGGTACGACACTTAGTACCTCTGCTGCTCTTGATTCACCATCTGTGATGAGTGAAAGGGCATTTCATGATCCCTCTATGTTTTGTGTGTTAGGCAACAACACTAGCGATAATTTAACCATGCTTAAGTGATGCAGGATTTAAGGAAAATCTTATAAGCATCAAACTCCAAAAAGATGTGAGAAAAGAAGCTCGTGTGTTGCTCTGGCAAAAACGGATATTTGAGGCCGGACATTTGAATTATGGGCCGGATATTCCGGCCCCCAGGAAATTTCTGCCAAGAATCAGCTGCCAGACGTTTGTGCGAGTGTCTGGCTAAACCGGACATTTGGGCCGGATTATTCATATTCGCGGCCGGATATTCTGGCCCCCAGGGATTTTCTGCTAAGGACCAGAGAACAACCAGATGTGCGTTCGTCTGCCAAAACCGGATATTTGGGGCCGGACATTTCAATATCTGGGCCGGATATTCCGGGGGGCGGATATTCCGGCCCCCACTCAAGCCGGATATTCCGGCCCCCTGAAGACTTGCAACGGCTAGATTTGGGAGGGGTATAAATACCCCTCCACCTACCTCCAGCAGAAGAGCTCGACCAGAATCTCTTGCCCCCCATTGTTGCAAGACCAAAGCTCATCGATCTCCCAATCCCTCCACCCAAACTCACTCATACTTGGAGGATTGAAGGAGAAGGCCCGGATCTACAACTCCACCGAAGCGTTCTTCATTTCCCCCTCATTCACTTGAGGGATTTGAGCCTAGGGTTTCCACTAGGAAAACCTAGGCATCTTGTTGTACTTACTTGCTTGCTACTTTTGTGTAGTGAAGCTGTGGTGCTTGGGAGCTCCCAATCCTTTTGTGGGTTGTGCTCCAAGCTTGTTGTAAGGGCTCCGGATTCCGCCTTGAAGGTCTCCGATAGTGGAAGGTGGACCGAGCTTTTGTGCGAGGTTCATCGGAGAATAGGGTGAGGCCATTTGTGGCGTCTTGAGTTTGAAACTCACACCCCTCCAACGAGACGTACTCCCCTAAAAAGGAGGAACTCGGGAATACATCCTTGTCTCCGCGTGCTTCCCGATCGGTTACTCCTTTCTTGTTATTTACTACTTGTATCTTATCTTGTTTAGACTTAACTTGTCATATAGGTAAATTCATCTTAGTTGCATATCTAGAGAATTTACCTTTGTGTCAAGCCTTAATCGAAAAAGAATTAAAAATTGGAGTAGCACCTATTCACCCCCCCCTCTAGGTGGCCATACGATCCTTTCAATTGGTATCAGAGCCTCGGCTCTTTATTCGGGCTTAACCGCCTAAGAGAAATATGGCCTTCGATGCCGATGGGAACCCTCTTGCTCTTCCGGCCACTTCGGTTTCCATGGAGGACTTCACTAACTTGAAGACCTCTATGGAAACCAAAATGGATGAGTTGCGTGAAATGATAGCAAAACTCTCGGAAGCAAAGGTAACCGCATCACCTCCTTCTCTGGAATTCCTCAAGTGGAGTTAAAGGAGAACGAGGATAAAGGGATCCGGGGGTGGACCAAAATAAAAATGAATCCCCATCTAAAACACTAATGGGAAGGAGAAATGCTAGAGTTCCTTTTGCCTACTCTCCCGACCTACCTATCCCTCATCCTCCTATACACTTAAGAGGAGCTCCACCTAGTCTTAATGCATCTTTTTACCCGTTGGCAATCTTCTATGAAATCTCACTTGAAAAGTGGTTGCATAGGTCTTTGGAAGATCATTGTAGATGGATTCAACCGGTGGATGAAAATGATTTGACAAGGCGAGAAGAAGTTGAAGCTCAACTAAATTCCACCGCTCTTGATGTGATCCGTGTTGCCGTGGGTGAGAAGAACATTCATCACATTGAAGATTGCACCACCGCCAAGGAAGCATGGAACACTCACGGAGGTGTTCGTTGGAAATGAGAGCATGAGGAGAAATAGATATGAAGCCATGAGCAATCAAATTGAAGGCTTCTACAAGAAAGATGATGAAACTCATGAGGAGATGTATCAAAGGCTCAAGGCTCTTGCTTCCGCATATAGAGACCTTGGTGCTAAACATGTGGATGATACTTACATCAAGAGGAAGTATGTGAATGCCCTCATGCCGTTTGAAGAGACCGACTTGAAGAGTCTCCAAGGAAAGCACAACTATGACACCTTGACCTCAAATGAAGTCATGCAAGAGATGCAATCTTACAAGGTCCAAGCCCAAATTGCTAGAGACTCTCGTGCCCGAGCTCTTGGAATGGCCCAAAGTTCCTCACTTGCTTTGAAGGCCAAGGTGGTGGAACAAGATGAAGACCAAGATCATGAAGAGGGAAGTTACTTGCACCCGAGAACTCTGAGTGCTCATAGAGATTATGTGGCTCTCATGGCAAAGACCTTTTGGAAGAATCCATCAAAGCTAAAGCTTATGTGGATCAAAAGCACAAATCAAGTGGTTACAAGGTGGGCAACCCAAAAATGAAGACTTGCTTCAATTGTCAAGATCAATTCCACTATGTTGCCAATGCCCTTATAAGAACCGTGAAGAACATGGAGGAAGACTCATTCTCAAGGAAGCTTCAAGTTCTTCTCCCACGAAGCCTTACTTCAAGAAGTTCATCTCCAACAAGAAGCTACCTTCCAAGTGTTGGTGGTACAAGAAGAATATATGTCCGGGGAGGAGAGTGATGAAGAAGAAACAACCACAAGTGGAGTGGCCGCTTTAGCCATTGCTTCATCGACAACCCCTTCTCTTTTGAATCCCCCAATGATAATGTCACCACCAAACCGCTACGTGCTCATGGCCAAGCTCTCCGAGGTACACCTTCCCCTCCTTCTAAGACTATGAATGAAATGCATGAACTTATGAGTCTTAGAGTTAAGGAAGAAAATGTTGCTTTGGATTTCTTGATGACTAACTTGCAAGGTGAATGCAAGATTCGGCTTGAGATTCTTATGATCAATATGCATGGCACAAGATCTCCTAGAAGAAAAGGGGAGACTTGAAAGAGAATATGCTAATGAGATCGCTTCCCTTACCATGGCTATTGAGGAAGAGCATGAGCTTCGAGTTTCTCTTGAGGAGAAGCTTGAGAATATTGATGAATCTCAAAATGAAACTCTTTCTAAAATCATTAAAGAACGTGACCATGCTATTGCTAAATACAAGTTTTAGAGAAACAAAAGGTCGTATTTGGTGTTGGTCATAATAGACTAGCCGATGAGCTAGAGATGCTCACCAAGGCTCACAAGGCCTTGGAGAGTGAACACTCTACTCTCACAAGTCTTTTGAACAACTTCAAATACAATCTACTAAAATTGATGTACCTAGTCCTCTACTTCTTCTTGTGATCATGCAAATGTCATTGAGGAAAATGCTAGGTTGAAGGATGAGCTTGCCAAGGCCTCTAGCCCTCAAGGTGAGAAACCTCTTTATGAGCTCTTGCAAGCGCAAAAGCTACACATAGGGAAGAGGGCCTTGGTTATGTTGCCAAGAAGAAAAAGAAGAACAAGAACAAGAAGAAGGCCAAGCCCGCACAAGCAAAAGAGACTACCATTGCGAGTGGTGATGCCACAAGGGGCAATGCCACTCACAATGACTTTGCGGGAAAATACAACCCTTCATATGTTCTTATGAAATCTATAGATGGTTGTGTTTTTGCTAAATATGTTGGCACTTCATATGGAGATGATTATCACTATGCTATTTGGGTTCCAAAGACCCTTGTGACTAACAAAAGAGGACCCATTTCACAATGGGTACCTAAAACAAAGACTTGATTCTTGTAGGACTTTTCTTCCGGTGGATCTTCATGGCTCATTGATAGTGGGTGTTCATCTCACATGACCGGAAGCAAAGAAGTAGTAAAGGGCCTATTGAATCAATTACTCACATTTTCTCATGTCACCGTCGGGAATAATGCAAGACTTAAGGTATTGGGATATGGCAAGGTAGTGATCACTCCGGAGTTATCCATTGAGAAGGTCCTTCTTGTTGAATCCCTTTCATATAATTTACTTTCCGTTGGTCAATTATGCAATGTCGGTTACACCGTTATCTTTAATAAACACCACGTGACCATCCTTTTCACTCAATCTCTTAAAGTAGCCTTTGTTGGATTTCGTGTAAACGGTTTGTATGTGGTCGATTTCTCGAAAGAGACCACTCAAATCGCCACGTGTCTAATGGCTAAATCCGACAAGGGTTGGCTTTGGCATCGCCGGCTAGGCCATGTCGGTATGAGAAATTTGCAAACTCTTGTGAAGGGTGGACACGTGGTAGGACTAACCGATGTTAATTTTTCCAAAGATCGTCCTTGTAGTGCTTGCATAGCCGGAAAGATGCATGAAAAGAATCACCCCAAGAAGAGCATTATCTCCACTGAGAGGCCTTTGGAGCTCCTTCATATGGATCTCTTTGGGCCTCCCACATATGATAGTCTTGGTGGCAAGAAATATTGTTTGGTGATTGTGGATGATTATACAAGATATTGTTGGACTTTCTACCTCAAGAGGAAGAGTGAAACTCAAAAGATATTCATTGACTTTGCAACCTTAGTTCAACGCCAATATGACTCCAAGATTTTGGCAATAAGAAGTGACAATGGTACGGAGTTCAAGAATTACACTATGGATGATTTCCTAAGTGGGGAGGGCATTCAACACCAATATTCCGCTGCTTATACTCCCAACAAAATGGTGTCGCCGAAAGGAAGAACCGCACTCTTATTGATATGGCAAGAACTATGTTGGCCGAATTTCGTTCCCCATATAACTTTTGGGCCGAAGCCATCAATACCGCTTGCCACTACTCCAACCGGCTCTTCTTTCGTCCTCTCATGAAAAAGACACCATATGAACTCCTTATCGGTAAAAAGCCAAATGTCTCTTACTTTCGCGTATTTGGATGCAAATGCCATGTTTACATTAAAGGTTGCCCAATTGCTAAATTTGAATCTAGAACTTTTGATGGTATTTTTGTTGGATATGCCGCAAACTCCCACACTTATAGGGTCTACAACATATCCACCGGATGTGTTGAAGAATCTATGAATGTGGAGTTTGTCGAGGATAATGGCTCCCAAGCGGAGCATATTGATCATGATAATGTAGGTGATGTACCTCCACCTCAAGCCATAAGAACTATGGGCATAGGGGAACTTATTCCTATTGAAGAACCTATTATGGACACTCAAGAAGAAGGAACAAGTTCTACTCAAGTTGAACCATCCACCTCAACCATTGATCAACAAGCTATACAAGAACAAGATCATGATAGTCATCCACATGAGCAAGATAATGGTCAAGACCCACCCAACTCTAGTGGAAACAAGAACATGATGAACCCCCATCTCCAAGAACTCCACTTCGGGTTGACCATGAACAAGATGAAGGAAATGATGAAGATGTTCGTGTTGGTGAAACAATTGGTCAAGCCATAGAACGCCGAGTCATTCGGCGTGCATCAACATTGGATCATCTCCAACACTACAAAGAAAATATCCTTGGGAGTATTCGTAAGGGTGTGTCCACACGTAATCAATTAACTAACTTTTGTGGTCATGTCTCTTGTTTGTCTAGCTTAGAACCTCTCAAGGTATATGATGCTCTTGAAGACATGGATTGGGTTGCGGCCATGCATGAAGAATTGAACAATTCGAGCGCAACAAAGTATGGTCATTAGTTGAAAGACCCAAAGACACATCACATAATGTCATTGGAACCAAGTGGATATTCAAGAACAAGCAAGACTCACATGGTCAAGTCATTCGCAACAAAGCAAGATTGGTTGCACAAGGCTACACCCAAATCGAAGGAGTCGACTACGGTGAAACTTATGCCCCCGTTGCTAGACTTGAATCTATTCGTTTATTGATTGCCTATGCATCTACTCATAACATTACCTTATATCAAATGGATGTTAAAAGTGCTTTTCTAAATGGTCCACTAAGTGAATTAGTGTATGTGAAACAACCTCCGGGTTTTGAAGACCCTAAATTTCCTAACCATGTCTACTTACTACATAAGGCCCTTTATGGGCTCAAGCAAGCTCCACGTGCTTGGTATGATCATCTCAAGGAGTTCTTAGTAGACCATGGTTTTGAAATTGGGGTAATCGATCCCACCTTTTTCACAAAAAGGATAAATGGAGAGCTTTTCGTATGCCAAATATATGTTGATGATATTATCTTTGGTTCTACTAACCATGAATTTAGTGATCAATTCTCTAAGCTAATGACCAAGGAATTTGAGATGTCCATGATGGGAGAATTGAAGTATTTTCTTGGCTTTGAAATCCACCAATATAGTGAAGGAACATTCTTATGTCAAGCCAAGTATATTCAAGACATGCTCAAGAAATTTGATATGAACAACGCCAAGCCATATAAGTTTCCCATGGACTCTAAGGCGGATCTACACTTAGATCCGAAGGGTAAGGAAGTTGATCCCAAGCTTTATCGTTCTATGATTGGATCTTTACTTTACCTTTGTGCATCTAGACCGGATATTATGTTTAGTGTGGGTATGTGTGCAAGATTCCAATCAAGTCCTAAGGAAAGTCATGAAACCGCGGTTAAAAGGATTCTAAGATACTTGATAGATACTCCTAACTATGGTCTTTGGTACCCCCATGGGACAAGCTTTGATCTTGTAGGTTATTCGGATGCGGATTGGGCGGGTTGCAAAATGGATAGAAAATCAACTTCGGGTACTTGCCAATTCCTTGGTAGGTCTCTTGTGAGTTGGTCTTCCAAGAAGCAAAATTGTGTGGCCTCGTCCTCCACCGAAGCCGAATACATTGCCGCCGGAAGTTGTTGTGCACAATTATTATGGATGAGGCAAATTTTAAAGGATTATGGTGTCATTTGTGACAAAGTGCCTCTTTTATGTGACAATGAAAGTGCCATCAAAATTGCTCACAATCCGGTACTTCATGGGAAGACCAAGCATATTGAGATCCGGTATCATTTTATTCGAGATCATGTTGAAAAGGGTGATATTGCAATCAACTATGTCAACACCAAGCATCAACTCGCCGATATGTTCACAAAGCCTCTTGGTGAAGCAAGATTCAAGGAGTTGAGAGGAGAACTAAATGTGGTGGACATAAGCAATTGGACTTAGTGGACTTCTTGCATACCTACCCATATTAGACAATAGTAATTTGGTTTGGATGTAGGCATGGACATAGGGGGAGTGCGGTCCTAATCCATTGGTCTATCCCTCCCCCCATTATGCCGATAGCAAGAACTCATTTTGCCTCTATATTTTCATTTTATGAATTGTGAGCTTAAATGACGAGTAGTGGCCGTGAACCCAAGATACATCTTCGCGGTGTCACACCACAAACTCATACATGGTGGCCTAGGCCACCGCCCTCTTCTTTATGAAGAGTTGGTTCTTGTGGACTTTATTTGCAAATCATTTGGAGTTTTTGGTCCTTTTCGTTGGTTTTATGGAAAACACACTCAACTTGGCATTTCCTTGTTCGTTTCTTGCAAGTTTGAGCGTGAAGTACCAATATCAGTTTGGCTCTCTAATCCTAAGCCTCTCTCATCTAAAAACATGTCTTTTCTTGCACACAAGTCCACCTTTTATCTGAGTGTTTTGGCTCCAGCAGGCCCCGGATTATTCAGCCTTTTTGGGCCGGAATATCCGGGGGGCCGGAATATCCGCCCCTTCGGGGGCCGGAATATCCGGCCTAAGCAGTTGTCTTTTTTTTAAGGGGAGGGTCCGGGGTGGAGAGGGCTTCGTGCTCCTCATTTCCCCCCGACCCCCTCACCTCAAAAACTGCTGCCTGCCGCCGCCCTGCCTCACCGGAGTCGAGTTGGACCACCGGAATATCCGGGGCCCCTCCGGATCTGATTCTCCATTCTTCCGGGCATCTTCTCCTCCAAGTGGTTCCTCAAATGGATGAGGGTAACTCTCTCACTTTCAAATCTAGGGTGTTCTTCATCCTCTCTTGATGTGGAGTTATTTTGTGCTAATACTTGGAGTAGATGATGCTAGTTGCTTTCCCTGTCATCTAGATACATTAGTTTTGGTACTCTTTTGTTCGATCTACTTTTAGACCTAGATGAATCAGATTTCTGGAGGCCGGAATATCCGGCCCTTGCTGGCCGGAATATCCGCCCCCGGAATATCCGGCCCTCTCTGGACCGGAATATCCGGGGTCTGTATTTCAGATTCTTTTTAGGCCTAAGTAGTATCGACTAAGGGATTCCTTCTCTAATGTATTTAGTATTCCAGTCATAAACTTGTGTGTCCTTATCTATGCTATCCACCTATCTTCTTATTTCACAGGTGATTCGAGTACTCCGAAGAAATATCATCGCAAAAGGTACCTCAAGAAAAATGCAGAAGGTGTTTTCGTTGATGAGTCAGTTACTAGGCAGCAAGCTGCTGAGAAGAAATCTGAGAAATCAAGGGCTGAGGTTAAGAAGAGAAAGGGCAAAGCTGCTCGAACCGATTACAAGCTCTTGGATGCTGTTGACTACTCCGCCTTGCGTCAAGGAGATTGGTATGAATCTGAGGATAGAGATGAGGACATTGAGGACACAAACTTTTGGTGCACTCAACAAATGTACATTTACCGAGACATTTATCTCACCTTCGAGCATCCCATCCGTCTAATGCACTCAATTGACATGAATCGCTTCAAGGCCAAGGCAGAATTTTCCGATGCAGTGTATGTGACTCAGAAAATGGGACTTCATCGCCTCATGGGTATTCAATGTGACTACAATCCAACTATCCTTCAGCAGTTTTTCGCCACTCTAGTTATGAAAGGTGATGATGCTCTCACTATGAAGTGGATGACCGGGGCTATCTATTGTGAGGCTACCTTCTATGATTTCGCTAGGGTCCTCGGCTACAGGTTCAAGGGAGCAGCTCGTGCAGTGGGTCGTCGTCTTCACTCCCCGGGAAGGCCTAACAAGAACTTGATGGCTGATCTCTATGGTCCCCGTGGTGTCATTGGTGAGGTCAAGGGCCTCCTCCCACTCTATGATCTTCTTGTGCGCATTTTTCGTGAGAACATTGACCCAAGTGGTGGAAACCGAAATGCTATCCGAGGATGTCTAGTGGATCTCCTTCTTCATGCTCATGCTTGCTTTCAAAGTGAAGACTCCGAAGAGAATTTTAAAGTGGATGTGATGGATTATATCTTTCATGAGATGCATGATGCCATGGTTTCTCGATACTCAATTCCTTATGCTCCTTATATTATGCTGCTTATCAAGGACAAATTGGAGGACTATGACTTGTCTAGGGGCTGTGTGGAGCACAAGCCAAAGGGGTTCTATCTCAAAAAGATGCAGTCCACTCCTATTAGCACTGATTCCTTTATGACTGATGCTCGCCGAAGTGGTAGCACTAGGCGTTTGAACACTGCTGCACCATCTATTGCCCCGGAGATTAAGAAACTGAATTGGTTTCAGCGGAGCATGCTTTGCATGGGCATTGACATCCGCAAGGAGCAATACACTGCCTACCGTGACCGCCATGACATGGCCCATGATCAGAAGCTTATTATTCACCATGTGTCAGGCTCAAAGGGTGCTCCCCCCAAGGCCTCAGCTCCCCTCTCATATAGTAAGTGGAATCGGTCAAAGGTTCCATGGGTTGACATGGAGACGGTCCTCTACTCTGACAGTGCTGCTGCTACTAGTTCACCTCCACCTGCTGACAGTGATGATGATGAGATGATGATGATGCTGAAGCTGGTAGTGATGCTGCCTCCGAGGAGCGCGAGGATGAGGATGAGGATGCGGAGTCCGGCTGAGCCTCCGGGACGTTTAGCCTCGCTCTTTTCCCTTTTTGGCGTTTCGATGCCAAAGGGGGAGAAGTAGTTCTATTTAGGTTCTCCGTGGGGATTTGCATGGGTCGGACACAAGCATATGCCTTTATCATTTCTTAAAGCTTGTGTCCATTTTTTTCTTTTTTTATCGAACTATTTGCTATTTGTATGCTATGTGTAAGCACTATGTCCTATGGTTCTTTGATGAGACATGGATTTCGGAATTATCTAGTTATGTTGTGGTTGAAATTATTTATGCAATGGTATGATCTTCAACTCAAAATTTCATCATATTCATATATATATATATCTTGTCTCATGGTTGTATCATGTTTCCCTACTATGAATGGTGAAGCTCTTTTCCTATATGTTGTGCATTTGTATTCCAATGCAAACTATTTATATGCACACATTTAGGGGGAGCCTTTCTAATCTTTTTGGAAACTTGATGACTTGGTTCGGTTACCTCTTTGCAAATCCTAGTGTTGTCATCTAACACCAAAAAGGGGGAGATTGAAAGGGCATTTCATGATCCCTCGATGTTTTGTGTGTTAGGCAACAACACTAGCGATAATTTAACCATGCTTAAGTGATGCAGGATTTAAGGAAAATCTTATAAGCATCAAACTCCAAAAAGATGTGAGAAAAGAAGCTCGTGTGTTGCTCTGGCAAAAACGGATATTTGAGGCCGGACATTTGAATTATGGGCCGGATATTCCGGCCCCCAGGAAATTTCTGCCAAGAATCAGCTGCCAGACGTTTGTGCGAGTGTCTGGCTAAACCGGACATTTGGGCCGGATTATTCATATTCGCGGCCGGATATTCCGGCCCCCAGGGATTTTCTGCTAAGGACCAGAGAACAACCAGATGTGCGTTCGTCTGCCAAAACCGGATATTTGGGGCCGGACATTTCAATATCTGGGCCGGATATTCCGGGGGGCGGATATTCCGGCCCCCACTCAAGCCGGATATTCCGGCCCCCTGAAGACTTGCAACGGCTAGATTTGGGAGGGGTATAAATACCCCTCCACCTACCTCCAGCAGAGAGCTCGACCAGAATCTCTTGCCCCCCATTGTTGCAAGACCAAAGCTCATCGATCTCCCAATCCCTCCACCCAAACTCACTCATACTTGGAGGATTGAAGGAGAAGGCCCGGATCTACAACTCCACCGAAGCGTTCTTCATTTCCCCCTCATTCACTTGAGGGATTTGAGCCTAGGGTTTCCACTAGGAAAACCTAGGCATCTTGTTGTACTTACTTGCTTGCTACTTTTGTGTAGTGAAGCTGTGGTGCTTGGGAGCTCCCAATCCTTTTGTGGGTTGTGCTCCAAGCTTGTTGTAAGGGCTCCGGATTCCGCCTTGAAGGTCTCCAATAGTGGAAGGTGGACCGAGCTTTTGTGCGAAGTTCATCGGAGAATAGGGTGAGGCCATTTGTGGCGTCTTGAATTTGAAACTCACACCCCTCCAACGAGACGTACTCCCCTAAAAAGGAGGAACTCGGGAATACATCCTTGTCTCCGCGTGCTTCCCGATCGGTTACTCCTTTCTTGTTATTTACTACTTGTATCTTATCTTGTTTAGACTTAACTTGTCATATAGGTAAATTCATCTTAGTTGCATATCTAGAGAATTTACCTTTGTGTCAAGCCTTAATCGAAAAAGAATTAATAATTGGAGTAGCACCTATTCACCCCCCCCCCCCTCTAGGTGGCCATACGATCCTTTCAATGAGTCAACTTGTTACACCACCACAAGCCACACGCACTGTTACTTCTGCTGAATCTGAAAATACCTCTGATGATATTGATGATGCTTCTACTGTTCTTGATGAAAGTGGTTCGTTGGGTCCTTTTTTAGATGCTACAATTGCTAGGTCTAAACAAATTGAAAATGTTGAAACACCTAATGGGAGTCCCACTACACCTGTTGATTCATCTGAGTTGAGGGATTATACTTGTGATGATCTTGATGAAACTTATGTGGAACTTGATGATGATTTTATTGATAAATGTAATGCTACTACTGGTGCAAGTAATATTAGAAATCTTCTTGCACAACATGATGTTAGATATAAGTTGTCTCCTGATCGTAAGTTTGCCACTTCTCCTATAAACATTAAAGATAAGGATTATGATTTCTCTCTTGATTTATCTCATATATCTATTGTTGAGAAAACTCCTTTTTGTGGTACTGAAAAAGAAAGTGATGTAGAGCACATGAATGAGCTCTCTACCTTGAGTAGCTTGTTTTCTGATGATATTAAGAAGCGTAGTTACTTTGTTGCTAAAAAATTTCCTTTCTCATTAAAGGATGATGCTAAAACTTGGTATAACAATTTGCCTCCTGGTTCTATTAATAGTCCTACTGTTTTGCTTAATGTTTTCTTTCAGAAATACTTTCCTGCTGGTGCTCAACAAGCTACTTTGCAGAAAATTTATAACTTTGACCAGGAAGATGGAGAGAAACTCCCTGAAGCATGGACAAGGTTTTGCTCTTTAATTAGAGCTCGGCCTGGACATGATTTGGAAAAGCATGATCTTCTTGATATATTTTATAGTAGACTAACTATTGAATCTAGAGCATATCTGGATAGTTGTGCTGGTTGTGTTTTCAGGAAAAGAACCCCAGACGAAGCTGAAGAATTAATGGCTAAAATAAGCCAAAATCATGATGATTGGACCTTACCTGAGCCGACATCAACATCAGCATCGACACCAATATTGAAGAAGAGGGGTATGATTGAATTAAATGATGAATCAATGAGGTAAGCCAAGAAGACTCTCAAGGAGAAGGGTATTAAATCTTAAGATGTAAAGAACCTTCCACCAATTGAAGAGCTATGTAAGCCAATTCCCCATTCATCCATAATTGAGGTACACTCTCTCCAACGGTTTGATGAGGGAGATATTCCCTACTTTAAACCTCCTGATCAATGCTTAGCTGAATTTGATAATTATGTTGTTAAGCAAGATAACTTTAATATGAGGGTTACAAATCATTTAAATGAAAATTCTCAAGCTATTAGTAAATTGCATGATATTGTGGAGAGAACCTCCAATGATGTTAAGATGCTTATTAAACATTTTCATATGGTTCAAACTCAAATTAATCAACTCACTAAAGTGCAACAAGATCTGTTAGTAAATGCCTCTAAGGATAAAGAGAGACATATTTGTGAAGTAACGACTAGAGGAGGTATTTCAACTCAGGATCCTTTATATCCTGAGGGGCATCCTAAAAGGATCGAACAAGATTCTCAACGTGTTAATGAAACTAGTGCTCCTTCTAAGAAAAAGAAGAAGAAACATAAAACTGTTGTAGAATCCTCTAAACCTGCTAATGATCCTAATAGCATATCTATTTCTGATGCTGAAACTGAAAGTGGTAATGAACATAACAATGATAATGATAATGATAAGAATGATGCTTTTGATAAAGAAGAAATTGAGGAGGAACCTGAAAAGCATGCTAAAAATAAAAAGTATACTAAGGAAGACTTTCTTGCTAAGAAACATGGTAATAAAAGAGAACCTTGAGTTCAAAAGCAAATGCCTTTTCCTGCTAAAAAACTAAAATCAAAGGAAGAAGAACATTATAATAAATTTTGTGATTGGAGGAAACCTTTGTTCTTGCAAATTCCTTTGACTGATGCTATTAAATTGCCTCCTTATTCAAAGTATATGAAAGATATTGTTTCTAACAAGAGGAAAATTCCCAATGAGGAAATTTCTACTATGCTTACTGATTATTCTTTCAATGGCAAGGTTCCAAAGAAGCTTGGAGATCCAGATATACCAACCATTCCTTGGTCCATCAAAAATAATTATGTTAGAACTGCTTTATGTGACTTGGGAGCAGGAGTTAGTGTTATGCCCTTTTCTCTTTATAAGAGACTTTATCTTGATAAGTTGATACCCACTGATATATCTTTGCAAATGGCTGACAAATCTACTGTTGTTCCTGTTGGCATTTGTGAGGATGTCCCTGTTCAAGTGGCTAATAATTGCTTGATTTTAACTGATTTTGTTGTTCTTGAGATGCCTGAAGATGATAATATGTCTATTATTCTTCGGAGACCTTTTCTAAACACTGCAGATGCTGTTATTGATTGCAATAAAGGAAAAGTAACTTTCAATGTTAATGATACTGTTTATTTCCCCAAGAAAGTTGATAAGGTTTATGGAGTTAATACAATTTCTAATTTTAAAACTATCAAAGTGGGAAGTATTGATTGCCCTATATATGATCATCAAGAGGGATATCAAAACATTATGATTGGATCCATATCAATACAATTCAAGGTAACATGATTGTCTCATGATGTTTAAATCATTTGTGTCATATAAATTTATTTGGTGGCAAGACTTGATCAACCTTGTTAACAAATACATTTTATATACATGAAAGTGCTAAACAACATTTTCTTCCTCAACCTTGTTTTACCTACTGTAATGCTACTTAGTTTGCAAAAGTTTAGTTGTTTTGGAGTTTTGAAAATTATTCTTCTGCCTGAGTTTTATTAGTTTAAGTGCCCAGAAATTGTCCAATTTGAAAATTTTCAAAAATTTATAAAAATTATACCACTGGTCCTATTTTTGGAAGAGCATCGTGGGAGTGCGTGGAGCTGACCAGTGGGGCCCACCATGTCGCCACACCACCTGGTGGTGCGGCTGCCCCTTTGGCCGCGCCAAGACATGGCGAGGGCCCCACCTAGCCCTCCACTCACTCACCCACCTACCACTCCTTCCTCTTTCATAACCAAACACTTTTCTTCTATTCAAACCCGAGTTCTTGCTGTTCTTCCTCGCGATTTTCGATCTCCTTGCTCAGCCCATCTCAGCTGCTGAGATTTGGGGCATTTGTTCTCCGGTATGTGACTCCTCAGAATATCCAAGTAGAATTTTGTTTAGTGAAGTATACTTTGAGTATTTTGCTGCTGTAGTTGACTTGTTAAGTAAGTTTGCATGCTTGTTCTAAGTTGTAATTATTAGTGTTGATGCATGTTTAGTCCTCTAGCAAGTTCCTATAGTAGTTCCCCTCATTTGTATGTCTCAAAATCAACTTTTTATAATGTTTGTCAAAAATTTCAGAGAATGGAGGGGAATGTGCACCAACTAAACCAACGTGAATTGGTGGTACCTGAGGTCATGAGAATCCATCGTGAAGAAGGAGTGTTCCCCTCCATCTACCCATGCTCAGAGTTCATGAGAAGTGCAGGGATCCTGCAAGATTTTCAAACTCTTGTCTCTAATGCAGGATTAAGTGATTTTGTAGGTGGTGAACCATACCAATATGCAAAGCTAACTGTGTCTGTGGTGCAGGATTTCAGCTTTGATTGGTCTTCATCTGACCCTATGGTCCACTACAAAATTTACAATAAAACTGTCAACTTGCCTTTTGATGATTTTTGTGCAGCCATTAGGGTGCCCCAATGGGGATCACGAGGGAAGATAAATGGGCAGCCCAAGCCATTGACAGATCTATACAAGACAATTTGCCAAGGTAGAAGCTTCTCGGATGAGAATGGTAAAATTCGAAATATTCAACTCCCATCTATTCGATATTTTGCTTACTACATCTCGAAGTGTGTTCTTGCTAGAAGAGTTGCAGGGAAGTTATCTGTTGCTGATTTGGCTTTCCTAGCAGCAGCTTTGCAACATGATAGGAACTATAATTTGGGTGCTTTGATAGCTTTTCGCCTTGCCACTAATCGTGGAAAAGGGGGATTTTGTGGGGGTCTAATTGCTTCTCGTCTATTAACTATGCATGGTGTAGTGCCTCACCCTCTTGATTTGCAGCTTCCCTTAGACAAACTTGATGTTGTTTCTATGATAAGGCACGACTTTGTTCCTAATTGGGCTGATTTGAATAATCTGTCTTATAAGATAACCTTTTTTAGGAAAGTGGTTTGGAAAGTAGTTAGATCCAATCGAATAGTTGCTTTGCCTGCACCTTTTTTGTTTAACCTTGATTCCAGGACTAGTTGGTCAATCTCTGAGGAGGAATTCAATGCATACATGAGGGAACACAACCAGCACGCAGAGGATGATGGAGAGTGGGCTGAAGAGGACTCTATCCAGTCCTCTAGCACAGTTGGTTATTCGCACCCACACTCTGGGCATGCTGGGCCTTCTGCCTCTTCTTCCTCAGCGGAGCCAGACTTCGAGCACGCCAGGTGATTGCTATATGACGTGTGAAGTACACGTTCGTCAGGATACCCCAAGCGTAAGGTTTGATGAGTACAGTAGCAAGCTTTCCCTCAGTATGAAACCAAGTTTTATGGAACCAGTAGGAAATCTCGATGCTACGAAGGTGTCAACGGCGTCAGAAAACTTGGGCGTTGTTGACGTGGAACCTGCACACAAGACAATCAAACTACTTTGCCCCGATGAGACAGTGAGGGTGTCAACCTCACCGGCTTGCTGAAAACAAAGGATTAGACGTATAGTGTGGAAGATGATGTTTACTTGCAGCGAACAAAAGAAAACAATGATTGCAGTAGGTTGTATTACAGATGTAAAAGAATGGACCGGGGTCCACAGTTCACTAGTGGTGTCTCTCCAATAAGATAACTAACATGCTGGGTAAACAAATTACAGCTGGCAATTGACAATATTGATAAGTGCATAAACATGCATGTGCAAGTGTAGTGTTGACTATGAGATTCATTTGGGCATTACGACAAAGTACACAGACCGCTATCCAGCATGCATCTGTGCCTAAATAGTCCACCTTCCGGTTAGCATCCGCACCCCTTTCAGTATTAAGTTGCAAGTAACAGACAATTGCATTAAGTAAAGTGCATAATGTAATCAACACATTCATCCTTAGACAAAGCATTGCTGTTTTACCCCTAGTGGCAACAACACATCTACAACCTTAGGACTTGTTGTCACTATCCCAGATTCAATAGCGGTTGAACCCAACTATCATGCATAAATACCCCCTCTTGGAGTCACAAGCTTTCACTTGGCCAGAGTTTCAACAAGTAACGGAGAGCATGCAAGATCACAAATGACATAGACATGATAACACAATAATCAACTTGACATAGTATCAATATTCATCAGATCCCAGCAAACACAACATGTAGCATTACAATAAGATGATATTGATCATGATAGGCAGCTCACAAGATCTAAACATGATGGCACAAGTGGAGAAGACAACCATCTAGCTACTGCTATGGACCCATAGTCCAGGTATGAACTACTCACACACCACTCCAGAGGCGGGCATGGCGATGTAGAGCCCTCCGGTGATGATTCCCCTCTCCGACAGGGTGCCGGGAAGAGCTTCAGAACCCTCCCGAGTTAGGGTTGACGACGGCGGCTGCAGCGGAACTCTTTCTGGAATATGACTCCGTGTTTTAGGGTTTTCGCGTCGGGAGGAATAAATAGGCGAAGGGGCGGCGTCGGTGGAGTCCCGAGGGGCCCACCTCACCTAGTGGCGTGGTCCCACCCTTGGCCGCGCCACCATGTGGTTTGGCCACCTCGTGGCTTCTCTTCGTCTCTCCTTCGGACTCCGTGACGGTGTTGGAAAAATAGGGACCTGGCCTTTTGTTTCGTGTAATTCCGAGAATATTTGCATAAGTAATTTTCTGGAACCAAAAACAGCAGAAAACAGGAACTGGCACTTCGGCATCTTGTTAATAGGTTAGTCCCGGAAAATCCTTAAAAATGATATAAAGTGTATATAAAACATGTAGCAATTGGCATAATATAAGGATGGAACATCAGAAATTATAGATATGTTGGAGACGTATCACCAGGTATGACACACCGGCCTGGAGTTCCTACCCACGTTATGATTGACCTCCACTTAGGCCAAAAGCCTAAGCTTGGGGGGAGGTATACCGAGATCTCACTCATTTACATGTCATATCCTGTCGGTACTTTGTATATCCATAATTCGATTTTCTTTCTTTCTTTTTGTTGTTTGCTTTTTATTTCTGCTTTCCAAGACACAAAAAGACCAAACATATTTCTGTTGTTTCTCTTCATTTGTTTTCTTTAAGCTTTCAGTATTAGTTTACTTAGTTTCTAATTTCGGTTTGATATTCAAAAATCCAAAAATATTTTGCTTTATTGCTTGCTTCTTTTTGCTCTTGTTTTAAAAACTCAAAAACCCAAAAATATTTGTTGTTCTTTTTCGGTTTTGTATTGTTTGTTGGAGAGTTGGACAGCCTTCCATGACTCCGGTGGAGCTTGGTTTTCATTCATATCGTTCAAAGCAACACAAGTGAAAAGCAATAATGACGATCTACGACAATTCGAGTTGGGGTGAGAGGCTGGTATGAACTCTATTTGTTTTCATTTTTGTACATATACTCATCCATGTGAGCATGCTTAGTTGGTTCATGTGAGGTATATGTCATTTAGTGGATGCTTAGTAGTTCATGTTCTCTTATGATCAGTTCCAATTTATTAATAGTGGGTAACATGTTATATTGACGTTTGCTTGCATTGTTCTATTCATAAAAGGGTATGACATTGTGGTTTCCTCCTCTGAATGATTCATTTGAATTGACTTGGCACATGCTCACGCATGCATATGACTGAAAAACAAAAGTTCAATTAAGCCTCGATGATTTATTTTGCCTCGGAGTTCTTGTATCACTTTTATGCCTCGGTTAATTTTATTTTGTCGCAAGCATGATTATGATGGTTATTGCTCTCTTGATTGTCGCTTCCCAATCTATTCCTAGCCTCCACTTGTACTGAGCGGGAATGCTGCTCATGCTTCCAAATCCCTGAAAACCAAGTTATCCCAAAGTGTCCACCATAAATACCTATGCATGGCATTTCAAACCATTCAAGTAAATTTTCATGTGCTACCTTTTAAACCTTCAAATTACTTCTCATTTTGTGACACTGTTTTTAGCTCATGAGGAAGTAGTAGTTGGGTTTGTTATCTTCCATACTAAAGTAAGTACCCCGACTTGCATGCTTCATCTGCTTGTCACTAATTTTGCAAAGAGCTGGTTAGACCATTATAACATCAAAAGCTAAAACAAATAAAAAATAGGCACTCCTCCATGGTATGTGATTGTTGGAAGGCACCCGAGGATTCGGTTAGCCATGGCTTGTGTAAGCAAGGTTGGGAGGAGTGTCAAACAATATATAAAGTGCATGATATACATGTTTAATATCAACATCTCGGAACCGCTCTCAACTTGTTTAGTATGGAAGATAGCAGAAACTCTATTGCCGTTCGTTGACAGGAACAACCACCTCACAAAACAATTTTACTTCTATTTTAAAAATAAAAAGCTTTAGCACATGTTAATCCCTGCTTCCGTCTGCGAAGGGTCTATCTTTTACTTTTATGCTGAGTCACCATCCTTTCTTTGAGCACTTTCTCGAGAGCATAGTTGTCATTCTTAGTGTAATGTGCTCGTCCCAGAATGCGTTTAACTGAGGTATAACTTTGATGCTTTTATCTTTGATATCTTTACTTCTAGTCTTCCCTTGAACTTCAGAGGTGCCTGGCATTTATGTTTTGCTGTACAAAAACGGGCAAGCGAGATACCACCTTATCATATCTTGTTATGAACATTACAATCTTGTGAATAGATATGTTTCATGTTGTTTGTTATTAGTATGTTGGCATCTTTTCATAGTTTACATGGCTATTAGGTGACATTATTTGCATTTGCCTTATATCGAATTGCCTAAGCACTTGTCCATAATGTTAGAATATATACATCATATGAAGCAAATGTGTTCGTGAAAGTTTCTTTTATCGCACTCAGTTGTTAACTGAATTGCTTGAGGACAAGCAATAAGCTAAGCTTGGGGGGAGTTGATACGTCCAAAACGTATCTACTTTCCCGAACACTTTTGCTGCTGTTTTGCCTCTAACTTGTGTGTTTTGAATACAACTAACATGGACTAACGCTGTTTTCAGCAGAATTACCCTGGTGTCTCGTTTTTATGCAGAAAGTCAACTTTCGGAAAAATCATCAGAAAAGATCGCAAAGCTCCTATTTTACCAGAAGACCCGCGGAGCCAGAAGGAGAGACGGAGGGGGGCAGCGAGCCGCCCTCACCACGTGGCGGCGTGGTGGGCCCTTGGGCCGCGCCACCAGGTGGTGAGGCCAACTCGGCCGCGTCCCCGAGTCCCCCTCTTGACTACATATTGCTCCTGACCTAAAACACGAGAGGGGTCGACCACTTCTTCCAGAAACACCTCCGAACGCTGCCGCCACCGCAAACCCTATTTCGGGGATCAGAAACTCCGTTCTGGCACTCCGCCGGGACGGGGAATTGGAGGAGATCATCGCCATCATCATCACCGACGCCTCTCCATCGACCATCCATGTTTCCCCCATCCATGTGTGAGTAAATCCCTGCTGTAGGCTGAAGGGGATGGTGGGGATTGGATGAGATTGTTCATGTAATACATGTAAGATCATTAGGGCATGGTGCCTAGTATCCGTTGTTAGTACTTTATGACATTGTTGCAACTTGTTATGCTTAATGCTTGTCACTAGGGCCCGAGTGCCATGATTTCAGATCTGAACATGTTATTGATTCATGATGATATTCATTGTTTAAGATCTTACCTGCAAGTTGTATACACATATTGTTGTCCGGGACCCGAGGCCCCAAAGTGACAATAATTGGGACAACCGGAGGGGATGGCTGTGATGTGAGGATCACGTGTGTTCACGGAGTGTTAATGCTTTGCTCCGGTACTTTATTAAAAGGAGTACCTTAATTACCAGTAGTTTCCCTTGAGGCCCCGCTGCAAACGGGCTGGTAGGACAGAAGATGTTGTGCAAGTTTCTCATTACGAGCACGTACGACTATATACGGAACACATGCCTATGGTTACTTAGTACTTGGATGCTTTATTATTACTTATCTGCAATGCCTATGTCTTGATTATTATATGAACTATCTTATCCATGCAACGCCCGTTCATCCATCCCTATGCCTACAGTATTTTAATCCTATTGTTTACCGCAATCACTACTGTTGTCTTTACTTTACTACTGCTACTACTATAAAACTGTTGCTACTGATAATCTGTGTCGAGCAAGACTATTCACAGGTGCAGCTGAACTGACAATTCATATGTTAAGGCTTACAAATATTCTTTGGCTCCCCTTGTGTCGAATCAATAAATTTGGGTTTTACTTCCCTCGAAGACTGTTGCGATCCCCTATACTTGTGCGTCATCAAGGCCAGAAATAATATATATGGTTTCGATCTTGGTGAATCTCAGTTGGAGGATAGAATTTAGAATAAAAGAGAGGTACAATTTCCTCCCAACCAAGAGAATACCCATTCTTCAGCAGTTTATACCATTTTGCAGCTCTACCAGACTGCGATATAGAGAATAGTTTCTTCTTAACTTCTTCCATTGAAATACCTGCACACTTGAACAACTCGCATAATTGATGTAAAAATAACAAATGTTCACCAGGATGGACATTTCCATCCCCTTTATAGCGGTTATTCGTAACACGTTCAGCAATTTTCATAGGTATTTTGAATGGGATTATCTGCACAGATGGCGCCTCATCTACTACTTTAGCAGTGGTAGTAGTTTTTCCAAATGGGAATTCAAGCGGAGATCTCTCCATAATTTTTTTTTGCGAGTGCGCCAAGAGCGCACTAAATTTATATAGAAGGCAGAAAAATAGTTACAAGATACCAGGCTCCCTGTCGAACAAGGACCTAGCAAAACAACACCAACGCCAAACCACAAAGTCTACTCTCTCGCTATATTATTTGTAACACCCACTCCCACCCTAACTCTCAACCAAAGCGTGAACTCGTCGATGATCTTCAGAATCAGCACCGGCACCGTACACTGTTGATTGACGTTGTTGAACACACGTGCATTCCTCTGCTTCCAGAGCGACCAGCAGACGAGCGTCACCAGTGTGTCGAACAGCTTCTTCTCCCGCTTCGCGTATCTCCTCCTCTGAGCCAGCCACCAAGGTTCGAGCTGATCTGTATGCTCAGGAACGCCAGCGTCGATCTGAAGACGTAGAAAGCAGCCATGCCAAGTTTCATGCGCATAGACGCACTGAACTAGCACATGTTCAATCGTATCCTCCTCCTGCAAGCATGTAAAACATGGTGATGTATCCATTTGCAGCCCATGCCTTCTCCTCCTGTCTGATGTCCAAACCCGGTGTTGCAAGGCCAACCATACAAAAACACGGCATTTCAGAGGCGCCTTGTTCTTCCAAACACATGCCGCAGTTGCCACCCTCGTCCTTCCTTGACAGAGCATTTGGTAAGTTGACTTGGCCATGTACTTCCCAGTGCTCGACCATGGCCAGCTGAAAACATCCGGAGTCCCCACCCGGCAGTGCATCCCAGCCAGCTGCACCCAAAGCAGCAGCAACTGCCTTGCCGCTTCTCCATCCAGGACCTCACCGACATCCGTGATCCAAGTGTTCTCAGCAAGTCCTTCCTCCACTGTTCTCGTGTTCTTCCTCCTGGTGCTCACCAAGGCCTCGATTGCAGGCGCAATTTCCTTAGCTGCCCATCCCGCAATCCAGCGGTCCTTCCAAAATAGGACGCGATTTCCATCCCCCACCTCAATTCTTACCAAGCTCTGAAACACATCATAGGAATATGTATCCTTCAGAACCGGGAGGCCTTGCCATGGTCTGGTTTGATCCGTTCGATGAAGCCACTCCTAGCGCGTACGTAGGGCCAGCCCGTGCAAGCGGAGGTCCTTGACACCAAGGCCACCGAAGCCAATTGGGGTGCAGATCTTCTCCCACGCGACGAGGCACTGCCTGCCATTTGCTTGCTCTTTCCCCGCCCAGAAAAAAGACCTCATCCAGTTGGCGATCTCCTCCAACATCCATACCGGCGCCTCCGCCACCAGCAGCTGGTGAATCGGCCTCGCCGCGAGCACCGATTTCACAAGCGTCAGTCGCCCTGCTCTAGGCATTAAGCCTAGATGCCACGCCGGCACAAAAGCAACTGCCTTGTCTAGGACCGGCTGCCACTCCGCCTTGGTTAGTGGTCGCAACGCCAAGGGCAGCCCCAGGTAGGTTATCGGGAACTGCACTAGGCGGCACCCCAGCGCCTCCGACACCATCTCTCCCTGGTTCTCTGTACCTCTGATCATAGTTGCTGTCGATTTGAGATAATTGATCTGTAGCCCCGATGCCTCTCCGAATAGATGTAAGATCTCCTGTATGGCCTGCAGATCACCAAGTACCGGCCTCACGAACATCACCACGTCGTCAGCGTAGATAGAGAGGCGTTGCAGCAAACTGACTCCCGTAATTGGCTGAAACAGCTCCTCCTCCACCGCCTGTTTAATCACCGCCGTCAGAACTTCCATGCCCAGCACAAAAGTGTGGGGGAAACCGGGTCCCCCTGCCGTAATCCACACGCGTGGCAGATCTTCTTCCCCGGCACACCATTGACAGACACCTTGGTACTCGCCGTCCTCAAGAGGATAGCGATCCATCGCACGAACATCTCCCCGAACCCCATTCTACGCAGCGCCTCAAAGAGGAAAGACCAGGACAAGGAATCAAAGGCACGCGAAACATCCAATTTCAGAAGTACCCCTGGGATCCTCCTCGCATTAATCTTCCTCGCCACCTATCTCACAAGCAGGAAGTTGTCATGCAGATTACGTCCTCTGACGAACACCGACTGATTCGTGCTCATGAGCTCCCCAAGTCTGGGCCTGATTCTGTTAGCCAGGAGCTTCGCAAAGAGCTTCGAGATGCTATGTACGAGGCTAATCGGCCGGTAATCGCCAATCAGCAGGGCCTCCTATTTCTTTGGGATGAGTGTGATCAGGGCCTTGTTCAACTTCCCAAATCCACGGCCATCACCCACATAAAGCTTCAGAAAGGCCGCCACCACATCCTGCTTAATGATGGGCCAAGCGCGCTGGTAAAACAGACCAATAAAACCATCCGGCCCCGGCACTTTATCCGGGGGAAGCTCCTTGATGATTGCCCAGACTTCCTCCTCTGTGATCATGGCCTCGAGCTCCTGTAAGTCCGGCTGCGGCAGGTCCAGATTATCCAAGTCGATCGTGTGATCTCTGGTTTGCACCGAGCCCAGGAGCGCATGATAAGCCTCGTAGAAGGCATCCTCCTTCCTTTGCTGGTCTGTGATAATCTCCCCATTCACCGTGACAGAGGGGATGTAATTCTTTGTCCGCCGGCCATTTGCGACGGCGTGGAAAAGCTTGGTATTCGCATCCCCTCCCTTAGCCAACTAACCCGAGAGCGCTGACGCGCAATCGTCCGCTCGAGCGAAGAAAGCCCGAGAATGGCGTGCTTGAGCAATTTCCGCAGCCACACCTCTCCCGCGGATAGGCTTCTCCTTTCCTGCGCTCTGTCCAGCTTCAGAATCACCGAGTTCGCAATCGCGATCTTGATTTTAACATTGCCGACCTTGCGCTGTCCCCAGCTCTGAAGGTGCGCTGCCGTGTTGCGCTGCAATGTATCCAGCCGCAAGAAGGGATCCACAATTCTCGGATCGCACACCCAGCCCTCCTTGATCGCGTCCTCGAAACCCTCTAATTTGGTCCAGAACACTTCAAACTTGAACCTCCGCTTTGGCCTGACTGCAGCACTAAGGGAAAGATGCAGTGGCGCATGGTCTGAAACATTTGAAGACAGCGCTTGCAGCACGCTATCTGGGTAGTTCAGATCCCAGTCAATGGACACGAGCGCGCGATCAATGCATGTCATCATGGGCTCCTGTCTCCCATTCGACCACGTAAACCTCCTCCAGTGCAGGTACAGGTCTCGAAGCTCATGCCTGTTCGCGAAATCTCTGAACCGCGCCATTAACCTCCGGTTCAGGTTGGTATTGTTCTTCTCATGGGCGTGCATTATCATATTGAAATCACCAAGCACAACCCAGGGCCCCGGATAGAGCGTCCTGCGCTCCGCTAGCTCCTCCAGGAAGAGGATTTAGTCCTCCTCGCTTTGAGGCCCATACACGGCTGTCAAGCACCATATGTTCCTATCCTTAGTGTGTACCTCTCCCGTGATTGAATAAGTGTCGATCACCACGTTGGTCACCTCGATCAGCGAAGAAACCCAAGCCAGGAGGATCCCTCCTCTAGTTCCATCCGCCGGTAAGTACGCAAAACCGTCAAACGACGGTCCCAAACATTGCATTACAAAGTAGCGATCAATTACAGCCACCTTAGTCTCCTAAAGGCATACAAGATTAACCCGTAACGAATCCGTGAACTCCCGTACAGCATCCCGCTTGTCCTGATCATTCAGGCCGTGGATGTTCCACCCAAGCAACTCTGGGTTTATATCCATTAGGAATAATGGAATCACCCTCCAACAGCGCCTCCTAATGCGCGCTCACTGCTAGGTTGCTGCTCTCCGCCGCGCCGCTGTCCACGGGCATGGTCTTCCCGTAGATGGCCGCGATCGCCTTCAAATGATGCTCTTTCAGTGGCGAATCAAACAACTGCTGCAGATCCTCGAGGTGTGCTTCATCGATATTCGCACTGAGCTCATTGGGCACAATCCCAAGCGCAGTTAGCAACGCCGTGTCCGCTGCGGACACCTTCCTTGGTGGCTTCCCGAACGCCGACGCCGAACCCGAGTGTCTTGTAACCCTTTTAGGCGTGAAGGGTTCCGCCTCCGCCCGCAGGGCCTGGGACGACTCGATTTCACGAAGCAGCGGCGGGGCGAGCATCTTGAGTAATCTCGCACAGAAGGTCTTGATCTTGTGCAAAGCAGCTTGCTCCTTCTGCGACATGCCCGTTTCCTGATCACCAAGATGGGCTGCAGGAACCATCTGCATCTGGCTATCGGGTCCAGCCAACGAGCGCGCAGGCGAAAGCTCGCCCGCACTAATGGCCTCATCGCGGTCCATAGCCTCTTCCACCACGCATTGTGTGCTTGCAACTTGGTGGACTGGCGGCCCAACATCGGTCGAAAGGGACACAGAGAATAAACCCTCAACCCTGGGCCCCACCAAAGCCGCCGCCCCATTTGAAAATGGCGCGGTCTGGTCTGGAACCCTCGCCGCCAATGGCTCCACCACCACAACTTCCTCGGGATTCGATGCGGCTTCCTTTTGCAGAGCGGTAGGGATCACGGCCACTTCTTTTGTCCCCTCTCCCAACACCGGGGTCACCTTCCCAACCAATGGCAGCTCCTGCATTGGCCTCTGCTCGCGTGTGCTCCCCAACGACAGCTCAAGCTGTCCGTTAGCGGCCAGCTCCACGCCAGGTGTCAGCTCTGCAGAGGCTGTAACCTGTGCAACCTCTCCCTCCGCATCCTTTTGGCTCAGACAGCCGAGCGCCTGCGATGTCCCCACAGGTGCAGGATCAGGACTCCTGTTCATCCTTGGCTCTAGCGCCTCTGTACCAGGATTGGCTGCTAGCGCGGGCACAGACAGCCGCGGTCGCAAATAAGTCTCCATTATTTGACTCACCACCGCTGATGCACGTGGGCCCACCCTGTCAGCCACACCGCCGGAAAGCGGTCCGCTGATCGGAGGGAGCTGCTAGTTGGAGTCCACCATCGCCGTGGCGGCACCGGCCCTCCTCGCACCAGCACCGCGCTGCCAGCGCTCACTCGAACCACCGCCCGGCGACGCTCCTCCACGGCGGTCCGGCACCCCTGGTGACCAATGCAGGTTGCGCGTCGACCAGTAGCCACCTTCGCCGCCGAGGATGCTGGGGTCCGGGATGCCACTCTGACCGCTTCCCGACGAGGTTGATCCAAACCCCTGATCCTCCAGCAGGTTGTACTCCTCCACCCGAGCAAGATGGATCAGGACACGGTACTTGAGGAGACCCCGCTCCTTGTCCCTGCCGTGCGGCCGGGGCACAGCCGTCTCCATGTCGAAGATCGCCAGCTCCGGCACCCACAGTTCGCGTTCCGGTGGAATAGACTCCTGGTTTGCAGTCCATCCCGTCAACCTGAACGTCCCCAGGTCCGCCATGATCGCCGTCTCCGACGCAACCGCCTCCACAGAGCAAGACGTGTCCAGAAGATGCTCCACCGTGGCGCGCTCCCAGGCGTGAGGCGGAATGCCTTCCAGAGCAAGCAGCACTTTCGAACGCGCCACCCGTCGTTCCGCCTGAGCAAGCCTGGTCCAGGGCCAGAAGAACAGGGTGAAGTTCTCATGTGCCACCGAGGGTTGTGATGACACCATGTCCCGCAGCTCACCGGACGCAAACTCCACCAAGAAGTCCTCTGGCTTGTACAGGTGCACCGTGAAGGTACCCCGAGGCACGCCGGCCTTGCTCACGAACGCATCCTCCACTTGCTGCTGCGACACACGCGGCCTTGCCCCGCCGACGTAGACGACCAGCGCATGGCGCAGGCGCTGCTCCAGGTTGTCCATCTTCGCGCTCCGCGGGATGATGCAGGGGAGCGGAGGCGCCGGAGATGACGTAGGAGAGCGCTCCCTCGTCGGGTTCAGCAGCGGCCAATCCACCCGATCCTCGCGCGTCGCCGGCGGTGGCAGAGGTGGGGGACCAGGACGGGCAGCAGGCTCCCGCCGCTCGCGCGCACCAGGCTGCCTTGCAGCAGGCGCGCCGAGGCCATGAGAACCAGGCTGCCGCGCCAAGTCCCGACCTTACGTCGGAGGACAACGGCTAGCCACCACTGCTAGCGCTTTGCGGCGCAACTCTGCTTCCGACTCCGGGCTGCACGGGCGCTTGCACCCCTTGGAGGCATGGCCTTCCTCCACACATCTGATGCACACCATGTCATTCTTGCAGTCCCACTTGAAGTGCCCTTCTCTCAGGGAGCGAAAGCAAGCGCCTTCCATCTCCGGCGACACCGGCCGAGGTGCAGAGGGGCCAGCCTCCTGCTGGCGTCTCAGCTGCTTGCGCCGGCGCCACAGAGCCTTCCTGGATGGCTTGGGCTGCTCCCAGACCAGCTGGTCCTGCATGCGACGGCCAGGCTGCACCGGCTCCAGCGCCAGCGAGGCAGGCCTGCCGCGCACCGAACCCTCACCGGCAAGCGACGACGAGGAAGCGGACGAGAGATCCAGCCCCGACACCACCGGTCGCACGGAGGAGATGGAATCCGGGCTCAGCGGTGCGCTCGAGGGACGCCCGCGGGATCCAGCCAGGTGAGTAGGGGAGCCTGCCCCACGACCTGCGGGGGTGATCCTGGGGGAGGGGAGGCCGCCGCCACCGGAGTGGCGGGCGGCGGGAAGGGGGGTGGACACCGGGGCCGAGCGGCCGGCGGCGTGGTTGGGGTGGCTCGCGCGCTCCATGGTTTTACCTAACATGTCAACTTCCATGTATGAAAAGATCATCTCTCTCCATAATGAAATAAAGCAGCAGACAGAAATAAAAACAGCACGTACAGTAAAAGTTTCTCTTACCAATTCCACTTACCAATAGCGCTTCACTCCCCGGCAACGACGCCAGAAAATAGTCTTGATGACCCACAAGTATAGGGGATTAGGGGGTGTATCGTAGTACTTTCGGTAAATAAGAGTGTCGAACCCAACGAGGAGCAGAAGGTGTTGACAAGCAGTTTTGATGTAGAGATTCACTGTAAATACTAGCAGACAAGTTTTTAGTGATTTTTGATATAGCGGATAAATAAAGTACAAGTAAATAAAAGACAATAATAAGAATTGCAGCAAGTGGCCCAATCCTTTCTAGAGCAAAGGACAAGCCGGTAGGTTTACTTATGATGACCAAACGTTCTTGAGGACACACGGGAATTACGTCAAGTGCTTTCGCTTCATATAGCTGATTAATCTTTATTGTTTTCATAAGTGCTGTGTGGGTGAACCTATACTAATGCACCGCCCTTCCTAGGACTAATACATACTTGTGATTATACCCCTTGCAACCATCCGCAAATACAAGAAAGTAATTAAGATAAATCTAACCACAGCGTTAAACTCTGAGATCCTGCTATCCCCTCATGCATCGATATACCAACGGGGGTTTAGGTTTCTGTCACTCCGGCAACCCCACAATTAATATTCGAATACACAATGCATTCCCCTAGGCCCATAAAGGTGAAGTATCATGTAGTCGACGTTCACATGACACCACTAGAAGAATAGCACCACAACTTAAATATCAAACCATTAAATATTACTCAACATAATTCACTACTAACATCAAGACTTCTCCCATGTCCTCAAGAACTAAACGAACTACTCACAAGACATCATATGGATCATGATCAGAGGTGATATAATGATGAATAACAATCTGGACATAAACCTTAATTCAACGGTTTCACTCAATAGCATGAACCACAAAGAGTAATTAACACCGGGAAAGTTTCCCCTATGAACTAGAGAAGATTCAACCCTAGATGTTACAGCGGAACGGAGTGGAGCGGTTGAGATGATGGTGTCAGCGGTGGGAATGATGATGATGATGATGATCCCAATGAAGTTCAGCTCGATGACGGTGGCGATGGCGATGATTTCCCCCTCCGGGAAGGAATTTCCCCGACAGATTTCTCCCTGCCGGAGAGCTTTTCTCTCTCTGGTGTTTTCCGCCTCGTGGAGGCGGCGGAATATTTCCTCGACGACTCCCCTGGTGTTAGGGTTTCCTGAGGATGATGTACGCGTAGGGGCACCAGCAGAGGTAGGCCTGGGCCTCCTCACCACGTGGCGGCGTGGCAGGAAGGTGGGCCGCGCCATGGCATGGTGAGGGCCCATGGTGGCCGACCTTGGCCTTCCAGATTGCTTTATGGTGTGTGAAGTACACGCTCGTCAGGATACCTCAAGTGTAAGGTTTGATGAGTACAGCAGCAAGTCTTCCCTCAGTATGAAACCAAGGTTTATCGAACCAGTAGGAAATCTCGATGCTACGAAGGTGTCGACTTCCCCGGTGGCGTCAGAAAACTTGCTAGTGCGTAGTTGACGTGGAACCTGCACACAAGACAATCAAACTACTTTGCCCCGACGAGACAGTGAGGGTGTCACCCTCACCAGCTTGCTGAAAACAAAGGATTAGATGTATAGTGTGGAAGATGATGTTTACTTACAGCGAACAAAAGAGAACAATGATTGCAGTAGGTTGTATTACAGATGTAAAAGAATGGACCGGGGTCCACAGTTCACTAGTGGTGTCTCTCCAATAAGATAACTAACATGCTGGGTAAACAAATTACAGCTGGGCAATTGACAATATTGATAAGTGCATAAACATGCATGTGCAAGTGTAGTGTTGACTATGAGATTCATTTGGGCATTACGACAAAGTACACAGACCGCTATCCAGCATGCATCTGTGCCTAAATAGTCCACCTTCTGGTTAGCATCCGCACCCCTTTCAGTATTAAGTTGCAAGCAACAGATAATTGCATTAAGTAAAGTGCATAATGTGAGCAACACATTCATCCTTAGACAAAGCATTGATGTTTTACCCTATTGGCAACAACACATCTACAACCTTAGGACTTGCTCTCACTATCCCAGATTCAATAGAGGTTGAACCCAACTATCATGCATAAATACCCCCTCTTGGAGTCACAAGTATTCACTTGGCCAGAGTTTCAACAGGCAACGGAGAGCATGCAAGATCACAAATGACATAGACATGATAACACAATAATCAACTTGACATAGTATCAATATTCATCGGATCCCAGCAAACACAACATGTAGCATTACAATAAGATGATCTTGATCATGATAGGCAGCTCACAAGATCTAAACATGATGGCACAAGTGGAGAAGACAACCATCTAGCTACTGCTATGGATCCATAGTCCACGGATGAACTACTCACACATCACTCCGGAGGCGGGCATGGCGATGTAGAGCCCTCCGGTAATGATTCCCCTCTCCGGCAGGGTGCCGGGAAGAGCTTCAGAACACTCCCGAGTTAGGGTCGACGACGGCGGCGGCAGCGGAACTCTTTCTGGAATATGACTCGGTGTTTTAGGGTTTTCGCGTCGGGAGGAATAAATAGGCGAAGGGGCGGCGTCGGTGGAGTCCCGAGGGGCCCACCTCATAGGCTGGCGCGGCCAGGGGTGGGGCCGCGCCGCCAGGTGAGGTGGCCACCTCGTGGCTCCTCTTCGTCTCTCCTTCGGACTCCGTGACGGTGCTGGAAAAATAGGGACTTGGCCTTTTGTTTCGTGCAATTCCGAGAATCTTCGCAGAAGTAATTTTCTGGAACCAAAAACAGCAGAAAACAGGAACTGGCACTTCGGCATCTTGTTAATAGGTTAGTCCCAGAAAACGCATAAAAATGATATAAAGTGTATATAAAACATGTAGCAATTGGTATAATATAAGCATGGAACATCAGAAATTATAGATACGTTGGAGACATATCACTTCCCTTTTGGCTGCCTCCGGCATCTAACAAAATAGGAGCTTCTGCGTATTTTCTGTTAATTGTTGATCTTCAGAAATATGGTGTCTTGACGGTCCTTTTTCCAGCAGAATTTTGACTCCGGTGGTTAATTCTCCAATAATCATCAAACATGCAAAATAGGTAAAATAACATAAGTATCATCTCTAAATATGAAATATATCAATGAATAACAGTAGATTATGATATAAATAGTGATGCAAAATGGACGTATCAGCACCCTGAATATTAAGAAGCGCTGCCTAGTGTTTGTCAAAGGTTAGTGCTGTAAAATGTAAATACTGATATACAATTATACACTGCAATACATGTATTTTTTTTAAGCGTTATTGTTTTTAGTTGAGCAAAATGGCATATGTAGAGGTATGTGAGAGTTGTAGTGGCATTTTTCCAACTTAGTTTTTTGTAATGGCATTTCTCCAAGTGGTGAATTGTGGAGTGGCATGGATCCAATTAACCCATAATAAAAACTGATAACTACTTCACCCAGATCATTCATTGACGGAATGTGGCGGATATGAACTCGAAACTTCTGACATTACTTGCAGGTGGTTCTTTCCTCAAAACCGACCTTTGGCCTTGCGTGGTTGTTAAGTATCCATCCTTTCGATCTGATATAGGCGGCTGCGATCACCTCGAGGAAAGGCAAAGGGTTTTATCTCCGGTATAAGTAGTGGCCACATATCTGAAATGTTACTTTGGCTCCCGAGCACACGTGCTCCCTCTGTTTGATTTTCTTTTAATATTTAAAAGTTTTTTTGAATGATCACCAGGGGAGGGACAAGACCCTCCACCTGAATTTTATTCATTTTCTTTGTTTAATGAGTTCAAGTGAAACAGAATTACAGAGAGGGACAATGGTGAGAAAAAAAAAATAACAACAACACCACCACCACCAATAACAACAACACAAAGGACGGGAAAACATGGGAGGTCACTCTAAAAAAACTTGTTGCTTGACAAGAATAGCCACCAGTAGGCAGCAAACCCTATCATGGCCCAAGCAATCGACCACCAGAAGAAGCAGGGCATGACGACACGAGACACGTAACGGAGAGCACCCCCGGCATAATCGAAAGGTCCGGTCAACTGAGTCTAAACCGCAGCACTGCGTCGTCGATGTAGTTGAAGGGCGACGCGTATCCGTGACAAAACAGCGCCACGACACCACTGTGTCGGGGGTGAGGTCGAAAGTCACGCACCACCGAGACGACGCCAAGGCACTCGCGCGCCAGTAATGTCGACGAAGGGCATCACGGCACCGAGACACACCATAGAGCGCCCTCATCTGGAACAACCTCACTTCACGTGAGGGGCCACCGGCGTAATCGAAGGGCACAACACCGACGAGGCCACACCACTGACCCCACGTAGGTCGAGTGTGCCTGAAGAGCGGGTTAGCCGAGAGCATGCCATAAGCCACCCACGCCAACACGCCACAAAGCTTTGGCCTAAATTTTATGCTTGAGCCCAGCAACAAGCATGGGGACACCACCACCACTGCCACGACACGCCCCATAGCAGGAGCACACCGCTTTCATGGTCGCCACTAGCGGAACCATGGAGCTCAGCAGCACACAGACAAAACATCGCCCGCCTCCACTGATAGCAAGACATAGGTGGTCTCAACACCCATCCACGATGGCCCCCACGTTGGGACATCACCACCATGGCCGCCATCTGCGAAGCCACGGATCACCAGCCTCAGCAACTCGCCCATTGCAGGTTGATGGCTGAGTAAACAGGAGACGACACCATGCTACCGGCAACCGAGAGCTCAGACGACACCTCCCCACCGACCCAACAGAGCACGGAAGCACCGGAAGGATGAGACCCGAGGGAATCCACCATCGGAGGGGGCTGCCGGAGCTGCAAGGGAACGAACACGGGCCAACATCAACTACCCAACACCATGCTGGCCAGCCAACCGGCCACCAGCCAACAGCCCTAGCCCACATGCTGGAGAAACTAGCGGGAGAACCTCCCAATGCCTGACCTCGCCAGATCTGGCTGCCCCAAATATGTCTGCCGCACTGGCCGGAGCACAACGGTTGCGAGGGACGAACAAGCACATAGGGGGTTCTCACCATGGAGTCAAGAAAGCCGCAGAACAGATCTCGTGCGCGTGCAGCTCGCCGGGACGACCAAGAGAAGGCCGTCAGATCCGAAGATGCAAGGAGGGGGAGGGGAGGGTTGCGACCTTCTTTTGGGTCCAGTAGCTCGGCCGGCGTTTGTCAGGACTGCTGCCGCCGTCAAGGGAAGGGGCAGAGGGTGGGGGCTGGGCGGGGAAGGTGGGGGCGCTCCGGTGCCGCCGCAAGCAGCGACACAAGAACGAGGTTTTTTTTGGGGATCGCTGCCAAAGCTTAATATTTAAAAGTTTCACAAACTTATGAAAAAATTCTGGCATGTTCTCAAAGATGTATACTACAAGCTTGGAAAATTACAATGTGAAATCTCTGTATTATGAGCTACACAAAAAATAGCAAAATTTTGAAATTTGAAAATACTATACTCAGATTTGTACATTTATCATTTCTGTAGCTCAAAATGCAAATTATTTCGCATTGTAATTTTGGAGGCATGTAGAATACATCATTAAGAACATGTATGACTTTTTATAAACTTTTAAATAAGTTTTTATTTTTTTTCAAATTAGGGGAGCACTAGTGCCTAAGAAATCTTCACTCCCACATCACGACCAGAAGCACTGCTCCTATTTATCTTCTTCATATACTCGTATATAGAAGCATCTTCATAAACAGTGTATTTTTCCCTATAATGTAACGAACCTTCAAGAATATGATCTTAGTTTCTTTTTCTTATAAACTCCTTACAAAAATCCAGGGTCGATGTAGCCCAGGAGCCAAAATTCAGTTAGACATGTTCCTGTCAATAAAAATGACACGGAAGAAACCTCCAAGGACAACTGTGGCTACCGCCTGTTAGCAGAAGGATTCAACACTGACCCTCGATCAAAACTCCATGTCCGGCACGACGACCGCCTCCCCTGTCTCCACCTCGGCGTCCGTGAGCGTGAGCGCCCGCTGCAGCTTCCTGCCGCAGAACACCTCCACCTCCGCCGCGTAGGTCGCCGCCACCGGCATGTGGTCCGACAGGCCCAGCTCCGACCTCCCGTAGCTCAACAGCCTCACGCCCTTCCCGAACGACAGCACCCGGTCGCACCACGCCGGCGTCCTCTTGCCACCTTTCTGGTCGTCGCCGATGTACTTTCCCGACCCGATCTCGTACTTGTACGTCGGCGCGAACTCCAGCACGCCCTCGCTCCACCCGTCGAACGCCCGCCCCTTCCTCAGCTCACGCTTCAGCTGCACACAAGATATAAACAACCAAAACAGATTCAGATGAAGATTAATCGACCTGATTAAGAAGCAGAGGAAGAAGATTGCATAAGTGAACTACCTGATCTTTCTCGGCTAGTTGGGACCAGTCCATGGCCGCGACCAGGCCGTGCGCTCTGTCGTACGGCACGTCGATCCGATAGTTCAGGTCGCCTAGCCAGAAAATCCTTCTGAAAATGAACATGTCTGTCAGATTTTGGTGACGCATTGATCGATGTAATCCGTGATTACTTTACTCACTCGTGATCGTAGATGTCTCGAGGCAGCTCGAGCACGCCGGGCCCGGCGAAGCGCGTCCGGCGGTGGATCTCCTGCACGTCGGCGTTCCGCTTGAGGAGGTCGGCGGGCCGCTCGCCGGCCGACAGGTGGCTGCACACGAAGCAGAACATGGTCTGGTACACTGACATGCTCGCCGACACGGCGCCCTTGTTGCCGATGTACCCCATGGCGCCCACGCCGACGGTGGAGACCTTGAGGTTCTGGACGCACCTCCGCAGGCCGCGCCGCACCCAGATCGTCAGGAAGATGCCCACCATCTGCTTGCTCACGATCCTCACGAACGGCGACCTGCTTCCGTTCTTCTTGCCCCGCAGCGCGTCGTCGAGGTCGGCGGCCATCGTCGCACCGTCGTCCCGCGTCTCGTCGGTCACCCGTGACTTCTTGAACGATCTGTGGCCGCTGAGCGATCTCGTCGACTTGAACGATGATGATGACAGCGAGGACGACGCCGTGGACATTGCCAGCAGGTCCAGCGGCTGCTCGGGCCACGCGAGCCCGATCCTGTCCGTCTTGCTCATCGTCTTCAGGAGCGTCCTCTGCTGCGTGCCTGGCTGCTGGTCGTCTTGGTCATCTAGTGAATACTCCACGGCCCCGAGCATCCTGGGGGTGGTGGCTATGTACTCCTCGGCCTGCACCGGGAAGCTGAAGGCCGTGTCATCGTCGGTCTCGGTATCGGTGCCGCCGGGGAAAGTCTCGTCGGCGCCGCCCCCTCGAGTCGGCGAGGCCGGGTGGCTGCGGTACTTGTACTTGGGCCTCGAGGTGGAGGGCTGTGTCCGCGTGAGCGTGTCGCGGATGAGCTCCTCCCACGCCATCGCCGGCCGGCCGTCCTCCGCGCCGAACACGTTGCCGGCGCTCAGCGGCACCACCTCCTGGAACCCGAGCACGTACATGTCCGCCTGCTCACCGCCGGTGCCGGTGCCGAGCCACTCCGCGATGTCCAGTCCGTCCGGCGGTGACTTGCCGGCGGCGTTATACGTGCCGATGCAGATCCTGCAAGTAACCAATAATCATTCGATCAGGAGTTCAGGACTATGGCAAGAAACCGCGGAAAAACCAGGAAATGTGCCGTGATCGAGCTCAAATTCGGCACCAATCGTACCGACACGAATCACTCGCGCAGTCAAGCACACACTGCTGCTCAATCTGCGAATCAAGCATATATAGGTCTTTTACCTGAGCTCCTTGGTGTTGATGTACTGAGCGCGCATTGTTTCCGATTTCCGCCGCCGCAGCCTGTAGGGCGCGGCGTCGAGCTGGCTGTCGTCTGCAACAACACAGGGCGGTTCATCTCATCAGAGAAAGCTAACTAATCCTGAACATGTTTTCGCGGTTGGAATTAGGCAGTGGTAACTGTTAACAAGTGTTTGATCAACACAAGTAAACGATTGTAGATCAGTGTGAAATGCACAGGTCAAACAGCATCAATTCTGGTAGTCTCAGGAGTCAGGAGTCGTCTTTCCCCAAAACGGCTGAACAGTCCAAAGCTGCACTTTCCCCCCTTTCCAGGATCGGATAAGAAGAACACACACGCGACACCTCATCGAAGCACACACGCATAAGAGTGACGTCAATCCATTGCGTAAAATCGGAAAACAGGAATTCACCGGAGATATCCATGCCGCCGTCCGCTTCGCCGCCGTCGCAGCCGCAGTTCTCTTCTTCTGCTCAGGCGATTCGAGAACAGTAAGGCAAGTCGACCGTGAACCAAAATTCAGACCACAAAAGGCTCGGCGGTGAAATGAGACTACCTTGCTCGCCGTTGACGTCGCCGTCGTCGTCGTCCTCGTCGGCGTTGAACCTGTAGTCCTTGCTCCGGAGGTTGAGCCACTTCTTGAGCACCACCTTGGGCCAGAACACCTACACCGCAAATCGATCAACACCAAGCACCAAGAAACAGCAGCAGAACACGGCCTAGGCGTGATCCATGGCGCATCTTTCTCTACCTGATCCCCTGGCTTCCTCTGGCTCTGCGCCACCATCTCGCTGGCTTGCTTGGCGCCAAAGCTTCGAACTGAATCTGAATTCACAGGGTCTGCTTCGGAGAGAAATCCACAGGGCCTGCTTCGTCTTCAGTGGCCCGAGCTGAGCTGAGCTGAGTTGCGAACTGAATCGGAATTCTGCTGCGCTGTGGTGGTGGTACGGGCTCCCGTGAGCTGCGATAATGGTGATATAAGTATGTTTAGACAGGACAAGTGCACATGGTGGTTCGATCAGGTGGCGCCAAGCGGGAGAGCCATTTATGTAATCAAATTGAGACGAGAGATGTCTAGTCTGGGCCACGCCTTGGTGTGGACTTTTGAATTTTCGGCGCCTTCACCGTGCAGTTACGCCCACGACTGCCTAATTATTAGCCTAACCTGTTGTTGACATTGCATCACGATGATGCTATGATTTGTAGTTTATGAACAGCCGATTGGTCAGGATTTAGTGTCATCCCTAGCTTAACTTAGAGGGTAACCTTCGACTGTTTCATCTGAGCCGGTCGGACATGATATGGCTATCCTATTCCTGTGGCTGGCATGGCAGTATAGAATAGAGCTGACTTGAATCGACAGACGGAAATGGGCTTTCTTGGTTTTCTTATCCTCTGCATGTTGAATAGGCGATGTTGAATTTCTAGACCATGTATTACGTGCTGAGTCGTTGACACCTGTTGCACTCTGGGTTTTCTTGGTTTTCTTATCCTCTGCATGTTCTGCTGGAGATTGGGACAAGCTGCATGTTTGTGTACTTGATAGTGCTTGGGGTTGTTGCTACCAACCACAATCTATGGCCTCATGATGGAGAGAATCAGGTCGGTCACCTCGTAATGACCTCGAGCCTAAGTGAATCATTCATATGCGTGTGTACTCCAACATCTCCTTTTCTTGCAAATTCCGTGTGAAACCCACGCGGAAGTTCTGCAAACATTTTTCTGCGTTTTAAACGTGCTTCACCGTGGTCATAATCATCATAACCGAGTGACATAGACCCATTTGAAATCAGCGGCACGATCTCAAAGAATTATGGAGGGAGATGTCGTGATCGCCGAGCCTGATTTTAACTATACGGATTGACACTTGACAGCCGCAATTAAGCTCTTTTTCTTTGCTAGCTTCTTGATTACTAATTGTCCTTCACGTCACTCTCTTACTGCTTGAGCTCTATTATTGATTATCAGGAAATTCAGGATCAACAAAAAGAGGTATGAAATCGCCAGGCTAAGCTACTAGTATTCTTGTTGCGAGGAAAGGCTCAGAGAGCCCGGCTTTTTATTGAAAGCCTACGAGTATTCTTGTTGCCGGAAACAAATACGAATATTCTGCTTAATCTGCTGTCCGTACATTCACTTGGCCGAAATTCGCCTTGGGAGAGCCCTGCACCTCTGTGTGGCCGTTGCTTGTTTACCTTTCAAGTTTCAACCGCATAGACAGAACAGTTGTGGCTGTCGCACAAATGCCAACCGGTGCAATGTACGTGGACATGTTGCTGCTGCCATCAAGACCCAATATATCCGGTGAAAAGCCCAAACAACCATATGGCCGTGTACGTTGTGGAAAAAAATCCTCTGATTTAGTGCCTCTGACTTTCAGACATTTGGGTCAGTTTAGCTAGCGGGGATCCACATGGCAGTCACTAAGTTAGAGGGAAGTATTGCATAGGAGACCCGTCCGTAAGTTGTTCCTTGTCCCCTAGCTAGTGTTGTAGTCTCTAAAAATAGTGTTGCATAACGAAACAACACTATAGACGTTAGTGTTTGAATGTGGAACAACACTATACGTCTATAGTGTTCCCCTAGTTAGTGTTTGCATAGTCAAGTTCTCACAACTGATCGTCGCAATGACATCCCGGTCTAAGGCTTAAAAAGATTGGTAAGACTATAATAAGAATAAGACACTCGTTTCACCGGAAGTTCTTCTCCTAACAACCTCTTAGTTAAGATGTTTGGTTGAATCTCCAAGAAAACTTTCCGAGGTGTGCACGAGCAAAATGCACTTAACTTGGAGCGGTGACATCCTTTCAGGATGCCCACAAGCGAGAAGTAAGTGCGTAGATGAAACTTGTGTTGGTCTGTGAAGTCTGTATAGAAAATAGAACCTCACCATCTGGAGATGACACATGTTGCACTCAGGGTTTTTTTGTTTATTTTTTTAGAGGTTTTTTCTATGCATGTTCTGCTGGAGACTGGGAGAAGATCGATGCATGTTTGTACCTTTTTTGTTGCTGAAAGAAATGATGCAAGCTTATACTTGATGCTGCTTGGTGTACCAATCACAGTCTATGCCTCATGATGGAAGGAATCAAGTAGGGAACCTCGTAATGACCTCGACCCTAAGCGTGTACTCCAGTATCTCCTTCTCTTGCATGGTCCATGTAAAAAAATACACAAAAATATTACAGACATTTTCTGCGTTTAAACGTGTCTCACCTGGTCATTATAACACCGTGTGACATGGACAACTTTGAAATCACCGCACAATCTCAAAGAATGGTAAAGGTTGATGTCGTAATCGCTGCACGTGATTTTAACTATACGACTGGACCCTTGACAGACGCAATTAAGCTCTTTTCTTTGCTAGTTCTTCGTTCGTCTCACTTTCTCACTGTTTGATCTCTATTATTGATTAATCAATAATTCAGACTTGGCGGCTAAGCTACGAGTATTCAATTGCCAGACAATGTCATGGGACATGTTCTCGTTCCATGGTGCTGGCAGAGAATGTCATGTAAGTCGAGATCTGAGTCTAGCAATGGTGGTTCGAATCTTTCTGACGATGAGGAATTGCTTGGTAGTTCATAATTTGGAGCCGCGGCATGTAAGTGGGGGCGACAATATACATGAAGTCCAAAGTCCTAACTTTCAGGGTGAAAATCTAAGGTCTGGCCTTAATTGGTTGTGCCTGACAGTGGTCTTGTTGAAGACATTGTTTTGAGAGTAAGGACTATCTTCAGGCTAAAAACCCAAGGTCTGGCCTTAATTGGTTCTGCCTGGCACTGTTCTTCTTGAAGTCGTTGCTTTTGAAGAATTGGACATCAGATGTTGTTTTGGTGGTGGTTGTGCGGCTGATGCAAGGACTGTATCTTTGTAGAGGGACTTTTCTTTTTATTTTTTTCTTCTTATTGTCTTTTGGCTGTGTGTATCCGTAATAGCTTTGGTTATTGCGTTGTTGCAGAGGCTGGTTGTAATTTGTATCTCCGCGATTTTCATATACACTTTTTATCTAAAAAAGACAAAAAACTATGACAATTCTTCTTAATCTTATGTCCGTACATTCACTTGCACGAAATTCGCCTTGGGACAAGAATTCTCTCTCTTTACATGCCAAATGGGGAACCAAAAAAATTCTCACTCTCCACGGAGTTCGTTAAACTTGTGTTAAGGGTGAAAGTACACTGTGGTCTTGAATGCCTATTTCACAACATGGCATGAGTATGTAAACTGATGGTTTCCATATCTGTTTGTTTTGCAGCCACATTTTTGGAACTTTGCCACAAAGTGTTGCATCAGTATGTGGCTAGTGTTTGTTTTTTTTAGAAAAGGGAATTTTCGGTGAAGTAACCACATGAAAACCTTGATCTTTAGAGGCATTTTAAGTTTCCATAGGTAAGTTTGTAAATATCTAGTATGTCCATTCATAAGGTCTTCATACATAGATTTAACAGTAAAAGTTCCATTTTGAGTTAGACTCCAATGAAAACTATCTGGAACATCAGAGAGAGTAAAATCCATTAATCTAATACATAAATGGGACCACATATCCCACTTGTCTCCAATGAGAGCCCTACGAAAGCCTATGTTCAAAGGAGGGCCATTGTGAAACACATCATGTACCGAAACATTTTGTTGTTGCACAATGTTATATAGCAATGGATACTGATCCTTCAACGGTATCTTACCAAGCCAAGTATCCTCCCAAAACCTGGTAGTTTTACCATTACCGACGCGGAAAGATCCTCTACTAAAGAAATCTTCCTTCACGCGCATGAGACCTTTCTAGAATGGAGAGTCAGTCGGTTGTGCCTCCACGTGAGCTAAAGTTTTACTATGAAGATATTTGTTTTAGAGCAATTCCTGCCAAACCCCTTCCTCATTTAAAAGTTTAAACAGCCACTTACTGAGTAAACATTTGTTCTTTAGTTCAAGCACTTCCACTCCTAAACCACCCTGGTCTTTTGGTCTACCTATAATATTCCATTTTGTTAATCTATATTTCTTCTTATTCTCATCGCTTTGCCAAAAAAAACGTGATCGATAAAAGTTAAGTCCTTTTCGCACCCCTTTAGGTACTTCTAGAAAAGACAACATGAACATCGGCAAGCTTGTTAAAACCGAGTTAAAAGAACTAGCCGGTCTCCATAAGATAGCATCTTGCCCATCCAACACCCGAGCTTGCCTTCGAAACGGCTTTCTACGGTGTACCATTCAGAATTCCTAAGTTTTCTGTAATGTATGGGCACCCCAAGATATTTGAAAGGAAGAGAACCAGACTCACAGCCGAATATCTGTTTGTATTGATTTTCCACCTCTTTTGCTTCCCCAAAGCAGAATATCTTGCTCTTATGGAAGTTTATTTTTAGACCCGAGAGTTACTCGAATATGCATAAAATAAGTTTCATATTGACTGCTTTGTTTAAATCATGTTCCATAAAAAGTATAGTGTCGTCTGCATATTGTAGGATAGATAGTCCCCCTTCAACTAGATGAGGGATAAGACCACCTATTTGGCCATCGTCCTTCGCCCGTGCGATAAGGATGGCTAACATGTCGGCTACTATATTAAATAGCATCGGAGAAAGAGGATCTCCCTGTCGGAGCCCCTTCTTTGTCTGAAAATAATGACCGATGTCATCATTTACCCGTATGCCTACGCTTCCCCCCTGAACAAATTGCGTAATCCAGTCACACCACTCTTGTGTGAAACCTTTCATACGCATGGCTTGTTGGAGAAACGGCCATTTAACTTTGTCATATGCTTTCTCAAAGTCAATTTTAAAAATGACTCCATTCATTTTTTTTCGTTGAAGTTCATGAATGGTTTCATGAAGAACCACTACACCTTCGAAAATGTGTCGGCCAGGCATGAAAGACGACTGAGTCAGACAAATTATCTTTTGTGCAATTTCGGTAATACGATTAGTACCTACTTTTGTAAAAAAATAAAACTGACATTGAGAAGAAAAATTGGTCTATATTGCTGAATCTGTACCGCATTATCTTTCTTGGGTAACAACGTGGTGACCCCAAAATTCAGTTTGAACAACGACAAATTTCCTTGTTTTAACTGAACAAATAAAGCCATTAAGTCATCCCTAATAACCTCCCAAAAGGTTTTATAAAATTCAGCCGGAAATCCATCAGGCCCAGGCGCCTTGTTCATTTCCATTTGAAAAATAGCATCATACACTTCTTTCACTAAGAAATCAGCTGTAAGAATATTATTTTCTTCTTGAGATAACTGCGGTATATCATTAGTCCTATTCTCTAGCATACTCACAGCACCTGGCAAGGTAGCACCGAATAACTTCTTGTAGTACTTCATAATATAAGTTTTCAAATTTTCCTTCCCTATAATCGTTCCTTCATCTTGCTCTAACTGAATTTTTTTCTTTTTCCTATGTTTACCATTTGCAATAAGGTGAAAATATTTTGTATTATTTCCACCCTCCTGAATATGTTTAACTTTCGCCCTTTGTGCCCATTTAGTTTCCTCATCCCTCCTAAGACAGCAAAGTCTATCATTCGCTGTTTTTAAAGCATCTCGCTCCGCCACCGAAAGCGGACAATTCTCTGCTTTAATATCTAGTTCATCAATTATTTTAAGCAATCGTTCCTTTTCTACCTTATATTTGCCACTTTGATTTTTAGCCCAACCTTTAAGAAAACGACGAAGATGTCTTATTTTATTTTGCCACACCTCAATTGGCGTAGACCCCTTAGCCGACGCATTCCACTCGGCCGCAACCATCTGATAGAAACCTTCCTCTCTCAACCACGAAAGTTCAAAGGAAAAGCGAGCTCTATTCCCCCACATGGGCGTTCACTCCTGAATCGACTAACAAAGGAGTATGATCCGATCCGACCCTAGTGCGGGCCTGTACCGTCACTAGGGGGTATTTTTGTTCCCATTCCGTAGAAGTAAGATTCTGCTAGCCCAAGTGTATTGCCTACCGGAGAGCTCGAGCTCCCTTAATTCAAGACTTTGAATAATCGCATTAAACATAATTGGCCACCTCGGATTATAGTTATCATTGTTCTTTTCCTCAGGTTTACGAATTATGTTAAAATCCCCACCCACCATCATCGGTAATGGTTCATTTTCACATAATCGAACTAACTCATAAAAACTGGGCTTTGTGCTCCTCTTGGGCAGCCCCATAGACAGACACTAGAACCCACTGAAAACCATCACACCTGGACTTGAGGAATAATTTCACACAGAAACCTCCTACCTCTACATTTGTGACTTGAAGTGTGCCAACATTAATCCCTAAAACCATACCACCCGATCTACCTCGAGGCGGTAAGCAAAACCAACTAAAATTTTGACCGGCCGCCAAATGTGACAAAAAGGGAGTATCGAAGTTTGATCTTCCAGTTTCCGATAAAGCTAGAAAATCCAACTTTCTCTCCCGAATAGATTCTTGCACGAACAAGTGTTTACCGGGGTCACGAAAACCCTCACTATTCCAGAATAAACCTTTTAAATTATGCATTTCTACGTCTGTTTTGAGTTTTAATCCTAGCACTTATGCGCTTATTTACCCCAGAATAATCTTTTCTTTTCCTGTTCCTTTTGACCGTGTCCGACATGACAGGAAAATCCGATTGATCTCCGGCATTCATATCATCCACCTCGTCCTCTAAATCCTCTGTCAAGTCTGAGGCTCTATTAAGAATTAAACTAAAGGGCTGCTCGATCTCCTTGTTCTTTAAATTATTTTCTAAAATACAAATAGAACGATCTACCTCAGATTTTTTAATCATCATTGCTGAATTAATAATTTCTTTTTCCGTCGCCCCCAACGACACTCCTAACTTAGCAGCCCTATCCACAATTTGCTTATCCGAAAAAGCTAGAATTGAAAGGATCGGTTTCGTATTACCTTGTATGAAGTCTTGTTGGTCAGCCCGCGCCATAGCTCGACCCAGCTGAGTGTCATCCACATTGGGCTGCGCACTGATACGCTCGCTGGACCGAAAGCCCAGCTCCTCGACGTCCGGGATGCCTTCGAACTCGACGATGCTCCGCTTGTACCCCCCCTCCTCCCTCACACCGAAGTGCGTAGCTGGGGAGGTCACCGGAGAGGTGTAAGCTGGCGCCCTCGAACGCGGCGAAGTCACCTGATACGTCTCCAACATATATATAATTTCTTATGTTCCATGCTAGTTTTATACCAATAGGTACATGTTTTATTCACACTTCATAGCATTTTTATGCATTTTCTGGGACTAACCTATTAACAAGATGCCACAGTGCTAGTTCATGTTTTCTGCTGTTTTTGGTTTCAGAAAAGCTGTTCTGGAAATATCCTCGGAATTGGACGAAACAAAATCCCAGATGCCTATTTTTCCGACACGTACACAAAGTCCGAAGGAGAGACGAAGGGGGGCAGCAGGGCGCCGTCTCCATACCGTGGCGCCCACCCTATGGGGAGCAGGCCCCACACCTCCACCGACGTTGCCCCTTCGCCTATATTCCCCAGACGCGAAAACCCTAAACCACCGAGCCATTATTCCAGAAAACATCCTCTGCCGCCGCCGTCAACCCTAACTCGGTGGGTTCAGAAGTTCTCCTCCGGCACCATGCCGGAGAGGGGAATCATCACCGGAGGGCTCTACATCGCCATGCCTGCCTCCGGAGTGATGCGTGAGTAGTTCATCTCTGGACTACGGGTCCATACAGTAGCTAGATGGTTGTCTTCTCCTTTTGTGCCATCATGTTTAGATCTTGTGAGCTGCCTATCATGATCAAGATCATCTTATTGTAATGCTACATGTTGTGTTTTTGGGATCCGATGGATATTGAATACTATGTCAAGTTGATTATTGATCTATCATATATGTGTTGTTTATGATCTTGCATGCTCTCCGTTATTAGTGTAGGCTCTGGCCAAGTTTATGCTTGTAACTCCAAGAGGGAGTATTTATGCTAGATAGTAGGTTCATGCCTCCATTTAATCTGGGACAGTGACAGAAAGTTCTAAGGTTGTGGATGTGCTGTTGCTACTAGGGGTAAAACAGCAATGCTTTGTCTAAGGATATTAGTGTTGTTTACATTATGCACCATACTTAATGCAATTGTCTGTTGCTTGCAACTTAATACTGGAAGGGGTGCGGATGCTAACCTGAAGGTGGACTATTTAGACACAGATGCATGCTGGATGGCGGTCTGTGTACTTTGTCGTAATGCCCAAGTAAATCTCATAGTGATCATCATGACATGTATGTGCATTGTTATGCCCTCTCTATTTGTCAATTGCCCAACTGTAATTTGTTTACCCAGCATGTTAGTATTTTATTATGGAGAGACACCACTAGTGAACTGTGGACCCCGGTCCATTCTTTTACATCTGAAATACAACCTACTGCAATCATTGTTCTTTTACATTCTCTGCAAGCAAACATCATTTTCCACACTATACGTCTAATCCTTTGTTTTCAGCAAGCCGGTGAGATTGACACCCTCACTGTTTCGTTGGGGCAAAGTAGTTTGGTTGTGTTGTGTGCAGGTTCCAAGTCGACGAGTCAGACCTCCCTTCAACTCCACTTTTTCTGACGTCGTTGACACCTTCAGAGCAACGTCGACTCCTACTGGTTCGATAACCTTGGTTTCATACTGAGGGAAAACTTGCTGCTGCACTCATCATACCTTCCTCTTGGGGTTCCCAACGGACGTGTGACTTTACACGCATCAAGCACTTTTTCTGGCGCCGTTGCCGGGGAGGCGAATTGCTCTGCAAGGGGAGTCTCTCACACCCAATCTCTTTACTTTGTTTTTGTCTTGCTTTATTTTTATTTTGTCTTGTTTGCTTTCTTTATATCAAAAAACAAAAAAATTAGTTACTTGTTTTACTTTTATTATTTCGGCCTAGTTTTTATTTTTGCTAAAATGAGTACTCCTGAGAACACCAAGTTGTGTGACTTCACTAGCACAAATAATAATGATTTCATATGCACTCCTATTGCTCCACCTGCTTCTAAAGCAGACTTTTATGAAATTAAACCTGCTCTATTAAATCTTGTTATGAAAGAGCAATTTTCTGGTGTTAGTACTGATGATGCTGCTGCCCATCTTAATAATTTTGTTGAACTTTGTGAGATGCAAAAGTATAAGGATATAGATGGGGATATTGTAAAACTGAAACTATTTCCTTTCTCCTTGAGAGGAAGAGCTAAAGAATGGTTGCTATCTTTGCCTAGAAATAGTATTGATTCATGGACAAAATGCAAAGATGCTTTCATTGGAAAATATTATCCTCCTGCTAAAATTATATCTTTGAGAAGTAGCATTATGAATTCAAGCAATTTGATAATGAACATGTTGCCCAAGCATGGGAGAGAATGAAATCTATGGTAAAGAATTGCCCTACCCATGGACTGACTGCTTGGATGATCATCCAAACCTTTTATGCAGGATTAAATTTTTCCTCAAGGAATTTGCTGGATTCGGCTGCTGGAGGACCTTTATGTCCATCACTTTAGGTGCAGCAACAAAACTTCTTGATGATATGATGATCAACTACTCCGAATGGCACACTGAAAGGCTCCTCAAGGTAAGAAGGTAAATTCTGTTGAAGAAACCTCTTCCTTGAGTGAAAAGATTGATATCATTATGTCTATGCTTGTGAGTGGTAAATCTCATGTTGATCCTAATAATGTTCCTTTAGCTTCATTGGTTGCTCAAGAAGAGCATGTTGATGTGAACTTCATTAAAAATAATAATTTCAACAACAATGCCTATAGGAATAATTTTGGTAATAACAACTATAAGCCATATCCTTCTAATAATGGTAGTGGTTATGGTAATTCTTACAACAATAGTAGGAGTGTACCCTCTGATCTTGAAGTCATGCTTAAAGAATTTATCAATACACAAACTGCTTTTAACAAATCTGTTGAGGAAAAGTTTGGTAAAATTGATGTTCTTGCTTCTAAGGTTGATAGTCTTGCTCTTGATGTTGATCTTTTGAAACTGAAAGTTATGCCTAATGAGGTTAAAGATACTAAGTCTTTTGCTACAGCAAATGCCATCCAAGTTAAAATTGACAACAATATTAGGATGTTGGCTGAATTGCATGCTAGGTGGGAAAGAGAAGCTGAAATTGATAGAAAGAATAGTATAGCTCGAGTTTGTACTATTACCACCACTAGTAATGCTGAAGCTTCACATGTTGATAAACCTCCTACTATCAATGGTAATGTTATTGATGTTGGCAATGTTTCCACTTCTACTACAAAGCGTGCAAAATTGCCTAAAACTGCTGAAACTGTTTCTGATAAAGTGCTGAAATTTTTCGAAGTATTGGAGGCAATGGTCCCATTACTTTTGATCATAATGATTTTGATTTTGATAGTTGTAACATCTCTGAAGTTATTAAGTTCTTGCAAAAGCTAGCTAGAAGTCCTAATGCTAGTGCTATAAACATGGCTTTTACAAAACATATTACAAATGCTCTCATAAAAGCTAGGGAAGAGAAATTAAAACTTGAAGCTTCTATCCCTAGGAAGTTGGAAGATGGTTGGGAGCCCATCATTAAAATGAAGGTGAATGATTTTGATTGTAATGCTTTATGTGATCTTGGTGCAAGTATTTCTGTTATGCCTAAGAAACTTTATGATATGCTTGACTTGCCACCTTTGGAATGCTGTTATTTGGATGTTCATCTTGCTGATAACTCTATGAAGAAACCTTTGGGGAGAATTGACAATGTTCATATTACGGTTAACAATAACCTTGTCCCCGTTGATTTTGTTGTTTTGGATATTGAATGCAATGCATCTTGTCCTATTGTTTTGGGAAGACCCTTTCTTCGAACTGTTGGTGCTATATTGATATGAAAGAGGGGAATATTAAGTATCAATTTCCTCTCAAGAAAGGTATGGAACACTTCCCTAGAAAGAGAATGAAGATGCCTTTTGATTCTATTATTAGAACAAATTATGATGTTGATGCTTCTTCTCTTGAGAACACTTGATTTTCACTTTCTGCGCCTAGCTGAAAGGCGTTAAAGAAAAGCGCTTATGGGAGACAACCCATCTTTTTATTTTCTGTCATTTTATTTTATTTTGAGTCAAGGTGCTGTTTACTTCTGTAGCAACTCCTTTGTATCTTTATTTTATTGCATTGTTGTGCCAAGTAAAGTCTCTAGTTGAAAGTTGTTGCTAAAATTGGATTTCTGCGCAGTGACAGATTTTTGCTGTCCACCGTTTTGAGCTGTATGCGCTACAGAAAATTCGAAAAATTCTGAAAAAATCACGCATGATCCTTATATATGTACGCAACTTTCATTAGTTTGGGTTTCTTCCATCTGAGCAAGTTAAGTGCCTCGAAAAAATTCGTCTTTCCAGACTGTTCTGTTTTTGACAGATTCTGCCTTTTATTTTGCATTGCCTCTTTTACTATGTTTGATTGGATTTCTTTGCTCCATTAAACATCAGTGGCTGTAGTAATGTCCAGAAGCTTTGGTAATGATTGTGTCACAGTAGAATATGAGAATTTTTGATTATGCACTAACCCTCTAATGAGTTACTGAGTTTGGTGTGGCGGAAGTTTTCAAGGAGCAAGAGAGAAGGATGATATGATGTGATCAAGAAGAGTGAAAAGCCTAAGCTTGGGGATGCCCCCGTGGGTCATCCCTGCAATATTCAAGAAGACTCAAGCGTCTAAGCTTGGGGATGCCCAAGGCATCCCCTTCTTCATCAACAATTTATCAGGTCATCTCTAGTGAAACTATATTTTAATTCTTCCACATTTTATGTATTTTACTTGGAGCGTCTGTTTGCTTGTTGTTTTTATTTTTCTGAATAAAGTTGGATCCTAGCATTCTTGTGTGGGAGAGAGACACGCTCCGCTTTTTCATGTGAATACTCATATTCTTCACTTATATCTTTTGAGTATTCTTATCTAGCTACTTATGCTTTTAGCTCCTGTTTTTCATGCATCTCTTTTAGAGCTGTTAATTCTTGTGGAGTAGTACTCTCTTGTTTCATTTGTAAATCTTTGGAGAGTTTTTGTTTAGTTGCTTGGTTGATGTGTTGGTTCAGAAAATGCTGCATGTGGTAGTGGTATAGTAATAACTTGCATAATCTTGTAGATCATTGAACTTTGATGACTTGATTCTTTGCAAATGTTTTGAGGTATTTAGATGGTAAAGCTTGCTGGTTAATTAAGTTAAAATTATTAGTGGATAGTTGTCTTTAAGCTTGTACCGTACTACAAACTCTATTTAAATTGTTGAAGGTGTAGTTGGACTTGATAGCTTTCCATGTCTAAAAGTGATTCGTAATAACTAAGTTGTGCTGAAGGTCGAGGGATCTAACGGGGTACTTGTGCCGCCGTGAACGGCCCTTCTTGGAGTAAACTTTAATCATGTTCTTAATGTTGAACCTGCTAGATGTTTGCAATAAGCTTGTGAGTTCTTTTTGACTAATGTTGAGCTACGGTTTTTGGCACTTCCACCATCCATATTTGCTAGCCTCTTCGGTGTGTGCATTGCCTTCTGCTCACATTGAGAGTTGTGCATACTTCGCCAGTACATCCAAACCCGTGGGAGACTTTCTCTTGTTCTCCTACACATAAACCCATACATCTTCCTCAAAACAGCCACCATACCTACCTACTACAGCATTTCCATAGCTGTTCCGAGATATATTGCCATGCAACTTCCATCTTACATTACATGACTTGCTGTCATTCATCATATACATATTGCTTTGCATGATTCTATACAGCTGATGTGCTTTACCCATGTTACGCTAGATCATTGCATATCCTGCTACACTGGCAGAGGCATACAGTTTCATACATCATGTTTTAGTTCGTTGTGAGTTATTTGTAACAAAAAGTGTTGTCATATTAGAGTGTTGCCCCTGAAAGTGAAAAGAGCCATGGAGGCCATCGAAAAGAAAACAGAAAAAGAAAAAAAAAGAATAAAGAAAAAAGGGGGCAACATTACTATCCTTTATCCACACTTGTGCTCATGTTTCAGCACCTGCATTATTCATAGTCATCATTTGTGCTCATGTTTAGCACCTATACTCCATGTGAGAGAGTTTTCATGTTTTACTAGTATAACTATGTGGGGAATTTACACTATAGAACTTGGGTTGTATATTCCAATGATGAGCTTCCTCAAAAATGCTCTAGGTCTTCATGAGCAACCAAGTTGGATGCACCCCCACTAGTTCCATTGGAGAGCTTTCATACACATATAGCTCTATGTGCATCCGTTGCATGGCAATCACTACTCCTTACATAGCTTCGATTATAAGACTTCCTCTTGTCTAATGATCACTTATAGCTTTGTGAGACTTTCTTCCTTTGGCCTTCCAAACCCCCATTAATGTTCTTTTAGCCATAACATCCTGGTGCCAAAACCAAATGCTTACGCTCACCGGTTGAGTAGACTTCGAAACAGTTGATTCATGATGTTCATGTTTATTTTTACTTGGCTGAATCCTCTTTGTTGTGAAAGATTACTTGATGCTTGGAATTGAAGGATAGAACTCCTACATTGGATACTTAACACATCTTTAATGAACCTTGTACGGTTTCATGTCTTTAAAGCAATCATTCATGAAAACTTTTAACTTGTTTTGTTGTTATATCAATTATAGACTTTTGCTTTGAATGATTTGATCTCAGCTCATATGCTTTACAATATTATTGATCAAGATTATGTTGGTAGCATGTCACTTCAGAAATTATTGTTGTTATCGTTTACCTACTCGAGGACGAGTAGAACTAAGCTTGGGGATGCTTGATACGTCTCCAACGTATCTATAATTTCTTATGTTCCATGCTAGTTTTATACCAATAGCTACATGTTTTATTCACACTTCATAGCATTTTTATGCATTTTCTGGGACTAACCTATTAACAAGATGCCACAGTGCCAGTTCCTGTTTTCTGCTGTTTTTGGTTTCAGAAAAGCTGTTCTGGAAATACCTCGGAATCGGACGAAACAAAATCCCAGATGCCTATTTTTCCGACACGTTCACGAAGTCCGAAGGAGAGACGAAGGGGGGCAGCAGGGCGCCGTCCCCATACCGTGGCGCGGGTGGGCCCCCTGCCCGCCACCCTATGGGGAGCGGGCCCGCGCCTCCACCGACGTTGCCCCTTCGCCTATTTATTCCCCCGACGCGAAAACCCTAAAACACCGAGCCATTATTCCAGAAAACATCCTCTGCCGCCGCCGTCAACCCTAACTCGGGGGGTTCAGAAGTTCTCCTCGGCACCCTGCCGGAGAGGGGAATCATCACCGGAGGGCTCTACATCGCCATGCCTGCCTCCGGAGTGATGCGTGAGTAGTTCATCTCTGGACTACGGGTCCATACAGTAGCTAGATGGTTGTCTTCTCCTTTTGTGCCATCATGTTTAGATCTTGTGAGCTGCCTATCATGATCAAGATCATCTTATTGTAATGCTACATGTTGTGTTTGTTGGGATCCGATGGATATTGAATACTATGTCAAGTTGATTATTGATCTATCATATATGTGTTGTTTATGATCTTGCATGCTCTCCGTTATTAGTGTAGGCTCTGGCCAAGTTTATGCTTGTAACTCCAAGAGGGAGTATTTATGCTAGATAGTAGGTTCATGCCTCCATTTAATCTGGGACAGTGACAGAAAGTTCTAAGATTGTGGATGTGCTGTTGCTACTAGGGGTAAAACAACAATGCTTTGTCTAAGGATATTAGTGTTGTTTACATTATGCACCATACTTAATGCAATTGTCTGTTGCTTGCAACTTAATACTGGAAGTAGGGGCGGGCCCACTTCAATTCAAGGATATTCAGTTGAATACCCAAAAAATTTGACAAAAAACTAGGTATATATAGTGTACAATGTACATATCGATGGAAAAATACGGAAGTGAGAGATAAATGGGCCAGAAGACCCACATCCCGCTCACATCTATCCAGAATCCTTCCTCTATTGGGCCGAATTGGCTACTTGGGCCAATTAGCACCACGTTTACCTGCTAGCATCGCTTTGGGCCTTTGGCTGACTCGCACGCGGCACGCCCGGCGACAGACACGCCTGTTCGCGTGCGTGCAATCTTCGGATCTGTCCCCAAATTTTCCAAACTGGCGCCCAGCCAAAACGAATCAGACGGTCGACGGCGACGTGCGACGAAGTCCCGGCGTCGGTGCAGCAGGCCGCGTGCGGCACTCCTCTAGCTTGATCAATCTTGAAACTCTGAATCTTTACTCCCTACTCCGTTGTTCACCAACGTCGACAAGGAAATTCACAGGTATGCGCTAATTGCGTCTTTGTGCCGTTCCTCATCTGATCTGCCCTTGTTTGTCTTATCACAACTATTCCAATCATGGACTTGCGGACTTGCGATGATATAAAAATTCAGATGGAATTTGTCAAAAATTGATAAGATAATTGTCTTTTTTTTAAGATTGAATAGGTTGCTTTTGGTCTGAAACATGAGGAGAAAGAGTGGTCCTATTGCAAATATTATTGTCAAACTGTGCCATGTCTTTTATATATTATACTGCTACAAATACTTTAATCAGTTATACATGGAAAAAAACTAGCCCTTTAGCCTGCGAAAAAAAAACGCCTCTTAAGATTTTGAATACACATTGTTGAAATCCTGGGCCCGCCACTGACTGGAAGGGGTGCGGATGCTAACCTGAATGTGGACTATTTAGACACAGATGCATGCTGGATGGCGGTCTGTGTACTTTGTCGTAATGCCCAAGTAAATCTCATAGTGATCATCTTGACATGTCTGTGCATTGTTATGCCCCTCTCTATTTGTCAATTGCCCAACTGTAATTTATTCACCCAGCATGTTAGTATTTTATTATGGAGAGACACCACTAGTGAACTGTGGACCCCGGTCCATTCTTTTACATCTGAAATACAACCTACTGCAATCATTGTTATTTTACATTCTCTGCAAGCAAACATCATTTTCCACACGATACGTCTAATCCTTTGTTTTCAGCAAGCCGGTGAGGTTGACACCCTCACCGTTTCGTTGGGGGCAAAGTAGTTTGGTTGTGTTGTGTGCAGGTTCCAAGTCGACGAGTCAGACCTCCCCTTCAACTCCACTTTTTCTGACGCCGTTGACACCTTCAGAGCAATGTCGGTCTCCTACTGGTTCGATAACCTTGGTTTCATACTGAGGGAAAACTTGCTGCTGCACTCATCATACCTTTCTCTTGGGGTTCCCAACGGACGTGTGACTTTACATGCATCATCACCGGACTCGATCCCGCACCCCTCCTGGGGTACGCGGAGAGTCCATGACCGCCGCGCGACTCGATCCCGCGCCACCACCTGTGGCGCTGGGAGAGCTCTCTATGGAGCACGAAGCTCCACACCTCTTGGCCCCCGACGAAGCCGACGAAGCAGCCGACCGCTGCGTGTACGGGGGCGGAATGCGCATCCCCTCCGAGGCCAAACCGACATCGACCCCGGCTGCTTGCAACTCACTCTCCTGCTGACTCGCTCTAGCTGCAGCGTAGTCCTTCCTGGCCTTATCAAAGGAACGGCAAACCGATGGAGAATACACCACCCCCACCTTGGCAGCAGCCGAAGGTGGCTTGGATGCCGACTCCCCCTGCTGCTCCACCGCTGAGGTTGTCTCCGCTGCTTTCCCAGCTTCATTAGGCTTCAAAGTTTCCGGGTAGTACTTGGCCACCGCCTCCTGAAAATCATCTCCTAGATCATCATCGTCGTCATCCCCCTTTTCCGACCCCCCCCCCCCCCCCATGTCCACATCCAAATCAGTCGGAGGTGCTACTTCCTCCACCACGAAGGTAAGATTAAAGAAGCCACTGGAAAAGAGCATCGGAAAGTGACGAGGAATCTTGGTGTGATTAAGACAACCGATTCTGATCCTGAGAACACCACTCCTTGTAAAAGCCATGTCAATCTCAAGTGTTTTACCAAACATGTCACCAACGGCCCATAGCGCTAAGAAATCCCCAATTTGAGGCCTTGGGATCCCGGAGACTCGCAGCCAAACTACTGGTAGTGTGCTAGTTGGCTCCGGGTTTTGAGCCCAGTTATCCACCGTCAAGTGGCATGGACTGTTTGGCACCCGAAAAATGCCGAACACCTTCAGCCTCTCAAGCTCGTTTCTGGTCGGAAATTGCACCTTGTATTTGTTTGGCCCTACTTGGCTGACCTCCCACACAAAATGTTCAGACGGAACCAGACGTTGCAGCTGCACAACAATGTCAGGGATAGTCATCTCCCCACCAGTCACCACCAGAGAAGCAAGCCTCAAGTTCTACATTCGTGCTCTATAGCTTTGTGTGCCCGGATACTCGAAAAAGATGAGCTCCTCATGTGCCAAGCCATACATCCTGATTTGGGGTTTTGGAGCTGTCAACAAATTTCATGGCCTCTCCCCATGAGCTGGACCTTCGCAGATAACACAAACATCCACGGTACAGTCATTTGATCGATGTCCAGAGACACCACACCTGTAGCACCGCTTTCCCTTCTTCGTCCCTGCGGCCACCAAGGCTCCGGCCAATTGTTCCGCAGAGACTCCGGCTGCCGCAACTTCCCGCTGAGCTGCAACCTCCCGCTGTGCCGTTGCTGCCTGCTGCACCCCTTGCGCTACAGGTGCGATTGCCACGGCGGGTGTCGGGGCTGTCATTGTGGCTGCCACAGGCGGCGCCACGACTGGCTGGGCAGGCGCGTTCGCGGCGACTCCAGTGGCCTGCACCGCCGCAGCTGGCGGCGTCACCGAGCCGTACCCGCGCCCACCCGGCGGTGTCACGGGGCCATAGCCACGACCTCCATGGGCGCCGTACGCCCCATCACCATAACGTCCACGAACGCCACGGTTCTGGTCTGCACGTCCACGCGCGCCGTAGCCGCCGCGGTATGCGCTGTGGCCATAACCTCCATAGCCGGCGTCGTTGAAGCCTCGGCCACCAAAGCCGGCATCACGGCCTCGGCCATCGAAGCGGCGACCTCGGCCGCCACCCGCATGGTAACCACCGTGGTATCCCCGCGCGTTGTTGAACCCCGAGCCGGCGTGGAAGCCACCGAAGTTGGCCGCCGCATCCGTCCCCTCCTGTCCATGGGCACCATAGCCCGCGGCGGTGCCGCTAGTACCTCCCACCTCGAAGGTGGAAGGACGAGCTCCATGGGCAGCGCCCCGATCCGGCGAAAAACCTCCGCCACGGCCAGGAGCACCCCCACCCCTTCCGCCGCCGATGCCGTAGTTCGCCATCACGCTGCCGCTAGCAGGCGCAACGATCTATCTCCAGAAAAACCCTAAAACGCGTCGGAGACCAACTCCACACGTAATAGGGCCCGAAACAGAATTTTTCTTCGCTTCCAAACCCGACCGAAACGGGCTTCCATGCAAAGTGGGCTTGGCCAGGCCTAAACCCACCGATCCCCTTTGATTTTTGAATTTTTTTGAAACCTGAGGTCGAGATCTGCGTACCTCCGGCCATCTCGCCGGCGACGATGGCGAAGCTCGCCGACGCCTGCCCATCACCTCGATCCATCCTTCAGTGTCATGTTCTGCGATCGTCGATGTTGTCGGCTCCAAGACCGGCAGTTTTGGAACCCGAAAGTTCGTCTTCCTCTCGGTCTTCGTCTCCGTTAAACCTGCATCCAAAACAGTGAGAGCTAGAGATGCAAACTGCTGACCTCTCCGCTTAGCTGCCCTCTTGATCGGCCGGGACGACGAAGATGTGGTCGATCTAGACGCCGTCGGTGAAGGGGTTCGGCACAGCTCGAGATAGCCATCGCCATTCCCCTCCGAGCTCTCCTCCTCCGCCGACGAGTCCTCGTTCTCCGATGCTAACGCCCAAAAACGCCCGCCGAAGTGCGGGAGATCTTGCACGTCGTCGGTCTTCGGTGTCGCAGCCGTGATCGCGTCCCCAATCACAGGCGTGGCCAGGAGACCCAGTTGTCTTGCTATGTACTCCCTCCGTTCGGAAAAGGATGTCACAAAAATGAACTATAGAGTACCACTATGGCATGCGACACTTATTCAACTACGTGATTTATTTCTGCATATCCATTTTTTCAAGGTAGATTCGATACTTTTCCAAATCTTATTACAGACGTGTACTCTAGATCAATTTCTCACCATGGCTTTTCTGACTTGCTACAGTTCAATCGAAAATGTGATAACGCTCGACTATGAACCAAAACATTTATCTGGGGTCTTCTTTCGTCTTTCCAGAATGCTCCATCGTACAGCTCAGGCACCTTCACGCCCGATGGCTACGCTCCACGTGCATGGTCCAACCAACCAATTTGCCAAGAATGGACCATGCAGAACGGATCGCATTTCGGCCCATAGATCAGATTCCTCATCCAGCACCACAGAAGCGTCCATCACAAGCAGACGCATCGACCGATCGGGCAGAGACAATACGCTTGGCGCCAGAATCAAGACAGGTACATCACGAAATAAGCATGTGGTTTGCTCTCTTGCTAAAAGCACCTGATAAAGTGTACTATTCTTGACAAAGATTGTAGATGCCTATGGATTAACAACATGAAAATGACAAGAGGTTGATTGTATGTGTAGACCAACATGAAGGCGGCAAATTATACCAACATACTAGTTGAATTTCGGCGCGGCGACCAACATGAAGGCGGCTAATTATACCAACATACTAGTTGAATTTCGGCGCGACGTCACGCCGCGCCTTTAGTGAAAATAATGGTCGATACTTTTTTTTGTTCCATTTGCATAGTATAGTTAGTAAGTATAATTAGTGGTTGCTAATTGGACTTGCAGCGGAAAGTAAAATGCATAACAGATGTGGTAATTTTACTGAGATCGACGACACGCTGGCCCGTTGTGATCCAAAAATTTGAAATCTCGTGTTAGTTTTTTAAGCAGGAAATCAGGAAAATTATCTGGAAACCTAATTCAACAAATTATTTGTTTATACGGGGAGTCCGAAAATTTCTTAGATTCTAAAATTTCTTAGTTTCATTGTTATGCGCAATGGATATTTGTTGAAACCTTTATGTGGAAAGTTTAGAAATTTATCAAACTTCAAATTTGTGGCACGTCGTGCCCGCTGAAGTGGTTTTGATATACCATGTATATATTTATGTAATTTGAATCGTACCAACGCAGCAGACCTGTCTTGGAAAAGGAAAAATAGAAGAAAATGCATGAAATATATTTGAAACTTTTGTAAATATTATCGAATATTCTTGGGGAAATAATATTTTTGCGCGTGTCGAATATTCGCTGGGAAAAATACTTGTTGGGAAAATTTCAGAGAAATCTTGTGTGGAAATTATATTGAACTTATAAGAAATGTGTAATATTTTATTTGGGGGGGGGGTGTGGGGGGAGAAATATATGTCGTAAAAAAATCCAAAAATCTTTGTTGGAATTTATTTTGAAACTAATTGAAAATTGTGAATATTTTATTGAGAGGAAGAATTATTCAGGGAAATATGTTTTTTGTATATTTTTTATACATGATTTTCTTTTTTGTAATTCATAAATTGGAAGGTTTTAAGTATATAAATTTCTGAAATCTTTTTCCAAATTTAGGGAAAATTGAATATTTTGGAGAGAAAAAATTATTGGGGAAATAATTTTTTGTGCACTCTATTTATATATGGTTTGCATTATTGAAATTCATAAAGTGTACGATTTTAATGATGTGAAATCTGGGAATCTATTATGAAACTTATGGAAAAACTGAATATTTATTAGGGAGGAAGAATTATTCGGGAAAATATATTTTGTTGTTGTCTTTTTTGGTATTAGTAAATCTCTAACAAATGGGACACATATGGCAGAGGTTTATTAATTATGGAATTTAGTTACGAAGTTGGTAAATAGCAGATATGTGGGCCCGGTATGATGTCATTGCAATTTTAGGAATTCGTTAAATTTTGAAAATTTGGAGATTTTATGATATATTGTTTTCATTTTGTTTTTTTTTGGAGAATTTGGAGATTTTATGAACATGTGCAACAATGTAGTCCGTGTGAACAACAGCAAATTAGTAGATCATAAGGAAATAATCGTCGAAATTAAGTAAAAGCTGATTTTATATTTCAATTCGAAATGCTAAAATTCGTCGAAAATTGTCGTCTGGAGTATCTTCAAAATTTTAGCAACTTTGAATATTCAAATATGGAGGTTCATGTTTGTATTTTGCCATATTTAACATGTGCAACAATGTAGTCCATGTGAACAACAATAAATTAGTAGATCATAAGGAAATAATCGTCGAAATTAAGTAAAAGCTGATAATTATATTTCAATTCGAAATGCTAAAATTCGTCAAAAATTGTCGTCTGGAGTATCTTCAAAAATTTAGCAACTTTGAATGTTCAAATACGGAGGTTCATGTTTGTATTTTGCCATATTTAATTAAGCTCCTTAATCAGTGGGAATACATTATATAAGTATTTTTCAAATTGAGCTCCATTTAATCGCACGGAACGCATTTAGGTTGCCTCTAAATATTTGCCAAGCTAAAATGTCGATTTTTTTATTTTGTTGTAAGTAGTTAGCATTTATCTTTCTGGACATTTTGATACATCCATATTTTGACATACTCAAGTCAATTAATTTGGAACGGAGGGAGTACAATTAGCCGGTGTGATAAGAAGAATAAGAAGACAGATGTGCTTTTTACTGGTGATTTGATTTTAGGCCTGCTTTTCACTGATGTTGGCGACACGCAAACATGCGATCACCATTACCGACGACAGTTTTTTAGCTAATTTTTTTTAATAATACATTTTTTAAATTAAATTCGAAAAATATTACGCAAAATAACGAAATTTCAAAAATAATACGGCTTCGGCCAGGGCTGGGCCGATTAGAGCCTGTCGGCCAGAGCTGGGCCGATAAGGCCTTCGGCCGACGCCCGCGCGTGTCAGAGAAGCTTATCGGCCAGGGCTAAGCCGACTAGGCCCATATCGGTCCAGTCTTGGCCGATAGGGTGCTGTCGTCCTTAGCTGGGCCGATAAGGCCTACTGCTTCCTCCGTTTTTCCCTCCACTCCCCCTCCTTTTTTAAACAAAAATGTGTACAAATTATAGATAAAATGAAAGTCTAAATTTAAAACACAGATGGAGACTAATTACAGATGAAATTAAACTCTAAATTTGAAACACTGATCCACACATATTACATATAAAAACATAGTCCAAATTTAAAACATTGATCCACATTTAGCCTTGCAACCATCGCACCATCTGAGAGGTCCGCTCTATCGGCCTCAAATAAAAAAACACCGGGGACCTTGTCTTCGTCCACAGTGCATGCACACCGACAGTGTCTGTTTGAGGATTAAGCCCTAAACACGCTGCCAAGCAATCTTTCAGCTGACTTATAGACCATGTTTCTGGGTCACTCAGTTCCAACTCTGACCATCGAAACTCACCCAAATCAGCTCCATGCTCATTTACCACAACTTCGCCAGGACCATAGTAAAACAAACATTTCACTAAATTACTCATCTCAACAACCTAAAAATGTGACACCAATTAACTGTTATAACCGGGAACAACTATATACTTAATATTACTAGCCCTAATTAGCCAGATAAACGCATATCCTTTTAGCGTGCCGATTCAATGGACCAGCACCGTCACCACCACAGCTGCACCACCAGCAACACCACTGCACCACCACCACCCTACACGAACCTCCACCTAAATTCCATCATTGCTCCAACCAAACAACACGTAATCACACAAAAACCTAACCCAACTGTATATCTGAGCTGCCTTAACTCTCTAACATTTCTAGGAGGAAGATTTGGTGGCTGGATGGACAGATCGCCGCTGAAACGCAGCAAGGAGCTGCTGGTTTTCGAGAGGAAGAAGAAAAGGAGAGAGAGGACGCGAGGAAGAAGATGTGGCCAGGATTGGCCTTATCCAGCACCCTATCGGCCCAGTACTGGCCGACAGGCCTGTCGGCTAAAATTTGGCCGATTAGTACCCACCCGTAACGCGTGACGGCCTGTCGGACGCAGGCACAGGCCTACCATGCGACCTTGTCGGCTTAGACAGAGCCGATAAGGCCTTATCGGCCCAGCTCTGGCCGACAGGCTCTAATCGGCCCAGCCCTGGCCGAGGCCGTATTATTTTTGAAATTTCGTTATTTTGCGTAATATTTTTCGAATTTAATTTAAAAAATGTATTATTAAAAAAATTAGCAGTTTTTTATTCAATTACGGACCACACTTGATGGGCTGGACGAGCAACATGGGCCTGTCTTGGTGGCAAGGAGGGAATAACTGTTGGGCTCCGTCCACACCGGCCCACTGCATCAGCCACAGCAGGGTCCGTGGCGCGGTAGCGCCGCCGCCGCCATCTACGTCGGTCGCGCGGGAAAATTCCCCAGTCTCCCCGCCAATTCGCTCACAATCCAATCACAATCCCGCCGAGATCTGCCACACGCGAGCACTAACCGAGGCGATGGAGCAAGTTGTAGGGGAGGATGAAGGGGCGGAGGCCGTCGAGGCGATGGAGCAAGTTGAAGAGGAGGAGCGGGCGGAGGGCGAGGCGGAGGCCCCAGTGCCAGGTGATGAGGAGGCGGCGGCCACCGACGAAGGGCACGTGGAGGCAATGGAGCAAGTTGACGAAGAGGAGGAGGAGGTCCAAGCGGAGGCGGAGGAGGTCCAAGCGGAAGCGGCGGTGGAGGAGGTCCAAGGGGAGGAGGCGGAGGCGGAAGCGCTGAGCACGGTGCTCCCGCTGGGGAGGGTGAAGAAGATCATGCGGGTAGACCGCGACATCAAGAAGGTGACCGCCGAGGCGTCGCTGCTCATCGCCGCGGCCACCGAGCTCTTCCTCGGCTCCCTCGCCGCCGGCGCCCACACGGCCGCCTCCCAGCGTGGTCGGCGGGCGGTGCGCGCCGTGGACGTCCGGGCCGCCGCCCGCGCGCACCGCCCCACCGCCGACTTCCTCCTCGACTGCCTCCCAGCCGCCGAGGAGGCGCCTCGCGCCGGATCCAATGGTGCCCCGGCCGCGGCGGCAGCTGCAGCACCGAAGCCGCTGTCACGTGGGACCCGCCGCATCGACGGATTCTTCCAGAAGGTCACTTAGATTAGATGTGTGCCTTTCCCTCTATGTGTCATGAAACTGCTTCTCTAAGTTGTTAGATGTATTCCTACCTGCCATGTGACGAAATTGGAACCTATGCATTTTATCAATCAAAGTATGCAGTTATCTTCCATCTTACGAGCTACTCATTTCTTCACATCTACCTTGATTTAGGCTTCTAATAAATATAAAGCGAGTTCGACAGCCATTTAGCTCCCTGTTTCCCTTTTAGCTTGTATAGTGACTTATTACATCAGTCAGGGCCTGTTTGCAACAAATGGTCTTCGTTGGAATTTGGTTTGATGCTAAGAATACTGTGATACCTATTTCAAAGTTTATCAAGGCTATTATACAGCACAGTTCTTCGGTGGGTTCAGTTGGAATCTTCTCTTTGTTACAGACTTGCTAATAGGAGAAATTGCAAAAGAAATGATGACTGTCGATTGTCGATTGAGGCGTATATCTGTTGGTCTTCAAAAGAATTAACGATTAGGTTTATTTCTAGCTAGTGATTCAGCAGTGATGGGGCTGTACATAGTCGGATAAGTACTCCAACAAGGTTGCCCGTAGGTAATGTCTAGGTAGGAAGCTAAAACGTGTTGGTATGATGCAAACAAGCAGCTCGCTTCCCTGTTGCCACCGGATGTACTGGCATCACAAAATTTACATGAGTGTAATCCCAGTATCCCACACGTTTTGGGTGTTTGCATGGAGAACGAATCAATCAACAACTAGGACCAGGATTAGTTTTAAGACGTACAGAAATGCTCTGGACTGATTCCCAGCCAGTCAGTCGATCTAAAGAGGATTATAATCATGCATCCAGTCTTAAGAAAACTATATTTACAATCAGAAACGGCAAAAGTTAAATGGTTTTTATTATGAGCACATATAACACTGATGGGTCATTGATTCTTCAATGCATATATAGTTGAACATAATGACACAGTTTATCTGGCGAGCTACATTAAGTGCTTATTGACAGGTATAAAATGTCTAGTTCTTGAGAAATCAGATTCTGAATAAAGCTGCTTGGGGTCTTATGTTTTTTGAATAAGCTGTTTGGGATAGAAGACACCTCTAGTTTCCAGAATTATAGCAGTTATATTAGGACATATGGATGTTGTGAATGACTGCATCCTTAACTCCCAGAAACTGATTACCTATTCCATGGGGAAGCTGCTCACACGCAGTTTCTTTATATCAATACCGAAACCATGCATTTGACATTAGCACTCAGTGGTGAAGCCTAAATTGCTGCATGCCTTTCTTCCCTCTGCATCTCATAACTTTGTGCGAACCATGGGCTTCTTCTGGAGCTTCCTTCTGTCCTACCCTCAGGTCTTTCTAGCCTTAGTCTGCTTCATCTGCCTCTCCCTCTTCCGCCTCGTCCGGCAGCGCCAGAAGAGCGCCATCCCGGTGAACTGGCCTGTTGTTGGGATGCTTCCCTTTCTTGTGAGGAATCTGTACCACATTCATGACAAGGTCACCGATATGCTCCGTGAGGCGGGATGCACCTTCAGGATCATTGGCCCGTGGTTCCTCAACATGAACTTCTTGGCAACCTGCGATCCAGCCACTGTCAACCACTGCTTCAACACTAACTTCAACAACTACCCGAAAGGCAGTGAGTTCGCCGAGATGTTTGACATCCTAGGTGAGGGGCTGCTTGTGGCAGACTCTGAATCCTGGGAGTACCAACGCCGTGTGGCGATGCAAGTCTTTGGTAGCCGTGCCTTTCGATCCTTCTCCATGTCCACCATCACGAGGAAGGCCGGCACAGTCTTGTTACCCTACCTTGACCACATGGCTAAGCATGGCTCGCAGGTTGAGCTGGAGGGCGTCTTCATGAGGTTCTCGCTTGATGTCTCGTACTCCACTGTGTTTGCAACTGACCTTGACTGCTTGTCTGTGTCTCGCCCGATCCCTTTGTTTGGCCAAGCCACAAAAGAAGTGGAGGAGGGAATGCTATTCAGGCACATCGTGCCACCGAGTTTGTGGAAGCTCTTGAGGATGCTCAAAGTTGGGAGTGAGAAGAAGATGGCGAACGCTAGGGTGGTGATTGATCAATTCATCTATGAGGAAATATCGAAGCGGAAGGCACAAGTGAACAAGGAAAGCCAGGGAGACGTGCTGTCCATGTACATGAAATGGCCCATGGATCCCAGCATGAGTGAGCAGCAGAAGACCCAGTTCCTGCGTGACACAGTGGTGGGATTCATCTTTGCTGGTAAGGATCTCATTGCTGTCACACTCACGTGGTTCTTCTACATGATGTGCAAGCACCCGCATGTCGAGGCAAAGATCCTCGAGGAGATCAAGGCCCTGCGGAGCACCACATGGCCAGGAAACCTCTCTGTCTTTGAGTGCGACATGCTCCGCCCTGCTATTTACCTGCAAGCTGCGCTCCTCGAGACACTCAGGTGACACATCTTTCAGCTTTGTGTAGCTCCTCCTAACCATCTGACTAACCCAGGCGCCACACCCCTATGTTTCAGGCTCTTCCCAGCTACTCCGTTCGAGGAAAAAGAGGCCCTAAACGACGATGTCCTGCCAAATGGTACCAGGGTGAGCAAGGGCACACGGATCATCTTCTCGCTCTACGCCATGGGGAGGATCGAAGGGATATGGGGCAAGGATTGCGCAGAATTTAGACCAGAGCGGTGGGTTTCGAAGAGCGGGCGCCTACGTCACGAGCCGAGCTACAAGTTCCTGGCCTTCAATTCCGGGCCCAGGAGCTGCCTGGGGAAGGACCTTGGCCTCAACAACATGAAGATCGCAGCTGCTTCCATCATATACAACTTCAAGGTCGAGCTGGTGGAAGGCCATGCTGTGAGGCCTGAGAGCTCTGTGATACTGCACACGCGTAACGGGATGATGGTTAGTCTCAAGAGAAGGGAGGCAGCTGCTTGATTGCTGCTTTCTCTTCTTTGTTAGTTACTTATGTGCATGAACTAGATGCATAATATATAGGTTGGATCAAACAGACTAGAGGTGCGAGCCATCTGTCTGTCGTTTTAACAGTCACCGGCTGATAGACACAAAGTATTGCAGTGATTTCTGATTTGTGTGGTTGTATTTTAGTTATTTTCATGTAAAATTGTATCCAGTTATTTATAAAGAATATATGCATCTTATTGCACAATATATCACCGAGTATCCATATATTTTAGTTACTGAGCTATCAACGAGTAGTTACTGAAGTATACACTGAACTTTCTCTGTTGAAGTGACTTTCCTTGCTTGTCTCTGTTTACCTACTCTATCCATTTTGAACGACCCATCCAAAATTTTGTTCATCATCTCAGTTTTATGTTTGAGGGTTGGGGGATTATTGGTTAACGTGGGACACCTGAATTTATCAAAACAAAATCAGATACACGCCCTAGGTTTTTGCCAAAATTCAGTTAAATCCAAATTATACTGCTTCTTGCAACATTCTAACTCTGCACTAAGGTGGGAAGTGCCAATCAGAGGTGTCCCCCCTCCCTCCTCAACATTCTTACTCTGCAGTTAAGGTGGGAAGTGCCAATCAGAGGTGTCCCCCCTCCCTCCTTTTCTTCCTTTTTTTTTGGTTTGTGCATAAATTGTTCAGTACAGTCGAAAAGATCTGCATTGCCAGCTGCACGTCTCCGCGTGGAGCGCCTGATACTATAATTTATTTAAATATAAGGCATTTGCCCAGCTTTAAATTAATAAAGCCAAGATACGGCATTGTTACAACAAAAACAGAAACAAGCAAAGACTACTACTATAATTTATTAATTTCGTCTAGTCCCTCTATTAATTGCTGCACACCCTATAATTGATCAATTTCGTCTAGTCTATTAATTTGCTGCATGCCCTTCTTCCTCTCTGCATCTCATATCCTTGTGTAGCAGCCATGGGCTTTTTCTGGACTCTTACCCTGAGGTATTCCTATCCATCATATGCTTCTTGTGCATATCCCTCTTCCGTCTCATCCGGCGGTGTCGAAAGAGCGCCATCCCAGTGAACTGGCCTGTTGTGGGGATGCTCCCCTTCCTCTTGAGGAATTCATACCACATCCATGACAAAGTCGCGGAATTCCTCAACGAGTCGGGTTGCAACTTCATGGTCGTTGGCCCGTGGCTCCTCGACATGGATTTCTTCGTGACCTGCGACCCAGCCACCGCCAGCCACTGCCTGAATACCAACTTCAAGAACTACCCAAAAGGCATCGAGTTCGCCGAGATGTTTGACTTCCTAGGTGATGGGATTCTTGTGTCGGACTTTGGACCTTGGAACATCAACGCCATATGGTGATGCACATCCTTGCTTCTCGTGCATTTAGGTCCTTCTCCATGTCCACCATCACGAGGAAAGCCGGCACAACCCTGTTACCCTACCTTGACAACATGGCCAAGCTCGGCTCGGAGGTTGAGCTGGATGGCGTCTTCATGAGGTTCTTTCTCGATGTCACATACACCACTGCGTTTGCAACTGACCTTGAGTCCTTTTCTATGTCTCGTCCGATCCATGTGTTCGGCCAAGCCACATAGGAAGCCGAGGAGGGGGTGCTGTTCAGGCACATGGTGCCACGGAGCTTGTGGAAGCTCTTGAGGGTGCTCAACGTCGGGAGCGAGAAGAAGATGGCCAATGCGAGAGCGGTGATCGACCGGTTCATCTACGAGGAGATTGCCAAACGTGAGGCGCATGCGGACGAGGAATGCCATGGAGACATCCTCTCACTGTTGATGAAGTGGCCCATGGATTCCAGCATGAGCAAGGAGCAGAAGACCCTGTTCCGGCGTGACACGGTGATGGCGTTCATATTCGCCGCGAAGGACCTCGTTGCTGTCCAACTCACGTGGTTCTTCTACATGATGTGCAAGCACCCGCACGTCGAGGCGAGGATCCTCGAGGAGATCAAGGCCGTGCAGAGCACCACCAGGTTGCCTGCAGGGAACCTCTCGGTCTTGGAGGGTGGCATGCTCCAGCATGCTGTTTACCTCCAAGCCGCGCTCCTGGAGACACTCAGGTGAGACAGCAGCTTTCACCTCCATCTTCTTTCAGGCTCCTGCCAACCATCTGATAATCGACTAACCTAGGCACTGCGCTGGATGCTTCTTTCAGGCTCTTCCCAGCAGCCCCATTCGAGGAGGTGGAAGCCGTCACCAACGATGTCCTTCCGAACGGTGCCAGGATAAGCAAGGGCACAAGGGTCGTCTTCTCGATCTACGCCATGGGGAGGGTTGAAGGGATATGGGGCATGAACTGCATGGAATTCAGGCCGGAGCGGTGGGTATCCGAGAGCGGGCGGCTCCGGCATGAGCCGAGCTACAAGTTCCTTGCCTTCAACACCCGGGCCCCGGAGCTGCCTGGGGAAGGGCCTTGCCCTCGCCGACATGAAGATGATAGCTGCTTCCATCATTTACAACTTCAAGGTCAAGCTGGTGGAAGGCCATGCCGTGATTCCTGAAAGCTCGATCATACTGCACACACGGAACGGGATGATGGTTACGCTCAAGAGAAGGGAGGAGCCTGCTTGATTTTTACTGCTATCCTATCCGTGCTATATATCTGTTCTTTCTTGGTCTGTTTGGTCATGTATTCGCTTGATACCAGATATGCTTGTTGTATTTGATACTGTCACCATGTCATGGGCTTGTGATGGTATGTTACTTGTTTTCATGGGAAATTGTACCCATGAATACATATCTGTATTACTCTATACCTACCAATAATCCAATAGTTCTTATTTCCGGTCGAGAGCTGTCCTTGTAAATTTGTGTAAGATTTTTTTTCCTTGATGGATGTTACTCTGAACCTGTTATAAGTCTTCTTCGGTTAGGCTCATTTCGTTTCCATGTCCAGATCATCAGATGTCGGATTCATAGGCTATCCATCAAATCATATGTTATTTTTTAATCCAGGTCATCGTGCACACTGATCGTAGACGGGCATGGACGACAAATTCAAGGACCGTGGATGCATTTTCTTTACTATTAATTGGGAGTTGGTACTTCGTACCCCCTGCTCCAGGACGCGTCCCGCTCGGTCTGCCGGTTCGGCCCGCGACAAAATACGTACAGCAGAAAAGATCGGTACTGGCCGGCTCACGGCTGGCATCCCTCAATCAACGCCAACTGGATGAGGTACTTGCCTAAAAGCATATGGGATAACGTCAGCTGAATCAACCAAATCAGATCGGTACTTGCCTAAAATCAGCGCCTAAAATCAACGCCTAAAATACATTAACGGCTGGCATATCAATACGAGCATATCAATCAACCAAAATCAGCTCGGTACTTGCCAAAATCATATACCAAACACGCATATCAATCAACGCCGACAGACTTTTTCAAAATTTGAATCCAGCAACTTTCGTTCTCGGCTCCGGTGTCCTCGACCTGGTTGCCGCGCCGTGCCAACTACGCCGGTGTCCTCGACCTGGTTCTCGGCTCCAGACTGAAGTTGTGTGCCAACGACGCCGGGTGTCCTGCACAAGCTCTGCCATACCAACTACAGCCAGGACACGCCGGTGACCTGGTCGTCATCGCCTCCTATCTTTAGCTAGCCAAGGTGAGTTAACTACGATGCCTGGCTTCCACATAGCACATGTTCACGCTTACCTGTTTTGTCCTCCTAAAAAGAGAAACAGTGTGTCAGTTTTAAGATGGGAGATCAGTACATGCCCCCTGGCTTTCACATAGCACATGTTCACGCTAGCCTGTTTTGAGTATTCATGTCTATGGAGAACTGTTTACGATTACCTGTTCTAAAATTCTTGCATGGTAGAGAAGCAGTGTGTATCCTATGGCATCATCAAAACGGACTCCATTCCGAGACCTAACGAACACCGACCACTCAGGTAAATATATCAACACTTAAACTTTGTACATGTCAATTCCAATTAATAGAGATAAACTTTTGAATCCCAGGACAAGTGGCTGACCCAAAAGAATTAAAGAGACAAAGAGATAGGGAGAGATATGCACGAAACAGGGATGAAATTTTGAGAAAGAAGCGTGAGGCACGTCTACTGAACAAACAAACAACATCCATTGTCCACGGAGAACAGATTACATCTAACACACATGTTACCTCATCACATGGTAGGTGCACGCTTTACACTGCACTACTCAAAACCATTATGCGGCACCTCTCACTAATTGCTTGGATTATTTATGTCAGAAAATCACACCCCAAATAATCCTCGTGGGCGTGTCTATCTGCAAGTTTACATTAAAATTTGTATTAGAGGACTGTCTTCGACTCCTGATATGTTACTGCACTTTAAACAGAAGGTTGAATGAACCTTTGGTGTGAAATTATAAAAAGGTATGTTACTGCACTTTACACAAAAGGATGAAGGAACCCTAGGGCGTTCTGCCATCGATAAACACAAAAGATAAAGTTAACCCACATAGAATTCAAGCTTCCGTTATTAAAGAAAAATAATGAGGAAATTAATCTTCTTAACATGGAAAAGGAACTATCTGGAGCAAATATACGAGGAGATTTCTGTGATTCGACACCTACCAAATACGAAATCACATTCCTAATCATTATGTATACAAACTAGGACAATGCCCGTGCGCTGCTACGGGAAAAAGACGAACACTATGTGATTCACGGATTTGTGAGCTCCACCAGCAACGCGAGCAGGCTTAAGTTTTAAGTTAATGGGAAGGTCAAATCCGAGCTTTGTCAAACAAAGCAACACAAAGTAACCAAGATACTAATGTTTATAGTGAGCGGACCTGACAAATCCTATGTAATGACCAATTTGGGCACCGCCCTACTTGTTAATGTGAGGTCAACCATTCCAGTACATAGAATTGAACAGTGAAAACATTGTATGTTAGGAAAATACATATCTGAACCTGTGCAATTATAAGAACATGAACTCTGTCAGGATTTTCTTTTCTTTAGTTTTCAACTCTTGTACTAACTGTTGAGCATTACCATTTTCTGCTGAGCCAGCGCAGCCAAATTCGTCACATACATGACGCGCCTATAAAAAAACAGACACAAATACCAGATTTTTCACCGGCAGAAGGGCTATATCACAAACACTTCGAGGGTATATTTTTTTAGAATATGTCAACAGTCAAGCACAGTTTCACCATTAACAATATAGCAGGATCTTCATAAAAAGTGGAAAGACATAAAAGAATTGGTCTGTATGAGCTCAGCCATACTTCCGACAGTGAATTCATGTTTCAAAAAGAACAACTTACTAATGTATAAAACAGCTTATTAGGCACACATTTCATATAATGCGCCAAAGCAAAAAAAAAAGAATTTTTTTCCCTTTCCCTCGAGATCCAGGATCACAATCTTTTCCAGAATCTGAGATGCATAGGTCAACTGATATGGATGTATGCTCTCACATGAACAATAACTTGAACTGGAACTGGTCAATATACACCCAGGCAGCCCCAATATGCACTGAATAGTCTGCAAGATAGAAAAGTACTGAAGACTCTGCAAAATAGAAAAAGTATATTTATATACACAAAAGGTGTACTTCATGTGCTCAAATAAATAGAACATCAGAACGAACAAAGGGAGCAGAAGTCTATGATTATAAGCAATTGTACCAATGAACGACATTAGAAAGCAGCATGCAGTTGAGCTATCGAACAAAATATTGTACATTCTCTGTCATATATTAGCAAGAAGTCAGACATTAGTTGAGGCTGAACTGGTAAACTTACAAATACTACAAATCATGCGTTGCCTACTAAAGATCCAAAATAAACATACCATCTGAGTGCAATGAGTACAACTGCAGATGAAGAGTTTATCTGGACAGGGTGAAGCCAGTACTCCATGACTGGAAGAAGACAGCAGTGCACAAGCAGTATGTAGGCTTTCCACAAGTGATGGTAAATGGCGCAACTGAATTGCAATAAATCAATAACGAAACTTGATTTAGGGCGACACAAACATCGCCGAAAATGCATAAAATAGAACATCTATAGTACACATGTTCCTAACATCTTAGCATCTGCGAAGCTTATAGTTTCAGTTTAAAGGATCATATGCAATACTCATTGCAACGATGAAGTTTCCCTGGCTTGATACCACAACAACACAATCAACATATAAAACATTTCAAAAAAAAGTGTAGTGGAGATCGATTCCATGTAATATCAGCTCACGATGGGGGCTTAATGACAGATTCATGTCGATTCTTCGTAGACCGATGACGTCTGTAACATCTGCTAGGAATTTTACCTGCACCATTAACCATACTGGAAGGTAAGAAGAGGACTCTACAGGCGATGCACATCCACTTAGTCTTCATCGATCTCCCTGAAACTCCGCTTGTGTAATCTTGGTTTCTATTAAGAACTGTCCTCAATTGTTGTTCGTCTCTTCTTTATCCTTTTCGATCATAAGCCACCATTGTTTTCTTGATTTTAGTGCAGTTTATGAATTGAGGTTCTGTGAATATTCCAATATTTTGTGAACTACCAGCAGTATTGTCAAAAGAGGAAATTGATGGTGCACTCATACCTCATATATGACTATACACATATAGCGTTAAGCAATAGCGTTAAGGATAGGATATGAGAGTGTGCAGATTACCAAAGTGGTTGGAGGCGATAAACTGAAAGTCTTGTCTACGTACATATATAGAGCATATCGCAAGCTTTGTAGTCCCCAGTATCAATACAGTCTGCAAAAAAATGCAAAGGACGTTACCATATTTATGTCATTACAAACCCCCAACCTTAACACGAGGAAAAAATGATCTGCGAGTAGACCAGACTTCATGGTATCTGATGTTATGTACACAAATTATGCTGTTGCACATTCCTTATGATCATTTTCAAGGTTGCATTGATTTGTATCTACGGAGAAGTCCTTAAATATACAAATGCTCATGTACGCAAGAACTGGTCTTTAAATATACAAATGCTCACACCTAAATATACAAATACGCAAACCTTGCAGCGCTTAACCTCCTTGATTTTTTTTTACTGAACTCGACCAATTGCCATCATCATAATGTGGCCCTAGGAAATGTTTGCTGAGATAGACACTTATGCCATAATGAGAGTTTATTTGTGAAGCTAATATAACCTGCTGCAACTTGCAACACCCAGCCGTGTCTTTTCCTGGTAGATCTTGGGCAGAGCTGTATCTGAAGTTCTGAACTGAAGAATGCTTGACAAACCTACATGTGTCCTCATCTTCTGTGCCCATTTAACCCTACCCATAGGCCAAACTAAAAGATTCATCAAGTCAGCGATGGAATTGTAGAAGAATCAGATAAGGCCTATTAACATAAAATTTCGAATTCTGGACGAAAATTCAGTAAGTCATCATTTGGATTCAGTTAACATTAAAGCGCAACTCAATGCATACCATTAGATGCCAAAGACCCTCCTATGACTTGATCACCCAGCGATCACGCCTTCTGCCCGGCAGCGGTACCGTGGCACACCAGGTGGATTCAGGCTGCCGAAGGTTCGGTGAGATCGAATCTGACGTGGGAGAGGAGTTGGGGCGGAAGAGAAAAGAGAGGGAGATGATTGGCGCCGGCGTTCCGGACGAAGGGCTGTAGGGGGCGGCGCTGGACTGTGTTGCTATGAGGCGGTGGAAGGCATGCGCCCGGCGCTAGATGGAGGCGAGTTCTGCGAAGGAAGGCATGCCCCCGGCGCAAGATGGAGTTGTGGTTCCCGCACATGATGGAGACGGCGGTGGCAGGGACTCTCGCATGGTTGGACGCCAGAGGGAGTTGAGGAAGGATGGAGGAGGGAGAGGAACGTCAACAGGTTCCCCGATGTTGTGGATTCTGTTGGGCGCGGAGAGGAGCGCGAGGGGCAAAGTTGGGCGAAATCGAACGACGTATTGGCACACTGCAGTCTCCTCCGGCGGAGCAGTCGGCGCTGCTCTCATTGAGGGGAAATGCGGGGGCTGCCGCTTGTGGGGAGAACGAGGACCCGCGCGAGGAAGGCATGGCGGCACGGGCAGTCGCTGCAGATCGGAGGCATGGGGTGGCGGCGATGTGTTGGTGTCTGTGGGGAGGCAGCTCGTGGGAGAAGGATGGGCGTGGACATGGGTCTGGCCCGTTCGCGGTGAAGGGAAGTAGGGAACGCCCGTCGCGGGACGTACGTAAGGGTTGGACGGAAAATCAGTTTGACAGGCTAAGGAACAAAATACGCTTTTTAGATAGGAGAGATATAAATAGACAGGTTTCCTCGCTCACCAATCCTTACCAGCGGCGTCAATCCGGCACCACGACGAATCGGCGACAAGGTTTGATCCTCTCTGCCACCATCCATTGATGCTGCTCCCCGTCGCCGCCATGTACTTCAACGCGCAGAAGGAGCCGGCCATCGTCGCCGCCACTAGCTCGATCGTCAACCCCGACGGCTGACCAAATCCGCTAGCTGCTGGTCCTTGTGCGTGCTTGCATAGGTCGAGGGCGGCGCGGCGCCGGAGGTCAAGTCGAAGGGGCCGCCATAGGTCGAGGGCGGCGCGGCGCCGGAGGTCGGCTCATGCGAGCTAGGAGGGGGCGTGGGTGTGCGGCAGCGTTAGGAGCGGGAGGGGGCGTGAGGAGCAGGCGGCGTGGATGTGGGGGGACGCAGCCGTGGGAGAGCAGCCGGCCGTGAGGAGCCGACTGACTTCCACGGACGAGCGGCGCCGGTGAGGCCATGGTCGAGATGGAGGGGAATCGGTGGGGAATCGGTGGATGGTGATGGAAAGGCGCAACCGCCGACAGGGGCGCGCCTCGTGGGGCGACCTCCCGGATGACATGCTCGGCGACGCGCTCCGCCGGCTGCCGTCCTTCGCCGACCGAGCCCGTCTTCGTGTCGTCTGCCGCGCATGGCGCGCTGCCTGGAGCCGCCGGCCGCACCCGCCGGCGCCGTGGCTCGCAGTTCCGCCTGGCCATCGTCGCTGCCCCCGCCGGCCGTGGCTCGCCGGCGCCGTGGCTCGCAGTCCCGCCGTCGGCCGCACCCGCCGGCCATCGTCGCTGCCTGGAGAGTGAGTAGTGAGGAGTGAGGATTGGGGATCGATGGTTGGGGCTACAGACGTCAACGGAGAGAGAGAGAGTTGGATGCTTAATTTACTACTCACTCCGTTAATCTACAGATTATGGACTGTAGATTATCGACTGTAGATCGGTGGTTGCGGTCGTCTAAATTAGTATCTCAGTTTTTTAAATTAGCGTCTTTTTTTTTACTTCCTTGGGCATAGAGTATATTATCGACTTAATTTCAAAAACCGAGATGCTAATTTAGACGACCGCTCGCTAAAAAAATCACATTTACACATATTTGTCTCGGTTTGATTTTCTATGTGCTTACAAATAATAATCCCATCTTTTAAATATATATGGTTTTTAATTATATACAGATATGGAGACAGTGGGCACCGACATGATGGCGCTGGATGAGAACGAACACTTGTCGAGATCTACACAATCGAAAGAGGTGCAATTGAGAGTTATACACATTGTTTCTTTATATACAAATTCTATATTGACATATTTAATTTTTGCGGTTTTTATGTTTTTTCTGCTTTTGTAGATTGTCGTCGCGACAGAAATAGATACTGTCAATGCTCTGAAAAATCTATCGACAAAGACTCCAATGCAATGATGTAGAAGAGACTGAAAACTCAACAAGTTCTACACAATCGAAAGAGGTGAAAATTTTATTCTTATTTAATATAATATATAGATGTTCTGTATATCCATATTATATTTAGATGTACGTTTCAATTATGTAGATCATGGCCCAGATTGAAATTAACAATGCTGACACTACTGAAGAACCAACCGATATAGAGTCCGGTGAGGTGCTGGTAGAAGAGACTGAAAACACAGAGTCTCACACAATCAAAAGAGGTGTGTACTAAGTATTTTTCTTTTTCCTAGAGACGTTTCATAATTTGGTTCTCTTGCTCACATATTTTTTAATTGTTATAGATGGTATCAACCGACGATCCCATAGAAAATATTGTGGATGTTGAAGTTGATTTTGCAAAAGAGGTGTGTACTAAGTATTTTTCTTTTTACTAGAGACGTTTCATAATTTGGTTCTCTTGCTCACATATTTTTTTAAATTGTTATAGATGGGATCAACCGACAATCCCATAGAAAATATTGTGGATGTTGAAGTTGATTTTGCAAAAGAGGTGTGTACTAACTTTTTTTTTCCTAGAGACGTTTTATAATTTGGTTCGCCTGCTCACATATATTTTTTATTGTTACAGATGGGATCAACCGAGGTTCCCATAGAAAATATTGTGGATGTTGAAGTTGATTTTGCAGAACTACGCGATTACATCATGTCCTTCCACCAAAAACCATATTGGTGCGGATCCAGGATGTTTGGTTGACACGTAAGGATTTGGAATGTTTGTTACGTGATGATATATGGTTGGATGGCGAAGTAAGTTAACATTTTTGCATACAAACAAACTTATTTGCATAATAGTGTCTAACTTATTTGTTATAACGTTTAATTAAAATTATAGGTTATCACCGCATATATCTACTACCTGCGGACTCAGGAACATCAATTTAAAAGAGCTGGTGGATCCGCATTTTTAGTGGATACGCATATTTCCGCAAAACTCAAACGAGATGGTGAAATTCCCATAAGTACAAAAAATCATACCAAAATTATTCGAAGAGCTCTTAGTTATCTAGAACATGACATGGTAAGACTAATTAGATAACTTTTTGGGTTTAGTTTATTATTTAATCTGGTATGACTTACATTATTTTTGTCAGCTCTTCGTCCCAATTAATATGCCAGGCTTTCATTGGTATTTATGTCGTATCGATGCCATAAAATGTTTGATAGAGGTATTCGATTCATTGGGTTCTGCGGTGGGCCGGACTGTCCTACACTATACGGTTAGTATTTACTACAACCGTACTCATCTTTCTTGTTTCCATAATAATTTAATTCTACATATTATCTATATGCACTCTTCATTTAACAGCTTCTAGGGCTCGAGCGTCACTTTATGATTGCTTCACAAATGAGTGAATTTAACATAGGTGATAAGTGGGTCGACCTTCGAGTAACTCAATGGCCTATAGTTGAGCGTGTTCATGAGCGGATTCAATCAGATGGGTACGTTAAAAACTTATTATATGATCAAATATGAATATAAATATTAACATGTATACTTATTTTAGAAAGTGTTTTCTTAACTATTGCAGCTCATCATGCGGCTTGTTCATGCTGCAATTCATGGAATACCTTACGGGTGAAGGTCTTGCACATGTTGTAACACAGGTATTTTCAAAGTAATCAATAAAGATACACTGTTACAATCAATTGATTCTAATTAATATTTCACAGGAGGGTATCAAACCCTTTAGGGAGCATGTAGCTGTAACTCTGCATGAATCTGTTTTGAATGAGATAAAAGGAGCACCAATATATCCGCCTGATAGAGTCATGCCCACGGATCCACGCATTTTATATAATGAGCTTTGCAAGGAAATAATGTCGATTCAAGACGCCAAGTCTTTGGAGTAAGTACTATTTATAATATTGTGTTACTTATTCAAAAGATTTTAATATGCATTGTTATGATTTCGTAAGCCTTAACTTAATATTTATGTTGCAGAATGGAATGGGTGCGGAGCTCCAAACCTTATCCTATAGGTTTGAGTCTTAAGAAAATTCAGGATATAATCAGGATGGACCAGCCTATGAACAATGATTGTTTCAACCTGGCCATACGCATAATGGCATGCGACATACTGTTGCAGCTGGTTGAGACCGACATTCATTACATGGATCTGCGGTTTTGTGTAAGTTGTTATAATAATGTATTATCATTTGTATCAGTATGTTTCTAAGTATAATTTTTTGTTAGACGGCAATGGTTGATTCCACAAGAGGCGGCAAGTGGCGCGTGAAGCCAAATGTTCAGTTTTTGGCAACGTTGTTCCATAGTTGGCCAGGGATAGATTACAAAATCTCAACTCGCAAAATGGTAAAAATACTTTAGTTGTACATTGTTGTCATGTTTTATTTCTTTCTAATGATTGTCCATATGCAGGTTTTTCTTCCTTATGCATCCATTGACCACTTCGTCTTGTTTTGTATCGACAAGCACATATCTTGTGTATACGTTTTGGATCCTCTTTCTGTATCTTCATCGCTGGAGGATAAAATGATGCGAACTCATGGCATGCAAATGAAATTACAAAGAATCTCTTTCTACTTCAACGATGCGCTTGCAATAGCACAACCCGGTTGGGATTCTGATATCTTTTTCTGGCCACGTAGAACATCAGTTGGTATTCCAACAATCTCATCAAGGTGACTATCTTACGAAATAAACTAAGAGTGTTTTATTTTGTCTATTTCTATTCAACATAATGATTTTGCATCCATCTACAGGAATTTATCTGGTTATATTGTTTTTTACATAATGTTCTCGTGGAATGGTAAAATCTTGGTTCATCCAGTATGCACGGTGCGTTTTTTTCACTTCAAATTTTTATTATTTCCACATGAATTATTCAAGCTAATGACATGTACTATTTGTGTAGGATGCTTTTAAGTTGAGGAAGAAATTTCTGTTACACTTGCTCAAATACCAAGAAAATGAAGTGCAAGACAACATTCCTGAGATCATACGGCAATATCTAGCTAGCATCAATGAGAATGACTAGACATTAGTGTGGTGCTAATTTAATGTTCAAAGGATGTCAGAATATACCTTTTTCTCGATATACATTTCAATTGAATTGGAATCTTATTCTTTTTTAATATCGAGTGGATGTTTTATTCTTACACATTCATTTTTGCATATATTATATAGACAAAACATTACGAAAGTTGCTCATATACATAGCAACGCACGGGCATTCACCTAGTACTCTAACACCACAGATATGCTCACCACTCCCATCTTGAAATCATCAGTACCCTGGTGGCCTGGTTTGTGTTTTATTTCCTATCAGTCTATGTATTACATCTTCTGATAAGGGTTATATATAGTTACTGTTTTCGAATTGTCACTGAGCAAATGCTGAGACTATTGGACTCCTTACAGCATGCTGTCCTCCCACCTCATTCCAGCTCAAGAACCCATGATTTCCAATGTAGTTCAGGTCCCCTCCTGCTCTCTTCACCTGGCTTACCTGCACGGTGACACTGAACTTCTGCTTGCTGCCCTTGCCTCCGAAAGACAGTGCCGGCGGCGTCACAGTCACCTTCATCCCTGCCGGAGCTGTCACTGACACGTTGTACTTTGCCGGTGAGCCGGCGACGTTGGTCAGGACCCTATTGAACGTCCGAGTGGCGGAGTTGGTGTTATTAAGGATGAGCATGAACGACGGGTAGTTCAGGTCAAGGCTTGCACCGGCGGCGCACCTGGCATTTTGCCGGCCGGTCACGGCTGCTATCTGGCGGCTGCTGTAGCGTAGGCCGCAGAGGAAGTTGACATAGTCGTCAGCCTTCGCGTCGTACACGAGGCCAGGGTCCATGGCCAGGTTGGGGCTCACGTGGCCACTGCCATAGTCGAGAGGCGTCCCCGGTGATCCATTCGGCATGCTGACCATGCCATTGTTGGCGTTGTCCTTCACGTAGGCCGTCGTCATCATGGCAGAGCGGATGGCCGCCGGGCTCCATTCGGGGTGTGCCGACCGTAGCAGGGCGACCACGCCGGCGACGTGAGGCGACGACATGGACGTGCCGGAGACGAGCATGTACTTGGTGAAGAGCTTCTGCGTGCCGATCTCCATGATTTCCTTGCTGGGGACCCAGGCCGCGAGGATGTCCACCCCCGGCGCGATAATATCGGGTTTCAGGATCGCTGGGCTCATCTGGCTCGGCCCGCGGCCTGAGAAGTACGGCACGCTGGGTGCCGGCTTGACGCCGAGATCCGTCCCGACAAACCGGATGCTCACCTTGGGTGGCGCCTTCGTCTCCGTCACGTACTTCTGGATGGTGGCGCCGTCCGACAAGGTGACTAGCACCAGCGGCCAGGTGTAGTCTGTCGGCTCTAGAAACTCGCTGGCGGGGGCGGCGACGATCAGTCCGCGGGCGCCGGTTCCCTGGACCTCGTTTATCTGCTGCCTTGTGCTCTCGCTGGCGGTGCAGAAGACGAACTTCCCGCTCACCTCCTTTTGGCTGAGGCTGGAGTACTCGCACCTCTCTTTGCTCTTGTTGCCGTGCCCGTAATAGAGATTGGCGCCAGTGATGGCCGTGCCTACCGGGTACAACGACTTGCCATGGATGCTCCTCACGCCGCCGCCGCCGCCGCCTCCGAGAGTGACGGTCGCCGTGAATTCCCTGTCGATGGTGGACGCGCCGACGGTTGTGATCCAGGGTGCGCCGTTTATAACCGTGTAATGGTAGGGGCCGACGTTCCCGGCCGAGCAGGTCACGAAGATGCCCTTCTGCATGGCGGAGAATGCCCCGATGGCGATGACGTTGGTGTCATAAGAAGTCTCCGGGAATCCCAGCGAGAGCGACATGACGTCGACGCCGTCGGCGATCGCCTGGTCCATGGCTGCCAGCACGTCACTGGACGCGGACTCCAGGGTGTCGCCCGAGAACACGGCCTTGTACATGGCCACCCTGGCCATGGGCGCTATGCCGATGGCCGTGCCGTTGGCGTAGCCGAAGTAGCTCGCGCCCTTGACGGCGCTGCCGGCCGCCGTGGACGACGTGTGGGAGCCATGGCCATAGTAGTCCCTCGGCGAGTCGTAGTCGTCCGGCGCGATGGATCCGCCGCGCTGCTTCAGGGCCTTGCTGAAGGACCGCGCGCCGATAAGCTTCTTGTTGCACATGGAGGCCTTGAAGGCCTTCCCGGCCTCGCACGCGCCCTTCCACCTCGCCGGTACGGGCTTTGTGATGCCAGCGTCGCTGAAGCTCTCGCTCTCGGGCCACACACCCGTATCAATGATCCCAATGATCACGTCCTCCCCGTACTTGGACGCCGGCCAGACGCTTCCACCGCCACCCCCGATGAGCCCGAGGAACTCCGGCGTGCGCGTGGTGTGGAGGCGAGCGTACGTCTCTGGGAAGACGGACACGTGTGCCGCCATGCCCTGTATCGCCGCGAGCTGCCGCGCGGTGAGCACGGCACTGAAGCCGTTCATGGCGTGTGCATACGTGTACAGATGCTCCGGCGCCTCCTCCCCATTCTTGCCCGCAAGCGACGACAGCACCGACGTGTACCAGCCCTCGTGCGTCGTGAACGGAGCCGGCATAGCCGACACGTCCATCTGCACGATGTATGATTGCCGGTCGCCCCCCGCTGTGGCCGCCGACGCACACGCCACCGAGAATAAGAAGGTTGCACCAAGCAGAGGAAAAGCCTGATTCATCGTGTCAGATGTTTCAGCTCTCAGCTCACAGCTTCGTCTTCCCCTGTTCTTATGGACATCAAGCAAGCTGCCAAGCTATGGCAGCTGGCTCAGACTGAGAGTGATGAGGACTCGAGGAGGGTGAGTGGACGCTACGAGTGGAGAGCACACTCGCAGGGCGCGGCGGTGGTGGCAGCCTGCCCCTGCCGGATACATTATATACATATTGGGTTCCATGGAGGCCACTAGAAAACTAGCCAAGAATCTTCTGAAGATCATTCACAACGAAAAGCATTTCAGACAGCCGGGTCCCGTACAGATGAATGTTGCAATCATTTGGGGTCGGCCGTTGGCTTGGCACGAACTCATAGTCTGTTAGCGTGCGTCCATTTCACTGGCTTAGAGAATCGCACATACTGGATAATCTCGTGACGGATAAATCGTACACGGTATGCAGGATACTCATTATACGGTACGAGAGGAGCTCGGCCAGAACAGATATAGGAAATGGTACCAGATATTCAAATTAAAAAGCAGGTTGTAAGTTCGCGCAAGAATTATATAGCTAACATCTGAATCTGATGACTCGTAACATCTTCTCCACCACTTCACCGTGGTAGCTACTCCGTAGAAACTAGTGAGGCTTTGGTCCTCACTCCTCACCAACTACCAAGTCACTATGTTTGCACTACCACAGAAAGGCCTTTCTGTGGCGCACGTTTTTTACTTTCTGTGGCGCACCTGGAGGATTTCTGGGTGCGCCACAGAATTCTCGCCACAAAAATTATTTCTGTGGCGCACCCAGGGAGTGCGCCACAGAAAGTTTAACTTTCAGTGGCGCACCCAGCGTGGTGCGCCACAGAAAGAGGTCGGCAGCACCCTATACAGAGGAATTCTGTGGCGCACTGTTTGTTGGTGCGCCACAGAAAGTGGTGCGCCACAAAAACAAAAAGCGTGCGCCACAGAAATATGAAACAGAAATACCGGTATTTTTTCGTTTTGCTGTACAAATACAGGATTTATACAGGTTTATACAGAAATACAGGTATATTTGACAGGTATATAAACAGACAAACACGTTAATCAATATGTCATCACATATATTACTTAGTGCCCGATCGAGATACATATATACACATAGTCACAAAAGAGCCGAATGTTTCATCATTTCACACTACACATTACAAATCAAGTGTTCGCCGCCTAACTATAATCAAATGTAGTACACATCGGCGATGATGGTGAGCAAGAGCGCGCGGGAGCATGCATGGATCATGGAGTCCTCTTCTTGAGCGGCGCCGGGAACGGTTGATAGCCTTCTTTCGTCTTCCACTCCCTGGTGTCATTTTGTGCTTCTAGTCGTTCTTCGATATCCCTCTGACACAACCCTGAAGATGGATTGGGATATATATTGGTTAGTGATATAAATAGAGTATAATTTATTCGTCTAAGTAGAGAGGCAAGACAATCAATCAATTGTCATGGTTGGAAATCATATGGCTATCATATTTGGGTTTCATAGCATAGCATATATATAATATATAACCCTACACATGCACTTCTATAATACCTCTGGGGTAGTGGTAGGACCCTGATTTGTGAATGACATCATCGAGGATTATCGTTGACAACTGCAGCCGGATGCGATGGAACTCTGTTCTGTAATCAGCATCGGTGAGAGAATCCGCCATTTTGGTGTATTCTGCGAGACCAGATGGAATCTTCATTTTCTCGAAATCCCGGACAATCGCTTTAAGATGATGGAGGGCGTAGTAGGCCTCCTTCACGCTGCCATCCAGTTGCTTGATGCAATGGAAGCCGGTCCCATGCTGGAACTTGTGTGTGTTTTCGTCCGTGTAGAATTCCGACTTCTTATGGAAGGGGCCGCCCTTTTGCGCATAGGCCTCGAGAGCGTCATCGAGAACACCCTTTATTCTGGTGTATCGTCTCGGCGTGGATTTATTCCCCGAGTCCAAATAAGTGGCAATGGACCACCTCGGGGATATGTAGATGAGTGCGTAGTACTTGTCCCTGCTCAACACAATTGAAACGGAATGTTGGATAAAGGATCAGCGATGGAAGAAATGTACAAGAAGGCATAAGATCCGACGGTGGCGAGCGGATGTGTACTTACTCGAAAAAGAAAGGCAGAAGAAGGGCGTTCTTCCTCTTGTTGGCCAGCATGACCCTTACGAGGTACTCCGTGGCCGTTTCCCGTGTCTTTGATCCTTCCACTAGATGGCTGTCGCGCATGTAGTAGGGATCCACTATCGCGACGTACGGGGTATCATCTCTCCTGATCTTCATCGCCATATCGAGCGCATATAGGCGGATCATGTTATAGTCCAGCCGTTGAGTGTGAAAGAGTTTGAAGATGTCCTCGTACGCTATGAAGAACACATCCGCGGGGTCTTCCTGGACGAAGTCCACCAGCTCGTTTGGCACCTTGACCGCGAACGCCGGGTAACTCGGCTGCTTGTCTTTAAGAAGGAGCTCCTCTAGATGCAAGATAGATTCCTGCAAGGCAATCATGGGTCCTTCTGCAAGGCGGAGCAAGTCCCCAGACAAGATAGGTTTACCAGCTTCATGAACTCGGGGGAAGCCATCCGCACGGGGTGGAATCGTGTCTTCAAGACCCCGGATCTTAGGAGCTGGCTGGCTCGCAGAGGTGGAGGATCCTTTTCTCTTCCTGTGCTTCTTGTTCTTCATCTCTCCTGTGGATTGTGGGGTGAAGTGAACCCCGCTTTAACAGTTTCTTTCAGTGTGTTAGGGCTGAAAATGTTACCCGGTTGAGCTTGATGATCGCCGGCATCCGGAGGCGTGTCGGTGAAGGCCAGGCGTTGTGTGCATGAAGTGGGACGAGCAGGTTGACCGCGGTGGTCGCGGAAGGGTTCTTCATCCACAAGAGGCATGTACATACCATCCATGCAGGCGCCAGTGTTGATGTAGTCATCGACGTTGACATCATTGTCCTCCTCCTCATTGTCGTCGTTGCCACCAAGTTGAGGTGCAACGGCTTTGTCCTAAACATAAACAATAGCACATCCGTTAGTCGGGAAAGTCGGAAAGTCGGGGAATTCGGAAAGTCAGAACTAACCTTGGACGGTTGCGGTGAAGATGTTCCCAACAACTGTCCAACTCTTGCCACTGGCTAGCGTCTGAAGGGTGTGTAAGGATCCTGCCCTTCTCCGGATCTTCTTCGGGCTTCTCCCTTTCCGTGTGCCATTGCATGAGCTTTGCTTCCTTAGGGTCCACGAAGTACCGCTGCAGACGGGGAGTGATAGGAAAGTACCATACCACTTTTCGAGGAACTTTCTTCCCACGGCTCTTGTACCGTCCTTGGCCGCACACCGGACATGTGGTTCTGTCCTCGTACTCGCCCCGATAAATTGCGCAATCATTGATGCAGGCGTGGTATTTAACGTGCGGTAGGTCACGAGGGCAAACGACTTTCTTGGCCTCCTCGATACTAGTTGGCAATGTGTTCCCCTCGGGAAGACGCTCGTGCAAGAATTGCATGTTCTTGTTGAAGCTCGCGTCGGTCCATTTGTTTCCCGACTTCATCTCCAGAGCATCAAGCGTTACTTGCAAGCGCGTATCCTGTGGCCGGCACCCAGGATACAACGGAGTCTTTCCGTCTATCTCCATTTGCGCCAGCTTGGCTTTCTCTCTAACGGTGCTCGCGTTCTTGAGGAGCAGTTCTTGAACATGGGACTCCATCAAGGCCGACATTAGCGAGCTCTGCGGCGTGTTCGCGTCTTCTCCACCACCATCATGACCATGTCCGTCGGCATCTCCTTCGTCATGATCATCTTGCCCGCCCTCGTCTTCAGGCGCAACATTTGCTGTCGGCGCTTGGTTGAAGCCTTCCATGAAACCGCGCCTGAGCAGGTGTTCCTCCAATTGTCCGGAATCAGGGTCGATCCATCTCACAAATTTGCAACTTCTACACGGACATCGTATCTGGCGCCCGTTGCACCGATTCATTTCCGCCTTCGCTTCTTCCTTGTAGTTGTTGATTCGATTGGAGCTCATCTTGATGATCATGGTCGCCTACGCGGTATACATATATAGTATGTGTTATTAATTAGAATTAATTAACCGCAACATGCACACACACATACAAGCTTCTCATGCGGGAAATCGGAAAGTTGGAAATGTTCGAGGAAAAAATTCGGCATGACTTCCCCTAAAAGTAGGACATATGTGGTGCAAAAATTTACCGAAATGGAAATGAATCAACATTTCGGCAAACATCCATGCACCACGCCGGCGCAAGCAAAGATTCATGCAAACCACACACACAAGTTTCATGCATAGATCCGTTCAACAATAGTTTGCTTCATGCAAACCACACACAATCGCCCGCCGACAAGTTTCTCATGCCTTTAACAAACATCCATCCAACAATACCCACCTAGTAGATCTAGATCCGTTGCCGAGACGTGACCGTGATCGATGAGAGAGAGTGTGTGTGATGGAGAGAAAATTGTGGACAAAAAGATAGGAGGAGAATATATATGGAGGCTCTCCCAAAGCGCTCACCAATTATATATCAAATAAATTAGGTTTAATAACAAATAATGGAGAATAGGATGGTCAAAATGGCATGAGAGAGAGGAGGAGCTCGAGCTAGATGGGAGGATGAAGAAGGTCACATGGGGGTGCCACCTTATTGTAGATCTGGGCCAACTATCTGTGGCGCATGGTGTTTGATGCGCCACAGAAAGTTAACATTCTGTGGCGCACCGTGTCTGGTGCGCCACATAAACCCAACTTTCTGTGGCGCATGCCTGATGCGCCACAGAAAGTTGGGTTTCTGTGGCGCACCAGACACGGTGCGCCACAGAAATTCCCCAGATGGAACCTGGCCCAATGATTGCACGTGGGACCCACATGAATTCTGTGGCGCATGGTGTCTCATGCGCCACAGAAGTCTTGTTTTCTGTGGCGCAGCTGTGGACATGCGCCACAGAATGTTTACTTTCTGTGGCGCATGGGAAAAACATGCGCCACAGAAAGTGGCTAATTTCTGTGGCGCACTAGCATCCATGCGCCACAGAAATAATTCTGTGGCGCACGAATTAATGGTGCGCCACAGACTGGCAACCTCTCTATAACCCTTTTCCTAGTAGTGTTGGTCCGGAAGGTCGTTCTATGTTCTAGGTTAAGAGTTTCTCTTCGGTATTACATGAGCCTCTTCTAAGCTGGTGCCACCACTTGGACCTCGCTGCTTGCTGCTGTCGCAAGCCTCTTCTGAAGCGGCACCACCAGCTGGCCATAGGCAGCTGCTTCTTCATGTCGACGACGCGGCTGAGAGTGCACCTCACTGGGATGTTATTGTTGTGGACACAGGACGCCGCCTCCAGCGCGCTCCTCTTGACTATCAGGGACATGAACCAGGAGTCATTGCCAAGCATCTCCTCCTTGCGGAACACGGTGTGCTCCCAGCTCTTGTCTAGGATTTCTATGGAGATATTGGTGTCCGAGGCCGAGTGTCTCATGGGGAGCATGACGGAGATACGCACGGCGACGAACTCGGGCACGCCCTTGTTGAAGCCGCAGGGGGTCACATTGACTTGCCATGTATGGCGGCGGAAGTGCAAGGTCCCGATCAGGGTCGATGGGGATGCGGGGTGCATCATCGCCAGCTCGGAGTAGCCTGGGATCGCGAAGAGCCTCGTCTCATGCTCTATCGGGGAGGAGCGGCTGTCCATCGTGGAGGTGGTAACTGATCGGCAATCGTTGTAGCTGATTTTGGTACCGGTACGTACGCCAAGCTCCTGTTTATATACTGGGAAAGCCGGAACGGGGTCAAATTCGATCGCTCCGATCGTCCGAGAAACCGGAAACCGAATTGGTCTGTGTCTCCGTGACTTCGTGAACGCCACTTCGCCTCTGCTACTGACTTCGTGAGCGCCCCTGTTGAAACCGAATTTCAAATCTAGCAAATCCAGGTTGGGCCTTAGACGTGGCGCGGGCCAGACACGGCCTGTTTAGCTGCGTGTCCTGCCAGCCCGTGAGCACGGCCCAGGTTGCCAGGTTTGCCAACTAGCGGCGCTTCTGCATTTGTTTTTTCTTTTCAAAACCTGCATGAATCGGCCTCTCCCTCTCCCCACTCACCGCGTCGCCGGCGCCGCCCTCGCCGCTCCTCCCCCGACCCTGCTATTCCACCCCACCGCGACGCGAGCGCCACCCGGAGCTCTGGTCCTGCTCCTCCACCACACCCTCCCCTACCCTTCCACGGCGACGACCTGCGCTCGGGTTCCGCCCGCGTCGGCACGCTGCCGTGGCCCAACCCGGCACGACGGCGCCAGATCCACCACGACGTTGAACTGAACCCAGAAAACTGCTAAGAAAACCAAATGTCTCAGAAGCACGCGACCACTCTCATCAAGTCACTATGTGCGGGTGGCTCGCTGTGCCACGCCCGCGCGCTGTTCGACGAAATGCGCGACCGCGACGTCGTGGCGTGGACGGCCATGCTCTCTGGCTACGCCTCCAACGGCTGCCACAGAGAAGCGCTGGACCTCTTCCGTGGCATGCTCGCGGCAGGCGTCGGCCCCAACGAGTTCACGCTGTCCAGCGTCCTGACCGCGTGCCGTGGCGGCGGCTGTGACCCATCGTCGCTGCACGCTGTCGCGGTGCGGCGGGGCGTGGATCACACGCCTTATGTCGTCAACACGCTCATTGATGCCTATGCGTCCCGCAAAGAGGGCGTGGCTGACGCGAGGAGGTTGTTTGATGCGTTGGGGAGCAGACGTACGGCTGCATCCTGGACATCGATGATCGCCTGGTATGCCCGATGGGGACAGGAGCACGTGGGGCTGCTTTTATTCAAAACAATGATTCAGGTGAGATGTCTCTAATAAAGTGACTGTTAAAATGTACATCTAGTATCTATTATCTTTGCTGCTCTGCTCTGAACCATTTTATACCAGTTATCAGTGTATCAGCAATCTGGGCAGATTATAGTTTTGTTGAGGACGCTCTCTGGGTAGAGTGTGATAAAATGAAACCTAGAGTAGGTCAAACATTATGTAGATTTGCCATATGAAATTGGTATTCTAGATTCATTATGAGGTTTCTTTTTCTAACATCTGATTATTTCTTAATAGAAAATAATGCCATGGTGTTGTCTTACTCCTTTAGAACTCTGTGATTGCCCCAAACCACACCAGAGGTTTATAGAGTCTAAACTTTGGATCAGTGTGGCTTGCATTTTTATGATTTTTGGCATTTTTTTAGTTGATGTTCAGTTTTGGAGCTCAGTGTTAGGTGAATTCGTGGACATTGATAAGAAATTAATAGCTGACAGTACAAGTAGCAAACATGTCGTTGTACCATTTTTCCATTGTTACGCCCTGACAAATATTGAAAGAAACACCAGATGATATGTTTGTCAATTTTTTCTTTTGGTTTCTTGATATAGTTGTTCACATGATGAATTTCCTGGCAATCACACATTTGTTTTCATGGCCCGTCATCTTCTATTTCTACAGTGCAGGTTGGCGCTGAGCTAAGCCCATTTACATGCTCTATTGCCCTACATGCATGTGTTTCTATAGCCAACTTTTGTATCGGACGGCAGCTTCATGTACTATCCATAAAGAAAGCCCTCCGGGAGAACCTTGTTGTTGCCAATGCTCTGATTGATTTATACTGCAATTGTGCACGTCTGTTGGTGCAAGGAGGCTTTTTGATGAAATCGCCGAGAAAATTTGGTCACGTGGAATACCATGATTGCTGGGTATAGCCAGTGCAATCCACTAATGGCCTTGCAGCTTTTTCCTGACATGAATCTTCAGCCAAATTGCTTCACCCTGACTAGCATTACATCGGCCTGTGCTGGTGCCGCGGCTCTGAGACTCGGGAAGCAGGTCCATGGGGCTGTCCTTCGGAGAAACTATGGCGAGGACCTACAAATGAGCAATGCCCTCGTGGACATGTACTCAAAGTGTGGCAGTATAGCAGATGCAAAAAGAATGTTCAACACGATGGTTTGGAAGGATAAACTATCATGGACATCAATGATTGCTGGGTATGGGATGAATGGGTACGGTAATGAGGCCATCCAGCTTTTCAGTTCCATGATCCATGCTGGGTTCTGTCCTGACCATGTTGTTTTCCTGGCCCTGATAAGTGCTTGCAACCACGCTGGTTTAGTAGATGAAGGATGGAACTTATTCAGGTCAATGATATCTAAGTATAATTTGCAGCCTAAGAAAGAGGTTTACGGGTGCGTCATCAATCTCCTTGCTCGTGCAGGTAGGCTGAGAGAAGCATTTGACCTTATCGATAGGATGCCATTTGCTCCCGATGAATCTATTTGGGGGGCATTGCTTGGTGCCTGCAAGATGCACAAGAATGTGGAGCTGGGAAGATTGGTTGCAACGAAGATCATCCGGTCAATCCTGATGGAGCAAAAAATTACATCTTACTTGCGAATATATATGCTGCAGGTAGCAAATGGGCTAAGTATGCTGTCACAAGGAGGCTGTTGAGAGGCATAGGAGCAGGAAGGAGGCAGTAATGAGCTGGATAGACGTAAACGATAAGATGTATAGCTTTAACATAGCTGACAGTAGCAGCCATGAAGTTAGTTTGGCAGATGAGGTATTGCAGATATTGGCTGGACACATGCATGATGCTGGAACTGATTTTTCTCAGGATATTTCCAGGGTTACATGATCTGTTTGTGCTTGGACGATTCATTAGGTGGAGCAAAACACTTGCAAAAATGAATACTATAGGTTGTGATCAGTAGCGGAGCGTGACTGTAAATATAGGATGGGTCAATCAGCAAACAATGGGCTATCAGTGGGCTATTTTCTGCTACTGGGCCAACTTATTACAAATTGTAGGAAGAAACCTGGAGCGAAGGGTGGGCCACAGCCCAGTATGGTCCACCTGACGCTCTCCGGTGGTTGTGATACTGATGGTTGTTAGTTCAGAGCCAAGCTACTGTAAAGCCTCATGGAATCGATCAAATCGTTGGAGCTAGGTGAATCATGGTGTTTGAAAGAAAAGCGAATCATAGTTCGTTTTGTTTCAAAGGAATCAACATACGAGGGGCAGTGAATCTTGGCCTACATGGCAGAGAAGAACAGTATAGAGAGATTATTTGGAAACAGCAGAGTCGCTAAAAGTAAGGCTGCTTGCATGCATTTGTTATCATGGGCCAATGGGAAAACCGATTTTAAGATTGGAGTGAAACAAGAGAGATTCCAGGGTCTGC